>JAQPPZ010002492.1:0-663131 GCA_028583015.1 Wollemia nobilis
AAAAGCTCAAACAAACGGTATTAAAAAGAAACTAAAGAGGAGATAAAAAGGCCACCGATTAAAGACAAAATTGCACAAACCTTAAAAGATAACACACAAGACTTCAAACTTTTAAAAATAAAACAAAAAATAAAAACACATTACTTCACACTTTATTTACAATATATACATATGCGCAAAGTCCTCATGACTATTCAAATGATGTAGAGGATGGAACAACTAAGAAATAATGCTTCATATATTGACCATTGACAGGGAGGTTCAAAAAATTACCCTCCAGGTCCCGTAGATGAAACGCATTATTACCTAAGATTTCAGAAATCGGTATGGCCCTATCTACAGAGGTTGCAACTTGGTGTGTTTACCTTTCTTTTCATGGGCTTTGTCCCATAGAAGCACCAGTCCGCAAGTCTGAAGGCCTTTACTTTGGCTCTTTTATCAAACCAGTGCTTGACTGTCGCTTGATGCCGACTAAAATGCTCCAGGGCTTGAAGTCATTTATCCTACAGATTAATTAAGTCCAATACATGAGCTTCTGCATCTGCATGATCATCAAAATAATCCAGAGCAAATTGATAAGTAGGCAATTTTAAAGAAATAGGAACGATGGGCTGGGTACCATACAACAAAGCAAATGGGTTAGTATTAAGGGCTTCTTTATGTCTGATCCTGTTAGCCCAAAGTGCATACTTCAATAGTGAGTGCCATTGTATGGGTTTGTCTATAGCATACTTCTTGATGGCATTCATAAAATTCTTATTTGTGGACTCAGCTAGCCCATTACCTTGGGGATAATAATTGGATGAAAATTTGATAACTATCCCCCTCTGGTACACCCATTCCGCAAATTTGAATGACTGAAAAGTTGGTCCGTTATCGCACACCAAGTTCAAAGGAACTCCAAACCTGGTTATGATGTTTGACTCTAAAAATCCGATCACCTCATGGGTTGTACTCCTCAAGGTGGCTGCTGCTTCAAACCATCTTGTACAATAGTCAGTAGCTGTTAAAACATATTTGTGCCCTGCTGATGAATTTGGGTTTATCACACCCACAAAGTCAAGTCCCCATTGCATAAAAGGTTTTTCTATTTTAACAGGTTGTAATGGTAGAGCTCGATTAACCTGTTTGGATGCAAAAATTTTACACTGTTGGCAAGTTCTCACATGTTGATGTGCATCTTTAAAAAATGTAGGCCAGTAATAGCCTGCTCTCAATATCTTATGTGCAGTAGCAAAACCTGAGGAATGCCCTGCTCCTAACTTTTCATGAAAACTAAACATCACCTCATTCACTTCATTATGAGAAATGCATCTTAAGAATATGCCAAGCATAGTTTTCTCTGTACAAGTTGCCTCCTTTGAGTAGAAAATGAGCAGATTTCAGCTTTAGTGCTCTTCTTTGAGTTCTATTTAGGTGAGGTGGACAAATTCCAAACCTCAGTAGATGAATGACATCTCCATACCAATCATCCTCCCTAGAATCTAGCTGATTAATCTTTGTCTCTAGAGGTATTTCAGCAATATGTCGGGACAAACCAAGTCCTCTGATTAATTTTGCAGGCTAGATTTCTAAGTCATATTCCTACAGTCTCATGGCCCAATTACCTCTTAACTCACCCAATTCATCCTAGCTTAATAAATATTTGACAGCTGGATCAGGAACTATAGCATGGACTTTGCTCCTCAATATGTAATGTCTGAATTGCTTGACTGCTCTTACCAAGGCATAGGCTTGCTTATCCAAGCGAGAGTATTTTAGCTCAACACCCTTTAAGTTGGTACTTTTGAAAGCAATCAGGTTCTCCCCTGTTTCCCTTTGTTGGGTTAAAACTGCTGCAAGTGTGTGTTTAGAAGAAAAAGAGTACAAATAAAAATCTACACTAAAATCTAGGCTCACTAGTACTGGAGCTTGCTTGATTGTAGATTTGATCTCTTGGAATGCTGCTTTGGCTTCTGTTGTCCAGAAAATCTTAGCAGTTTCCTTCAACATGTTATTTAGCGGCTTGACTATTTTTGCAAAACCAGAGATGAATTTTCGGACAAAATTAATTTTCCCAAAAAATGATCTTAATTCTTTCTTAGAGTTGGGAAAAGGTATCCCTGATATGGCTTCAACTCTCTCAAGATCCATGGAAATGCCATATTTGGTGATTAAATGCCTAAGGAGTTTTCCTTCAGTTACACCAAAAACACATTTCTTTGGGTTTAGAGAAATACCAAACTCTCTGCATTTGTTGAAGACGGATTCTAAGTGCTTTACGTGGTCCAACTAGGATTTAGAGAAAACTGTCAAGTCATCCATGTAGACAACGATGCACTTACCCATAAGGCCTTTGAAGGCATGATCCATTGCACGTTTAAAGGTAGCTCCAGTGTTTATCAATCCAAATGGCATTCTCTTGTAAGCAAAGGTTCCCCACTCATTCATGAAGGTAGTTTTCATCCTGTCTTCCCTTTCAACCAGTATCTAGTTGTACCCCAAAAATCCATCTAAGAAAGACATCATTTCTGAACCATTCACAATTTGTAGCACATCATCCATGGAAGGCAAAGGATAAATATCCTTTTTAGAAGCCTTGTTCAAGTTTCTAAAATCTACACACAATCGGATTTCCCCATTCTTTTTTCTGACCGATACTAAATTGGCTACCCAAGTAGAATGTCTGATGGGAAAAATAATGGCAACACTCAATAATTTCTCCACCTCCTTCCTGATGAGTGGTTCCAACAAAGCGTTGACATGCCTCTGTTTCTATCGAAAGGGTTTGCAGAACTCCTTTAAAGGTATTATATGGGTGTAAACTTTTGGATCAAAAACCTTTAGGTCTTTATAAGACCAAGCCATAACATCTTTGGACTTGTGAAGGAATTCAATCATATTCTTTTTAATTTCAAGGTCACAAGCTTTGGCTAACTTAAGGTGTCTGGGATCGTCCTCAGTTCCAACATTTAGTTTCTCAATCTCACTGCTTGCTACATCAATAGAATTTCCAAAGCTCCCTCTTTGTTTAATTTGGTCAACATCAAACAGTCGCTCAAGTTCTACCATTCCTTTGGGAATCCTATTATATTTCAACCTCATTATCCCTTTTTCATCATCAAACTATTCCAGCATAGTATCTTTTTGACCATCATCAATTATAGCATTTTCAAATGCATTGGTATTCTATAAAAAGTCTATAATTTGTTGGTCATCAGAAAAGACTTGAAAATTGTCTACATTATCTGGAACTGAAGGACAAGGGATTAATTCAATTGAAATTTTTTTCTATATGAACTCCTCTAATGGCTTCAGATTTGTGGCTGATGAAGCTAAGACATCTGTGAGTGAATTCTCTTCTCTCGGAATGTGAGTCAGATTAAAAGCATCAAAATCCTCCATGAGATCCCACGCTCGATGTTTATATCTTTTCAGGTAAGATTCCTTGCATTGAAATTTACCTCTAACCTGATTAGCCACCAACTCTGAGTCTGTGAAAACTTGGATATTTTTGACCTCTTTATCTAAAGCAAATTTCAATCCCAGCACCAATGCTTCATATTCTGCCAAATTATTTGTGCAAGAAAACTGCAAGCGATAAGACATAAAATAAGTCTGATCTTTAGGTCCTTTAAGAACTTCCCTTGTACTAGAACCTTGCTTAGACTTAGCTCCATCGATATGAAGCATCCAAACTTCATTATCATGATCAATATGAGCTTCAACAGGTTTCCCTTTTTGTGCAGTTGTTAGATTATAAACCCCGATATCTACATCTACAATATTAACAGTATCATTCTTGGCATTATACTCAGTAATCACATGTTTATACCTAGGTTACCTTTTGATCCTTAACTGATTTGCAACACCCTTCCAAGGTAACCACATATGTGAGAAATCAGTCGCCAAGTACCCATTCAGAGACTTTGACCAGTCTCTACTTAGAAGCATTTTGTATCCCACGGGAATATCTACCACTTGAATATCGATTTTGTGTTGTGCTTTTGGTTCAGATGCTAGCTGGATGTGTATATTCTGAAGTTCACCCACCACCTTAACCTCAGTTTTATCCAGTTGGATGACTCTTCTCTCGAATTTCATAAGGGTTAAACCCAACTGTTGGCAGATGGCTAGAGGCATGACATTGGCTGAAGCACCAGAATCTACCAGACAATTGTGTAGATTCTTCCTAAATATACGGACAGTTAGCAGGAAAGGTGGAACTTTTGTCATTTATTTATATATGGCTAAGTTTGCATTTGCTATTTTCTTCCCCTTTTTTAGAGGTTTGGCATTAGGCTCAGAGTATGTCTTAATCAAATTATCTCTTTGTTCAGTAATCTGAGCTAACTCATGAAGAGTGATGTTAGCCTTGATCTTCTTCATATCCTCCACTATATTGTACCCCTTATTGAGTGGAACAAAAAATCCACTTGGTACTCTTGGATCTCCTCCCTTGGGTGGAGGTGGGTTATTATTTGGGGATGGATCTGGAGGAATATTATGGGAGTTTTCTAGAGGTGTGGATGCAGTATTAGGCTCTAGATTTTTGTTTCGAAGATTATAGTTGTCCCTTATATATTGTTGAAAGGCTTGGACTTCATCCATAGGCATCTCCACAACATTATCTGACTCATCTAGAAAAGTGAAAGAATCTAACACCATAGCTGCACTATGTTTGGATGAACCTGGACTATCAGCATTTCTTTGGTTTTCAGGAAAAACCAACTCACCAGATAAAGCTTCAAAGGCATTGCAGAACTCCAAACAATCTAATTCCTCATGCTGAGATGTTTTGTGTATCCTACACCAGTTGGGCAAAGCTAAGTCACAAATATTCACTTCATGCCCCTTGCCTTTATAATCCTTATTGGGCTCATACGGTGGTCTATTGAATCTATTCTGTTGATAAGGAAATCTATTTGAGTTGTCTCCGATGGACACTTGCCTTTTGAAACTTAAAAATTCATTTGCCAACTTCTGGACCATATTTGAGACTTCTTCAACTCTTATTTTATCAGTCTTTTTTTGTATTTTGTACTTGTTTAGCCTGTGTTACAGCCAATGGGTTTCCATTCGATGGAGTTTGGCATGATGGCAACATTATTTGATGTGGGATAGGATTCAACACAGGGGTATTTTGTGTAACAAAGGGAATTAGAGGAGCGTTCAAAGGTTGAGGTCCTAATTGTCTTTAAAGAACCAAAGCTTCTCTATATGCCTTTGTTAGATTACTAATATTAGCATCCCTCTCAGGAAAATAGAAGTCACTGGATCTAGGGAATTCCTAAAAATTTCCAATGCTAGATCTGCAGTCGGCACGTAATGACCCGTCAATCTACCATAAGCCTTTTGAAACCTGACATTGAAAGATCTTACGGTCTCATTAATTCCTCTTTTAATGCTAGAGAATTATTGATATAACACACTGGGGTCAATCACTTCCCCAAATTGTGATACAAAAAATTTCTCTAGGTCATTCCAACTTGTAATAGAATCATTAGTAAGATTCAAAAACCAGTCATATGCTCCCTCCTGGAGAGTAAATGGGAATAACCTACAAGCCACATATTCATGCTGCACATTTAACAGCTTCAAAGCATTTTTATATGCCACTAGATGTTCCTTTGTTGTCCTAATTCCATCATGCTTGTAAGTCGAAAGATACTTCTCAGGATTTCTGGGCAAATCATGTGCTGCACCAGGAATATTCAAAGCAATGTAACCCAACCAATTTGTCATTACTACCTGATTAACTATGATATTTTGGGTTGCATTTGGAGGAACTACAAGGGGTGACAACACTATGTTAGACAAAGACTTGGCCTTTCTAAGGCTGCTTCTCCTTGGTGTCTCTAATTCAGGCACAAGAAGCTCTCTAGCTCTAGAGTGGGATCTGGTTACTCTGTAGGTAGAATCCAGCTTTTCACAAACAACTTACAATCTTTAACAAATACTAAACGAAGATTCTATAGGACCTCCTTCTAGCACCAATTTTAAATGTTGGTTCGTATTTCATACACACCCTATGAAGAATGAGCATAAAATATCGATAACACTTATATGAGATAAATCCCACTCACTTTAGGATCTTGCTAGTTATCCAAGGTGTGAGTTACAGAGTTGGGTTGAATGTCTATTCACTCTTTTCTGCTTTTGGAATAGTTTCAAGTGGATTTTATGTTACCTGACAATGGGCTCGACCTTCGTTCAATAATGTTTTAGTGGTTGTTATCTTTGTAGACTATCAGGTTTACAATGAGTTCTTTGATATAGCTCTCTATGTTTTAGCAGATTAAATAAAATACAAATTTGAAAGAAAATAAAAATGAATCATTTAACAGTGGAACAAAGAGAGTAGGGTAGGGCAAAAAAGAGAAGTTTATCTAACTTAGCTGCAAAATCAGAACCACCAATTTTAGTTATACTATTTAGCTTCATAATAAAACCAATCAAAGAGGAAGGTGTCCAACTTTCTAAGATCACCTTCTACTAAGAGCATAAGACGTAAATAACATAGATCTGAAAGAAAATCATAAACAAAATAGAAGTCAGTGTCAACTGGTATCTCTCACCAACAACTTAGCTTGCACATTGAGGATAGAGCAATTAGAACAGACCTGAACCTTAAATCTCTAACTTTCCTTAGTATATAACAAACGGAATGAAGCTTAGCAGCATATTCAATCTTGATAACACATATTCACAACCAAAATAAATAGAACTTTAATGAGACAAAAATAGATGAAGATGCACTTATTGAAATCCAAAAGAGATTAGGCTCCTGGCCACGCTATCACAAAAGAACGATTTCACACCAACCCCAAGTCCAGAACAAAGAATTCAAACAAGATTTGCAAGAAATTGCTAAAGTGTCTTTTATTCCAAGTTTTCGCATCCTTACTTTACATTCAAGAGAAGTATATATAGACTCAGGATAGACCCTGATCTTTTCAAAATATCTTCTTCCAAATCTCTAGATCTTATCATAAAAATCCCACCGTCGAGGTTTTACAATATAAGGCATTTTTATATAGAGTTTTGATAAGCCCTAATTACTCTAAAAATCTTTGCGTGGATCTTGCCATGAATGGAGAAGATAATATTTGGTTTGATCCTTATCAAATGGACACCCGCATGCAAATGTATGTTCTTCTTTCGATAAGCCATCAGAGCATCTCATTAATTCTTCTGCAAAACTCGGATGAGTCACTGACTTCTAGGCCTTACATCCTCGCACAGCTACTTTTGTTTGGTTCGAGTTGAGATTTTTTGCCTATCATTACTTTTGCCATAAATTTTCCCAGCAATGTATCCACCGGTAAATTCCTTGAAACCTGTATTCATGGCCAGATCTGTAAAATCTAGATGAGTCACTGACTTGCCATAAATTTTTTGAGTAAATGAATCTACCAACGAATTCCTTGAAGTATGTCTTTCTCGCCATCACTTTTGCCATTATGCCACTGTCGGATCTGTTTCTGCAAAAGAAACACAAAGGTTAGATTTTTTAATTTTTTTCATTTTACTCAATTAATTGATTCAGACTGTGTTGAAATGCTTCCACTTCCTTTTGGATAGGTGATGCCATGAAACCAAAGCATGTCACAAAATTGTGACCTTTCCTTCAAGTTACTTCTTTCTTGCTTGTGCCTTTCGAAAATGGAACATGTCGCGATATCGCGACATTTCCTTCACCTCTCTTCTTTTGTCACTTCTTTGTTGTGAAATCGTGACATGTCGCAAAATCACGATGTTTCTTTCACCTTGTCTCTTTTCTCACTTCTTTGTCGTGAAATCAGATGTTTCCTTCACCTCTCTCTTTTTAGCTTTCGCCTTCTGAAAATGGAACATGTTGCAATATCGCGACATTTCCTTCACCTCTCTTCTTTCGTCACTTCTTTGTCACAAAATCGCGACATGTCGCGATATCGCGACATTTCCTTCACCTCATCTCTTTCAGCTCCTGCCATCACGAAAATGGAACATGTCGCGATATCATGACATTTCCTTCACTTGGCTTCTGCCTTCACTGTTTCCTCATGAAAATGGAACATGTCGTGAAATCGTGACATTTCCTTCACTTCACCTCTTTTCAGCTTTCGCCTTCCAAAAATGGAACATGTCGCGATATCGTGACATTTCCTTCACCTCTCTTCTTTTGTCACTTCTTTGTCATGAAATCATGACATGTCGCGAAATCATGACATTTCCTTCACCTTGTCTCTTTTCTCACTTCTTTGTCATGAAATTGCGACATGTCATGAAATTGCGACATGTCATGAAATTGCGACATTTCCTTCACCTTGTCTCTTTTTAGCTTCTTTGTCGCGAAATCGTGACATGTCATGAAATCATGATGTTTCCCCTACTTAGTCTCTTTTCTCACTTCTTTGTCACAAAATCGCGACATGTCACAAAATCGCGACATTTCCTTCACCTTGTCTCTTTTCAGCTTCTTTTTTGCGAAATTGCGACATGTCGCGAAATCACGATGTTTCCCCCACTTAGTCTCTTTTCTCACTTCTTTGTTGTGAAATCACGACATGTCACGAAATCGCGACGTTTCCCCAACTTTCGTCTCTTTTCTCACTTCTTTGTCGTGAAATCATGACATTTCCTTCACCTTGTCTCTTTTCAGCTTCTTTGTTGCGAAATCGCGACATGTCATGAAATTGCGACGTTTCCCCCACTTAGTCTCTTTTCTCACTTCTTTGTCGCGAAATCGTGACATGTCATGAAATCACGACATTTCCTTCACCTTGTCTCTTTTCTCACTTCTTTGTCGTGAAATCGTGACATTTCCTTCACCTTGTCTCTTTTCTCACTTCTTTGTCGTGAAATCGCGACATTTCCCCCACTTTATGTTTTGCAAGATTTCTCCCTCGCAAAAATGGAACATGTCGCGAGATCGCGACATCAGACTTTAAAATTTTTTAGGGTATAATCACATTTGATCGAAAGTTTGACAAGTCCGAAAATGGAACATGTCGCGATATCATGACATTTCCTACAAGTCATTGCTTCTTTGGCTTTGCCCCTCTGAAAATGGAACATGTCGCGATATCGCGACATTTCCTACAAGCTTTTCTTCCTAGCTTTTGCCTTCATGAAAATGAGACATGTTCAAAAATGGAACATGTCGCGATATCGTGACATTTCCTACAAGCTTTTCTTCCTAGCTTTTGCCTTCACGAAAATGAGACATGTTTGAAAATGGAACATGTCGCGATATCGTGACATTTCCTACAAGTCATTGCTTCTTTGGATTTGCCCCTTCGAAAATGGAACATGTCGCAATATCATGACATTTCCTACAAGCTTTTCTTCCTATATTTTGCCTTCACGAAAATGAGACGTTCAAAAATGGAACATGTCACGATATCGTGACATTTCCTACAAGTCATTGCTTCTTTTTTGCAAATTCTCCAAAAATTGTAGGTTGATTCCAATGACTTTGTCCATTTGTATTTTGCATTTTTACATATTGGTGAAGGATCTTCCTTACTGAAAAATTATTTTAACATTTAAAGAATGAATTTTAAATTGCTCGAGAATGATCAGCTTCACATGGTGTAGAAAAAATGATGAAAATTCAAAGTGCTCAGAATTTGATGAAACTTTACAAGTGTCTATAAAAGACCAAAGGGTATCCCAATTTGCAAATGGAACTTAAAAATTCATCATGGATTAAGAGAATATGCATTTAGAAATTTGCTAGGGCAGAAATGGAAACTGCTATTTCTAAATTGAAATCAATGCCATATGCAAGTCTACTTGGTCATTTTGATGTAGGCGAATTTTGGAAAAGGATGCAAGCAAAATTTGGAATTAAAATCCGAAAATCATCAAGAGGGTCCCTGCGGAACAAATGAATATTAAACATTTTCAAAGGATGGAATTTCATTTTTTAGTGGGGGTGTGTTGCTTCTCAACAAAGAGGAGCAGAGAATTCCTATTTTATGTCAATCGTGGCCTCTTATCCATATTATTATGACATGTATGTTCTTGGGAGATATTCCTTCAAGTTGTTAGGCTTTTCATGAAGGAACCCACTATGATACAATTTGAAGAACATAAGCTTATACTGAGAAGGGGATGAATAGTATAAGATAAAAAATTTTACTTTTCAATCCATATGATAACATCAACAATATCAAAGAAATAAACATTGCACACATTATCAAACACATGAGAGACATTATTTAATGTGGTTCACCCAATGAGATACTCCATGAAGAAAATATTCCTTTATAAATTTTCTCAATGAATTCTTTTGGGAATCAGTTCCATATTACAATGTTTATGGACTTCTGTCCAAAAGAGACACCAATCCCCTTACTTTGGTTTGTCGAACTTTATCCATAGGAGAACTCTTTCCCCTCTACTCTAGTTGGTGATCTTCTAGAAGACTTCTGCCCCCACTACTTTGGCTTGTGGATCTCTCTCCACATGAGACCTCTATACTATTACACTGGCTAATGGATCTCTATCCACTAGAGACTATTTTACTCTACTCTATCACCTCCAAAGCCTATGCTCAACTTTATCTCAAATATATACCAAACTCGGTCTCTGAATCTACTCAAGATCTATCTCAAAATCTATTTCAAAACCTGTCTCACAATCTATCTCAGAACCTGTCTCAAAACCTATCTCAAAACCTATCCTCGAGTCTTCTCAAGACTTGCTTATTCACAAACCCACTCAAACCAATACTCAAAAGTTTTACACAATTATTAAACCAATGAAGCACAACTCTCTTACAATCCCTAACCAAAATTTTCACACTTCTTTCAACAAATAACATAATGTAGATCTCAAACTCTAACTCAAATGGTTCATACTCTCTATTTCCAATGTTCTCAAAACATTCAACACTTAAGCACATAAAACTCACTCAACTATTTCCAACAATGTTCATCAAACAAACCTTTTCACTCCACCTTATGTTTCACAACATTCAATCCAACAACTACTTCAAACAAAATATGATGTGCCCATACCTTTTTTCTTTGATGGAGATATGTCTTCAAAACCTATCTTACTCACAATCAATTTCTTTTGTACCACTTAAAGGGTAGATAACAATAGTCTATCTCAAAACCTCAATATGAATTTTCTCTCAACAAGATGCTCAAAAATTTCTAAAAATAATATTTTAGAATTCCTTTTTAGTTTTCATGGACAATGCAAAAACTCTCTCAAAAATTTCTTCCTTTTATAAAACAAGAATTACAATCAAATAACAAGACTCTTACACCTTTTATATCCACTTTTTCAAAATAATTTTCACTCCAATTTATTTTCAAATATAAAAGAATTACAATGATACATAAACCAACTACACACTTATCACTCCAATCTCATAAAATAAATGCCATTCAAACCTTTAAAATAATGTAAAATATTTCACCTTATATCTCCTAAGTTTCAAACCATAGGTCACATTAACATCTGTCAAATATACTATAGCCAACAATCAATAATGCAACACATACCTTATAAACTCATCATGGCGCATACCTTTACCAAAAAAATTAATTTCTTTATCGTGGATGAGAATCGACCCTCCGACCTCTGTTCACCAAGTGCAGTGCTCGATCGCTTGTGCTAGCCAAGCGATTGAGACTAAACTTTAGTCTCACTAATTTATACTTACCGCTTCTGAGTTTTAAAATATTAAAACCTTCAATTAGTGCTAGGGGGAATAAAACCCCTTACCTTCCTTATGCCAATGACCAATGTAGGACCCGCCTGCTACTTGGTCTACCAGCCCTTGCTACACAAAAAGCACTTATCATTTTTAATTCACCTTTTGCCTTCTTCGGACGAATGAGAAACTTCCACGTTTCTCCTCTCTCCTCCATTTGATTTCATTTGCATGTGCTTCCACTCTAAAGCATTCGAATTGCATTTTTAATTTTTGTTTCCTCCTTTTATATGCTCCAAGGTAACTTTAAAAACGTCAACAGAAATATATGCCTCCAATATTAAATTTGAATTTTTGGCGCCTTAGCCAAAATCAAATTTAATTATTTATTAATATAATAATTAAGTTTAAATATTATTTAATTTAATATTAAATAATACTTTTGCATGGGGTTTTCATCAATTCTTTTTCCCTTCTTTTTAATAAGCCCTTCTATCTTAATTATTATAATATTTAAAATATTAGAATATCTCCTTTTATCTTTAAAACCATGGGGGTAATATTTTGTCTTCAACCTTTTAGACAACTTTTTTTGTTTTATAATATAAAATATTATAACCAATTCTTTTACCACTTTGCTTGTATCAAAATGGACTTTGCCTTACACCAAACACTTGACATCAATGACAACCTTATTACTCAAAATTTCCAACACTTTTAGCAACTCTATTGTTGTGGGTGGTATAGCAACATCCTTAGTATCCACCTTTTGTGTTGTCAACACAGCAAAAACCTGCTTCATTCTTCCCAGTGACAAATTCCTTAGTTGTCAATAGGTTTTTACTCTGCCCTTATTCCTTATGCAATAAGAAGACCACTTTTACTCCATTCTTCTATAATGGTTAAGTATTCCTTCCCCATCATGGGTAGCTTTCCTATCATATTGCCAAGGCCTTCCCAGCAATAAGTGACATGCATCCATAAGAATTACATCACACCACACTTATTCCTTATAGGTATTCCCAATTAAAAAATTAACTAGACACATTTTATCTACAGTTACCTGGTTCCTTTTATTGAACCATGATATGCGATAGGGATATGGGTTCTTCTCACACTTTAAGTTAAGTTTCTCAACCATTTCATTTGAAACCATATTTTCACAACTATCACTATCAATAATCATCTTACATACCTTTCCTCTAGATGTGCACCTAGTTTGAAAGATATTTGTATGCAGCCAAGAATCACCACCATCATTATCTTGTGCTTTCTTCTTCCTTGGAACGATCATCATCCTATTTATCATGAGATTCTCTCCCATGTTTGTAGTAAATTTTGTCTCAGTTTTCTCTTTTGCATCAACTAGATTGACTCTAGCTTATTCTTCTTATTTTATTTCTTATGTAGGATAGTGTGGACACTCAAAAGCTTTGTGCCCCTTCTCACTACATCTATAACATGTATATTGCCTTTGTAGACCATCCCAATTTCATCCTCCACCATAGCCTTTTCCTCTCTAAAGTCCTCCACCTCTCTCATGGTTACTATGATCTTACCCAAACTCTTATTGTTTTCCTATATTAGAATATTCTCCCTTTGAGGGATAAAATCCACCATGCCCATTGGTTGGAGGTGACGATGGTTATTTCCTCACTCCTCTTCTAAAATTACTCCTCTTATATTTCTCTTCCACTTCTAATGCAAACTTATATGCATCTTCAAAACTATGGATTTGAAGCATACTCAACTCATCTTGTATGGCATATACCTTACAACCTTCTATTATTTTAACTCCTGAAGGTCCACTCAAATTGATAACTTTTAGAATTCGTTGGTGTAGTCCTTGATGCTTCGATCCTTTTACCTATGGTTTTGTAATCTACGAAATAATGTTTGGGCATAATATTTAGGTAGGAATTTCTCCTTCTTTTTTTTCATTTTATGCCAGACCCTAATATTTTCCTTTCCTTTTCTCTACCTCTACTTCTGTAGATGATACCACCAAATCAATGCATATCTTTTCAAATTTATGCATGCAAGTTTTACTTTCTTTTCCTGTGAAAATATTTCCACTCAAATAACATCTTCCTGCTATTCAACTAGTCTATCAACTCATATGGTTTCAACGCTCTCGCATACTCAAGGACATCCATTTTTATCCCATCCTTATTTCCTTACGAGGCCCTAATTAGCCTATTCTCAAAACTATGCTCCTTTGGATTCCCCTTTGATTCTCCATCCACATGAACCTCTGATTTGTTATCTTCTTCCACAGTCTCATTATTAGAATCTAGATCTGCAAAATTTGTTGAATATCTTTCCCTTATATGGGCATCATTCTAGTCAATTGAGCAACTTGTACCTACAACTCCTGCATCTACCTATTAACTTGGGCATAACCTCCTCTTTCTCTCTTCATGCTAATCTGTTCTATGTTATTCCAAATGGAAAAATAAAAATAGCAGAATAATGTAATCGACAAGAGTACCTTCTCTCTCCCAGTAAGATTCAACTTACTCTTATACCAAATTATGTAAATCCAGATACAAGAGGCTAGAAAAAATGTCTCCCATCACATAAAAATTGCAATAAATAGAAATAAACCGGTAAAACCCTACATTCACATAAAAACTACAATAAATAGAAATAATCGGTAAAATCCCCAATCACATAAAAATTGCAATACATGGAAATAAACCAATAAATATTTTATTTTCTCATTCCTATATTCACCTCATTTTATAATGCAATATCAAGGGAACATATCCCCAAAGAAACCCTAAAACAAAACCCTAAAATGTAAAGCCCTAAAGATTAAAAAATTACTATTTTTGGAAAATTGTTTTTCATCAAAAATTATAATTTTTAGTAATTACTATTTTCAAAAAATTATTTTTCATCAAAATTTTCAATTTTAGTAATTACTATTTTCGGCAAATTATTTTTCATCAAAAATTATCATTTTTAGTAATTAATATTTTCAACAAATTGTTGTTTCGTCAAAAATAATAATTTTTAGTAATTCACAAAAAAACTCGGATTGACATGCAAATTGACACACAACTTCATAACACCCATATTAGGTGTCCTAGAAAATCTCAACATCTAATCATGCATAAATAAAAAATTATTTAAAATATTTTAAAAAAACACCCTCTAAAAGATGCTCCTACATCAATATTAGCTTGTACTACAATTGGTTAGTCCAACCTCACTCAAGATTGGGCAAGGAACATCATTGGACATACATTGGTCCATGATTGGCTTGATATTTTTTAGGATGGTCTAGGTCTCTATAGGATATTGTTTGGCTAGTTGATGAGCTTAATTGGTGTCATTAGGGTGTTTGAGTTACCTGAAACACTTCTACGATCTGACAACTCTAAGGTAGTAGGGAAAAAAGCCTCTTAACACACCATCTTTCATTGTACATATGTCATAAAATATTTTTTGATATCATAAGCCATTGTTCATAATTTATTGGATTCACATGTTATTATCCATGTCTCACATCATGTGTCCATTGTGATTACCATGCTTAGTATTATGTTATCATGACATAGTGATTGTGTGTTTGTCATGGATTAATTCAACTACTTCTAATAATTGAATACATATGTACACATCTAAAATATGATCAAACAAGTACATATGAGTCTAGGCAAATGATCATCCATATAATCAAAACCATCACATCCTCTAGCATATCTATCTAATCGTAAATCATCAATCCACATAATCATTAATATACATCATCATAGTACATATCAAATAAATCATCATCATCAATAATACACATTACTCATCTATCACAACATGTATATATATATTTCATAAATATTTCATACATACATCATAATATCTACCTGTAGGCTACATCAAAATTACCCTTAGGTATACAACCATATACATCATCATACAATATATAAAATGGTGGGCTCTCAAGCCCCAACAAAAATGATAAACCCTATGGTTTCTTCCCATCTATCTCCCCACTGCCCTTTGCTCCTCCTTATCAACCATGATCCACCCTCTCCACTCTATCCTATCGACTACCTCCATTCCCTTACTGCCTCTTGCCACCTCACGAGGAACCTACAATTGATATATATGATACTATAGGCTCTACAAATTAGGGTATGGTTGGAACAACTGATGGTTTACTTCTCCAAATATACCAAGAACACAATACTAAGAGTGATGGTATGGGTACATTCACTTTAATTAATGTCTCCTCTAGTATACCCACTCTATCTCTCTCCAACAACCAACTTGATAAAACACTCTTATCGCCCTATCACAAATCTACAATATTATCCTACAAGGTTTTCATCTCTCTCCCACTCACTATCATAGGTGGCTATGTCCTCAAATGATAAATCTCTCATACTAGTCTTTGCCTCTCTACTCTCTTTATCTTCAACTGTCCCTTTATCTTGTCCCACTCCTCTTGTAAGTTGTTCCTCTAGGCTTGCAATAAATATCTCTCCTCCTACCATCTATCCCTCTCGGTCTACCACCCATCTATTTTTATGTAAATACAACCTCTCACTCTATAAGATATAACTCAAGTATATGAACTCACTCCTATAGCACCTCAGTCTCATCGACTATCTCTATGAACTCCTCATACTCAAAATTATCATCAACATCAAACCTCTCACCACCTTCCATATTCATCTCTAGTATATTTGTGGTTACTGCCTCCAATGGAATTGCTTCAATATCTAATTGACGTTGAACATGCTATCTCAAAGTCTTCTCCTCATACCCATATCTTCCTACTGCTATGCCTCCCTTGGATCCATACTCATATCCCTCTCTTTCCTCATTGATGCCTCCCCTTAGCTATCACTACCGAGTTTCCCACCATACATCATACTTTGGGGATGCTAGCATCATCTATATTTGGTATTATTATAGCCTTGTCTACCTTAGGACCCAATGGCTTAACATGTGGTGTTTTTGTAGGCTCCCTCCACCTCCTCTTATAAATCATTGTCAACTCTAACACCCCATGTCTAATACTAAAATAGCATAATACCCATATGTACTAGAAGTACTCGCACTAGGTACTTTACCTACCAACCATCCACTTGGTTTGTCTAGATGCTCTCTATCCTCCATACATGTAGGTCCCTCCCTCCATGGTCGTTAAATAATATCCTCAGACCTCAAGCTAATCCACATCACTCGATAATTCTTTCCATCCCATACGAATAGTCTGCTTAATCAACCCTCCTTATCATCTCAAGGCATAAGGTATATCTAGCCCTATATCCTTATGTGCATTGAGCAACAATCCTCATGGTCTAACCACACAGACGTTCTCCCACACCCAAACCAATAATAGCAAACTACAACTCAACCCTAGCTGACCTACCCTCTATACCTCCTATAACTCCCTATAAGTTTGGGCTAGTAAATTTGGGGACCATGAAAACATCACTAACTACACCACCAAATACTCCACCACCTCTAGTAGGTTCCACAAGAACCATGCACCTGAAGAATATGAAAAGATGACATTCAATATCAATATCATCATAATCACATGCCTCTATGTAAATATCCCTAAGTCAGTGCAACTTGAATAGAACACCACCACTACCAATATCAATATTCTCTCACCCTCATCCATACACCCTCTCCATTAGCACTCTCTTCTATGACATACCCATAGTGATGATGGTAACCCCTTCGATTGGTTCCTGGAATATCTAGTACACAATTTAAATTGATCATCATCTCACTAGATATAAATGAAATATCCCTCTATCCGGGTCCCATATCTCTACCAATACCAATAAATGTCACCTATTAGCATGTATGAGCTCTAGGCAAGCCACCCCTCCAAACCTATCTTCATCAACCATATCTAGTCATCATTGAAGAACACAAGCTTATATTGAGAGGGGGGGTGAACATTAGAAGACCAATTTTTACTTTTCTTTCCCAATCAATATTATGCAATGTATAGATAGCAATATCAACAACATTAATCAAAGCAATGCACAAATAACCACACACAATAGATACATCAATTTAACGTGGTTCACGCAATGTGGGCTACTCCATTGAGAAAATATTTCACTAAACTTTTCTCAATCAATCTCTTGGGAATCCTTTCCTTATTACAATATTTATGGATCTCTATACAAAGGAGACCTCAATCCCCTAATCAAGTTCATGGATCTCTATCCACAATATAAATCCTTTCTCCTTAGCTCTGATTGGTGATATTCTAGAAGAACTGTTACCCCCACTACTCTGGCTAATGGATCTATATCCATTGATGACACATGTTCTCACTCCCCTGGCCAATGGATCTCTCTCCACTAGATACGATTGTCCTCTATACTCTATCACCTTCAAAGCTCTATCTCAAATCTACACTAAACATAATCCTTTGATCTAGTACAAATTTTCTCAATCTCTATTTTTGGTCTGGCATAAACATATCCTCAAATTTGTACCAAACTCTATCCTTAAAATTGCTCAATCTCTATCACTAGTCTGGCACAACCCTGTCCTTAAATTTACACCAAAATTTGTCCTTAAATTTGTACTAAACATAGTCCTTTGATCTAGCACAAATCTATCCTCAATATTTGTCCTCTGATCTATACTAAATACAGTCCTTCGATCTAGAACAAATATATCCTCAATATCTATCCTCTGATCTACACTAAACACAGTACTTCAGTCTAGCATAAATTTATCCTCAATCTCTATCCTCAAGCCTTAACACAGTTTTATTCAATCAAAAATCAACACTGCTAGATCTGCCCCAAATCTTAACTCAAGGTTTGAAAAAATTAAAAAATCAACTCTACTCACAAGTCTTCTCAAAGACTTGTCTCAAATCTATCTTGTAAGCTTCCTCAAGCTCACACTAATCTATCCAGAAGTCCTCTCTAGAAATTGTCCAATCTGCTCAACAAGTCCTCACTAGAACTTGTCCAATTTTGCTCAACAAGTCCACACTAGAACTTGTCCAATTATGCTCAAAAAGTACTCACTAGAACTTGTCCAACTCTGATCTCAATCTCTTTCCTCAAATATGTATTGTAAGCTTCCACAAAAGCTCACACAAAACTCTCCACAAGTCTTCTCTAAGACTTGCCTTAAATATGCTCAACAAGTCCACACTAAAAATCATCCAATCTCATAGAAACATAAAGATAATTGTTAGAGACTCAATATGCTTCACACTCATTACAATGCTCAATAAATTTCAATCTCTCTCTTACCATAGAAACATATAGATAATTTTTAGAGACTCAATATGCTTTACACTCACAAAATCTCAATCACTTTCAATCTCTATTTTATCACAGAAACATATAGAGAATTGTTAGAGACTCAATATGTTTCACATTCATAAAAACTCAATCTCTTTCTCAACTCAATTCATAATATAGAAAAATTTATTTCATAGAACTTGAACTATCACATCAACATATCCACTTGACTAGGCTCAATTAAATCTTCTCAACCAATCACTTAATGAACTAATCCTTGCTCACAAACCCTAGTCCAAGTATATGAACACTCACTCAAATATTTCCAACAATTCTTATCAATAACTCACATAACAATGATACTCATGATCTTTGCAAATCCTAGTTCAAGTTCCCCACTCAACCAATTGCTTCAACAACAATGCTAATCTCACATAACAATGATACTCATGATTTTGCAAACCCTAGTTCAATTTCACTCAACTAATCACTTCAACAATAATGCTTACAAAAAAATATTTTATCAATAAATCTTTATTCCTGAAAAACTTGAAGCATTAATTCAACACACACTCAACAATGCTTACCAAACAATCCTTTTCACTCCAACTTTTCATTCATAACATTCAACAATCACACACTAGGAAGATGTGCCCATACCTTTTATTTGATTTAAAACTGTCTCTAGAAAACCTGTCTCAATCACAATTTTCTTCTCTCCAATTTCAATGGCTAGATAACAAAATATCACTCCAACACTTTCTCAAAATATTCCTTAGACACAAAAATAATCAAAACTCAATTATGCCTTATTGCTCCCTTTTAAAATTAACATCCATTAAATCATAAATGAAAAATAATTACTTGGATACACCTTATAAACTCCAACCTAAAATAATATCCAACACCACACAACTTCCTAAAACACCTTACTACCCTTTCCAAACACTAAAGTAAATAACACCAAAAATTTAATTTTGCATAAGCTTTATAACTCCCCTTACAAACTTACAAACCAAATCAAATATGCAAAAAAATAATTTTTAAATGCCCAACTAATATCCCTGAAATTTTTGATGCTCAACTTAAAGCATACCTTTGACTTCCCCCAAAAAGAGTTTCAATGTGATTCGATATGTCGTCTCCCCAAGCCTAAGTGCCTTAGTGCTTGGGAGCCCACCACATGGGCTATTGGTGCCCATGTGAAGGAAGGAGGACTTACTTCCTCTTATACCTTCGTGTGCCTTTGACTTCCCACAAAAACTAGGAAGCACTCCTCTTTGCAGCATGATTCACGCAAGCTCACATTAATTAAAATTCGAAGGCATGGTGATTTTGGGTAAGGTGGGTAATCCCCTTTTTATACACACATAGGTATTTTCTCCCCACGTCGGCGCTTAATAATTTGAATTCAAATTTTGAAATTAATTTAATAACCCACCTTAGGGTTAGTTAAAATTAATATAAATTAACTTTATAACTAATATTACAATTAATTAATAATTAATTTAAATAAATTAAGTTAAGTAAATTAAATTATAAATTAATTTATAATAAAAATTATAATTAATTTAAAACTTCTCTCTATAATATTATAAAAAATATTATAATATTATTCACTTGGGCTTCTTCTTTTGCACTTTGGGCCACATCTGACTTCCTGGAACCGGGTCTTGATCAACTAAAACTGGAGAACCTGAAACTGATGCTACCCACTGAAACTGCCACTGACTGGTGCTGAAATCTTGAAATCAATGACCACTTACTCTTGACATCAATGACAACTTATCCACTCAAAATTTTCAACAATCTTCCTCTTTGTCATTGATGGCAACCCAAATTCTTTTACCAAAACTTGACCTTTTTCCTGTTTTGCTCCCCCTATGAAATTGCTCTCCCTGACTCAATGCTCTTTCCTTAAACCAAATCTCTCCTCCTTACTCAAATATCTCCCCCTTTGACATCAATGGCAAAGGGTCACCTTTGGGGCTTGAGGCTAAGAATGAGTCTCTTAGCTTAGCCCCTCCCCCACCTCCTCTTGAGGTGGTTAATTTTGGGGTGGGAGTATTTCTACTCCCAGCAAGCACTGTTCCTTACCTTTGTCCTCTTTCCTTATCATCTGATCCTTTTGATTCCTTTGACTATTTTTGTTCATGTCCATGTTCTTGTTCCTGTCTATATTCATGTTCTTGTTCTTGTTCTTGTTCATGTCTATGTCTATATTCCTATTCTTGTTCCTATTCTTGTTCATGCTTGATTCTGGAATGTCCGCTCTACACCACTTTGTTGTATGTCCATCATTATTGCACTTATAACACTTAATGTTAAAAATCCTTGGAGGTGAAAATGTATTACTATTTCTCCTCCTGAAGCCATATCTATTCCTATCATGAACCCTGCAATTCATACCCTTGTGACCAAATTGATTACATGAGTAGAAATACCCATGGAAAATATGCCTGCTTCTGAAGTTTCCATAGTCTTGTCTTTCATGTGTCCTACACTGTGAAGCCATGTGTCCAAATCTGTGACATGAGAAACATCATCCATTGAAATTTCCTTGCCTTGACCTCATTGGTCTCTTAGACTCTTTTTCTCTATGTTGATTCTTATTCCATCTGTTTCTTCTTTGTGCATTGTTCCTTTCCTTGTTGAACTTTATGTTGTCCAACTCATCCTCAGAAGTCTCACTTTATCTTACACTATCTTCCTCTGAAGTTTCTTCTTCTTCAAAACTTGAGGTTGACACTTCTTCTTGTTTCTTTAGAGCCTGTTCAAAACCAAGACCTAATTTGTTTGTTGACCTTTTTTGTACCTTGATCATCTTATCTATAATATTTGAGCTCTTTCCAAATTTGTGTAGCTTGTCCTTGGAATTTTCTAACTCTTCCCTTAGTAGAGCTACTTCTTGTTATAACTTTTCACATTCTAAGAACTTTGCTTCTAACTTATCCTTAAACTTTTTTGTCTTAACCATTGACTTGGTTAGATCATATATAAGCTTTCCTCTCTCTTCATAACATTCTTGAAACTAGATCTCATGTTGGGAGTTTTGCTTTCTTATCTTATTTAAATTTTTAAGAGCATAAATAAGCTCTCCCTCAAGATCAACTCCTCATTTTTTTTATTCTTCCTCTATTTGTTTGCCTTTGTCAACATATTTATTTTATTTTGAATTATCTTTTATAGGATCACCTTCTTCTTCTAGTGCCATTAGAATATTCTCTTCTGGTCCTTCAAGTGCATCATCATATTCATCATCACTGAAACTTAAACCATTCCTTGTAAAACTATCTTGAAGATGTCCAAAATTGCCACATCTAAAACAATTAAAAATTATTGGTGACCTTTTATTAACTTCTTCTTTTTCTTCAATCAAAAATAGGACTTCATATTTATCATTACTTGAAGAACTAGCATCAGTATCACTTGAGTACTTACTTGCCTTATCTGCATAGTAGCTCCTCTTTTGTCTTTGAAAGAACTTCTTTCCTTTTTTGCCTTGTCCATCCTTGCCTTTATTTTGGTACCTATATTTTTTTGATTCCCTGTTCTTATGATCCTATTTTTCTTCATTATTACTATTTTTGGATTTTTTTTTTAAGCGAAAAACCCATTGTAGGGCCGCCTTGGTCTGAGAGACCACGAACAGGGGTTTCTATACCATCAAAGTCACC
Source organism: Wollemia nobilis (assembly GCA_028583015.1). NCBI lineage: Eukaryota > Viridiplantae > Streptophyta > Pinopsida > Araucariales > Araucariaceae > Wollemia > Wollemia nobilis. The sequence goes on from JAQPPZ010002492.1 coordinate 22,560, forward strand.
CAAGAGTCGCACCCAGCCCTGCCCGCACCAACATTATCAATTGGATTTTGGGTACCCAATTCAGATTTTTGGTAGGGTGGAGATTCGAACCTGGGACCTCCCTTGGAGGATTACCCTCTCCTCTTCAACACACCTACAACACCTAGGTACTATTTTTGGCTTCTTTACAATCAATTGCATAGTGACCATACTTTCCACAAATGAAATATCTAACAAATTTTTCATCCTCAAATATTGTTAAATCCTTATCCCTTCTACCATAATTTACTTCTTCATCACTGGATGACTCATTGCTTGAATCTTACTTCTTGTCCTTTATCATCTTAATCTCTTTGAAGGCTACTTCCTTCTGAATATTAGGTTCCTCTTTTGTTCTTAACTCAAAATCTGTAAGAATACCAAGTAACATATCTCTTGTCAAAGAATCACCATCCTTTGCTTCTTCTATAGCTGAAATATTTTTACTAAACCTTGTTGGGAGAGACCTTAAGATCTTATCACAAACATCAATTTATTCAACCTTAATTCCAAGTCCTTGCATGGCCTTAACAACCTCATCTACCCAAAGTAGATAAGTACTAATGTTTTACTCATGCTTCATTCTTAATTCTTCAAATTATCCTTTGAGATTTTGTATCTTTGTCTTTTTCACACATTTATCTCCTTCATATATGCTTTGCAACTTATCCTAAATTCCTTTTGCATCTTGACAATACATAACTTTTATGAGTTTTGTTATATGCAAACCTATCAAATTGCATTCATTGCTTTTGAATTTTAATGTTGTAGAAGCTTTACCTTCCTTATCTGTAGGTGGATCAGCTGGTGGTATGTATCCATTTTCAACTGCTTCCCAAATTTCATTGCCAAGTGCCTTCAGGTGAATCTTCATTCTCATACTCCAAAATATGTAATCACCTTCATCAAATATTGATGTTGATTTATTTGAAAACACATTCTTAGAATCCATTGTGCTTTTGAAAGCTTTTCCTTCAAGCTATTAAACTATTTTGAAGGAACCCGCTCTAATACCAGTTGAAGAACACAAGCTTATACTAAGAGGGGGTGAAAAGTATAAGACCACTTTTTACTTTTTTTCCCAATCAATATTATGCAATTTATAGATAGCAATATCAACAACAGTAATTAAAGCAATGTATAAATCACCACACACAATAGAGGTACCAATTTAACATGGTTCACCCAATGTGGGCTACTCCACGAAGAAAATGTTTCACCAAAATTTTCTCAATAAATCTCTTCAAAATCCTTTCCCTATTACAATGTTTATGGACCTCTATCCAAAGGAGACACCAATCCCCTAATCAAGTTTGTGGATCTCTATCCACTGGAGAACTCCTTTCTCCTTAGATCTAACTGGTGATATTCTAGAAGAACTATTGCCCCCACTACTCTAGCTAATGGATCTCTATCTACTAAAGACACCTATCCTCACTACCCTAGCTAATGGATCTCTATCCACTAGATACTGTCATCCTATATACTCTATCACCTTCAAATATTTGTCTCAAATTTTCACTAAACACATTCCTTCAGTCTAACACAAATTTGCTCAATATTTATCTCCAGTCTGGCACAAACCTATCCTCAAATTTGCACCAAACTCTATCCTCAAATCTACTTAATATTTATCTCTGGTCTAGCATAAACCTTGTATCGCTCCAAATTTTTCACACCCTTACCTTCAGGCTATAGGATCCGTGCCCGAAAGGGGGATGTGAAAAGGATGTCGTGGTACCTCAGACTGAGAGGACTTGCGAAGGTCCCGCCTCTCAAGGGAGGTGTATTATTGGTGATTTTTCGACTGGATGGTGGGTTCACCAGGAAACATTTAATGGCAGTTTCCACGCCTAGGTTGGGAATGTGTTTTATGTGTTCGTTTTAGCCTTAAGCATTCATATCCTAGGTTTGGCCAAAATGCGTCTAAGCTATTCTATATGAAGATGCAAATTCAATGAGTACAGAAAATAGATTTAAAGACAGAAAATAGAGAAATTACGGAATATAAACGAGGAATACCTGATCCGGATGTCTGATGATGATTCTGATTCTTGAAGCAGTCAGATCGCCTCTGATTTGATAGGATCGTCTGAGATCAGACAAGATCGTCTGAGATCTGATGAATTCGTCAGACGAATTCGTCAGAGACCTGCAATCAGAGAAATAGGTGCAAAATACAGAAAATACAACAATGATAACAGAGGGAAATAGTATAAAATGATAGCAACAATATTAAACTGAAACTTAACAACAGAAACAGGAATGAATTATGCTAATTAAATAATAATTATGATTTAATCATGCATTTGATCTAGATGGGTGAACTCCAAAATGCAAAATAGTATAAAATACTGAATAAACTAAGCTAATTGCAGAATAAAACAACAGAGAAAAGGTAGAGAAATGCAAACTTCATGCAACTGATTGCCTCAATGTTGACTGCAATCGAAATCATCTCGCATTGGTACGAAATCGTCTCTGATTCGACAGGTTCGCCTCCGATCTGAACAGGTTCGTCGACGACGATGTAAGCTTGCTCCGGCTAAAAAATAGTAATGTACCTGCAACAAAATTGATATAGAACTAATGCAAATGAAAACTTAGGATGTTTTAACATGTATGCAGTCAAGTTACAGGGAATTTCAGCCAAGGGGGTGCTAAGGGGAGGGCTTAGGATTAAATAGGCTTAGGAGGGAGGTTAGGAGGTTGGAGATCATCCCTATTTGGGAGATCTCCAATGGGGGAGGGTCCCTAACGGCGCAGACACGCTTCTGCCCGGATTAGAGGCCCGTTGGAACATAAGCTAATTGTGCAAAATCAGTTTTGAGACAAGATCGTCTGGACGTCCTAGCCCAGACGAAATCGTCAGATCTAGGGCGATATCGTCTGATGGGCGATGATATCATCAAACAATCAAAACAACCTCTAAAAATGGCACGAAAAAGGGGGAAACGGATTACCCGACGGTTAACGGAGCGTTTGGGAGGTTAAAATTTGAATTTAAATTATTTACTAGGATGAATGTAATTATTACAATTTTACTGTGCCAATTTTAGGGTGCTACATTTTGCCCCCTCTTTAGCGAATTTTCCGAAGAAAATGCGTTAAAGATGAGTTCTTCTCGATCTACGAGAAAGCAAAAATTATTCCCATTTTTAGGCGACGATTCTTGGTCGAATCGTACGACAACTTACTATGGTGCCCCCTCCGTGTTTTTACCCAAATCGAACGTTTGAGGTAAAAATGCGGAAAAGCAAAATTAATTTTGAATTATTTTTGAATAAAATTAAGAAAAATAGGGTAAAACCCTAATTCATTTTTACTGTTCATTTTTACCGGTTTTAGAGCTTCGGAAGCAAAAATGGTGGAGACGACGCACAGATCAACAGAGGTCCGACGCGGGCTACGAGTAAGAGTCTAGACTTAACTTAGAATGCTTTAATTTGAATTTACATGCTTTTTAGGTAAATTTTAATCAATTTTTGAGCATCGCAATGGCCATTTTTGGGCTGTCGACATCGTCGGGATGAAATCGTCTCAATTTCGCCAATTTCGTCCAAGGGCGAAATCGACGAAAGGGGGACGATTTCATCAAATTAGGGACGATTTCGACCTGCGAAATCGGAAACGATTATGCTCAAATTTGGGACGATATCGTCCAATAGTGGACGATATCATCAATTGCATAAAATTGAACTTATTTTACTTGCATTTTTAAATACTTGAATTTTTTATTAATGATTGTTTGTTGTTTTGTTGTTTATGTTGCAGAGAGGTTTGCTAAAAAGCAGGGAATGGAAGTATGGAGGTTTAAGAGATGACTTGGCCGCTCTTACACAAGCAGAGCGGGATCAGCGGCACAAGCCGGCTTACAAGATGTGGCGTAGATGCCACAAGTGTCTCATGATATGGGGCTACTGACAGCCCTAGCAGAGAGATGGTATCCGGGTTCTTCCTATTTTTGGCTACCTACAGGGGAGATGACTCCCACTTTGGAGGATGTATGGAGGATTCTAAGAATCCCCATACAAGGACGATTGATCACTCCTACGGCCAATCAGGGCCATGCTATGGGGCGATTGTGTGGTGACCCGAGCTTCGCCCTGGAGAAGGGCGGAGTTAACATCGAGGCACTGCGTCAGATGCCTGGGGCATCTAGACTCACACGGGTTCTAGCTAGAGTGGTTGGTGGACTTTTGCTGTGCCACCAGAGCGGGTGCAGGGTGCCATGGATGCTAGCAGATGTGATCTGCGACATGCGAGACCATGGCTATAGGTTTGCTTGGGGCAGCTATGTGCTATGCCGACTGTACAAGATCCTGCATGGGGTCGTGTACAAGGGCGGCCGATGTCTGGTGATGACATCGCTCCTACAGGTTTGGTGCTGGGAGCACATTGCAGTGCGGAGGCCGATAGGGCTTCCTCCGACAGGGATTGATGGGGAGAGGCCCCGAGTTTTCTACTGGTGGCTCCGAAGAGGGTCACAACGACGGATCGACCTTTCGATGTCCCAGAGACTGCTAGATGACCTAGTCCCAGACTAGATCACCTGGAGGCCTTGGAGGGAGCATCCAGGGTGGGCCGAGGATGGACAGGAGTTAGCTCGCATCAGGCGAGTGTGCTGGCTATGGATGGAGAGGGGAGAGGTGGAGCTCCACCGCTATGACCAAGTTTTGCGATAGTTCGGTCTGCAGTAGGGGATCCCATCTCTCAGGGATTATGAGTTTTCTCGGACTATCTGGGATAACACTACAGTGAGCGGGGCTCTAGACATGCAGCGTTTCTGGAGTCAAGACTCGGACGATGCCCCCATTCAGCCAGTGGATGGGGACGATGCAGGGGTTGCAGATGGCTACGATGCCTGGTACGCAGGCATCCGCCCTCCTCGGATGACGAGGGCTCAGGGTCCGATACATGTAGTTGTGCGTCGGATAGGGAGGCGGCGCCAGGCGGCTATGGAGGCGGCCCAGGGTCAAGGTGGGAGAGAGCTGAGGAGGCCACAGGCACAGGAGAGGCCACGACAGAGGGAGAGGAGGGAGGCGAGACCCCCTTCTCCACAGAGAGAGAGGCCACCATCGCCCGATAAGGGCAAGGGTGTCGACACAGGGGAGAGTAGTGAGATAGCTACTCTCCGAGCGGAGACGATCCATCTCCAAGCATAGGTGCAGACCCTACAGGAGGAGGCTGCACGACACCGAGCTGAGGTTACACAGCTCCGAGACGAGATTGCATGCCTCAGGGCACGGGGCGGAGGGGCGAGCACTGGGGAGCTGACACGGGCTATTGCCCAAATTACTTTCTACCAGACTTTGTACTATCAAGCTGGTGCCAGAGGAGGATAGACTACCCCTACCAACCAACATCGTAGATCCGATCAGGATCGGGTCATCGAGGACCTCGTCCCGATCGACGACTAGGACTCGCAGTACTACACATACTACGATGGGGCCACCTCGTCCACCTCAGGGCGGGGGAGGAGATGAGGCTGAGAGCTCGAGGGGTTCTCGAGGCTAGAGCACTGCACGGCTTTGTACAGATTGAGACATAGAGCATTTATTATTATTTTTTTGTTGATAGAGGATTGAGTATGCCGAGGTACAGATTGTGGCATACCAATCCAGTTTTGATGATGTATATATACTGTTGATATATATATGATATGTTTTTGATCATATGACTTGTGTTATGTGTATGTTGATGATGCTTTTATGTTTGATTGATTAATTTGATGATTGGATTGAGGATTCATGAAATTATGTCATGTTGAAAATTTATAATTTTGATGTCATGTTGTAATATTTTAAATGAAATAATCTGATGTAACAAATTGATTGTTTGTGATGTAATGTGATAAAAAATAAAAAGAGACTTCTAACAATAATTTCAAAGGACATTGTCGCTATTATAGACCATTTCATGGAGTCGCCGCTCACTCGGTCGTCAAGCTAATCCCAAGATAGAAATATTGTTAAAAGTAAAAGAGTGCTTAAGAGACTGTCTTAAGACTTTGGTGCAATGGTGAAAATGATGGTGATGATGGTTTGTTTTTCAGATTTTCATAAAAATAGTATGCATGAAATAATGTTTTTTGCTAGGCATAAATTCCTAAGTGTGATAATTTTTGGATAATTCCTTAGGAATTATACCATCTTTGCAAAATTTGAAGGTTGACATAATGACATGAAATAATGAAAATGTGCATGCTTAAAAGCATAATTTGTGTAACATAATGAATTAAGTCATATGGTTTTCATGATTTTTAAATAAATGGGGAATAAAAATTGTTACAATGATTTGCGCTAGGCATAGAATATGTAGGTATAGACTTATACCATCATCGCGAAAATCCAAAAAAAGAGATAGTTTTATTGCATGGTTGATTTTTAATAAACAAAAAATATGAAGATGAGGACTTGCGCTAGGCATAAAATTCCAATTTTGGTTTTGGAACTATACCATCGTCACGAAAGTCAACCAGATATATATGTTTTGATTGTATATTTTTGAAAGAAAATTTTGATTTTTCTATTATATAGTTGTCTTTATGCTAAACAACTGTACTTGAAATAAGAAAATGAATTATTCCAAACAAGTTGCAAAAAGAATATTTCAAAGTATTTTGAAGACAAAAGTTAGATTTATAAGGAATCCCATGTGCATATGTGAATTCATTTCCGATCTTGATTTATCATAATGATACACAAAATCTCTCAAATACAAATGTGTGTGCAATTGCTTTGTGCATTTACCAGCTTTGAGCAAGATAATATGATACAAGTGATTTGAAGAAACCAAATAAGTGTTCATTAACCATGATGTAGATGCATATAACCATACTAGACTACTATGTAGGTCGGATTATCAAGAGCTAGCTAATCCATAAGCAGACATAGGTCCGTACAAAAGAAGGTCGCTAATGTGACAGATATATCACCACGCTAGGAGTTACCCAAGGCCAAGCAAATTGGGCACAAACCACCTGTTATGGGGCTTACCTCATAGTTTTCGAATAATTGAGAATTCCAGGGATTCAAGCTCATCAACCCTTCTTTTCTTTTCAAAGGGTAGGGAAAGGGATTTTATTGCTTTCTTGCTTTCTGCTTTCTTTTGCTTTTCTTTTTTTTTCTTTTGAACTTTGCTTCTTTTTCTTTTTGTATTTTTTTGCTTGATTTTTGAGATAGTGCTTGAAATATTGTTGTAATGATATAAAATAACATTTTTCTTTTCTCTTTTTCTTGAACTTTTCTTTTCTTTTTCTTTGCTAGGGATACTTGCTCGGATTAGTCAGAGAGCAAGGGATTTTTATTCTGGGTAGGGGTGAGCTTGTCCTTTTGCCAATTCTCAAAGATTCTAGACCATGTGCATGATAGGATAGCAGGGGAAACTTTTCGCTCAAGAAATCACGTCTACTATGTAGCAAAACATGGAAATTACAAATATAATCATTTTATTGTGAAAAGATGTGCTTGGTTTAAGTAAATAACAAGATCAATTCTCTATGCTCAAACTTTATTTAATTGAATTTTGTGGACTTTGATATAAGAGAGATTAGTAATCATGCCGTATAAAATCAAGATATTTATTTTTGTGAGTGTGCAAGTGAGGGATTCCAAATAAATGCTAATTTATCAAAAATAATTTGAAACATATAACCGCAACATTTGTAAGAAAATATATATAAATACTTTTTGAGAAGTTTTGAGAATATTGACTCTCTCTTTCTTCTTTATATTGTTTTGGTTTCGAAAGAGTCAAGCATATTGTTGTTTTTATATTTTTATCATTATTTTGTTTTTTTGGTTTTATTTTTGTTTTTGAACAAAAAATTTAACAAGTGCCATAAATAAATGCAACAAATAGTTTTGAAGATTTTGATGATTATGAATGTTTTTGGTGTTTTTGAATTTATAAATTTGAAAGAAATACAAGATAGTGATTTTGAACAAATATATACATGGATGAAGTGACCAAATTTATACATAGTAACGTTTAAGATGCAAAATATTCATGGGTTCTTTAAGTTCTTTACCATCTAAGGTAGATAATTTGTATGCTCCTGATTCGAATTTAGCAGCAATAATGTATGGTCCAAGCCAGTTGGGCTCAAATTTGCCTTTAAGGTCCTTAGTGGCATTAGTATTTTTTTTATTTTCTTTTAAAACAAGGTCGCCGATCTCAAAGGATCGATGACGCACTTTTTTAGCATATGATCTTTTAAGCTTGTTTTGGTAGGCACGGAGATGCTCCAAAGCATTGATGCATTTTTCATCTAGGAGTTCCAGTTGACTAAGTCTGCCAACTGATATTCATCTCCTACTTCGGTATCTTGAAGTAGCAGAGCCAAAGAAGGAACTTCCAATTCAAAGGGAAAAACCGCTTCAAAGCACCATAAACCAAAACAAATGGTGAAGTTCCCGTGGGGGTTCGAACACTAGTTCGATAGGCCCACAAGGCCGGATATAATTGAATGTGCCAGCCACGGCCAGCTTTATTGACCAATATTTTGAGGATTTTGATTAAGGTTTTGTTAGATGCTTCTGCTTGACCATTACCCTGAGGATAATAGGGAGTGGACCAGCGATGTTGAATCTTGTATTTTTGGCATAATTTTTTAACATCTTTATTTTTGAAACAAGTTCCATTGTCAGAGATGAGATTTGCAAGAATTCCGAACCTACAAATGATTTGATTAAAAATAAATTTAGAGACTTGTGTGCCAGTGCAGGAAGCTAAAGGCATAGCTTCGACCCACTTCGTGAAATACTCAATGGCGGTTATGATGAATTTGTGTCCATCGATGACACAGATTGATTTTGCCAATAATATCTAAGCCCCATTTAGAAAAGGGCCAAGGAGATGAAATAGCCTGCAGCCCTTGTGCAGGCGCATGGACAAGGTCAGCATGTTTTTGACACTTGTCGCAATGGCGCACATACTCATGTGCATCCGTTTCCATGGTAGGCCAAAAGTATCCTATCCGAAGGAGCTTTTTAGCAATGACGCTACCACTAAAGTGTCCTCCACAAGATCCATCGTGGGCTTCACTCAAGGCTAATTTAGACTCTTCTAAGTTTAAACATCTTAATAGGATACCTTCAAAAGATCTCCTATATAAAGTATTGCCAATTATTACAAATCGACTTGCTCGTCTACGTAATAACCGACGCCGGTTTCTATTAGAATTGGCAGGGAAAGTCCCATTTTGGAGAAAATCAAATATGTCCGTATACCAAGGTTCTGGAGTAGTTTCATTGATTAGAAACACATCCAAAGGCTCTAAGCATGATTTATTTGAAGCGGGTTCCCGGAGTCGACGAATAATGATAGTGGCATATTCGTCATCTAACTCCAAGGGCAGGAGAGATGCAGCTGCGGCCATAGCATCACCTGCACGGTTGCAAGTTCGAGGAATAGCTTCCAAGGTAACTTGATCAAATAGGGACATTAATTGTAAAACATAGGCCTTATATGGGCATAGTTTATCATCTCTCGGTCCGATAAACTTCATTAATTTGGTTTATAACCAGCTTGAGAATCACCAAAAACTAAAAGGTGTTTAATTTTTAGCGCCAAGGCAGCTCGTAATCCAAGGATTAGAGCTTCATACTCAGCAATATTGTTGGTGCAAGCAAATGTCAATTTGAAGGACAGAGGAATAAGATGTTTTTGCGGGGATATTAAAATAATACCCGCACCAGCCCCACTCATGCATCGGGCTCCATCAAAGTATAAGGACCATTGTTCAATATGGTCTGCCTCTAATTGAAGGCATTCATCAGAAACTCGATGATGAGGGGATGGGTAGACTCTAAGGGTGCAATAGCTAATTGATCTGCTATGATTTGACCCTTAACGGACTTCTGTCCTATGAATGTGAGATCAAACTCGCTTAGAGCAAGAACCCACTTGGCTGTGCGACCCGATAAATAAGGTCGACTCATGAGATACCTTAAGGGATCGTATTTGGCAATGACATAAGTTTTTTGACTAAGCATATAATGTCATAATTTTTGCGTAGCAAACACGACTGCTAGACATAGTTTCTCTAATGCTGTGTAGCGGGTTTCATAACTGATGAAGGTTCGGCTAATATAATAATTAGCACGTTCTCTCTTTTCATCATCAAGCTGAGCTAACATAGCTCCTAAGGCAGAATCTAAGCTGAAATATATAGGAGAAATGGGCGATCAGGTTTAGGCGGTGAAAGCACAGGTGGATTAAGGAGGTATTGTTTGAGAAGTTCAAAAGCTTCTCTACATTCGGCGTCCCAATTAAAAGGGACATCCTTCTTAAGGAGTTTAAGAAAGGGACCGGTTTTGTCCGCCAGCTTATCAATGAAGCGATCGGATAGCTTGAAGTTTACCTTGTAAACTTCGTAACTCAGATATATTAGTAGGTGCGGGCATATCAGTGATGGCCGCAATCTTGAGAGGGTCGATTTCGATACCACGTAAAGAAACTAAAACCCCTAATAGTTTGCCGGACTTAACTCCGAATATGCATTTTGCTAGATTTAATCGAATAAGATATTCTCGTAATCGATTAAAAACTTTTCTCAAATCATCTAAATGATTATCTTCAATAATAGAGCGAGCTATAATATCATCTACATAATCATGTAGGATATCATGCATCATATCATGAAAAATATAGGTCATAGCTCGTTGATAGGTTGCACCTGCGTTCTTTAAGCCAAATGGCATCACTTTCCAACAAAAGGTACCCTAGGGGGTAATAAAGGCTGTTTTAGCCTGATCTTCAAGAGCTATCCGGATCTTGATTATAACCGGAGAATCCATCCATTAAGGATATCATCCCACTCCCGACAGTAGAAAGTCAATGATTTGATCCATGTTTGGAAGAGGAAAGTCATCTTTAGGGCATGCAACGTTAATATCTCTAAAATCTGTGCAAACCCTAACTTTGGTAGCTTCTTTCTTGGTGACTGGAACTACATTTGAGATCCATTCAAAATAATCAATAGCTTGTATAAAGACAACATTCAAGAGTTTTTCTAACTCCCCTTTGACTAGCAAGAGCCACTTTGGGATGCATTTTTCTAAGTTTTTGTTTAACAAGTTTAGCATCCGGATGGACCACTAGATGATGCATGACTACGGAAGGGTCTAGACCTGGCATATCTTCGTATGTCCAAGCGAAGACATCTTCATACTCTTTAAGGAATGCAATGTATTGTTCTTGTTTTTCTTGACTTAATTCTGATCCAATATTGATTATGTGAGGATTATCCTCCGTTCCAATATTAATTTTAATGACGTTTTCTACCTCCATGTGTAGATCTCTTTCAAAATTAGGTGGGGCGGGTGAAACACCCAATTCTTGTAATTCTTGTAAGGTTAATTTGGATAATTCATCTTGAGGATTAGTGGCCTCAAGTTGGGCTATAGTTGGTATAGAACCATCAAAATAAAATCCATTGTGTAACATCTCTTCAACAGAGACATCATGGAAGATATCTCCTTCCAACTCTTCATCGGGGTCAGCAATCATTTCAGGGTAAGCTATGGATAGCATGTTACATGAAAATGACTGATTTTTAAGAGGCAAATCATCACACCTATCCAAATAATCTTGATAACATATGAGATGATCATCATCTTCAAAAGGAAAGGGTTGACCCTTACTAGGAAATAGGCCCACACCACAGCAGGTGGGCCACGGTTCTACCTCGAAAGGTTCTTTCATGCCATTTTGGAAAGGTCCCAAGCCTTTCCCTTTATATCCCATTTTAAGCATCATGGGTTTAGCTTTAATATATTCATTGGTAAAATAACACCGAGCGTATCCCTCATGATGAGTTTTGATATTCCGAGGGATTCTTCCCCACTCATATCCTTTATAAATGAAGGCACAACTCCCGACTTGGTAAGTACTTCCCATAGGTTGTGGGAGGCCCAAAGTACGAGGAGATGGCGGCAAGTTATTTAAAAGAATTGAATCTCGCATGAAAGCATTTGTCTTTTCTGATATTAAGGTTGTGGATAAATCTGGTAAAAGTTCATCGAAAAGGGCATAAGATGTAGAAGGATTATTCCCTATATCTTGAGATGTGGAAGGTATGATAGTTGTTTCTGTGGGTTTCGAAATTATAGGGATAGAACTTGAAGGATTGGTTGTAGATTTAAGATCTTTTTGAGGTTCTAGAGTGATTTGTTTAGAAGATTGTTGATCTATATAGGAGGATGAAATTAATGGAGGGGAAATAGGTGAAGTTATGGGTGTGTGTTTCACAGCTTTAGATGAAAAATAAGAACTAGGATGTGTGGATGACAGAGCAGGGCAAAATTGCACTCCAACGGGTTCTGCCAAAGCACACATATCAAAGGGTCTAGGGTCACCATGGATAGTGACCAACTGATTTTTAAATTCGAATTTAACACATTGGTGTAAAGTTGATGGGACAGCCCGCATTGCGTTGATCCAAGGGCGACCCAAGAGTATATTGTACGATGCTGGGCAATGTACAATAAACACGGTTGTTTCTAGGGTTCTAGGACCAACTTGCAAGGGGATGGTAATAACTCCACACGTTTCTTGTGTTTCGTCATTGAAAGCTTTGATAATCATATCAGCTTTTCTTCATTTCATCACTTCTAAAGCCAAATCTTTGGTAGAAGTCAAAAGTGCAAATGTTTAGAGATGAGCCATTATCAATCAAGACTCGTTTGACAGACTACATCTCCAATTAGAGCAAGTAATGTATAAAGGATTATCCTTATGTAAATTGTGTTGTGGGATATCTTTATCCCGAAAGTCAATACAATCAACCTCTCGAGTGATGATAGTATTGGCCATAGCTTCAAGTTGGATGTTTTGAGGTACCATCATTTGGCTCAATGTAAGCATCAACTCATCCCTATGGGTGGGAGAGGATCTTAATAAATCCAAAAGGGAAATTCTGGCCGTAGTATTGGACAATTGCTCATTAATATTGTAAGGGGGTTTAGGTTGAACAATAGGAGCATGATTCCCTTTATTGGGATTTTTCAAAACGAATGGAGCCGATCCATCATTCTGATTTGATTCTTGTTGAGAATTTTGAGCCTGTTGTCGGGTAACGACTCCAATGGTACCTACAATGTTATATTGAGGACGTTGAACTGGTCTCGGTCTAGCATTTATGGCTTGTTCATTAGGAAGGAATTGATTAGAAGAGGGTCGAGTAGTAACTCTTCTAGGAAATGGTTCTTCTGGAACCATGGCATCTCGTGATGGGTTGAATAGGATCTGATTCATTTTCAGAACTATTCGATTGGTTTGAAGTAATGTCTAGTTCACTTTCAGTGATCCGATTCTACATCACTAGAATCGAAGTTTGAAAATAATGTAAGGGCCTGGTCGTAACCAAGGATAAGGTTGTGTCAAATATTTTAGGATCCTGAATAGGTAATTGTCTGCTAATGGTTCCTACATATCGGTAGGAGGGGGAACATTATGATGTTCGATTTGATTGGCTACCTCTTTACCATGTCTTGGTAAAGGGTGTTGAAATATGTCTAATGTTTGATTAGCATTTTGATTTTGATTTTGGGGAATGGTCTTTTGAGTATTATTAGGAGGGTTTTGTTTAGGTTGGAAGGCTTGCACTTCCATTTCATTATTATCAATCAAATCTTGTATTTTATGTTTCAACCTTTTACAAGCATTGGTAGAGTGTCCAGGTCCTCTATGGAAATCACAATGTAAGTCACCTCCGTATCCGGGTATAGTTGGATCAGAGTTCCCTGATAGCTGGTAATTGGATCAAACCTCTTTCGAGTAATTGAGGTAAAATAGTTGATAAGGGTTGATTTAATCTAGTAAATTCTCGAGGAGGCTTATCAAGAGGTTTCAATATAAATTTTTCTGTTGTCTTCGTTGCATTGACATTAGCAACATTTTTGTTGTCAATGACTCCATCACCGACAACTTGTTTGTTTTTATATTGATTTCTGGATGTTTTCTCATCATCCTTCTTCCTAAGTTGGCCTCTCCTAATGAGGGCATCTTCTACTCTTCGAGCTAAATCTATAGCTTGATCGAAGGTAGTTAAAGTAGCAGTTGATAGCTCATAAGATATTTGTTCTTGTAAATTATTGATAAAAATGTCCAACATTTCCCTATAAGGTAGCACAAAGTGCAGTTTTCCTATCAATTGCCTCCATCTAGCTAAGAAATCGGCAAAACATTCATCCTTGTCTTGTTTTAAGTTGTATAAATCTTTAATGGTTACATGCCTCTCGATGTAGGCACTAAATTGATGGACAAATGATTCAGCTGTTTCTTCAAAGTTTCTCAAAGAATGAGTGGGCAATTGATAGTACCACTCTAATGCCATTCCACCTAAACTTTTTGGGAACATTTTTAGTAATAGCAAGTCATCATGTGATATATCATGACATGCTATCCTAAACATGCGAAGATGCTCTATGGGATCTTTGGTTCCTTTATATATAGGCAAGATGGGCATGGGAAAATGCTTAGGGTACGGTTGAGCTACAACTATGGGATCCAAAGGTTGACTACAGATCTCTCGATAATTGTACGAGGGACGGTAGGGATCTATCTGGTCCATACGCGAAGCTAACTGTTTCACCATGGCTTCCAGATTACTAGTTTGCCCCACCATATTGGTTCGGTAGGGCATTGACATGGGTTTTATGGGCATATGATGGAGGGACATGAAGATTAGATGCCATGTTACTATTGTGTAAATTATTGGTAGGAAAAGTGTTATGAAGGAATTTTGAAGTTGTATTATGATGTATTCCAGATTGTTGAAAATTGGTGTTTGGCTTCGTTTTAGGTTTTTGTTTACTTGAAGCATATTGCTCAATAGTTTGGCGGAATAAAGTAGTGAAGGAAGGTTTCTTTTGTGTGGGAATGATTTTAGGTTGAATAACAGATTCCTTAGGAGGTTGGATAACCTCGTTGTTTTGACATGTTTTGCATCATAGTGACCATGTCTCGTATTGGATGGCACAGCCTTATCACTTTCTTGATCAATGAAAGACAAGGGATTAGTGCGCACATCATACATATGTTCCATGGCTGCCTGAGTGTCACTAATTTGCCCTTTATCAATACGAACTGCCACATTAAGGGCATCAATGTTATCATTGAGAAATTTCTTGAAATGATCTATGTTGTCAAAAGCAATAGTTCCATCTGGAGCTACTCTAGGGGATGAGGGTCCATCCTCTTTAACACTTCCTTCTTGTTCATTGTCTTCACCTAGGTCATGTTCTAGTTGATCTAGAGTTTTTCCTTCCGGAATTGGATCTTCAGGAAGGACATTTGGGTCTCTAGTTCCATCTTGTAACCAATCTTCTTCTTCTCCTAAAGTTTCTTTACCATTCCTAAGTTTAGGCATGGTGCTTTAATTTAGATTTCAGCAAATATATATATATATATATATATATATATATATATATATATATATATATATATATGCAACAAGTTTAAGAGGTATATATTAATTATATACCTACTACAATATTTGAAATGAAATGTTTAAGTTTTTGCTATGTTTTTTAGTTTTTTTTTTTTTTTTGTTTTTGAAATAATATTGTAAAGATGACAAATAATACAATAAATGCAAGAAATAAGACCGAAAGTAAATGATCTAGTTTTCTATAAACAATTTATAAATATCATTAATGGGCTCTAATTCTTCAGGAGTCATGAAGTGTTCTTCTTCAAATTGAAAGTTTTCTTTTAAAAATTTAATGAAAAGAGCTATAGTGATATTATCTGTCTCAGATGTCGGTTGATAGAAGTAAAGCTCGTGGCAATACTCTCGATATAACACAGCTCGAGGAACTCTATTCCATATTTCCCTATCTGTAAGAACAACCTCTTGGTCTTCTACACAACCTAGGAACTGGTGTACAATGGCTGCGTTCTCGAGGTATTCCTCGAAGGTGAACAATTCTGAAGATACAAGAGCTCTCCTATAAGCTAACCATCTATGGCAGGCTCTCTGAAGTTCATGATAAAAGACAAGTTGATGAGGATCCAGGATTCTATCTAGGATAAGCCTCTTGATCTGTTTAAGTTGTGTTGACCTAGATGAGATGACACTAAGTCTTCTATCAAGTTCATCCCACAAGAGTTGATTTCTATCTGTTTCAGGCACACTAAGTACAGAATTGACTTCTATGGCTGCCAATTGGTTTTCTACATTTATAGTAACTGCTAATATTTTCTTAGGAGCTACCATCTAAACATGATATTAAACTTAAATGATCTGAAATGCATCTATGTTTTAGTTGTTTTATTTTTTTTTGTTTTTGTTTTCAAAAGGTTTATAATGCATTCACGTCGGGTTCACCAAAATGTATCGCTCCAAATTTTTCACACCCTTACCTTCAAAGCTATAGGATCCGTGCCCGAAAGGGGGATGTGAAAAGGATGTCGCGGTACCTCGGACCGAGAGGACTTGCGAAGGTCCCGCCTCTCAAGGGAGGTGTATTATTGGTGATTTTTCGATGGATGGTGGGTTCACCAGGAAACATTTAATGGCCGTTTCCACGCCTAGGTTGGGAATGAGTTTTATGTGTTCGTTTTAGCCTTAAGCATTCATATCCTAGGTTTGGCCAAAATGCGTCTAAGCTATTCTATATGAAGATGCAAATTCAATGAGTACAAAAAATAGATTTAAAGACAGAAAATAGAGAAATTACAGAATATAAACGAGGAATACCTGATCCGGATGTCTGATGATGATTCTGATTCTTGAAGCAGTCAGGATCGCCTCTGATTTGATAGGATCATCTGAGATCAGACAAGATCATCTGAGATCTGACGAATTCATCAGAGACCTGCAATCAGAGAAATAGGTGCAAAATACAGAAAATACAACAATGATAACAGAGGGAAATAGTATAAAATGACAAGCAACAATATTAAACCGAAACTTAAAAACAGAAACAGGAATGAATTATGCTAATTAAATCATAATTATGATTTAATCATGCATTTGATCTAGATGGGTGAACTCCAAAATGCAAAATAGTATAAAATACCGAATAAACTAAGCTAATTGCAGAATAAAACAACAGAGAAAAGGTAGAGAAATGCAAACTTCAGGCACTGATTGCCTCAATGTTGACTGCAGTCGAAATCGTCTCGCATTGGTACGAAATCGTCTCTGATTCGACAGGTTCGCCTCCGATCTAAATAGGTTCGTCGACGACGATGTAAGCTTGCTCCGACTGAAAAATAGTAATGTACCTGCAACAAAATTGATATAGAACTAATGCAAATGAAAACTTAGGATGTTTTAACATGTATGCAGTCGAGTTACAGGGAATTTCAGCCAGGGGGTGCTAAGGGGAGGGCTTAGGATTAAATAGGCTTAGGAGGGAGGTTAGGAGGTTGGAGATCATCCCTATTTGGGAGATCTCCAATGGGGGAGGGTCCCTAATGGCACAGACACGCTTCTGCCCGGATTAGAGGCCCGTTGGAACAGAAGCTAATTGTGCAAAATCAGTTTTGAGACAAGATCGTCTGGACGTCCTAGCCTAGACGAAATCGTCATATCTGGGGCGATATCGTCTGATCGGCGACGATATCGTCAAACGGTCAAAACAACCTCTAAAAATGGCACGAAAAAGGGGGAAACGGATTACCCGACGGTTAACGGGCGGTTTGGGAGGTTAAAATTTGAATTTAAATTATTTACTAGGATGAATGTAATTATTACAATTTCACCGCGCCAATTTTAGGGTGCTACAAACCTGTCCTCAAATTTGCACCAAACTCTGTCCTCAAATCTTTACTAAACACAATCCTTTGGTATAGCACAAATATATCCTCAATCTTTGTCCTTTGATCTATACTAAACATAGTCCTTCGGTCTAATACAAATCTATCCTCAATCTATGTCCTCTAATATGCACTAAACACAGTCCCTCGATCTAGAACAAAACTATCCTCAATATATGTCCTCAAACCTTAACACGAAGCTTGATCCAATCACAAATCAACACTACTATATCTGCCTCAAACCTTAACTCGACGTTTAAACAAATTAATCAATCAACTCTACTCACAAGTCTTCTCAAATATTTATCTCAAATCTATCTTGTAAGCTTTCACAAAATCTCACACTAATATGTCCACAAGTCCTCTATAGAACTTGTCCAATCTTCTCAACAAGTCCTCACTAGAACTTATCCAATTCTACTCAATAAGTCGTCACTAGAACTTGTCCAATTCTACTCAACAAGTCCTCACTAGAACTTGTCCAAATCTGCTCTCAATCTCTTTCTTCAAATCTATATTGTAAGCTTCCACAAAAGCTCACACAAAACTCTCCACAAGTCTTCTCTAAGACTTACCTCAAATTTGTTCAACAAGTCCACACTAGAACTTGTCCAATCTCATAGAAACATAAAGAGAATTTTTAGAGACTCAATGTGCTCCACACTCATTACAATGCTCAATCACTTTCAATCACTCTCTTACCATAGAAACATATAGAGAATTGTTAGAGACTCAATATGCTTCACACTCACAAAATCTCAATCACTTTAAATCTCTCTTTTATCACAAAAATATATAGATAATTGTTAGAGACTCAATATATTTCACATTCATCAATACTCAATCTCTTTCTCAACTCAATTAAGAATATAGAACAATTTGTTTCATAGAACTTGAAATATCACATCAACACATCCACTTGAATAGGCTCAACTAACTTTTGTCAACCAATCACTCAATGAACTAATCCTTACTCACAAACCCTAGTCCAAGCATATAAACACTCACTCAAATGTTTCCAACAATGCTTATCAATCAATCTCACATAACAATGATACTCATGATCTTTGCAAACCCTAGTTCAAGTTCCTCACTCAACCAATTGCTTCAACAATAATGCTAATCTCACATAACAATGATACTCATGATCTTTGCAAACCCTAGTTCAATTTCACTAAACTAATCACTTCAACAATAATGCTTACAAATAAGGTTTTATCAACAACTCATTATTCTAGAAAACTCTGAAGTATTAATTCAACACACACTCAACAATTATTACCAACCAATCATTTTCACTCCAACTTTACGTTAATAACATTCAATAATCACACACTAGGAATATGTGCCCATACCTTTTATCTAATGTAAAAGTGCCTTTAGAAAACCTATCTCAATCACAATTTTCTTCTCTCCAATTTCAATGGTTAGATAAAAAAATATCACTCCAACACTTTCTTAAAATATTTCTTAGATACAAAGATAATCAAAACTCAATTATGCCTTATTGCTCCCTTTTAAAATTAACATCCATCAAATAATACATGAAAAATAATTACTTGGATATACCTTATAAACTCCAACTTAAAATAATATCCAACACCACACAACTTCCTAAAACACCTTACTACCCTTTCCAAACACTAAAGTAAATAACACCAAAAATATAATTTTGCATAAGCCTTATAACTTCCCTTACAACCTTACAAACCAAATCAAATATGCAAAAAATTAATTTTTAAATGCCTAATTAATATCCCCGAAATTTTTTGTGCTCAACTTAAAGCATACCTTTGACTTCCCCCAAAAAGGGTTTCGACATGATTCGATCCACCGTCTCCCCAAGACTAAGTGCCTTAGTGCTTAGGAGCCCATCGTGTGGGCTATTGGTGCCCATGTGAAGGAAGGAGGACTTCCTTCCTCTTATACCTCCGTGCGCCTTTGACTTCCCATGAAAATCAAGAAGCACTCCTCTTTGCAGCACGATTTGCACAAGCTCACATTAATTAAAATTTGAAGGCATGGTGATTTTGGGTAAGGTGGGTAATCCCCTTTTTATACACACATGGGTATTTGCTCCCCACGTCGGTGCTTAATAATTCAAATTTGAATTTTGAATTTAATTTAATAACCCACCTTAGGGTTAGTTAAAATTAATATAAATTAACTTTATAACTAATATTAAAATTAATTAATAATTAATTTAAATAACTTAAGTAAATTAAATTATAAATTAATTTATAATAAAAATTATATTAACTAATTTATAATTAATTTAAAACTTCCCTTTATAATATTATAAAAAATATTATAATATTATTCACTTGGGCTTCTTCTTTTGCACTTTGGGCCACATCTGACTTCTTAGAACCGGGTCTTGATCAACTAAAACGGGAGAACCTGAAACTGATATTGCCCACCGAAACTGCCACTGACTGGTATTGAAAGCTTGACATCAATGACAACTTATCCACTCAAAATTTCCAACAATCATCTATCAATAAATCCTTTAGTTTCACTCATCACAAAATCCCTCTATACCTATGTCATGGCCTCAAAATCCTCAACTCCTAAAATTTATTTTGATCACCAAAAAAATTCATACTGTTTGTACATCTGTGCAAATCTATATAGTCGGCTCAGTCATCTGATATTGGATGGCTGGATTGTCCAACCATCCAACCTTAAATGATTAGCCCTAAACACCCATAAATAAACCTAAAATAAAAACAAAAATTCAATTGTACAAGTACGTACGATTTGTATGACTGTACAGGCCTGTATAGTTGGAAAACAAAAGATATTTTGGGATATCCATTATCTTGAAACACCCGATTCCAAACTAAAAAAAATGCATTAAAAACAACACAACTAGAAAAACCCCACCCAAACATGCAAAACATCATACATTTTTTTATGCTAGCCTATTTTTTTTCTATAGTGTAATTTTTCTACAAAAACAAAATGAAAAATACCAAAACAGTTAAAAAACAACAAACCCTAGGGTTCATTTTATCAATAAATACAAATCAAAGGAAAAAGGAGATATAAATGGACTTACTAGCCCTCCACTCCCTCCAATGCCTACTGTCGCTCCACCACTTGCCATCTTAAACCTCAAATCCATAAGAGCTCCATGTTAAATTCTCCTCACACCTCTCTCTCTCTCACTACTCCCATGACGCACAACGCAAATGAGCACTCAGAAGGGGTGATGCACCTTTTATAATGGTGTGCTCTTGATCATTTAGGATGGTTGGTGATTGCCTCAAATGGTTCCTAGTCATCCAAGGGTAAATTATTTCCAACCACCCATTCCCGGATGATCCAAAATTCAAAAAAAATTATTTTTGCTTTACTAATTTCATCTCTAACTCACCCATTCTGATTTTTCAATAGCACAATGACTTTTTTCAAGTGCTCCATTGTTGTTTTCCATTCCTTCATCCATCAAATCATAATATGATGGGATAGACGTTACCCATAAAATTCTATCTTAAACAAGTTCAATACCCAAACACCTAATTTTGAAATTGCATGTATCCAAAAATATTTACTTGAAACCATAATTAGCACTCCTCTATTGGGGCAAAAGAAATTCTCTTCTCAACTTAAACTCTGATTCAACCAATTTGGTATACCTTGTACCTGTAACTATATGGTTACTCACCCATCACACTTTAACAAATAGATTAAAGTGTTTTAAGGATACCAACATACAATCGATTAGCTTGTCAAAGCATATAGTCTCAAAAAATTGCGAAAGGAAAAGTTTCAAAGGTATTTGTCCATTCCATAATTAGGTCATCTTACATTGATATTCATTTGATATAATCTTGTGTCTCCTTTCTCAAGTTGTTTCAATGCACCAAAATCTATAGTCACTCATCGTCATCCATCATTACCCATTATTACCCATCACCAATCCAATTAGTCAGTGTCATGTGTTTTTGAAAAATTATTAAAATGTGGCCTTAGGAAAATACAATTACACTAACCCTTTAGTCACCATGTGACTTCCCCTTCTCCCTAGTCTATGTGCACATTCCCCTATCCTATGTGCACACCTCTCTAACCTACCCTTGGACCATAGCTTAGGTCCACATCACCCTAGCCTAGTCTACCCCTACCTTCCACATCCCCATGCACCCTCACCTTCCCCATGCCTCTTAATACCACTTGGAAAGGGTGAATATCCTCCCCACCTAAGGGCCTTAATGAGGCATGGTGTGCATATGCCACTTGAGTGGGGTGAGGACTCTCCCCACCCAAGGAAATCAATGAGGTATGGTGCACATGCCCTTTGACCACCCCAAGTGGAAAATTCTAGATTTTCCACCTCACCTACCCATGCCACTTGGCTACCATGTCATGCCATGTCACCTCCACCTCACTACCCCCAACCCCTTTCAAAAAATCCATAAATACCCCTTTATTTTATTCATTTGTAATAAGAAGTGAAATCATATACCAAAACTCCACCAATATTTCTTTTTGGGACCCTTTTATGTGCACACCTTTACTTGCTAACTGGATTTGAAGATTATTATATGCCCCTTTTTATATTTATCTTGTTTGTAATATTGTTCTCAGATGAACCTTCCAATTAGATCCAAAATCATGCCAAAGGCTTATGATATCCTGCCAAATATCCCCTACAAGTTTCAAAAAATATGATCAACATAAAATTTGATCGTCCAACCCGATATGGTTCATAGTCACCATTGTCCAACCTCAAACAACCTCCTCTCTGGATAGTTATAGTCAAATAAATCAGCTCCTAATTGTTTGTAGACCCCCCTAAACATTCTGAGTAGCAAATATTCATTGGGTTTTCCCAGATGGTTCACAATAAAAGTCGTTTACCCTTAGATAATCCACTTCCAAATCCTAACATAGTCAAAAAACCTACAACAAACAATAAAAAAAAGGTAAGCAAAGTAATTTTATTTGCGTTTAACAAAATTTTGAGCGTTTTCATTTCTTTATCTTGTTATTTCTTGCATCTTTCATAAAATTGGGCCTAATCAAGGTAGGTCCTTTTGATGATACAAATATTTGTGTTTGGTTGTGTGTAGGCAGGGTTATGCATAGTGGCTATTTTCGCAAAATTGGCTAAAATTAGGATTTTTAAAATTTGGAATTGGCTAATATTTGGGACCCTTGACCAGGGTCCATTAGCCAAAAATTTATGGGTACAATTTTTTTTGGGTCGATTCGCCCCAATTTTATAATAATTTGACCATTTTAAGTTTAAATTTTCAACATTACCCCTAATAATAGTGAACCTTCTACATGTGTTTCGAAACTATTCACCTAGATTTTGAAACCGATTCGCCAAATTTTTATAAATATATTTTGGGGTCGACCCCTTACGCATAACCCTATGTGTAGGGATTGTGGAGGTGCATACAACCAATAGTGGTCAAGCATTAAAAACTTCAAAATCTACCCACCCTTTGAGGTTGTTTAGAAGACCTTTTGGGCATCATTTTTGTAACTTTTATGAAATGGGATACACATTTTGGGAACCCCTATTGTAAACCTATGATGGCATTTGTAATAAAAGCATGTAATCTAACATATTTTATAATAGAATAAAAAATATAAAATAATGCATTTTCTACTTTGGTAGAACCCTAAAAGTTCTAGCACAATTTTAATAAAGAACTAATTAAAATAGCATCTAAATTAAAAGAATTGCTTTTATAAAGAATCATTGTTTCACTGGTAGGAAGGTCACTCCAATGCATTCAATAAACAATTATATATTCTTCTTCATGGATGATTTGTGTGAATGACTAACCTATATATATATATATATATATATATATATATATATATATATATATATATATATATATATAACCTAAAGCTACGTTGGTGAAGAGATGTGATGGTTCACGTTAGGAAGAGACATGATGGTTCACGTTATGAAGAGATGTGATAGTTCACTTTATGAGTTAATAATATAATAATTAAATGATTAATAATACTAACTAATAATTTTAGGATGGAGGATCCTAACATGCCACCCTCCTTAAAAAGAGCTTTGTCCTCAAAGCTCAAAGTGAGGAGCTTTATCTTTTGTTTTCCAAGTAGAATTTTTACAAGTTCTTGTACTATTTTAATGTCACTTTTCCGAAGGCAGGGATATCTTGAAGGTCGAAGTGTTAGTGATGGGTTGCTAGGAAAAATAGTAGAATCTTCCTTAGGAGAATTGTGATGATTATGGGAGGGCAACCATTGGGGTTCCTCAAACACTTCATAATGATGCATCAAAAGTGATGGTAACACTTTCATATCCTTTTGTGGTTCCTTGGTAGAGCCAACGGAGGAGTGTGTAGTCACTTTGTGTTTGTTGCGAATAGGTTTTGTCATATGGTGAGGAAGGCGTGTGTAGGTCTTGTAGAGTGCATGTCTGGCTAGCATTGATCACTTTGGGTATGTCTACCTCATCATTGCTTGGTGCATCAATCACTTTCGAAATATCAACCCTATTGTTGACATTGGTGGGATTATGACGGGGACCGGAACAACCAACAACTTACAAATTCCAAATTTTCATTAAAAGCTTCGGGAAAATAATTACATTTCACAAAAGCAAAATGCCCGCAGGCTTACAAGACCAGAGATGCTCTGGTATTTTCTTTCTCTACTCTGTTCTTTCCCTGGCTCCGGTTCCCCCCTTTCCAAAACAAAATTTTGGGTCTTTTCACGAGGCCCCCGGTCCTCCCGGCAATCAATGCCCCCACCAAACAAGATTTCCTAGTTCAAATTTTCCCTCCTTCCCGATTTTCAAAATTCTGTCATAAATGCCATCTGCTCGATCTCCTACAGAGCTTGCATTGATGGCCTCCCTGCATCGGCCGCTTCGTTCTCCCTGTCCTCCATACTGCTATCCCCCTTCATAAAGCCAACACCTGTAAATGTTATTAAACTCGAATAATAACAAACAAGAATTCACGGTCGACACCTCCCTTCACAATTTACGTGACCTTCCACTTGATTTGCATACGCGTAACCGTCTGCGTGCACATCTCTCCAAGCCTCCTCTTTGTTGTAACATCTTTGACCCACGTGTCCTTCACAACTGCCATGTGTTCAGTTTGGCCTTGCCGGTCGTTCGCTATTCCTCCCTGGTCTGGTTCTCTATCTCCTTTTACCTTTCACGGCTGTCGAAAGACCGGCCACGTGTCGGCCCTTAACTGGCCGCGATATCGCGACAAAGCTCTAACTTCCTGCCATTCTTCATAGACCGTCGCGATATCGCGACGTCGCGATATCGCGACGTTCGAAACTCCTTCCCTTCGCCTTGCATTACCGTCGCGATATCGCGACGATTGAAGACCCTCTCTTCTGCCATGCAAACCGGTCATGATATCGCGACGTCGCGATATCACGATGTCGCAATATCACGATGACTTACGCTCTCTTCCTCTGCTTTGGACTACGGTCGCGATATCGCGACGTCGCGATATCACGACAAAACTGGCTCAAGCCCCGCCAAGCCTTTTGAGGTCGCGATTTCGCGACATGTCGCGATTTCGCGACATGTCACGATTTCGTGACCCCAACTCAATTTACGCACAAACTTTACAAACTTCCCCCTTCTGCTTCGCACAACTTCCCCTCCCGGGAATGAATTAATGTAATTCAAAATACAAGTACTTGAAGAAAATTTTGAAGGATGCGAGATTGCCCACACTGTCACCGGATGCTCTTGCATCAGATTCTCGGGGTAACAAGAGAAGTGACCTTCACTTCTAAGACGTTCGGTCTGCATCCCTTGTAATATCTCCAAACACTCAACAACCTTTACAATTCGCTCAAATCCCGCTTCTGGGCAAGATTTTATGCCCTCTACCAGACAAATTCTGGCATTGCTACACACCTTTTCATCTTTCATCTGCAACGGCTTCAACTTGTGCCGCACTCCATCTTTCACCAAGGAGTAAGTATTAGCACGACCATCATGCACTGCACTCGATCAAACTGCCATGGCCTGCCCAATAGCAAATGACAAGCATCCATGGGGAATACATCACACAGGACTTCATCCTGGTACCTCCCAATATTGAACGTGACTAAGCACTGTTCTCGGACCCAAGCTCTGTGGTCCTTCCGCAACCACGCAATTCGGTATGGATGCGGGTGCCTCCTTCTTTCCAACTGCAACTTAGAAACCATTTCCTCAGAAACTAAGTTGTCTGTACTTCCATTGTCGATGATCACATTGCAAACTTTGCCTGCACTCTTGCACCGGGTGCGGAACAGGCTTCTCCTTTGCTCTGACTTGTCTTCATCCACCAGCATGGTCCTTCTCACAATCATGGCTTCCCCTTTTTCAGCTTCTTCAGAATGTTCTGAGTCAGCATCCTCAACTGCCACAACTGCTCTGGCAGGACCCACTGGCCTCTTGTTTGTCCTTTCTCGGTGTTGTGGGCACTCAAATGCCCGGTGTCCTTCTTCTCCACAATGGAAACATGTTCCACGAAATATTCCTCTTCCATACCCGCGTCCAGATCTACCTCTTCCTCTTGGGTAGTTATCATTCTGAACTTGCGGTTTTGGGTCTTCATCTTCTTCTTTCTGATCTCGGCTGCTGCTCTCCTCTTCTTTCTTCTCTTCCTTTCCTTCTTTCTTTCCACCGTTCTTTCCTCCCGGCCCTTTTACTTTCTGCTTGTTGTCAAACCTCCGGTTCAGCTTTTCTTCCACCTTTAAAGCAAACTGGTAAGCATCTTCAATGGTGCTTACCCGAACCAAACTCAACTCCTCCTGAACACTGGGCCTCAACCCATTAATGAAACGGGCCACTTTTTCTTTGCTTGCCTCCAAATGCCCGGTCCTGATGGAGATTTTATAGAATTCCTCCGTGTATTCTTGAACTGTTCTGTTCATCTGCCTCAAGCTTTGCATTTTACGTAACAGATCCAGCTCATAGTCAACAGGGATGAACTGTCTTTTTAATTTCTCCACCATTCTGTCCCACCTGGTAATCCGTTATTTTCCTCTTTGATTTCTCTCCAGTTGTACCCCCTTCCACCAAATGCTAGCATGACCCTTCAGTCGGGTCTTAGCAAATCTGACCCGGTTAGGGTCTTCAACTTCTTCGTATTCGAAATATTCTTCTAAATCATTCACCCAGTCTATCAACTCCTCTGGGTTCAAGTTCCCGAAATACGTAGGAACTTCTAACTTCGGCCTCTTCCCGATCTGGGATATGGCCTTGTACAATCTGGCCTGGGCCGGATCTACATCTTCTTCCTCTTCTTCAAACTCATTCTCCTCTTCCACTTCATCCTCACTGTCTGCATCCCTTCTCGGCTCACGTCCTCTGCGTAGCTCTTCTTGCAGGGCCTGGACTTGCCGCTGCAATGCCCGAAAATCTTTCGCTGCCATGCCTCTTCCACCCATCGGGTTTCTTCTCGGAGGCATCTTCACCCAAACTCAAATCCTCCCACACATCCTGGTACAACTGCCTCTCTCCTTCGACGGTCTGTTGTACGCTCAGGAACTCCCGCTCTGATACCACTGACGGGGACCGGAACAACCAACAACTTACAAATTCCAAATTTTCATTAAAAGCTTCAGGAAAATAATTACATTTCACAAAAGCAAAATGCCCGCAGGCTTACAAGACCAGAGATGCTCTGGTATTTTCTTTCTCTACTCTGTTCTTTCCCTGGCTCCGGTCCCCCCCTTTCCAAAACAAAATTTTGGGTCTTTTCACGAGGCCCCCCGGTCCTCCCGGCAATCAATGCCCCCACCAAACAAGATTTCCCAGTTCAAATTTTCCCTCCTTCCCGATTTTCAAAATTTTGTCATAAATGCCATCTGCCCGATCTCCTACAGAGCTTGCATTGATGGCCTCCCTGCATCGGCCGCTTCGTTCTCCCTGTCCTCCATACTGCTATCCCCCTTCATAAAGCCAACACCTGTAAATGTTATTAAACTCGAATAATAACAAACAAGAATTCGTGGTCGACACCTCCCTTCACAATTTACGTGACCTTCCACTTGATTTGCATACGCGTAACCGTCTGCGTGCACATCTCTCCAAGCCTCCTCTTTGTTGTAACATCTTTGACCCACGTGTCCTTCACAACTGCCATGTGTTCAGTTTGGCCTTGCCGGCCGTTCGCTATTCCTCCCTGGTCTGGTTCTCTATCTCCTTTTACCTTTCGCGGCTGTCGAAAGACCGGCCACGTGTCGGCCCTTAACTGGCCGCGATATCGCGACAGGTCACGATATCACGACAAAGCTCTAACTTCCTGCCATTCTTCATAGACCGCCGCGATATCGCGACGTCGCGATATCGCGACGTTCGAAACTCCTTCCCTTCGCCTTGCATTACCGTCGTGATATCACGACGATTGAAGACCCTCTCTTCTACCGTGCAAACCGGTCGCGATATCGCGACGTCGTGATATCGCGACGACTTACGCTCTCTTCCTCTGCTTTGGACTACGGTCACGATATCACGACGTCGCGATATCACGACAAAACTGGCTCAAGCCCCGCCAAGCCTTTTGAGGTCGCGATTTCGCGACCCCAACTCAATTTACGCACAAACTTTACAAACTTCCCCCTTCTGCTTCGCACAACTTCCCCTCCCGAGAATGAATTAATGTAATTCAAAATACAAGTACTTGAAGAAAATTTTGAAGGATGCGAGATTGCCCACACTGTCACCGGATGCTCCTGCATCATATTAGGTATTTCGGGTATTTATTTCTCATTATCCTTGTTTTCCACATCTTCCTCATATTTTTCATATTCCTTAGCTTCCACTTTGATATTTATTAAATACTCGATATCGCTCAAAATATCATCAAGAAGTTCTATTTTTTATTGTGATTTCATTCATTCCATCTTCTAAAGTCTGTGATGTCGCTTTTAATTTCCTTGATTTTGATCAGCACACCCAACTTGACTAGGTCAAACATGGCTAGGTCCAACATGGCTATGATACCAAATGGTAGAACCCTGAAGGTTCTAGCATAATTTTAATAAAGAAATAATTAAAATAGCATCTAAATTAAAAGAATCACTTTTATAAAGAATCACTGTTTCACTGGTAGGAAGGTCCCTCCAATGCATTCAATAAACAATTATATATTCTTCTTCATGGATGATTTGTGTGAATGGCCAACCTAATATATATATCTAACCTAAAGCTACGTTGGTGAAGAGACGTGATGGTTCACGTTAGGAAGAGACGTGATGGTTCACATTATGAAGAGATGTGATGGTTCACTTTATGAGTTAATAATATAATAATTAAATGATTAATAATACTAACTAATAATGTTAGGATGGAGGATCATAACATACTCCACATTAACTATCTCTAGAACTTTACCCTCCAAAATAGCCCTAGAGTGATGTTTCTAAAAAACATAACTCTAGGTCTATTTTTTAAATTCCTGCTGATTTTTCAACAAGAAAAAATAATAAGAAATGAATTCCTTGTTATGATCCTTATATCATTTAAGAAACGATATCTTTTACATAATTGGGTATTATCACTCTATGTCAAATTTGATACCATTTTGGATTTTATAATACTTTGTAGAAACATTATAAAGCATTAATCCACAATAGATTATATTACAAAAGAATATAGAACCAAAATAAAAGAATATACAGATAATAAAATCAACATAGATAAGCAAAATGAGAAGATGTGGGGGCCCATACCCATGCCTATGATATCATATGACATAAAATAATGTAATGAATCAATGATTAGATTTATTTATATAAAATTCCTAGTCCTCAATCACTACAAACCTCTACCCTATAAAACATGGATTAAAGGAACTATTTTACAATATATGCTTAAGTAAGGTCAACCATACAAGTAGTTTAACTAGTATAATGGGGTGAATAGATCAATATTGTCAAATGGCTTACATAGAGAACTCCC
Organism: Wollemia nobilis; assembly: GCA_028583015.1. Taxonomy (NCBI): domain Eukaryota; kingdom Viridiplantae; phylum Streptophyta; class Pinopsida; order Araucariales; family Araucariaceae; genus Wollemia; species Wollemia nobilis. The sequence goes on from JAQPPZ010002492.1 coordinate 52,282, forward strand.
ATAGGCCTACATAGATAATATCATAGGCTTACCTTTAACATGCACATAGGTTTACATTAAGATCACACATATGCTTGCATCAAAACTATCAACCTTGGTAAATAGGATTAGATTACTTATATTCTAATAGGCCTAGCACTAAGACTTAATATATAGTGCAATATCCAATTTAGATGATGGTATTGAAATGGATTATAATATCAAGTACTAAGTTTATGTCAAATTAGAGTATGGAACCAAACTATTGAATGAATATATAAGTCACTATTGTGATGCAAACATTTGTACTTATAGTAGTATTCACTGTGTATTGGTAACATTGTTGATGAAGAGTTGATAAACCCATGCTCCATTCAAAATAATCATCTTATTCTAATAGTGATGGTCTCTAATATGTTTAATTTCAACTAGTGAAATTGATGCTTTGACTCAATCAACTATGTATCACATTTTAGATGGAAATTTTTCTTGTTCTCATAATATTTGAGTTTCATAATGGGTGTCTCTAGTTAAGACATAGATGAGTTAATTTGTCAAACTTGATATCCACTAATTTAGATCCATGTTTAATGGATGTTATACACATGTAGGTTCAAGCATAAGTGGAATGTATAGCTTAAGAAACTTTGCATTAATAACAAAAAATATTTCCAAGTATGATACCAAGTCAAGAATGAAGACACTCTTTGCAACATTAAAAATTATGGTGTAAGGATGATAGAAAAAATATTTGATATTTTAGTGTGGGAAGAAGAAACATTTCTTATGAATATGAAGCCAAATATAATCTTCAACATGAAACCTATGAGAGGTGTCACAACAATCATGATACTCCTATAATAGGCCTAGTTGTACACTTGCTAAATTTACCATAGTTTTGTCGACTTCATTTTCTTGATATAACATTTATGCATAAACAAATTATATAGAGAAATATATAAGGTTGCTTTTCACTAGAACCCAATTCAATATTATAAAATATTATGATGAATAAAATTGTACAAGACCTAATTTTAAGAATGGAGGATGCGTAAAAGATTATAATTTCACTTGTATGATGATGATCATTTTTATACATACAGCCAAAGTTTATGAATGCATTATTAAAAAAAAATCCATGTCTATGGATGGAAATAAATAAAATAGTCTACATGTGTGTCAAGTAAATACTATAAATGTTTCTAAAATAGGATGATGAAACTAGCTATCTAATTATACTCTATAATCAATATATAGAAGTATATTTAGAAATATATGTTAGAGGATATTATATTATTTGGTACATACCAATGTACCACCTTGGGTATATAACTAGAGTAGGAGTTTACTTTAGAGTAAGGTTTGAGTAGTTACTTCAAGCAAGTAATAAATGCACAAGTGTTAGAATGTGCAATGATGTAAATGTGCATGTAGTCCACATGTACGATTCATAGGATAGTTAGATGAAGAGTCATGGGTAGAGTAAAGGGAAAGGCACATATCTTCCTATATATATGTCTTTGAGGTAGAAGAAGAGAGAGAGACTAGTAGCATTAGTAGCATTGATAGAATGAATACATTATAGTTATTTCATTGAAAGTTTAGAGTGTTCATATCCTCCATTATATTACATTGTACTATTTTTGCGATATTTCATTAATGGCATATTTCCAAGTTATTACATAAGTTTACTTTAAAATTTTCCTGCATATTATAGTACCATTATCATATACTTATCATTGCTTGCTCATTTTACATCTTGTGATTGTATTTTATTTAATATACATCATCAAAAGCTAACAGTGGTATCAGAGCACATGATAGATCAATAAGAAATAGGAAGATCCACAAGAGAGATTGAGAAGATATTAGAAATCTCATTTTCAAATTTTTTAAAAATTGCATTTAGCTATAGTATTTCCACAGAGTTGTAGAAAAACTCATGAAGACTAGGACTCAACATTAATTCCACTAGATTGATAAATCAACTAGTGGAGATTCATTATCTCTAGATTTAAATTTTCTTCCATTTCAATTCCTAATACTTTGTTGCAAAAAAAAAGGATTCAAAGAAATTTGGGAAGCTTCCTATAAGAGCCAGGAAGAATATATTATTTGGAATCAATCCAGTCAGGGTTATGCATAAGCGTGAAATATCGCAAATTGGCTCTATTTAGGATTTTTAAAATTTTGAAAAGGCTAATTTTGGATCATTTCACTAGGGCCCATTTGCCCTAAAATTACGGGGCAAAAGTTTTTTTGGGGTAAATTCGCCTGTCATTGAAAATAATTAAAATATTTTTATTTTAATTCGTCGACCTCAAAATATAAATGATTTTTATTTTTCCACCCAATTCGCCTTCAAATTATAAATGATTTTATTTTTCCCGTCCAAATCACCTCATATACTACCTGTATATATACTGTAGTGGGTACCGATAAACATACATCATTCTAAAACAACGAAAAAATTGCCAAGGTTGAAGAGGAGTGTCTGTCGACATAAGTCGATCAGTTACAAAGGAGTGTTGATCAGCCAAAGACGATTAGCATAAGCCGATTGATTGTGGAGGGCCGATCGGTTGCAAAGGTGTCGATCGATTGTAAAGGTATCGATTGATTATAGAGGTGTCGATTGATTGCAAAGGTGTCGATCAGTTGTAGAGTCATGTCTATTGATATTAGATGATCATTTGCAAAGCTATAACTATCAACATAAGTCAATCAGTTACAGAGCCATGTCTATCGACATAAGTTGATCGATTGTAGAGCTGTGTCTATCGGTATAAGCTGATCGATTATAGAGTCATGTCTATTGGCATAAGTTGATCGATTGTAGCGCCATGTATATCAATATAAGATGATCGATTGTAGATCCATGTCGATTGGTATTTATTTATCGGTTGTAGGGTCATGTCAAACGATATTAGTCTGTCGATTGTAGGGACGTGCTGATAAGCATCAATCTATCGGTTGTAGAGGTGTTAGTCGATATGTATGCAATCGATCAACATGTATGCAATCAATCAAGGTACATGTAACCGATTGACATGTATGTAACCGATCAAGGTATATGCAATCGATCAACATGTCTATAATCGATCAACATGATTGCATCTGATCGGTATTACTACAATCGATCAATATATTTATAGCTAATCGGTATGGCTACAACCGATTGACATGGCTACAACTGATTAACATGGCTGCAACTGATCAACATATCTGCAACCAATAGATAGGGTTACAACCGATTGACATTTTTGCAACCCATCGATATGGTTATAATCGATCATCATGATTGCAACCGATCAACATGCCTATAATCGTTGGCATGTATGCAACCAATTGCCATGGCTGTAATTGATCGACATGTCTACAGCCGATCAGCATGCCTGCAACCGATCAAATTTTATGTCTCAGACCGATCGTCATAAATCATAAAGGCTAAAATCCTTTTTTGTCAGCCTAAATCCTTTAATTTTGTCATACATTTTTAGATTTTGCAAACCGATATTCATGACCCCAAACACAAAAAAAATCATTGTGGTTTGAAATTTTTTGGAGAAAAATAATTGTAATTTGCCACGATTTGAAATTTTTTGGAGAAAAATAATTAGAATTCACCATGTATACTTCTCCATATTTCATCAGGAATACAAGACAATTTGCCTTCAATTTATAAATAGATTTCGGGGTGACCCCTTATGCATAACCCTAAATCTAGTAACTAAAGTAATAAATGAAAGATCAAATATTTAGAGGCCTAAGAAAAAGGTTTCGTTACAATATTGCAGACCTGCAGATTGTAGAAGAGAGAAAAAGTCCAAAGGAGCCTTATTGCATATTCAAGGAAGAAGAGACTCTAGAAAAGAGTCTAAGAGAGGATTGGAGGTTAGTGATCTCTATTGAAGATTGAATACTGCAAATTGCATACTGAAAGAGAAGGAGAAAATAACTCAAGAAGCTGAAGAGACCCACAAGAGATCACATTGAATAACTTCTAATTTTGGACGTTTGAAGATAGAGAAGGACTAGCAAAGGTCCTATTGCATATTCCAGAAGCAGCAAATTTCAAAGATCCAAGAAAATAGATCTCATTGTAAAAATTCTATAGTTGAATATTGAAGAGATCAAGGAAGGTCTCATTGAAGAACTAAGAAGACTAGAGAAGTTGCAAGATCAAAGATCCAAGATAAGAGGTCTTAAGGTAGGTTGAAAGGAGAAAGAAGGAGTCTAGGAAAACCTCATTACAAATTTTGAGAATGCCATTGAAGGTGATTTGGAGAAGGCCATTGGAGAAGAGTTTAGGATAAATCATTGGAGAAATTTACTAGCAAGGAGGAGTTTTTGATAAATTAGTTTTTGCAACAATTTTTACCATCCAAAAATAAGCCCAAAAGGAGAAGGATATGGCAAGTATTAGCCAAAATTTGGAGGAGAATAGTGAAGACCTCAAGCCATTAAGAATATTTAGAAGAAAACCACTAGATAGGCCAAGGTTCAAGTCAAAATTCAACAAAGAAGTTGAAGGAGAAAGGAGTTTAAAGAAACCACCAAATATGAGAGATGTGGAGATTGCCATTGAAGGCTATTTTAGAGAGAGGAGTTTGTTAGTATCACAATGACACTAAGAGGGGGGGGGTGAATCATTGTATCTCTTTTTACTTAAATCTTCAACTCTTAAATTCGAGACAATGAAAACTTAAAACCAAATAAAGCAAATATAAAAATATAACATCACACAACATAAGATGTATCGAGGTTCACCGATTTGGCTACTCCTCAAAATGACTGTTTGGACTCCCATCCAAATCCAGCCTTTGTAAAGCACCAAATTTACAATCAATTTACCAGCACCCACTAGAAGGAGCATCAACCCTTGATTTACCAACACCAACTGGAAGGAGCACCAACCTCTGATTTACCAGCACCAACTAGAAGGAGAACCAATCCCTAATGCCAAGCACCAACTTGAAATTCCATTTTGAAAATAGAAGATTGACATAAAAATACCTTCACTTTTACAAGACCTTGACTGGTCTATTGCTTACCCAACATCTACCACAATTCACAAAACACACACGCTTATCGCCCTCACTAAAATCCCTCAACTAAAATTCTCCAAGAAACACTCCTTTTATAACTATCATTTCTCTTTGTAACTCCTTATTTCATATTCTCATACGCCACTTGTCAATTGTAACACCTTCTTTCATATTCTCATATGCCACTTGTCAATTGTAACACCTTCTTTCATATTCTCATATGCCACTTGTCAATTGTAACTCCTTTATGTAACTCCTTTTGTATATATTGAGAAGGCATTTCGTCAAACACATCACATGCAAATAATTGACACCATATTCTCCTACCATGACTGTTCGTTTTCTCGATCATGACTGTACGTTTTTCCCTTCGATGACTGTTCGTTTTCTCCTTCGCTTGTGCATGCATGTGTTTTGGTTTTCGAAAAGGCTTTTCATCAAAAACATCACATGCAAGTAATTGACACCATATTCTCCTACCATGACTGTTCATTTTCTCGGTCATGACTGTTCATTTTCTCCTTCGATGACTGTTCGTTTTCTTCTTTGATGATTGTGTGTTTTCTCCTTTGATGACTATTCATTTTCTCCACATGAGCATGCATCCGCTTCTTTCCATGATTTTTCATTTTCTCCTTCCACGACTATTCGTTTTCTCCTTCCACAACTGTCATTTTCTCCACATGGGTATGCATCTGCTTCTTTCCATGTGTAATGACCATCTTAAATAATTTCAAATCATTAAATATTCCTTATGGATCCACTTCACTATGCAGTCTTTAGTTTCACCATCCTGGTGTTCATCACTAATATCAGACACACTGTCAACTACTCTGTTCCATTGGCAAAAATGCAACATGTCGTGATATCGTGATACTTTTGTTTCTCTGCCTGCCTGCCCTTTTTGAATCGCAAAAATGCGACATGTCGCGATATCGTGACACTTTTTTTTCTCTGCTTGCCTGCCCTTTTTGAGTCACGAAAATGTGAAATGTCGCGATATCGTGACACTTTTGTTTCTCTACCTGCCTGCCCTTTTTGAGTCACGAAAATGCGACATGTTGCGATATCACGACACTTTTGTTTCTCTGCCTGCCTGCCCTTTTTGAGTCACGAAAATGCGACATGTCGGGATATCACGACACTTTTGTTTCTCTGCTTGCATGCCATTTTTGAGTCGCAAAAATGTGGTATGTCATGATATCACGACACTTTTGTTTCTCTGCCTGCATGCCCTTTTTGAGTCACAAAAATGCGACATGTCGTGATATCACGACACTTTTGTTTCTCTGCCTGCCTGACATTTTTGAGTCACGAAAATGCGACATGTCGCGATATCGCGACACTTTTTCCTTCTTGCTCTTTCTCTTTGCATCGGATCGCGAAAATGCAACATGTCGTGATATCGTGACACTTTTTTCTTCTTGCATTTTCTCTTTGCTTTGGATCGCAAAAATGCAACATGTCGTGATATTGCGACACTTTTTTCTCCTTGCATTTTCTCTTTGCTTTGACTGCAAAAATGCAACATGTCACGATATCGTGACACTTTTTTTCTCCTTGCTTTTTCGCTTATCTTTTGGCCATGAAAATGCAACATGTCGTGATATCGCGACACTTTTTTCTCTTTGCTTTTTTGCTTCTCTTTTGGTCGTAAAAATGCAACATGTCGCGACACTTTTTCTCCTTGATTTTTTGCTTCTCTTTTGGCCACAAAAATGCAACATGTTGCGATATTGCGACACTTTTTCTCTTTTCTTTTTCTCTTCTCTTTTGGCCACAAAAATGCAACATGTTGCGATATCGCGACACTTTTTTCTCTTTGCTTTTTTTCTTCTCTTTCTTTGATCTTTAGCATATGGGCAACTTCGGTCTTCTTGGAATTCCTGTAACAACTTCATCCAAACATCAAAAACATCCTCATAAGCATTTAACATCACTGTACATACTTTGAATAACCTCTAAGCTCCTGTCCACTGCATCAACTGATCTATATGACTGTGTTGAAAACAATGACAATACTGTCACTGCACCTTGCTCAATAGAGTTTGTTGATTTTATAGCAAAAAAAATGAAGGGTTGTAGAAGGAAAGTCTTAGTTGCAATTTAGAGGAGTTTCCTACCAAATTTGGAAGATTCAAGAACAAAATTTTGAAAGAGAAATTAGTTGTGTTAGAATCTAAAAATTTTAGAGTTACGAGCAACAGTTTGGGTAACATTAATTGTTGCTAAGTTTTAGAGTTCAAAGGAGCATCGTGAAGGAGATTTAAAATCCACCAAATTATATTTTTTAGGTAGCAAGTTAGAAGGCTCTTAAAGCTACAAACTGGTGAGTTAAAGAGCTATTTTGGATAGAAAAGAAGAGCTACAATTTCATCTAGTACAATGCATTTTGTATGTGAATATAATCACCTAGAAAGACATCATCTATGGAGGTCATAAAGGTAAGAAACTTTGGTGCAAAATATTCATTATTTGAACACTCGTTAATTGATTCATTATTAAGTTTAATTAAGCACCAAATTAGAATTTAAGGTTGCAATAGAAGGTTAAAAGTTTAAGTCTTCAAGGAAGTGTAGAAGATAGTTTCTACAAGGGTTAAAACCTACACATAATAAATAGAAGTTATATATATATTTCAAGAGAAAGAAAAATATCAACTTCCTATTATCTAGTTGAAGCAAAGAAGACATTACTCTTAAGTGAAAGTTGCATAGATTATAGTGCATAATACAAGTTACTTTTAAGGAGCAATAAGGAGAAATTAATAGTGCACTATACTAGTTATTCTTAAGAGTTATTAAAGTGCATTAAGTATTTATCAAATGGGGAAGATTAAGTGCAGAAAATAAGGTAGAAGTGAAGTGTCAAAAGATACTATTGGGTGCAGGAAAATTGCAACATATCTTGGTGAAGGGAAGCCACCAAAAGAATTATTATAACCACCAAGGAGTAGAGCAAGGAGCCACCATAACAAGGAAGAAATAAAGCTTCAAAAAGGAGACTTAAAGATCTCAAAGTGAAGGTGCAAATTAAGATTTTTTTATCTTGATTATTACAACATTATTTACATTACAAAGTTGCATCAGTCTTGTCCTTTCCAACATAAAAAAATGAGGATAAAAGTTGAATTGTTCTAGAACACTCAAATAATAGTATACTAAAATCTTGAAGCGATCGAATCATTGAGTTTGGAAATCAAACTTGAAAGCAACAAAATAGAGCCAACTAAGGGCTCAATAACATAGTCTCCAAGGTGTCTAAAGACACCCAATACAATACAAAATAAGGAACCTATAACATAGGAGTCTACGTAAGACAACATAGCGTCATTACAAGAATTATGTGCAAGTGAAAAGAATAATAGCATAAGGATTGCATAAAGCAAGTGGAAAAAATGAGGTGCAAAGAGGGATACCATCAAATAATACCTAAGAAAACATAAAGAGGAGCTTGGATGAACCTCTCTCATTTAAGCAAGCTTCAAACCACCATAGCTAGAGTCATCATCATCGGGAAGGAGCCACCGTCATTGAGGAAGAGTCATTATACATTGAGATGCAATAAAGCACACAGGAATAATAATTGAAATAGCTTTCAAAGGAATTGAAGTGCATTAAGGTGATAAGATACATTGAGATATTTGATTGCATGCTAAAGAGGAGCCTCCACTTGGCATAATAACAAAATGTATCTTGTGCCACTTGGCACAAAGGAGGAAGAGGCATCTACAAAACCTAATGCTTGCATAAATAAGCCAAAGAGGAGTGCTCAAGATGGATTAATGCTCTAGTAAATCCATAGAGTACCCAGGTTGGAGTAACACCCATGAATGATCATTCTCAAATGCTCAAATACTATTGCCAATGCTCAAAGACTATTTCCAAGCCTACACCATGTGGAGTAACACCTCAAAAGGATAATAATTTATTTGTGACACATAACAAGAAGGCATAAGATATAAGGCAGCGTAAAGTACCACTTGGTATTTGTTTCAAGAAGGAAAAGGGTATTAATAGCCACCCATAGGAAGAGCATGCATATCAAATACATATCTCCAAAAAATATTTAGTGTAGAGAGGTCAAAGTGCATTAAAAGAGGAGAAGATTATTATAAGAGAAGTGCCATTCAAATAAGAGCATTTAATGCTCATTGTCACAAGGTGAAGATAAAGTATTGCAGTGCTCTATGCTTGGATAACGAAGACTAGACTATAGACAATCACCACATAGTATTAAGAAGATATGTTTACATTGATATTTGCTTTCATTAAAGTGCAAAAAGAGATATAAGGTGTTTCATATATCTAAGGTTAAGCTTATATTACATTGGAGAAATTATAACCTTAGTAGAATAGAAAGCAATTAAATCAAGGAGTTCAAAACCTTAAGAAATATTTCAAGGTGCATTATTTATATCAAATATTTGCAAATAATTAAACCAAGAGATATAAGGTTTTCTACCTTAGAAAAATTGAAACATTATTTTACAAATATTATCATTTTCTAAATTTCCAAATTAGGGAGATATAAGGAGTACTACATCAAACTTAAATTCTTGGAATTTAGAAAATTGAACCATTGAAAATTAAGGTTAAAGAAGCAAAATCATTGATTGCTTTAAAGTTGGAATTTATTTCTTATACTTGTCTTATATACAAATTAAAGGGACTAAAGGAATTCAACTATAGAGTCTTGGAGATAGGGAACTTTATCAAGCTGAAAAGTGCATCAATAGGAAGAAATAAGGTGAAATTTAAATAGTTAAATTTTAGGGATTTAACTCAGGAAAATTAAAATCAAGCACTTTATCAAGACCATAGTATATTATAATCACTTGGGAAATATAAGAGATACTACAAAACCTAAGATTTGATAAGGGTTTCTCAAGTTAGTTCACATATTCTAAACTAGGAAGATACAAGATAGCCTACAAGGACCATCATGACAACAAACAAATTCATTCTCACTGAATCCCAACTAATTAAAGGTCTAAATTACTCTTCATGAAAAAACAAAGCAAGGGAAATTCTGATAGTTGAAAAAATTTGAAATATAGTCAAAGTAATCAAAGTTAAACCCACTTCAGATGATAGTGAGATTCAAAATTTTGAATAAAGTGAAGCAAAAACATTAATGATAATAACTTTTTCCATAACTGATGAAAAAAAACTTACATTAGTTCAATAGGAACATCTACAAAAGCTTGAAAAACCTTAACCAAAATATTTGAAGGGGAGAATAAAGCCACTATATTAAATACTCAAACTCAATTACATTCTTTGAAAGTGAATAGTGGTGAAAGTAAAGAACTATTCCTAAGGAAAGTAGTGGATATAAAAGGAAAATTTTTAACCTTAGGAGAAAAGGTTGAAGATAAGTTTTTTGTTCAATTAACCCTGAGAGCATGTCTAGATAACTACAAGCATTTAGTTACATCTTTATGAATCCTAAGTAAAGATACATATTTTGATTAATTAGTCAATATCCTTCAATAATATGAGGTGGAAAATACAATTAAAGATGAAATAACTAACAATGCATTAGTTTCAAAAGATAATCTGTAGGGAAATGTTACCTCATCCTCAAAATGACGAAGACCATGGGATAACAGATATTGTCAAGACTCCAAGAAGAAAGAACATAGTACCAATTATTGTAGATTCAATCCTAGAAACCAACATCAAGGAAGTCAACCAAATAGGTCATTCAAACTAAGACAATATCATAATAAATTTAGTCGACATCAACAACAATTTTAGCATCCATATACTTCTCAAAATCAATACAATTATTCTCAATCGCAATATAGATAAGGGCAACAGAAATATCACTTGGTTCAAGAGATTCAAGAAATTGAGGAGCTAGAAGAACCTAAAGATAAACATAAAATTAAAGCTTTCTTAGCAAAGATAGTATTTCATGAAGATACTAACCATATACTTGATCAAGATACAGACAAGAGCAATATGAAGAAAGCAATAAAGAGGAGTTCAAATTCCAAAACCAGGACAAAGATTGATATTGAAGACTAAAGTCTTCAATACCTAAATAATGTAATACAAGGGGGTGTTAGAGGATATTACATTATTTTGTACATACCAATATACCGCCTTGGGTACATAACTAGAGTAGGAGTTTACTTTAGAGTAAGGTTTGAGTATTTACTTCAAGCAAGTAATAAATGCACAATGTTAGAATATGCAATGATGTAAATGTGCATGTAGTCCACACATACATGAGTCATAGTATAGGTATATGAAGAGGCATGGGTAGAGTAAAGGGCAAGACACGTATCTATATATACATTTGAGGTAGAAGAAGAGAGAGAGAGAGGGAGAGAGAGAGAGACTAGTAGCATTAGTAGCATTGGTAGATAGAGTGAGTACAATGTAGTTCTTTCATTGAAATTTTGGAGTGTTCATATCCTCCATTATATTGCATTGTAATATTTTTGTGAGCTTTCATTAATGGCATATTTATGAGTTTTTATAGAATTTTATCTTAATAGTTTCCTGCATATTATAGTGTCATTATCATATACTTATTATTGCTTGCTCATTTTACATCTTGTGGTTGTATTTCCTTTAATATACATTATCAAAATCTAACAATATAAAATTGAAATAAATAAAAGGTATTTTAAGTTGTATAAATGTCATTGTTACACAAAACCATGATTTTCATATTTAAAAACAAAACAACCATTTAAAAATTCAACAATTTTGTTTCTTGGCTAAAGCAAGCTAATAACTATCTATGCTAATGGATTCTAAAGTCTATAAAATAACAATATTGAGTGGAGTTCTTATTCTTAATTTTAAGATTTGTAATCTTTAGGGAACACATTATCTAATAAGGAGATATATAACCTAGTACATGTAAGGAAAATTGAAGTGGTCTTATAACATCACAATAGTCTTATTCATGTCAAAGTGTTTGGCTACCTTACAAATTAAAGAAGTTCATTACTAACATAATTATCCATTGCTAATTCATCCAATAACTATTGGTGGTATACCTAAGTAAAGGTAGTGTCATTGCAATATAATGTTTCTTGGTTAGAGAAGTTTTGATCAAGGGTCTCTATAATTTTTAGATTCTAGATTGGAGGGTGTATAAAATAGTTATTTATATTACTCTTTTAGGTCTTATGATGTTTGATCATAAGGTGGATATTTTGCAAGCAATTCATCCACTTCATTTGGCATGCATTTTCAAATTCCTTTTAGTATAGTCAAATTGCAAAGGTTTATGATCACAATGGATGATAGTTTCTATATTTGTGATGTATTGGAACCATTGATTAATAACTTATACAATGGAATATTATCTATTTTTATGATTAATGTAAACTATAGCAAATGTGATGTATTGGAACCATTGATTAATAACTTATACAATAGAATATAATTTATTTTTATGATTAATGTAAACTATAGAATTGATTTTTTTTAATGTTAGGTGATAAAGTTCCTATTTTGACTTGGTGTTAAACTAAGAGCATTGTAAGACACATCAAACTTAATCTCAAAATTTTAATTTTTGTCTAGCATGTATAGCACTTACACTAAATATAATTACTTTTTCAATTATTTAAATAGCTATTGTTGGATTAGATTTTACCTTAACTCTCTCCTAACACAAATGATCTGGTGAGCTATTATGAAACATTTGAAAAATTAGACAAATCTAGAAATCTTTTTAGTCTAGGTATATAAAAATAGCTTATTTTGGATAACAATTATGACATTGATATTTAGATAAATGCTACCATAATCTAGGATTTTTTCCACATAAAAGTTATATATAACCTCATAAACACAAGGGTAAAATAATTTGTGTTAGTACTATATATCTTATTTTAATGCATGTATTTAATTCTCACAAGTATTATGAAGATGAAAATACCATCAAAGTAAATTATCACGAAGAAACCTATAAATTATCTAAGAACATCATTCATTAGATACATAAATATATTGTTACAACTTAAAAACATAACCAATTACTCAACCAATATATCTTTATTCTTTACTAAATATTTAAAAGGCTGATAATGTTATAATTTTAAATTGAGATATTAATGAAGTAAGATGTTCCCTATATTTATCAAGTCTTTGAGGGATTACACAACCGTGCCCTGTAAGAGTCTTGCAACAGCCTTCCACTTACAAAGATATGCATAATTTACTTCTCTTCCCTCACCGCAGTCTTGAAAAAAGACAACCAAGAAAATTCAATTTTAAAATTTAGTAGCTTGACCGTGATATTTAATAAAAATATTTTTTCAATGAAGCACGTATACACAATCTAAAAAGTAAAATTTAATACAAATACTTTGAAAGTACATAGTAGAAACATGTAAATTGATAGTGATATTTAATAAAAGTATCTAAATTTAATAGAAGTAAATACTTTCTCCCTTAATTCAATTTAAAATTTAATAGTTAGTATTTTCTCATTGTAAAATTGATTATCTTAAAAAAGCAGTGTCGGACATAGTTTTTAAGGAGTGTGGATTGTTAAGTTTTTTTTTAAGAGATTAGCTTTAAATTTTGGAGGTATGGATATTTAATTTGATTTTGTCTGCGTGTACTGTATCAATCTTAAACCACATGTGGTCACCTTATAAATAAAAGTTATAATGAAAACTCCAAAATTTAAATTCAAAATTAATAGTTAAAAATAATAAATAATTATTTTAAAAAATAACTGAATTAATTATAAATTAATTAATCAAACTTTTCAAACTTAAAATATCTAAATTTAAAAGATATTAAGAATAAGGTATATAGACGTCCATTTCATTTTAAATAAAATCAACTTGTTGAACGGCCATTTTCCCTTCAAATTTAAATTAATCGCTTGATGTCCCTTTCAAACTTGTGGTCATTTTCATAATATATATTTTTCTAATTGGTTGGAAGGGTGTTGAAAGGTCCCTAAACTTTGAACAAGTAATTTTTACATGTTTTTCAAACCGATCGAAGAGGCCTAAGAGCTAAAGATCAAATAAAAAGCAAAACATCACAAGAAGAAAAGTGTCGCGATATCGCGACATGTTGCATTTTCGCGGTCCAAAGCATAGGGAAAAAGCAAGGAGGAAAAGGTGTCGCGATATCGCGACATGTTGCACCGTTGCGGCCAAAGGAGGAAAAGGTGTCGCGATATCGCGACATGTTGCACCGTCGCGGCCAAAGGAGAGAAGGTGTCGCGATATCGCGACATGTTGCAACGTCGCTGCAAGAAGAGAAGAAGTGTCGCGATATCGCGACAAGTTGCGTCGTCGTGGCCAAAGGAGGAAAGGTGTCGCGAAATCGCGACATGTTGCATCGTCGAGGCCAAAGGAGGAAAGGTGTCGCGAAATCACGACATGTTGCATTGTCGCAGCCAAAGAAGAAAAAGTGTCGCGGTATCGCGACATGTTGCACCGCCGTGACCACAAGATAAAAGGTGTCGTGATATCGCGACATGTTGCATTGTCGCGGCCAAAGGAGGAAAAGTGTCGTGGTAACGCGACATGTTGCAATATCACGGCCAGAAGAGAAAAGGTATCGCGATATTGCGACATGTTGTATCATCGCGACCTAAAGAGAAAAAATGTCGCGATATCGCGACATGTTGCATCATCGCGGCTAGAGGAAAAAAAGTGTCGTAATATCGCGACATAATGCAACATCATGGTCAAAGGAGAGAAAGTGTCGCGAAATCACGACATGTTGCATCATCTCGACAAAAGATAAAACGTTCATACACAATAATATGGATTGAACGTTCTTACGCAATAACAATTTATTTATAGTGCCATATTCTTATATAGGAATTAATTCCGTTTCACTTTGTACGTTACGTTACGGCGTCAACGTCATAACCTTCCGCCAGTCAGACTGCTTTTCCTAACACATGTTATATACGAAAACAGTCAAGACTACTTTTTCCGCAGCCGTCAACCGTTCGACTAGTCGCTCCGATCAATGAACTTTATTAACGATCAATGAACTTCTTTTCCGCAGCCGTCGCTTGTTAATTTTTAATGGATAGATTTTAACACATTGTTTTTTTTGCACTTATTAATTTTTAATGGCTAGATTTTAATCCATAGAAATACAATTTTGATATTTGAAATTGTAGATTATGGTTTTAATTTTATATTGATTGTATTTTTTTATGTTATTTTTTATAAATGTAAATTTTATAAGTTAATATATTTGAAGATGGTATATTTTTTTAACTTAATTTTTAATGATGTTTAGTTTGAATTTTTTCAGTTGTTAACTTTTTTAATTTAATTTTTAATTATGTATAGTTTGAACTTTCTAGAGTTGTTAAATGATTGTTGTGATTGAATTTGGATTCTCTGGTTAGGTTGATAGACTATCAATGATGATGTAGCCACATTACACTGCATGGGTAGCAGGTTGATAGACTGTGAATGCCGAATTGCTGATATAGAAAAATTACATTACACGGGGTAGCCCTTTCACAGTTTGAGACTTCATTGGTGGTAAATTGGCAATGCATGGTGCTATCATGCTGGTACGATGATAGTGGTACCCATTCTCACACCATTAATTGATCCATGATCAAACTCCTTGACTCTGGACTTTAGAGGCTAGGCCTTCAGAAAATTGCTACGTTCTTGAAAGTTCCTTACTCAAAGTCAAACTCTGCTCTCAGCTCTCACACCTCTCGTCTCTAGTCTCTCCTTTCAAATTTTAAGCACCGTGGAAGACACAAGGAAACATAAACATTTGTCGTGTGTTCAAACTCCAAATATTTTCCACCTCCAAGGCTCCAAGTTATCAGAAGTGTGCATATTTAAACTTGCAGTTGGTTTCCTTTTGTTCTACTCTAATTTTATCAATAGCTAATTAGTGCCCTATGTGCTATTACAATATAAAATAGTTGCATGCCCATTTTTGAGGTTTTTCAAGTGTTCTTGCAAATGTTTATTTGATTCTTCCAAGTATGAAATTTGTGCTTCAAGTTCATGTAGAAGAGTCTTTTATTCATATTCTAATTGCTTTGTTTTATTTGCTATGAAATTGCATGCTCTTTTGTAGTCATCTACTTTGTAGAAGTTCACATAACTTTTTTGCTTGTTTAGTAGTGAAATTACTATTAGTTTTAGATTTCCCAAGTTCCTTTGATACTTTAGATGTGGCCAAAAGAGTTTTTCCCTTTCCCACATATGGTTTATGTGAATCAAGTTGAGTATCATGCTCTTCCAAACTAAATATTTTGTTGTAGATAACCCCTTCACCACTCTCTGCATATGGACTTATTTTAGTTCCTAGTTGATATTGGTTTTTTGTTATTGTCACTCACTCCATTTTCCAATTGTCTATTTTGTTCCTTTTTTAGAAATGTATTTAGATGTTTCTGCAATTCTAGTTTTTCCTTAAAATTTTGAATTCTTGTTTCTAGTTGGTGATTTGACATAGAATAACATATACCTACTGCTTAGCTTCAAAAATTTGTAATTCTAAACCTGACTTGTCAAACCCATTTGCTTGCTTAGTATCACCTATGTCAAGCAGGCCTCCACTTCAAAGTAGATAATCAATTATATTAACTATTAGAAACAAGTTTTATATAGGATGTTAGAAGATTTATTTGCAAAACCAAGAACTATTCATAATTCAACTCTATTATAACATCATTTCTTGACTATGAAATCAAAGTGGCAATTTTTATGGTTCAAGTATAAATGAGTCTAAATTCTTCCTCCTATTTGAGTTGGCAATTAATATGGTAATTATGGTTGTACAATTTCCTAGATTAATTAGTGCAACACTTGCCTCAATTTCTTTCTTAAATGCTTATAAAGACAAGGACAAACCATTTTTAATGATATCAAACAAGTAAAACTTTTTCTTCTTTGACAAGAAAATACTCTATGCAATTGGTAGATTAAAAATTTTCTCTTTTTCTAAACCTATGAGAAAATTCATTTATCTCATTACTTTTTATCTGTTCTAGTTGTGAACCTGATGATTTAGAAGTTCTTCATTTGCATATAATTAGTTTACCTCTATTTTGTTCTCTTGCATCAAATATTTTCTATACTACAGATGTTCATTTGAAATTGTTGATAAAATGCTTATATCATGTCTTTAATGAGTCAATTATGCCTTGTTACTTTAGTTGAATTTTCTAATGGCATGTCCTTAGTGGCACCATATTCTATATTTTCTTAAAAATGATGTGAAGTACATTTATTATGTTGCATCATATTTCTATTGAAGGTAAACATGAAATTTCTTCATCTAGCTTTAGTTAGTGTAATTTGTAATATTCTTAATCATGTGATGAAGCATCCTATCAAAAGCAATTTTAAAATTTATTTTCAACTTTTATTTACCTAGATTGCTTATGAATTCAAGTTAAATTTTTCTTTGTTTGATAAAATTACCACACATTAGGACTTATGGTAGGAGAATAAGAATGTGCAATGGAATAAATGTCATGGCTTGTATCTTACCTTGTAGAATACATTATTATGTGGGTTTATTTTATTGTTTTTGGTATTGATTAGTTAATGTCACTTAAAGATTTGCTTATCCATATTTTATCATGGCAACTATTATTATATTTTTTGTACATAGTAGTAAGACCGGTTACATTTCTCACATCATAGCCCTTGCGTCATAGGTTGAACTAAAATATCATAGGCAATCTATTGTTTCAAGGTTACCTTTGTATAGCCATTTGGATTTCTTGTTAGAATGTGCTTTTCCATTAGACTAATTATCATTTATATAAAAAAAAATTTAGGAAGTGTTAAACCTAGATTCAAAGTGGAGCATACTAATAACAACTAGTATATCCTAAATAATCAAGTTAAAGATCAACTAAAATTTTCTCATGCATTTGGTGCAATATTTATCAAATAGGTGTGGTAGTAACAAGTTGTTATCATTTCAAATCAATTATCTTGGTTTTTGCACATGGTTCTTATTTTTCAAATCAATTATCATTTCAAATTCCTCTCTTTGAATCTATTGGTCTGTTCCTCCAACTTTAGCATGATAAAAAACCCAACAAAAATGACCATGTACAAATAAACTAGTATAGTGATGAAAATACCATCTTAGTTAAATTAAAGCATTTTTTCCAATACAGACAAATAAAAATATCTTCAATTATAAAGATACAAGTTACTATCATAAAATTATATGTATGGACTACAACAACAAGTTCTAATAGCAACAAATATTTTGAAGCATATGAAGGTAGTTGTGATAATAAAAAGAAACAACTATACCATGAAATTTTTGAAACTTCTTCTTATGAAGATGAAGAAGTATATGTAGTTGATGCAGAGGGTAGCAATCATGATAAAAAAAGTGCAATAAAAATGAAAGTTTTGCCTTGAATGGTTAGAAAGGTTTGATTGGTTGAATACTATTAAGTACGATGATGATGATGTTATGAAATTTAAATATTGTAAAAAGTATAAAATTATTGGGCCTTGGGGTATAGAAGATGGTTGTACAAATATTCAGTGTGATGCTCTTACTACTCATAAAAAGTTAGTTGTGCATAAAGATGCTAAAATATAGATTGATGCAATAAGTAGAAGGATGAAATCTATTCCAGATCATATTATATAATCGAAGATGCTAACAAGGAAAGAGTGATTTCTACAATGAAAGTAGCTTACTATATTTAGCAAAAAGATTTATACTTATCTAAATATGATAAACTTTGTAATTTTCTCATATATATGAAAACACCAAATATACCCAAATCTCAAGACTCCTCTTCATACATAAATCGTAAGGCTACAAATGTTTTTCTTTATTATATCTCAAAATATATTAAATAATACCAAACAAGATGTATGTTGGAAAGCCCTTTCTTCTAAGTAATTGTTGGTGAAAGTACTAATTATAATTTGGAAAACATCTTGTAGCTTATGCAATATATTTAGATTTGCAAGGTCTAGGAGCTTTTATTTCATAATTTATAGAGCTCAAAGATGTACCATATGGATAAGGAAAAACAATATATGACACTATGAATCATATAATAAATGCTAGAGATATTTTTTTACAAACATTTGATAGCAGTTTCTATAGATGAAGCTTTAGTGATGATTGAAAATGAAAATGGATTTGTGCTCTTTTTTTAGATATTCCAAATTTGATTGTAGTTCATTGTGTAGCTCATCATGAGACTTTAACAGAGGTAGATGCTTCTAAAAATGTACCAGAGTTATTGCATATTGAAAAACTTACAAATAAAGTGTATTCATGGATTCAAAACTCACCAAAAGAGAGTAATGAATTAAATGATTTACTTAGAGTTATGGAAATTGATGTTCTAGATGTTTTACAATTATATAAATCTATCTCATCTAAGGAGAATAATTATTTCAATGATGTAAGGAAATAAGGTATGAAACTTCCTATTGAAGGCACATAATAAAGTTGTCACCAACTTACAAAAGATTATGTTGAATCTATCATTAGTTGTTTAAATGCAAGGTTTTTGGATCTTCCACTATTTAATGCAGGAAAGATTTTTAGACCTTGATATTATCCAAAAGAACGTTGAACAAGAGAAAATAATTCAAAGTGTTGGCTAGAAAAACTTCTTCAACATTTATAGCATAATGTCTCAGATGGAAGTGAACCTCTATTTGATTTCAAGGCTTCTAAAAGGGAGCTACATTATTTTGTTGATACATTAAATTTATCTTGTGAGGGTTTCTCAATGAAGTAAGCATGAAGGACATTTGTAATACAGAGTAATGAAGGAAATCCTCATATGATAAAATTATGGTAAGCTATACTCTCCATTCTTGGAAGTACAATAGATTATGAAAGAGGATTTTCTAAATAAAATATTATCAAAGATATTAAGAAATCAAAGTTGGGGTTGGATACATTAGATGCACTCATGAGAATATCTTTGAATGGACCCACAACAACCAATATTGATTGGATTTGGTTAGTGTAAGAAACCCCTATGATCGATGCTCAGGGCTAGGCATCCCCATCCCACCATGACCTCTCATAAGGGGAGAGTTGAGCTTATCAACATGGGATTTAATACATAACCATACACACATTGTGGTTTGAACCTTGGACCTCCCAAAGAAGATCCAAAGCCTAAATAGTTGCATTGTCCCCTCAAGACATGAGAAAGCTCATTATAATTATAATAAAAAAATCATATTTAATATATATATATATATATATATATATATATATGTTGTTAAATATACCTACACACTCACCCCATGGTTTGAAATTGGGATTCCTTGATGAGAATCCAAAGATATACTAATATTCATAAATCCTATAGAATCCATTAAACTAGCCCTTATATATTACAAGGATATCATAGAATGTCAAGATGAACCAGGAATATCAACATTTGTCTAATGGGATTGGGCTAGTTGTAGGGAGCAAGGCATTTCACACAATTAACTTAGGTTTCAATCACATAGGTAGGTATCTCATAAAGCCATGGATACAATTTGAAGTAAAAGTTAAATTTATTACTAAGCATGGATACATGTTGACTATACATGTAAAAATAATCCTGAACATTTGTTCTTTAAGATATGGGCAAGTGGTGGGGAGAAAAATGTTTCATAATATAGACTAAGATTTCGATATTATGAATGAACCTTAAAATTTTCATCAAATAGTATGTATTCAACTTTGTTAAATATAAGTTTAAACGCAAAGACCAACATTCAGCCTAACTATCAAAAATAATGATGTTAAACAAATGGGGCTTGTTTAAATCCATAAAATCAATTAAAAATGATATTGCATTTGGTTTATTTTAAAACTAACTATTTTATAGGAAATATATTGTATGCTCTTATTTTTAATTATAAAACAAAACTATATTGATTATTATTTTTATTTTATTTGAATAGTTTAGTTTATAAATAATACTTGATTATATTATTTACATGTTGAGAGTGATTTTTTTCCACAAAGAAGTCTTTTTTTTAAGTCATGCTTAGCATAGAGTCCTAAGATGTATAAGTATTGGGTGTTTGACCTCTAAGAGAGTTGATCTAGGTTTATTTTAAAGCAAAATTGATGACAACCTATTAAAAATAGATTATTTTTTAGTAACTCATGTTTAGCTTACATTAGTGGCCCACTATTATATTTTTTTGGGGTTGCATAGGGAACCTCTATAATCGCTATCCCACTCGGTAAATACAAAGTCAATGAGACACCGATCCTCTAGGAAATTGAACTAGGATAGCCCACTAGCAAGCATTCAGCCACTACCAACCAAACTATCCCTTTCTAGGCCATTAAAATATTAACATTACATCTATTATTAGGTCAATTAGACCACATTTAATATATGTTTCTAACTAAATATTCCTATTATATTTATCAAATTATTAATATCATTTTAATTGAAATATAGAATATATTTCTCTATCAAATTATTGACATCATTTTCATTGAAAGATATAATATAGAGATCAACATAATGATTAGCTATATTATTTGTCACCCTAAATTTTTTTTTTATAGGTACGAGATAACATTTCTAAGATATTGTCTCCATCAATAAGTGATGGATATCAAAATTATTTTTATTTTTGATCCAATCTAGACATCTATTTTTCCTTATTATATTAATATTGATTTATGAATCCAATTCAATAGAAATTATACCCCTTTTCGATGACAATCTTCATCCTTGTAAAAAGTAACCTAGCCTTTGAATAGTCATTTCTTGAAGTTCAATATAATTGAGCAAATATGGAGAATTTTTCCTTTATTATTTTAAAAACGTCAAGTCTATTAGCTTTAGTAAGGTTTCCTTTAAAATAATCATTACATTAATCTTAATGAATTGAACTTTTATAATTTTTATTTTATTGTAGATATGCGGGGATCCATTGAATTAATTATAGTGTTATGGATTACCCTCCCTTGTATATTCAAAACATATATCTAAGAGGCTAACATGTCTTTTTCCACACTTATGGTTTCTTATGCTAATCACCATGGTAGTCAATATTTTAAAGAGAGGCAACAATACGATTCTATTGGATATGATTTTGACATCTATTTTTGAAAATTATATTATTCATTTTAAACCATAGAATCCAATAAATAAAGTTAGTATCAATCCTTCATAGGTTTCATGTTAAGAAGTTATTACATTATTGTTACACCTCACATTAGATCAGGAGGTTAGATTAGTTATAACTATTGGGTTATATTTGACTATGGTTATAATCTTCATGAAATGTATATAAATATGAAAAACAAGATCAATGAAATTTGGTTATTACCCAACATTTGTATCAAAGCAGGTTGTGAGAGTACCAATGCATATCTCGAAATGAGCACTATTGCAAACATCAATAGGTAATACCTAGGTCCAACTATCAAATCCCAAGTTGGAGACACTATAGTTGTTGAAGTGGAAAACCAAATGCCAATGCAAAATAGTCATTTATTGGCATGACATTCAATAGACTGGAAATCCATGAGATGATAGAACGACGTCAACGTCCTAATATGTGATATACACAAGTGAATATTGCAACAATATTTTCATCATAGATAGGCCATGAACATACTTCTAGCACAACCACTATGGTCTATTGTGGTTAGTTGGATTGTAAGGATGGTTAATAGTTGACACCACTAGGAAAGAACCTTTTGAGTATTATAAATAATTGAGTATCATGTTGAATAATTGGTGGTACACAAGCACTTATGAGTAGGCTATCGACCTCTCCTCCAACCCCTTCATCTAGGCCAATGATCCTTATTTTATGTTGATAAAAGAAAGAGAAAAATACATATGCTCACATATTTCAATAGCTGGTACCAACACCTCTAATGCCACCAACATGCAATGCTTTCTTTGCATTCTCTTGGTGAATATGGACAAGATGGTGAAGCTCTTCATTTTATACCTATAAATGACAAGGCACAACTTCATTGAGATTCTATGGGTTCTCAAATTATTTCTCATCACTGTTAATTATAGTGTTGTCCTTGATTTTTGATGGTGTTATCATCGAAAAGTTTCTCAAGAATTTTGAAACCATGGACATGTCCTATAACAAGGGGAGCAATTTTAATTATATGCTTTGCGTATAGGGCTTGAATCTCATCGAAGTGCTTCTGAGGAGGTGGACATGATTAGAAAGGGTAGATGACATATCAATAGAAACTTGTGAATTTACAATATTTTCAAAGATAGGTGAATAGTTGAATTGGCATAAAGGCCAATTCAAAGACTTACAAGGTTAGAATTTTCAGGTTTAATTTCTTGACTTATCTATTTGTTTTAAAAATAGTCTTTTTCTTTTTTTCTTCAATGCATGAAGCATTAAATAGGGGAGTTGAAAAAATAGCAATAAATTAAAATTTTGAACCAAAGGTCAAGAGGTCAAACCCAACCATCAAAAATTGAAAAATTTACTTTAAAATTCATGCTTTGAATACCTCTCAAACAAGTGTTTAGGCACACTAGCAACATTCAGTATCAATGGATCCTCTACCTCATATTTACGATTAAAGTTATTATGTTGAGCTACTGTGTCTACAACCTAACAAAGCTAACATAACGACATCTAGGCACTGATCCTTTAAAGCATCGAGGAGATATAGGGCCATTATTTTTTATACTTTTCCTCCAAAATCTCTTATTTATTATTATCATTTGACATAAAGCCTAAAATTAGGAAATTCTAAGTGTATAGGTAGGTTACACCCACATATAAGGATTTTACATTAAGTAGATATCATTAATAGATAAAATACCTTTCCATATCACTTTGGTACCTCGTAGTGTTCTATTTCACATACCTTAAAGCCTCTCACATACAATCACATTTATTAGGAGGACTACCTTCTTCCACATATTGACAGGTATATATGACGGGAAGGTATATGGAAAGGTTTGGTATATCAAACTGGAAATATATTGAAATAGTGACTATTTGAGAGTTATAAATAACCCTCACTACGATCATACTTAAATTTTATCTTATTGATTCATAGTTGCTCAAAAATTCAAACCTTTGACCTTGGAAAATAATATGAGAACCATCTTTGTAGTTGAAATCTATAGGACATTATCATCGATGGTGAGAAGAAATTATGTTTAGAAAAGAATCATTTCTCTTCCATAAATTATCAATCCGGTAAGTCCGTAAACTTATGAGTGTCACGCATAGTATATGCCTACAGTGTTAGGGAATGAATTCTTCTATACCTTATTTAGTTTGGTGGGGGATGTTCATGCATTTGAATTCTGGCCAAACCAAATAAACTAAGTGCATAAAATTAAACAAATAAATTACAACTAAATTAATTAAAGCAGGAAATAAAACAATCAATCTAACCTATAGAAAATAAATACAAAAATAAACAGGGGAGGACTACTACAGGGAGTGGGCCCAAGCTCTCCCAGATAGTCCGCCCAGCTAGCTATGTAGAGCTTGCTTTAATTAATTAAGAGGAATTGTACTCTTAAATAATTTAGAAAAAATAAAATAGAATAATTTCTCTGTAAAATTAATCATTGATCCCTTCCTTTAGGGAAGACATGTGCATTTATACAATGCAAAGACTTCCTCTGTTACAAATTTAGACAAGCCTATTCTATACTTGCAGTTACAATAGATATGTAATGAATATTGCAGTCATTCAATTATAACATCATATATTAATTAAAATAGTCATGCACTAATTTTACCCCCTTGTAGGATAAATCAGGCATGTTATGTTTTATCATAGCCAAATATGTCTAGCAATAATAAATCCATTTAGGTGGTTGTCCTTCTTAGTGACTAATGGATTTGGTTCATCCCGCTATCTGTTACACATATCATTTGCCAAAAAATCACTACGTTGATTGGTTCGTGAGCGTGAGAAGAAATGCTCACCTTACAAAGTGAACCACCCAATCAGAAAATAATAGATGCTTTATTCTATTTTAATAATATTGCATAATTAAAATATCTTATTTGTCTTCACATGCAACAATCTCTGCAGCTCCCTAGTCAACCAATCAAAGTTGATTGGGTCATAGTAAGGCACCTCAGTAAGGTGCCTACCTCAGTAAGGCGTCTTACTCAGTAAGGAGCCTACTTTAGTAAGGCGCCTACCTTAGTAAGGCATCGTGCCACCAGAGTAAGGCATCGTACCACTAGAGTAAGGCATCGCGCCACTAGAGTAAGGCACCATAGTAAAGCTCCTTCTTGCAAACTGCTAGGTCCAAGTGGGGTGTAGACTGGAAAATACTAGATTAGTAGTAAATCCTGCACTTTTATACAGTTTTCACTAAAAAAACCAGTCAAGCATAATACCAGATTTTCTATCAATTATATTCATAAGTTAAATAAAAATATATTTCTAATGCTAATTAAACCAGTGATGATGCCCCTTAATAGTGTATATAAAATGAGCATTTCTGGTATTCATCATCCCCCCATGCCTAAATATTGTCACGTCCTCGTGACAACAACCCTCAGAAAATAGCCCCCAAAATTATATATATATATATATATATATATATATATATATATATATATATATATATATATATATATATATATATATCTGCCTTCAAACATCTCTATTTTTTTACTAAGCACACTTGCATTGTATTTTTTTTTATTAAATATTGTGGCACCAGCGGAAGCGCACTACGACAACAACGAAATTCAGAGTTGTTGGACCAAGCATGATAGGAAGGTGCAACCAACGCTACAAGAAACCGGCACAACAAACAGTCAGAAGCCATCCTAGCACTGCTCTATTTTTTTTCTTTGAGTGCGGCTATTTTTTTATTATTTTTATTGAGAACTGTTGTTTTTCATTAAGCACATCTGCACCAGTAGAAGTTAGAAACATTGCATGATTGGTCACTGTGGGCAAATGGGTAAATCGTGACTACACTGTTTAGACCAAATTACCACTACATTGTTATTTTTTTCATTAAACATTACGACGCCAAGGAAAGCACACTGCACTGATTTTTCTAAATGCTATTGTGTAATTTTCCATCCAAGCCTTCAGGTAGCTATCATAGGCCCACATTTTTTTAGTTTTGTATATTGGTCAAATTTGGTGAGACCAAATTTAAAAATAAGTGTGGTCGCTGCAGCTACGTTTGCCCATGTCTAAAACATGTTTGACCCTCCTTTGTGGTACAGAGTAGCATTGTCTACATGTGTTGGTCGTCTTTGTCACAATGCGGCGGTGCCAAATTTATTCACCCGAATGCCACAAATTTTTTCTTCTCTTTTTTATTTTTAATGGATTTACAGTCAGTTTATGGCCCCACGTATCTTCCAGCGGATTGTTTTTATGCTCAGTTTCAAACCAAAGGGTGATGTGAGATAATTGTAACTCTGGTCCACTGTCTTTTCCATCGAATGCCATTCTGTTCATAATTATTTTCACATATTTCCATACCGCTCAAGAATTATGGCATAAAGAGAAGTTTTGTGGGATAAATTGTAATTGCTCCGGATTAGAGCGTGTGTTCTTCTTTTGTTCCTCCATGATTCCCCTGCCAGATTGGAACCAAAATTTATTATTCTACTCCGAAGTACAAGCCAAAGTTAGGCGATGGTGAAAGTTACCCGGACTGCTATTCATATTTGCAATTAGGTGATGGTTAAAGGGCATCTATTTATTTTAGCATAGAAATTATTTTTAAAATAACTGCACATAATCAACGAAAAACTCAATACATACCTGGATGAATTTTGCAGATTCTGATTTGTATGATGTTGATTATGAAAAATGTCTTCATGTTGCCTGTAATCATGGTGCTCCAGAATTGTTGTGATGTTTGGTGCATATGGAGAATTTTATTTTATTATTATTATTATTATTTTGGTTGCCTTCATCTTCCACATCGATCATCGCTATTGTTATGCCTCTGAGCATTGCTGCTCCAACAATGATGTAGTTTTTAAATTTCCACCAATGGATCCTTCCTACGTAGCTTCCAAAAGGTAAAATAGAAAATATAAAATTTTTGTGCCCCTCTGCCCAGTTATTTTGCGTGGGTCATGCACCGCATTTCTTGGAAAACAGGGGATACATTCTTTCTGTAGGTGTGGACTTTACAAATTTATCATCACAACCATTTTTTTTCTTGTCGAAGATTTAGGTTCACCCATTCTCTCCCCCAATTTAAATTGGTGATGCCCTCGTCACCAGGAATAGGTTCACCCAAATCCTCCCCCACTTAAATTGGTGACACCCTCGTCACCAATAACAAGTCCCTCTATGCAACAGGTCTGCAACCCTCTGAACATCAGGTCCCACACTGAGCAACAGGAATCCCCAATCTAGGGAGAAGAAGTTGAGCAATATTGGGATAAAGTGGATCTGCAGTTATCTTCTCAGGAAGAGTCGCAAATATTTTTTAGTACTCTTCTCTTTTCCAGCCATTTGATTCTCTCCTTTTTTTTTGTACTTCTCAACAAAAATTAAGAACCTCTAATCAAAGCACCCAAGAGTGCATGACGTCAAGGCAACTTCTTGGACATCAAGGTGCTCAAGAATGCATGAAATCAAGGCACCCTCTTGGTGTTGAAAAGTGAGCAGTTGCTAACACATCTACTGTTGAAGAGTTGATTAGGCCCTCCAATTTTCTTTCATACTGCATCACACAAAGGTGGGCGCCTCTTCCTTTTGTAGGAAATTAACACCCACGATCATGCCCAAATGGTGACTGTCTCCTTCGAATGGAAATAGTCAAGTTTCTACTTCCTAAAAAACATGCAGGTTCATGAATGCTGAGCCAGTATAGGTCTTGTCTCCCAAGATACCTATTTGTTGTATAATTAGATCATTTCCCTATCAAAAGAAAACTAAGATAACTAAAATGCAATTCAGTTCAATCTGTACCTGTTAGGCCCTGGCTCTCAGGATGCTTGTAGCTTGCATGCAACCACTTTCTTTGCAACACACAAAAGCAACAAAAGAAATTTTATGCAGAGCAGGATAGATGATGTGCAACTTTTTTTCCCTTTTTTTTTATTACTAATCAAGGCACCCTTGATGCATGAAATCAAGGTGTTTTTCCTCCTTTTTATTTTTCGTGATCAGGTGCCTTCGTTGATGGACGTTGAGGCATCGCTTGAGGAGCAAGGCACCTGCTTGAGTAAGGTGCTTGCTTGGTGCCTACTTTAGTAAGGCGCATTCCTGAGTAAGGCACCTACCTGAGTAAGGTGCCTACCTCAGTAAGGTGCCTACCTGAGTAAGGTGCCTGCTTCAGTAAGGTATCTACTTCAGTAAGGTGCCTACGTCAGTAAGGTGCCTGCCTCAGTAAGGCACCTGCCTCATTAAGATACCTACTTCAGTAAGGTCCTGCTTCAATAAGGTGCCTACCTCAGTAAGGCGCCTACTTCATTAAGGCGCATTTTTGGCACTTTTTTGAGTAAGGCACTCCTGAAAACTATTGGTATGACACTCCACACTTCATGTTGTCCTACAAAACATAAAAAACTAAACTAAAGCATTAATAAAATTCTAACTATTTTTTTTCGTCTATATTTTTTTTATCTTTTTCGTCTATTCTGCCATGACCAGAATAGATCTTGGCTCTTTTTTTTCTTTTTTCTCATCATATGCACCGAATAATGGAATGTCAACTACAACCATATGAGTTGGCAATTTTAAAATTCAGTGGCCAAGTTGGAGAACTATCACTGATCCACCTTGGAATTTTTTTTTATGATGTGTACTAGAACGTACTTTCTTTTCCATAGAATGAAATGTTGTCGTAAAAATTGCAATATTGGCATTGTGCATTAGGAAGTGGAGGTCATGCAATCCAGGTAACTACGTAGCCTAGTGTGTGAAAATTACATTCTAGGTACCCCTACAAAAGGATTTGTGATAGCTAAAAGCTCCAAACTTTTGAAGCACCCAACTCCCCATCACTTCAGCACATAAAAATATTTTAATCCTGCTCTGACGTGTCTTAAGAGTATTGAAATCTCCATAGGCATCGCAGGGATTAATATTTGTGTCTTATTATTTTCTCATCGTGTGCTCCTGAATGCATCATTTTTTTAATTGATTTTATACCACCTTGATACATGTGTCTGAATCAGAATGATCTCCCACTCTGAATTATTTCTTTCGTAGATAAAATTAAAGCAAATCTACAATCCTCTGTTTTCCTTCCTGGAGTGAGGTAAATATAATTTTATCCATAATCCATGGCATTTGTTGGGTGTTCAGGTGTGATGTTTTCATGAGATGCAACGTTGAGGTTCATGTGTTGTTGTTCCTGGCCACGATGAGCTCCATGCATATGATTTTTTTTATCGTGCTTAGGCACCATGTGGACTTCTTACAGATATTTGACATTCGATTACTTTCGGGCTCCTCCCCTATTTTATTTAGCTACCAATTGGAGATTTCTCATTTCCCTTCTAGACCAAGTTGGTCCTCAGGAAAGAGGATACTCTCTTCCAACAAGTAGAAAAAATAAAACTCTATTTTTTTTTATTTACTCTTAACTTTGGAGCCTTTCCAGTAGATGATTTTTTTCATGAACACTACAACCAGCGTTCATTGTGTTGTTGGTGGCATTGATGAAGGTGGGATCCCCCATGCCTACATATGAGCTAGTCTTCTAAAAATCATCTTCTTCTTTGTCAACTAGTCTGATATGTTGTAGCATGAGGAGAGTATTTTTCTTCATGGCCTCACAACCAAACTCTTTCAACGTTACAATAAAATGTGTAGGTTGGGAAATTATTACCTACGGCTAGCACTTGAAGAAAATAGGGCATAACAACCTTTTAAAAACATGTGCTTGTTTCTGATTCACCAGGTCGCCTTAAGCGCAAGTGAAGAGCATACTCCATAACAACATGTTATTTTAAATTCAACTCTGTCATTTTCCCTGCATCATTAAAAGAATTTTCCAATATGTTGCAAAGCGTTAAGCCTGTTAAAATAATTTTCAATCATTAAAACTAAGCTTTTGGAGGCATAATTCTCAATAGTTTTCGTATAAAAACACATCCCTAAAAAAAATTAATTATATATGGGTTGTGTTATTTCTTTTGATTTCTTGAAACCATTTAGAACATGATGGAAATCCTTCATTGCCAGATTTTCTGAATTTTTTCAACATCACAATATATTCCTATTCCCATATTTACCTAAGAAGTTCATAAATTTAACTGTTGCCTATGGGATTTGGCTTTGACTATACCAGTAACTATTTTGGCCTTATAAAAAGGCCCTTAGTGGACTCACACTTCTCAAGTAAAATATCTACAGGTATTTTTAAATGGGCTTTTTATCTAACCTGTAAATCAGAACACTACAGTTTAGACACTCCCCGACAACGGCACAAAAATGGTGAGCATAAATTATGTTTAGAAAATAATCATTTCTTTTCCATAAATTATCAATCTGGTAAGTCCGTAAACTTACGAGTGTCATGCACAGTATATGTCTGCAGTGTTGGGGAATGACTTCTTTTGTACCTTATTTATTTTGGTGGGGGATGTTCATTCATTTGAATTCTAGCAAAACCAAATAAACTAAGTGCATAAAATTAAATAAATAAATTACAACTAAATTAAAGTGTTGAAAATAAATGTACAAAAATAAAATGCAATAAATAAAACACACAACTAAATTAATTAAAGCAGGAAATAAAACAATCAATCTAACCTATAGAAAATAAATACAAAAATAAACAGGGGAGGACTACTACAGGGAGTGGGCCCAAGCTCCCGCAAATAGTCTACCCGACTAGCTACGTAGAGCTTGCTTTAATTAATTAAGAGGAATTGCACTCTTAAATAATTTAGAAAAAATAAAATAGAATAATTTCTTCGTAAAATTAATCATTGATCCCTTCCTTTAGGGAAGACCTGTGCATTTATACAATGCACAAACTTCCTCTATTACAAACTTAGACAAGCCTATTCTAGACTTGCGGTTACAATAGATATGCTATGAATATTGTAGTCGTCCAATTATAACAGTCATATATTAATTAAAATAATCACGCACTAATTGTACCCCCTTGCAGGATAAATCAGGCGTGTTTTATTTTATCAGAATCGAATATATCTAGCAATAATAAATCTATTCAGGTGGTTGTCCTTAGTGACTAATGGATTTGGTCCCGCTGTCTGTTACGCATATCATTTGCCAAAAAATCACTACATTGATTGGTTCGTGAGTGTGAGAAGAAATGCTCACCTTACAAAGTGAACCACCCAATCAAAAAATAATAGATGCTTTATTCTATTTTAATAATATTGCATAATTAAAATATCTCCTTTGTCTTCACATGCAACAATCTCCATAGTTCCCTGGTGAACCAATCAAATTTGATTGGGTCAGAGTAAGGCACCTACCTCAGTAAGATGTCTTACTTAGTAAGGCACCTACTTCAGTAAGGTGCCTACCTCATTAAGGCGTCGTGCCACCAGAGTAAGGCACCGTGCCACTAGAGTAAGGCACCGCGCCACCAGAGTAAGACACCATAGTAAGGCTTCTTCTTGCAAAATGTCAGGTCCAAGTGGGGTGTAGACTGGAAAACACCAAATTAGTAGTAAATCCTACACTTATACACAGTTTCCACTAAAAACACTAGTCAAGCATAATACCAAATTTTATATCAATTATATGCATAAGTTAAATAAAAATATATTTCTAATGCTAATTAAACCAATGATGATGCCCCTTAATAGTGTATATAAAATGAGCATTTATGGTGCTCATCAATCGATAAAGTCACTCAACCTATAAAGGATAACTATGAAAAAAAAATAATCATCTAAGTAGACAGCAACAAATGATCAAGTATAGGGATGCAAGGTATCATCCATAATCCTCATGAATGTGGTAGGTGCATTGGTCAAGCCAAAATGCATAACCAACCACTCAAATAAACCCTCCCTTGATTTGAATGTAGTCTTCCATATGTAAGAGACCTCTATGGGTATTTGATGATAGCTATATTTGAGATTATTTTTGGTAAATAACTTTACACTATGGAGTTGGTCCAACAAGTCATCTATTAAAGGGAGTGCATGACTATTCTTTATAGTGATTTTATTCAAAAATCTATTTTCAACACAGAGTCTCCACGTTTCATCTTTTATTGGATCCAAGATAATAAGACTTCCACATGGTAAAGTACTTAGTCTGATCTTTCCATTTTGAATTAATTCTTGGGTCTACCTCTTAATTTCATTATTTTCAAGGACTAATCTATGATAAATGTGCATTAAGAAAAGGAGAACTAGTGACTAAATCAACAGAATGATTTACCTCATAATAAAGTGGAACCCCTATTGATAAATTGAACAAGTTATCATTTTATACTACAATCTGGTTGAATTGCTCTTTCTATGTAGGGTCTATAATTGATATAGAAACAATCCTACTTTTTGGCTTCATCACCAACAAAATAAATATTCTTGTTTTAGATATCATATTTATGCATTATTTAGCATTGATAAAAAAAATAGAGGTAGGACAAGATTCCTTTGATCGTAAAGCACTAACCCCTAACAACAATGATGACACTTTAGGGCCTGGACTCATATACACCATGCATTTTCCACATAAATGGTTGGCCCAAAATCACATCAAAAATATCCAAGGGCACAACATTGCATAAAACTTCATCTTTGAAGGGCTTGATAGCATAAGAGAGGAGACATTATTGAGTGATATGAATGTCTATCCCCTATTTTAATCATCCAAAATTATAAGGTTATGGGTGTGGTGTGATAGGCATATTCAATTCCTTCATAATGTAAAATTAAATTAGATTCTTTTGATTCCCACTATTAACAATGAAATGTAATGGCTTACCCTTGACTCACAATTGTGAGTAAAATAAGAGTTCCTCCTTTTGTGACTCTTATGGTGTAGCATGTGTAGTGGCTATGGTCACATTTGGTTGGGCTTCCATGATTCACTTCACTCTATCCTCATCTAGTGGATGTGGAGGCAGTGGGACAATAGATGCAGATCGTTATGACTCAAAAAGCAATGATTGGATTGCTTGACACTCCTTCCTTGAATGTTAGTTGCCCTTGTGATAATCACACCATTTTATACTCTTGGCCTTTGAGGGATTCTTTTCTTGGGAGTATTTTTCCTTCTTCCAATTATAATTTTTGGTATGATCCCCTCTATCATAATTGTTTGGAGAGTCACTCTTGCCTTTATTTGGCTAGTACTTCATGTTAAGGTTTTTCTTATTTTCTTTCCTTTTCTATTTTTGTTTTTGTGCTTAATATCCAATTTGAGAGCAAGTTTATATGTCTCCCAATTTATTGAATTCAAAGAGGTCCATGTCCTCTCTAATGTACCATTGTAGCCCACTCTAATACACTTTTAATACCTAGTTTTGCTACAATGGATTGGAGAGAATCAGTATAATATTGAAAATATTACTCTTTACGTTGAGTCAAACTAAAATTTTTAAGTGGCTCCACATTCCAATTAATCAATCGATATCATTGACACTTCCTCCTTGATTCATTATTGGCTTTGTAAAAAAATTTCATTAATTAGGTCAATTCGAGAAAAATAGCACATACTAATATTTTTAGACAGAGCCTTAATAAATTTGAATACCATAATAAACATTATTCCAAACCTAAAAGCAAGATATGGTTACTTGTTCCACTTCCAAGATTAGTAGTAGTCTAATCGTGTAGCAAAAGGCCCCTCATGTGCTCGATATTAATAAATTAGAATTATTTCTAAAAGACCATAATATAGAGGTAGTGAGATGAATATATATATTTTAAGTTATCAAGAACATTTTGCGAATATGATATAAATAAATATTGATAATATTTTATAAAATATACTACTATGTATAAAGTTATGGTAGTATAATTTGAAGATGTGTAAATTTAAAAAATGAGTTGTCTATCCACCAATACAAATTAAAACCTTCCATAAAATCTTTGGTAAAAATAAATAATGTATTAGTAAAGTATGAGTAAAAAAGTGTGTTCTCATTATAATTTTATTTTCCCCTCTACCTCCCATCTTTAAAATGTGTTCTCATTATAATTTTATTTTCCCCTCTACCTCCCATCTTTACTAACATTTAAGAGACTGTATTCTATATCTTAATTTTATTTTAGTCTTTTCTATAAAAATAATTTTTTTTGTTTAATTTTATAATTTAACGTGTAATAAATGTAATCATAAAAATGAAATAGACACTTTTTTTTCCTAAACAAATGAACTTTTCATGGCCCTTCACATAATTTTGATTGCTTTTGACAACATCAAGACAAACATAACCATAAGAATAACTATTGCCATAGTATTTTCTATGTGATGCCATAGTATTTCAATCAAATATTCTTTATGGGTCAGTGACTAACATAGTAAAAGAGCACCAGGACATCCATTATAAAAATATAGATAAACATATTTAATATATTTATTTATCAATTAATATTTATAAATATTTTAAAGTAATCATTACAATCAATATTATTATAAAAAAAATACTAATATAAAACACAACACAAATTTACTAAGAGATAACAAGCCTAGAAAAATGTCCAGTTATGTTCTTGTATAGAGTTAAATCCATCTCAAATAAAATAAACTCTTAATGATTTTGATATAAACGAATACTGTATATATCTACTATATACTAAATATTATTAACCTTAACAAAGCATAGTTTCAGTGTAAGAAATTTGGGTTAATTCCAACAACAATTAGGGCTAACATTAAGAGTTCTTCGGGTGGGTGCACCTTTGAAGTCTATTCATTGACGGATGAAATATATTCAATCCGTGTGCGTAAGCAGTCATCCACCTAACAATCAGTTATATTCAATTGCTTCCGTTCAAACTTTGTGATATCACCAATGACTAATTGAATATATTCAACCCGTGTGCGTAAAGCAGTCATCCACTACCAATCAGTTATATTCAATTGCTCCCGTTCAACATTGTGATATCACCAATGACTAATGGAATATATTCAACCCATGTGCTTAAAGCAGTCATCCACTACCAATCAGTTATATTCAATTGCTTCCATTTCAACATCGTGATATCACCAATAACAAAAGGAATATATAAGTTTGAACGACGTGCACCTATTTGCACCTAGTGCTGACATTTCAACATTGCGATGTTCTATGCTTTTGAGTCCAACATCTATTTGCACCTTGTGCTGACATTTCAACATTGGGATGAGGATATTATGTTTTTGGTGCTTTTAAAGGTTAGGTAGATTGGCAAGTGTTAGTGTGGTTAGGCATTTACCAAGAAGAAACTTATGTCCAAATTTTGGAGGTGTCATTTAACAAAGGAAGTAGTTTGATCTCAATCTTTTGAGTGTATGCTAGGTTGACTACGATTAGGGTTATGTATAAGGGGTTGGATTCAAAATTGTACTTGTAAAAAATATTGAATCTTAATCGAAATCAAAGTGAATCAAGGTGAATTCTAAGCAAATCAAATCAATCATCTGCACACCAAAATTTGAGGTATTTGAAACCCTAAAAAGTAAGATCATCTTTGGGATAAATTTTGACCTATTAAATCACCTTATAACTTCATAAAAACACCACCATTAGATCAGGTTCAAAAAGAACTTTCTAACGAGTATAAATATCCCTATGTTTGGATATATATCATGGTGAATTGACCTTAAGAAAAAAATGGTTCCAAAATATTTTGGCTAATGGATGTCGAGGGTCCTGATATTCTTCAATTTCCAATTTTGGAAATCTTAATATTCGTTCAATTTACAAATATTCGCCACTATGCATAACCCTAACCACGATGGTACGAACCATGAACGATCGGTGGTCGCCATCTCACACCGGATCAACAACAACAACAACGAGACGACCAAAATTATTGAGAAAATCCCTATGGTTTGAACCCTTCACTTACCAATTACTAAAAATAGTGGCTGTAACAAACTTCCATATGTAACCAAAAAAAATGGTTTTGGTCTTTTATTAAAAAGATGCAAATGAAAGTCATAGGAGAGTGGCCCCATGGCCCTAATGTATGCTAAAAAAATGTTTGTATCTATTTATGGTTTTTGTGGGTTAAATTTGAGAGTTTACCACGTAGTTTTTTTTGTTTGGTATTAGTTGCCTGGTCAATAATGAGATGATTAAGTTTGTTTAGAAGGTTTGAACCTTTACACAACTTTTGAGCCCAATTCTTTCATAATGTAAAAATAAATTAGATTCTTTTGACTCCCACTATTAACAATGAAATGTAATGGCTTACCTTTGACTCACAATTGTGAATAAAATAAGTGTTCCTCCTTTTGTGACTCTTATGGTGTAGCATGTGTAGTGGTTATTGTCACATTTGGTTTGGCTTCCATTATTCACTTCACTCTATCCTCATCTAGTGGATGTGGAGGCAGTGAGACAATAGATGCAGATCGCTACGACTCGAAAAGCAATGATTGGATTGCTTGACACTCCTTCCTTGAATGTTAGTTGCCCTTGTGATAATCACACCATTTTATACTCTTGGACTTTGAGGGATTCTTTTATTGGGAGTATTTTTCCTTCTTCCAATTATAATTTTTGGTATGATCCCCTTTATCATAATTGTTTGGAGAGTCACTCTTTGCATTTATTTGGTTAGTACTTCATGTTAAGGTTTTTCTTATTTTCTCTCCTTTTCTATTTTTGTTTTTGTGCTTAATATCCAATTTGAGAGCAAGTTTATGTCTCCCAATATATTGAATTCAAAGAGGTCCATGTCCTCTCGAATGTACCATTGTAGCCGACTCTAATACATTTTTAATACCTAGTTTTGCTATAACGGATTGGAGAGAATCAGTATAATCTTGAACATATTACTCTTTACGTTGAGTCAAACTAAAATTTGTAAGTGGCTCCACATTCCAATTGATCATATCGATATCATTGAAACTTCCTCCTTGATTCATTATTGGCTTTGTAAAAAACTTTCATTAATTGGATCAATTCGAAAAAAACACCACGTAGTAATCTTTTTAGACAGGGCCTTAATAAATTTGAATACCATAATAAACATTATTCCAAACCTAAAAGCAAGATATGGTTACCTGTTCCACTTCCAAGATTAGTAGTACTCTAATCGTGTAGCAAAAGGCCCCTCATGTGCTCGATATTAATAAATTAGAATTATTTCTAAAAGACCAGATTATAGAGGTAGTGAGATGAATATATATATTTTAAGTTACCAAGAATATTTTATGAATATGATATAAATAAATATTGATAATATTTTATAAAATATACTATTATGTATAAGGTTATGGTAGTATAATTTGAAGATGTGTAAATTTAAAAAATGAGTTGTCTATCCACCAATACAAATTAAAACCTTCCATAAAATCTTTGGTACAAATAAATAATGTATTAGTAAAGTATGAGCAGGAAAACGTGTTCTCATTATAATTTTATTTTCCCTTCTACCTTCCATATTTAAAATGTGTTCTCATTATAATTTTATTTTCCCCTCTACCTCCCATATTTACTAACATTTAAGAGATTGTATTCCATATCTTAATTTTATTTTAGTCTTTTCTATAAAAATATATATTTTTTAAAATTTTATAATTTAACGTAAAATAAATGTAATCTTAAAAGTGAAATAGACACTTTTTATTCCTAGACAAATGAACATTTCATGGCCCTTCACATAATTTTGATTGTTTTGACAACATCCATTATATGACAAACATAACCATAAGAATAACTATTGCCATAGTATTTTCTATGTGATGCCATAGTATTTCAATCAAATATTCTTTATGGGTCAGTGACTAATATAGTAAAAGAGCACCAAGACATCCATTATAAAAATATAGATGAACATATTTAATATATTTATTTATCAACTAATATTAATATTTATAAATATTTTTAAAGTAATCATTACAATCAATATTATTATAGAAAAATACTAATATAAAACACAACACAAATTTACTAAGAGATAACAAGCATAGAAAAATGTCCAACTATGTTTTTGTATAGAGTTAAATCCATCTCAAATAAAATATACTCTTAATGATTTTGATATAAACGAATACTATATATATCTACTATATACTAAATATTATTAACCTTAACAAAGGATAGTTTCAGTGTAAGAAATTTGGGTTAATTCCAACAACAATTAGGGCTAACATTAAGAGTTCTTCGGGTGGGTGCACCTTTGAAGTCTATTGCCATTGACAGATGAAATATATTCAATCCGTGTGCGTAAGCAGTCATCCACGTAACAATCAGTTATATTCAATTGCTTCCGTTCAACGTTGTGATATCACCAATGACAATGGAATATATTCAACCCGTGTGCGTAATCAGTCATCCACGTAACAATCAGTTATATTCAATTGCTTCCATTTCAACATCGTGATATCACCAATAACAAAAGGAATATATAAGTTTGAACGACGTGCACCTATTTGCACCTAGTGCTGACATTTCAACATTGCGATGTTCTATGCTTTTGAGCCCAACATCTATTTGCACCTTGTGCTGACATTTCAACATTGGGATGAAGAATATTAGGTTCTTGGTGTTTTTAAAGGTTAGGTGGATTGGCAAGTATTAGTGTGGTTGGGCATTTACCAATAAGAAACTTAGGTTCAAACCTTGAAAGTTTTTATAAAAAAATGTTTTTGATCTTTTATTAAAAATATCCAAATGAAAGTCATAGAAGAGTGGCCCCATGGCCGTAATGTATGCTAAAAAAATGTTTGTATCTATTTATGGTTTTTGTGGGTTAAATTTGAAAGTTTACCACATAGTTTTTTTTTTTTTAATTAAGTTACCTGGTCAATAATGAGATGATTAAGTTTGTTTAGAAGGTTTAAACCTTTACACAACTTTTGAGCCCAATGTAAAAAAGTTTGTATCTATTTATGGTTTTTGTGGCTTAAATTTGAGAGTTTGCAACGTTGTCTTCTGTTTGGTATTGAGTTGAAGTTAGGAATGGCGAGACAAATGGATGGAGGTGTGGTGATACAAATGCTGTTGTTGGCTATGGTGATCACCACTGTCACTGGAATCACCTCCCGGTTGGGCGTTAGCTCTGTTTTTCATGACAACAAAAAAGATGTGGAAGCCTTATTGTCTTTCAAGAACGCCATCACATTCGACCCAAAGCATTCGCTCTCCAGTTGGTCAGCGAACAATTCAGCGGAGGTGTGCTCGTGGAATGGTATTCGTTGCAGGAAACACACTAACAGAGTGGTGGCTATAATGCTTCCTCGTCTGGACTTGGAAGGTATGATTTCTCCGTCCTTAGGAGACCTTTCCTTATTACACATTTTGAATCTCTCTGGAAATTCTTTCACTGGGAGAATTCCGCCACAAATCGGCCATCTCAAATGCTTGAAAATACTTGATCTCAGCTTTAATTTGCTGTTGGGCCCTATCCCGAAGAATCTGACCAATTGCATAAATTTGGAGTGGATTCGACTTTCATACAACAACTTGACGGGGTCCATACCTTTTGAAGTTGGCCGCCTAAGAAAGTTAGAGGTTCTGTATCTTTCTTACAATAGTTTCACTGGAACCATTCCGGAGGGCATTGGCAATGTGCAAAAGTTGACCGATCTTCGCCTCAACAACAACAGCGTTTATGGAAGCATTCCACAATCTCTTGGTAATTGCTCGTCTCTTCTAAATCTGAATCTTTGGTTTAACAATCTGAGGGGTTCAATCCCAGATGTCTATCCATGTAGGAATACTGCCTTGAAGCCTATTATAGCCAAGGCTTAAAATTCTCAGCTCTTTAAAATTCACCAAATGTGAAGGAAGCTCACCTGTCAGCTTATTCCTGCTGACATCCAACAGCTTAAGCTGCTTACAGTTGGCCAAGGATGCAGGCACTCTTCCTGTGAAGTTATTGGAATGGGCAGAGAGGACTTCCATAGAAGAAGAGAAATTTATATTTAGACTTCCATGGAATGAATTGTTGGACAACTTTAACCTCTTTAATGCTGTACAGCCACCCAGTGTTGGTGGAAGTGTCCCAGAGAAAAAGTTATCTGACAATATCAAATCTGTCATATTCTTGCAGTTGCCCATGGATGGAGGAATCTTTCCACTCAGCTGGTTACCTGAAATATCTACTTGCTTCAGGGAGACTAGATTGCCCATGCTTTGTGGAATACTTCCAGAAAGTTTATTATTGTAGAGTGCCAACGTTTCCAGAGATCGGAGCTTTCCTATCTCCTCCGGAATGGTTCCAGTGAAACTGTTGGAAGAAAGATCTAGGTAGCTCAACTGGGTGCAATTGAAGACTACTTCAGGCAGCCTGCCTTCAATTTCAATAGCATACAATGAAAGCCAGGAGAGCGGTAGCCGCACTATACTCATGGGAAGAGCGTTAATTTTGGTCCCTCCCAGATCTATAAGCGTGAGATTGGTACAGTTTCCTATTTCTGGTGGAAGAGAGCCCGTGATATTCTGTAGAGCATAAAGTGATAAGATGGAAAGCTGTCTCAAATTTCCCAATTCAGATGGTATATGGCCTGACAAGTTGTTATGTCCCAAGTATAATTCCTTAAGTGCAGAGCAGTTGCCAAGAGCTGGAGGAATACTCTTCTCCAACTTGTTAGATTCCAAGTACAGAAACTCTAACTTGTGAAGCCTCCCTAAGACATCTGGAATTGAACCCCTCAGATTGTTAAACCAAAGATTCAGATTTAGAAGAGACGAGCAATTACCAAGAGATTGTGGAATGCTTCCATAAACGCTGTTGTTGCGGAGGCGAAGATCGGTCAACTTTTGCACATTGCCAATGCCTTCCGGAATGGTTCCAGTGAAACTATTGTAAGAAAGATACAGAACCTCTACCTTTCTTAGGCGGCCAACTTCAAAAGGTATGGACCCCGTCAAGTTGTTGTATGAAAGTCGAATCCACTCCAAATTTATGCAATTGGTCAGATTCCTCGGGACAGGGCCCAACAGCAAATTAAAGCTGAGATCAAGTATTTTCAAGCATTTGAGATGGCCGATTTGTGGCGGAATTCTCCTAGTGAAAGAATTTCCAGAGAGATTCAAAATGTGTAACAAGGAAAGGTCTCCTAAGGACGGAGAAATCATACCTTCCAAGTCCAGACGAGGAAGCATTATAGCCACCACTCTGTTACTGTGTTTCCTGCAACGAATACCATTCCACGAGCACACCTGCGGTGAATTGTTCGCCGACCAACTGGAGAGCGAATGTGCTTTGGGTCGAATGTGATGGCGTTCTTCAAAGAAATTAAGGCTTCCACATCTTTTTTGTTGTTGTCATGAAAAACAGAGCTAACGCCCAACCCGGTGGTGATTTCAGTGACCATAGCCAACAACAGTATTTGTCTCACCACAACTCCATCCATTTGTCTCGCCATTCCTAACTTCAACTCAATACCAAACAGAAGATTACGTTGCAAACTCTCATATTTAAGCCACAAAAACCATAAATAGATACAAACTTTTTTACATTGGGCTCAAAAGTTGTGTAAAGATTCAAACCTTCTAAACAAACTTAATCATCTCATTATTGACCAGGCAACTTAATAACTAAAAAAACTACGTGGTAAACTCTCAAATTTAACCCACAAAAACCATAAATAGATACAAACATTTTTTAGCATACATTAGGGCCATGGGACCACTCTCCTATGACTCTCATTTGGATCTTTTTTTAATAAAAGACCAAAAACATTTTTTTGGTTATACAACGAACCATTTCCATGATGGAACCAATCTGGAGGGCATTGGCAATCTGCAAAAGTTGACCGATCTTCGCCTCAACAACAACAGCGTTTATGGAAGCATTCCACAATCTCTTGGTAATTGCTCGTCTCTTCTAAATCTGAATCTTTGGTTTAACAATCTGAGGGGTTCAATTCCAGATGTCTTAGGGAGGCTTCACAAGTTAGAGTTTCTGTACTTGGAATCTAACAAGTTGGAGAAGAGTATTCCTCCAGCTCTTGGCAACTGCTCTGCACTTAAGGAATTATACTTGGGACATAACAACTTGTCAGGCCATATACCATCCGAATTGGGAAATTTGAGACAGCTTTCCATCTTATCACTTTATGCTCTACAGAATATCACGGGCTCTCTTCCACCAGAAATAGAAAATTGTACCAATCTCACGCTTATAGATCTGGGATGGACCAAAATTAACGCTCTTCCCATGAGTATAGTGCGGCTACCCCTCTCCTGGCTTTCATTATATGCTCTTGAAATTGGAGGCAGGCTGCCTGAAGTAGTCTTCAATTGCACCCAATTGAGCTACCTAGATCTTTCTTACAACAGTTTCACTGGAACCATTCCGGAGGGCATTGGCAATCTGCAAAAGTTGACCGATCTTCGCCTCAACAACAACTGCGTTTATGGAAGCATTCCGGAGGAGATAGGAAAGTTCCGATCTCTGGAAACGTTGGCACTCTACAATAATAAATTTTCTGGAAGTATTCCACTAAATAGCCCGAGAATAGTCCATAGCCCGAGAATAGTCCGCTAAATAGAGAACCATCGAAGGCGAGAATATATTTGGTTTCAAAAATATAACCACTATAGCCTATAATGTAATAACAATATAGTTACGCTAACATCCCCCTTTATTACATTATTTTACAATACATAGAGAGCTGCGAAACAATTCAAATTTGACACGTGCAAGTGCCTTAGTGAAAATGTTTGCAACTTGAGCATCGATGGAGATGTATTGAAGTTGAATTTGGTGCCTTGGAACTTCGTCTCGAATGAATTGACATTGTGTGTCAATGTGCTTGGTTTTCTCATGATGCACTAGATTCTTAACAAGGTTCAAAACACCCTAGTTGTCGTAGAACAAGTGTATTGGAGATTTTTATGGATGACCCATACTTGTAAAAATGTGACGCAACCATATCACTTCGCACATAGCTTCACGTGCGGTGCGATACTCTGCATCTGTAGATGAGATAACAACCACCTGTTGCTTCTTGTTGTGCCAAGAGACAATACCGAATCCAAGATGAAATATATATCTTGAAGTTGACTTACGATCATCATATGACCCGACATAGTCTCTGTGTATCCTTGCAAGAATAATTTGTCATTCCTCTTGTATTCTATGCCATATTCCATTGTACCACAAACATAGTGAAGAACATATTTTGTTGCTTTCCAATGAGTGGTCTTAGGCTCCTGCATGAACCTTGAAAGATAGTTGATAGTAAATACGATATTTGACCTAGTATTTGTCAGATATATGAGACTCCCAATCAACTATCGATAGAGAGTACCATCTACCTGAGGTGAATCATCATATCATGATAACCAAAGCCTTGATTCCATCAGATTTACCATCAACTTGCAATCAGTCATGAGATATTTTTCTAACAGTGTCTTGGCATATTTTTTCTGAGTTACTTTGATGTAGTGCTCCTTCTGGCTCACTTCCAAATGAAGACAATAATGGAGAAGTCTGAGATCTGTCATCTCAAAATATTTACACAAGTCACTTTTGACAATAGAGATCATATTTTCTGAACTCCCTATAATGAGCAGATCATCCACATAGAGTACAAGCAACACTATCTTAGAACCTTATTTCTTGAAATAGAGGTTTGCATCTGACGAACATCTCTTAAA
Source organism: Wollemia nobilis (assembly GCA_028583015.1). Classification (NCBI taxonomy): domain Eukaryota; kingdom Viridiplantae; phylum Streptophyta; class Pinopsida; order Araucariales; family Araucariaceae; genus Wollemia; species Wollemia nobilis. The sequence continues at coordinate 95,943 of JAQPPZ010002492.1, forward strand.
TCCATGCTTCAAGAGGTGATTATCCATTTTTATATACCAAGCTCGAGGAGCTTGTTTTAAACCATATAAGGATTTGACCAACTTACACACTTTATGCTCTTGGCCTTCCACTTCAAATCCTTCAGGTTGTGTCATGTAGACTTTCGCTTGGAGATCACCATTCAAAAAATCACTCTTGACATCCATCTGGTGAACTTTCCACCCATATTGTGCTGCCATAGCACAAAGAACTCGAATGGTGGTCATCCGAGCATAGATGTGATTTTTTATCATAGTTAATGCCTTCCTTTTGCGCATAGCACTTTGCAACAAGGCAGGCCTTATGCTTATCAATTGTTCCATCTGCCTTGTTCTTGAATTTGTACACCCATTTGCAGCCAATGGGTTTCTTTTTGTGTGGTAGATCGACAAGGTCCCAAGTTTTGTTCTTTTTTAGAGACTTATACTTAGCATCCATAGCAGCCTTCCATTGTGGCTCACTAAGGGCATCTTGTACATAAGCAGGTTCATGTTCATTCATTGAAGACATAAACACCCTATCATCATCTATATAAATACTTTTTTTTTCTCTCTTTGGATCTACAGAAAGTTTCTCAAAATATTGACAAAGATCATCAACCTCAATAGTCTCTACTGCTGCTCTCTCCTGTCAAGCTATACTATGATTATGAGGTCTATCCAAAGTCAAATCTGGTGGAGTGGATAACTTGGAGTCTCTTATTGTACTTGTATACCATTTTGGATTCTTCTTCTATGGTGGTGAAGAATATGAAGAAGTAGAAGGACCTCCAGTCTTTTGTGATGAAGAGGACTTCTCAACTTTAGATTCCATAAGATCTAGGTATACATTAGATGTGCTTTGTGATGTGAAAGCCTCATCAAAAACAACATCTCTGCTGACATGAATATTCTTGGTCAAAGGATCAATCAAACCATAACCCTTAGAGTGCTCATCATAGCCAAGAATAATACACTTCAATGTCTTCTCATCTAGCTTCTTCCTTTTCTCTTTCGGTATGTGCATGAAAGTTTTACATCAAAAAATACGAAGATGAGAGATGGAGGGTTTTCGACCACTCCATGCTACCTATGGAGTCATTCCTTTGTGGGTGCCCTATTCAATAGATATATTATAGTGGTGACAACTTCTGCCCAAAAATATTGCCCAAGACTAGCTCTTGTGATTATAAAACAAACCATTTCCATGATAGAACGGTTCCTTCTCTTAGCAACTCCATTTTGTTGAGGAGTATAAGAAGTAGTTAACTATCTCATGATCCCATGTGCAGTCAAGAATGCAAAAAACTCTTTAGAGGTAAAATCCCCCCCTCGATCTGAGTGAAGGGTCTTTATAGAAGTCCCTAACTCCTCAACAGATTTCTTGAATTGCTAGAAGAAACTAAAGGCTTCAAATTTTAGCTGAAGAAAGAACACCCACATCTTTCGTGAGTAGTCATCCACAAATAACTAAAAATACCTCTTCCCCCCATAACTGTTTGGTGTGAAAGGACCGCATAGATCGGTGTGAATTAACTCTAGAGGTTTCTTTGCTCTTGTAGAGCTCTTCTCAAAAGGTACTCTATGTTGCTTTCCTACCAAGCAGTCAGAGCACACTGGCAATGTGGAAGAAAGGGAAGGAAGACCCTTTACCATATCATACTTAGCTCAAGTAAGTAGCCAGAACTAAGATACCCATATCTCTTGTGCCATAGGGAAGTTGTCTCCTTTGCAAAGACTGTCATGGCAACATGGGGAGTAGAGATAGCATCTAAGGCAAATAAGCCATGCTTATATGAAGTTGTTGCAATGTGCTTACCCCTCATGGTAATAGAACAACACTTCTTGCCATGCTCAACACGAAAGTTCACAATCATATCTTTATCTAGAATTTGTGTGACTGACAACAAATTGTTTACCAATCCTAGAATATAGAGGACTTTTTCAATCTAACACTTGCCATCGAGAAGAGTGACTGAAATTGTACCCTCTCGTTGAACCTTGTAGGTTTTGTCATCAATAATAGTGATAGGTTTGCCCTCCTTGGCCTCAAATGATTCAAACTACGATTTATCGCCAGTCATGTGCTTACTAGCACCATAATCAACATACCATACATGATCCTTCTGCTTGAATCCTGTGGTAGTCATGAGGACCTTGTGTGCCCACTCAAAATTTGAGTCAGATTCTTCAACAACAACATTCACCTTGGGTTGCTTGTTCTTGTTTTGTGGTTTGTTCTCGCCTTTTTGTTTAGGTTGCTTATTCTTGTGCCAACACCTCTTTGTGTCATGATTGTATCTGTCATAAATTTTGTAATATCTCTTTGTTTGTTAAGGTTATTTCTCTTTTGAATCTTTGTGAGAATTTCCTCCCTTCTAAAAATTACCCTTCTTAGAACCCTTCCTGTTGGAATAGAGGGTTGTGTTAGAAGAATCATCTCTCTGAAGTTGGCGTGCCTCCTCTTCTTGAAGCAGATTGACCAACTCAACAAAGGTAACTTTCCTTTGTGACACCTGAAGTGAGGTGATCAACACCCTATAAGAATCAGGTAAAGCTCTCAAGACAACTGAGGTAAGGAGCTTGTCATCAACAGGTTCTCCCAAAGAATTCAATTTTGCTTTCAACTCAAACACTCTGCAAAGAAAGAGTTCAACTGTCTCTCCCTACTTCATGCTCAAACTATGTAATTGAGATTGAAGGTAAATAATAGTGGAGTCATTATTTCCCTCATATATAGTTTTAAGGGCACCCCATGCCCCTTTACTATGTGCATCATTGCAAGATTTTCTTGGCCAACAATGTTTTTAATACAATCCTTCACTAGGGTTGTTTTTATCCTGGCATAAACCCCAATTATTCCTCTGGTTTTATTTTTGAACACTCGTTTGTTTCTTTCCAACCAGATCCCCCAACAAATATGTGGAATGCATTTTTGCCAAAAAATACTGCTTCCTAAGTGCCACTGTTCCCAAATCTTGATTAGAGAATCTAAAATGACCCAAACAACATTAACTTCTCTCAATAACATATTTAGGATATCACGAAAAAAATCACAAGTTCCAAATAGGTGGTCCACACACTCATCTTCTTTGTTACATAAGACACAAACAATTGGAACCACAATCCCTCTTTTGAACATATTATCTTTCGTTAGATCTTATTAAGAGTGGAAGTCCAAAAAACATAGCAACCTTAGGGATGATGTTTAGCTTCTAAATTCTTTTAAGCTTGGGTTTCTTTGAGGTTACTTTGCCCAAGACTCTATATCCATCCTTTACTAAGTACTGGCCTTGCTGGTTTCTTTCTCAAATTATCTTATCCTCTTCTAAACCTCTACCTAAATAATAACTCCTTAGGAGGTTTTGCAGATCTTTACCCCTTGAGCCTTGCATATCTTCTTGCACGATTTTCCACTCCTAAAAATCACCCATCCTATAAATATAACCTTTAATTTTCTTACAATAGGTTTGGTTAAATTTTTACTATTAATTATATTAAAATAATAAATTTAAATTTTTTAAAATATATTTTAACCATTATTTAATTATTATAATTTATTATTTAGATATAATTTAAATTTTAAAAATATAATTTTTTTTATTTTTAAATTTAATTAATATAAAAAACCTTGAAAATTAGGTTTAAACATTCCTATTCTACCATAACAAACTGAAGCCTAAACTCAGCACTTTAATAGATCTTTTCCCTTTTCAAATGATCCCTATGTACCTCCATCTTCGAGGGTTATAGTTTTTAACACGTTTAGAATAACATATTTAAATATAATTACATACCTGCGTGCCGGACAAGGATTTGGTTAATAGCACAACATACAGAGTAGACTATGTTTGAAGCCAAATGGCATCGTTATGGTGGCATCGGGGCACACTTTTTTTTTTTAAGTTTAAAAAGATTAAAATTTTCGATTTTATAATAATAGATTTTAATTTTTAGTGTTATATCATATAAATCAGTAAAAATTATAATAATTAATAATTAAATATTTTAAAATTATTTTATTTAATTTTTATTAAAATTATATATTAAAAATAAATAGAAACATAATAGATAATTTGATAATTAGTAGTAGAGTCTTGGATCTCATGTTTTTTTGGATTTGAAGAAGCTAGAGTAAGAAGTTGCATGTATTAGGGTTTCGAGTTCTTGGTACCATACTGCTTCTTCACTCTGGAATGTGTGTGCAACACCTTTTAGGGTATTTTTTCGTTGCTTTCATCAACTTTACTCTGTTGTTTGGCGAATTGAACCTCTTTTTTATGGATGGAGCTTAATCAACAACTCTAACTTCTGTTGAAACTACAAAAGGGAGCAATGGTGCTAAGGGTGAATAAGCAACCACAAAATTTTGTTCCCAAAGTTTATCACGAGGTAATTTTTCTCTTTTTGATGTTGTTATCTCGTTAAGTGAGTTTAATACTACTTGTTTTTGGCTGGAAAGACATACGCTGGTAGGGTAATTTCTAGGTCGCATCCCTGGCAAGACCCTTCTTTGGAATTGGATTCAATAAGCTTGGCATGGTGTCAAGGTTGATGGTATCCAGAACCTCACCAAAGGGTTTTTTGTTTTGTTTTGTTGAACCTGCTCAAGCCAAAATGGTCCTCAACTGTGGGCCTTGGTTTGTTCATAGCTCCTTACTGATTTTTCAATCCTAGACCAAAAATTTTTCAGCCACTAATGATGTTTCCTTGTGGGTTTTGATTTGGGTTGAATTCCATGGTCTTCCTTTGTCGCTCTGGCCTTACTATTAGAACCTTGTGGTCCCCATTGGTGAATTTGTCTATTGTGAAACGGATAAATTTTATGCCTCACGCCCTCAAAAGTATTTTTGTGTCAAAGTTGATCTTTCTAAAGACCTCACGGAGACTTTTGATGTCCACGTTGGTGACTATAGGTTCAAGCAACGTGTTTTCTACATAAACCTACCTAACAGATGTTACCGTTTCCAATCAACTACCCATAAGATAAAACATTATCCTTTAATGGCGGATAAGATTAAAGCTAAGGAGACGATTACAGCTCCTGTTACTACTAGCTCTGTCCTTGCTTCCAGAGGGGAGCAAGATGAATAGAAGGTAGTCTAGAATAATGGTAAGAATGGGAAAAATGTAAACTCTATGACTGCTCCTAGCAAATCATCTCAATACCTTGTGTCTTTTGCACCAACTGGGCATGGTGTGGTGATGGAGCAACATAAAACGCAACCAACGATACCCAGTGTTAGGGCTTCACAGATGATTGTTAATGTACCATCGACTTGTGCTTCATTTGTCAAAATTGTTACTTCTTTTGTTCCTACTCAGTCTTCAGATTCTCCAATTTTGCATATCAATGGGTAGTCTTTTTTAGGCTTCATGGAACCTAAACGAGATTCTGTCAATGGTCGAAGATCCCATATCCCACCCTGGGGAGACTCCCTAGTTCACCAGGAAAAAATACGTCAAATAGAGTTTTGAAAAGCATGTCAGGAGCATTTTCTCAGTAATATTTATGATTCTCTTCCAAACCTCGGAGATGCTGAAGATGTAGTCAGACATACAAGTCTTGATGGATCTCCATGATTTTTTTATAATAGAATGTCAAAGGGTTGATGGATACTATCTGCAAATACTTGGTTCAATATGAGATTACTTTATGCTCCAGGTTTTATGATAATCTTGACTTTCTCTGTCTTCAAGAGATTAAGATTTTTAACTTTATTCTGCAATGTACTTACCCTTTTCTTTGGTCGGGTTGCTTTTTTTACGCCACTAGTAATTCCCCTAGCAGAGGAGGAGTTATCATTCTTTTGGCAGCTAGGTGGAAAGATAGTTTTATCTTGTGGGGTGTGGACCCCTCCAATCACACAGTTTGGATTTTACTTGAGGTTGGTGGGCTGTATTTTGGCATTATTAATATCTATGCCTCCAATGACGCTCAAGAGCATTGCAACTTTTGGCGGTGTGTTTCTTTATCACCTGTTGTTTGGGTTATGTGCGGAGATTTTAATCTGACTGAAAAGTATGCAGAAAAGATAAGACAACTTCTCATACGATGGGCTATTGGGGAAAGAGAAGCCTGGTAATTTAAGAAAAATAAATAGGATTTTTCAGAACCCAATTCTTGTTTTTCTCCCCAAGAATTTCTTGAAAATTTATGGTATACATGGTCCACTATCCAAGTTGGCCATGCAAGAATTCTGAGAAGGCTGGACAGAGCCATGCTTTCATATCATGTGCAATTTTTATTTCATAGGAGAAATACTTCAACTTCGTTTGTGGAAACCATTCATGGTAACATTGCTTATGATCATTCACCCATCATGTTTAATGTGTTGAAGAAATCCCCTACCTCAAAGACACTACAAGTCGCAATTGTTTTTTAATACTTTATTTCTTCAGCATCCTTCCATGGTCTATCATATCCGCAAAGTCTAGGATATAGTTCCTAGACCTACTGGAGAGTTGGGTTGGATAGAATGGTGGAATGATACCATTTTTCGTACAACTATCTTACTTCGTACTTTGGGGAAAATGGTGGTACAATTCAAAAAATATTCCAATACTCTCCTTCACGATGAGCTTGTCAAAGCTTCTCTCAGGCTTGAGGCATGTCCATTTAATCCTAAACTTCAGTCTCATTTTGTCCAGTTGAGGCATGAACTTAAACTTGTTGAACTTTATGAGGCTCGAAGAGCTCGAATTAAAGCTCGTCTTTATTAGATTAAAGTTGGTGATCATGTCAACAAAGAATTTTTCAAAGGCTTAACCCTCCTAGGCAAGCTACTCAATTCAAAGCCATTCAAGACAATGGAATAAGACTTACCTCTCTTCTTGAGATGATTGATGCTTTTGTCAAGAACTATACTAATGTTTTTATTTCTCAAGCTTATAACCCTGAGCGGGAGCAAGCATTGGCAACTTATATGGCAGTTTTACCAGTTAAGGTTTCAGAGTCTCAAAGAGCAGGGTGTGATAAACTACTCTCCCTTACGGATCTGGAGGATGCATTATCTCAAATGGAAAATGATAAAGTACCAGGTCTGGATGGCTTTTCTTGTGAGTTCTACAAGGTTATTTGGGACATAGTTGGTCATGATCTGCATAAATTTTATCTGAAGGCTCTTTGGGAGAAATTATTAATAGGGACAATATCAAATTCATACCCAAGCAAGGGGATCCAAATTTGATCACTAATTGGAGGCCTATTACTTTGTTGAATGTTAGTTACAAGATCATTGTCAAAGCTTTGGCTCTTCACCTTAGGCCTCTTCTTCCTTTGATAGTCAGATCATAGCAAACTAGCCTTATTCAAGGAAGGTACATCCTTGACAATATTTTGGCCATTTGGGAGGGCATGGAATGGGCTCGGATGTCAAATTAGAACATGCTTTTTATTAAGATTGGTTTTGAGAAAGCTTATGACCGCATTGAATGAAGACACATTCTTGCTATACTCAAAGCTTTAGGATTCAAGTTAGTTTTCATTTAGACTATTGCTATGCTATTTAGAGATGCTTCGACTATTTTTAATCTAAATAATTCATAGTTTGAAGCAGTGGGAATTTTTAGGTCTATTCGAAAAGGATGTCATATTGCTTCCTCTTTATATGTGCTTGCTACTAAAGCCTTCGACCATATTTTAGCTGCTCAAGCTTCTGTAGGTCTTATTAAAGGAATTGCTTTTCTGAATGATCATGAACAACTTATAAATGGTCACTTTGTTGATGACTTCTTTTTTACTACAATGGAAGAGGAGCAATATGTTTCTAATGCTCTATATTATTTGAACACCTTTTGCATAGCCTCTAGTTCTAGCATACAATGGAGGAAGACCTCCTACTTCAGACAATCTCCCTTGCCTATGTTGCCTTGGCTTCAAGGGTATCATTGGAATTGGATCCCTCCTGGAGAATTTTTTAAGTTTCTTGGTATTCCTTTTGCCTTTCAAGGCTCCCATACTCAACTTTAGAATTATGTGCTTCAAAGAGTTGAAAAGAAAATCGATTTTTGGCTTACTAAGAAGCTGGCATTAGAAGGTAAATTTTAAATTTGCTCTAAAGTCTTAGCTACCACTCATGTATACTATTTCTCTTGTTGGGTTCCTTCACAGGCTTGCTATAAGAATCTTGAGAAACTCCTTCGAGATTTTATTTGGAATAATTCTTCTAAAACAAAGGGATTTCATAGAGTTTCTTGGGATATTTGCTATCTTCCTAGAGAATCTAGTGAAATGGGTTTGTTGGATTGTAGACGGTAAGATATTGCTTTGTGTGCTAAGTGGGTGGTCAGGGCTCTGAGGGGAGCTAAAGCTTGGAAATTTTTGGTTTGACATTTCATTTCCTTTGGTCTTCCCTTAAATCGTAGAGCATGGAGAGGGTTGGATTTTCCCTCTCTCATTGTTGCTTTAGTTTTTGTTAATATTTTTGGCTCTTTTGTTATTAAAAGCATATGGAAATCCTAGTAGCATCTCACTCCTTGGATCTATTGAAGAGGATATGGCTTATGTAAATGCTTATCCATCAATTCTATGAATATTTGGTGGTCCCATGTTTCTTCATCAAGGTTATTCCTTAGCTTTGGTGCAATGGATTCATGCTCAACTGTTTTTCAAAAAGGGTATTATTACAATAGTTGATTTCTTTTCTCATCAGACCAGGGATTGGATCCCATGGAATGAGTTCAAATGCACCTTCAAGTTGAATGGTGTGGACAAATATACTTATGATGTTGTTATTGCTCTCACCCTCTTTTCTATGTTGCATAAGATTGGTGTGCGCTCACAACATCCTTGGTGGTCAAACTAGATATGGCAAGTTGAAAATCCTTTGCTTAATTATAAGGCTCGTTTGGGGTATAAATGGTTATCTTCTCATATTTCTTTGGTGCCTAATCTCAATTATCATTGGGACTTATTTTCTATAAGGACTAGATAGAATTCTAGATTTCAAAATATTTGGGCTACTTATGTTGAGCCCAAGCAATTTTTTTTATGTGGAGCTTGTTGTGTCAAGGCCTTCCCTTGGGGGAATGTTGAAGCACCTTGGAATTATTTATTATAAATGTCCTTTTTTTGGTGTACTCGAGTCTTATAATCACCTCTTTTAGAATTGTAAAAGATCGAGGTAAGTTTGGGAATGGGTTCTTTCCTTTTTTTTCCCCATTTACAACTGCAAGAGTTTCTTGGTCCCAAGCTCTTCTTGGGGACTCTTTTACTTTATCTCTCCCACTTTTTGAAGTGTGGTAGATTTTCAGGATTAGCTTGATCTTTCATATTTGGAAGGCCTGTAACAAAATTATTTTAAAATAGTATACACCTTCTACCATATTTACTCATGTTGATAAATTAGAAATTTTTAATGACATGTGGCTATAAATATGTACTCAAGCCAACAAAGTTGCTATGGATTTGGATCACCTATAAGTTCTTCTAGCGCACTGGGCCAATTATTTGTGTACAGTCATTCAGATCCCCCTAGAGCACTCTTCTTAGGAGCGTTTTCAATCCCGATCTCACCACTGATCTCCATCATATGCAAGAAGTGCTCCTGCAAATAGGCACTAGCCCCAACCCTCACCAGTCAAGAAGCGACCTAATATTGACATTACTTGTTCATCCTTCCAGGTTGGGGGTTGGGATGATGTTTACCCAATTTCACCTAGGCCAGTTGTTGGTTGGAGCGATGCAAGTACTGAAGGCCTTAATTGCAATGTAGAGGGGTAGATTCCTATCCCATAATCACTAGCAGTTTATGTAGGACAATACGCTAGGGCACATTACTCCATATGATATGCTTTCTTTGATGTAATGATCATCAATGATCATGATTGGTAAACTTATGTTTTATTGGTGATTTTATTTCCTAACCCTTGTCAATGAGGGTTAGTCTGATTCCCCATGGGGTGTGTTAACCCACCCATTTTTTTTTTTGTAAAGGCTTTTATCTTAATTTAATGTCAATTTGCTTTTTCATCAAAAAAAATAGTATTAGAGTTTATTTAGTGTTATAAATTATACCTATGATAAGCATAGAATTATTATGTTCACACAACCAACATTGGATCTAACAACATCCGCTTAATGTCAAAGGAAGAGTACTTTGCTGACTAAAACAGACTCATAATCTGGCATCAAACACATACTACAACCTAGTACCAAAAGTTGAGTATGCCTAAACTCTCAATGTACTTTAATTTTTTCTTTGTGACATATTTTTGGTTTGGTATTCTCAAAAATATTGATCTTAATCCATACCTCTTACAATTCATGTTGTATTTTTTTAGGTACTTTTATTTTATTATTTGAAAAATTAGTTATTTTTTTAATTTTTTAATGATTTGCATTCTAATTCTTATCACACTCATCCTCACTTTGGTTCTCATCTTTATTGTCTATAATATTTTCCCTAAGTGCTCTTATTTAATTTTCAAATTTATTCTTTGTTCTTTGAACTTTTTGAATTAAGTTTAGTTTTTTATTTTCTTCTTATGGTCATGTATGTCGAGATTGATATTGTCGTGGTTGGAACATTTTAATCAGTCTATGTATTTGATTTCATTGATTCAAATAATTATATCTATAATACTTTGTAGTATGACCTTATATATTGTACATCTGGTAATATTTTCTCCTCCATTCAGGTTGAGATTGTGATGATGTTGCAATATTATTTGATGTATTTTAATTTGGTATCAAAGCATTATTAGTCATTTCATTTCTGACTATATTTTCCACTTCATATTCTTGAAGAACATTAACTATTTCATTAAATTATATGGTCTCATTTAACACGAATAGAATTGACTAAACTTTTGAAAGTTTCTGGAAGTGATCTTAATGTAACTTGGACAAGCAACTTGTCTTCTAATTTTTCTCCCAAAGTTAGTAACTTGGATTTTAATTTTACTATCCTTTCCACTTTGAAATTTTAAAAATATAATTGTTATTGTAAATGCATTATAATCACTTCATTCTTTCATCAATATTTTTCATAGTTTTGTCCAAGCAACTTTTGAAGTCTTTGCTTCACTTATATGGTTGAATTTCATCTATTATGTCAAATGTGATTAGCATAAGGATTTTGCATCATCGTCCTTAAATTTTTTATTTTTACTTTCATATTTTGGCATGTCCTTTGTTCCATTTACTATATCTCAAAGTTTTTCAGCAATGAGAATTTATTTTATTTTATTTTTTTATGATGCAACATTTGGCCCTTCCAAAAGTTGTGATTCAAAAAGGAGAATTTTACTATTTTCATAATGGGACCCATTCAAATCGACTTTCGATAAAGGGATCGACAAATATGGTTTTGGCAAATGCATTTTTAGGTGAAATTCAAACATGAGTCAAAGAGAGGGCGCAAGCAAAAGAAGTCCTCTGTGATTCTCTCAACGAAATTCCTCGAGCGCAGGCGACGACAGGGCAAGCCTAGAATTTTTCTATCGTCAATCATGGGAGTGTTCGAAGCGATGTTGAACGGGGAAAAGAACCACCCGATAAAGTGGGAGGCTCAGGGAGCCACCAAGACATCCTGTCGTATGCAAACCATCTGCAGAACAATCACAGACCGCCCATGGACGGTTTGAAAGACTTCGTTGCGCAAGGGTTTGATGTTTTGTGCCCTCAAACCCTCATGGAAGGGTACGCCTCACGCGATTCATTCTCCCTTGTGGGAAAATTTGTAGGGGGACGCCCTGACATGGATGCAATTCATCGATGGGCATCTTCAAAATGGAAAATTTTGGGAACTATGGGTCTCTCCGCGATGACCAGAGGTTTCTTTATGATTCAACTGAATACTCGGGAGGACGCAGAGCGAATTTTATCTGGGGGTCCGTATTTCTTCGGGAGGCGGAGCTTGTTTTTGAAGAAATGGGAGCCAAATTTTGATCCTGAATCGTAAAGCATAAATTTCACCCCCATATGGGTTCGGCTCCCCAACCTCCCTACTCATTTTTTCTATGAGGATGCTCTTCGAGGTCTGGCTAGGGCCTTTGGGGAATTAGTGGCCATTGACCCGGCCACCCGCACTAGAACTCGCCTTACCCAGGCTCGTATTTGTGTTAGTGTGAATTTGGAGTCGTAACTCCTAGACCACCTCAATCTCATCTACGGGGACTTCAGGTGGGAACAACCGCTAATCTTTGAGAACAAACCGGCCTTCTGCTTGGATTGCAATTCTCAGGGGCACCTCCCATCTCAATGCCCTAATCGTAGAAACCCTAAGGTCGACCAGCAACTAGCGGAGCGCACGGAGATTATCGCCAGTCGGAGGACCACCACCAGTCAAAGGCAAATTTTGAAGAACAAGCAGCAGATTCGATCGCCTCCAACTCAATATCTCCAAAAGGCAAGTACCTCGGTAACCATTACTAATAAATTTGATTTACTTAAAGATTCTAGAAATAATGAGGAAGTTGAGGAAGGAGAAATCCCTGTTATACCTGGCCAAGCCCCTAACGCTCCCTCCCAACCGAGCCCTGTTCCCAATCCTACCCAAAAAGATCCCTCTCCCCCTCACCAGGGCCAAATCCCCACTATCGAGGATAGCCCTCAGAGCCCCACCCAAAAACCCCTTCGAATGCCATCCTCCCTAGCCCCGTCACCTCCTCGAGGTGGGCCCATCCCCCTTGCCTCCCCAACCAACTCTAGTGCTTCTAGTTTCGATAGTGAAGAGGCTGCCCTGGAGTCCCCTGACCATTGGAGCCCCAAACAAACTAGAAGCTTCAGAAAATCCCAAGTCAATGTGGGAGTAGATAGGAAAAAAGGTAGACCTTCAGGCACAGAGAGGAGAAATCAGGATACAGTCGAGGATATAGCTAATGGAACACAAAAAACCCTATTTCAAGAAATTGGTAACACTATTAAGGAAGAAAACCAAAAACCCAAACCCCCACACAACAAGGCAAGGGGGAAAAAAGTCCTTCCAAAATTTCCAAATGAAAGTCCTCTCCTGGAATGCGAGAGGACTGAATGGTGCAGCCAAACAACGATTGGTCGCAGCCATGCGAAAAGACTACAATCCCACTATTTTCTTCATTCAAGAAACCAAATTAGATGATCAGTGGTCTCCTAGGGTAGCCAAGATCATTTGGAAAAATTGTGACTTCATCTACTCCTCGGCTTTGGGGACTACAGGAGGGCTCCTATGTCTTTGGAACTCAACCAAAGTTGAAGGCAGGTTTATCTCAGGTCAAGACAGACTATCCAACATTTTGTTCCACGATCTCAGCTCCCAGACCTCCTGGATTATGTCAAATATTTATGCTCCCAACTCTGTCCAGGGAAGATTGAATTTGTGGAATACCCTCACTCAGATGAGACAGGATTTCATCAATATACCTTGGGTGTTGGTGGGGGACTTCAATTCCCCCCTGTACTTTTTTGATAAAAAAGGGGGGATCTCAATAACTCATAGGAATACAAATGATCTTAGGCAGTTTGTAGACGCCAATGCTCTCATGGACGTGCCGCTGCAGGGATCCAAGTACACCTAGAGTAATAGATGATTGGGGAATAACCTCATTCAAGAACATCTTGATCGGTTCCTGTTATCCCAAGAAGCCCTCCCCCTCTTTGGTGATGCCACTCTGCAGGCTCTCCCGAAGATAGGGTTAGACCATAGCTCGTTGTTGTTTGAGGTGGTGAGCAAGCCATAGTTCAAGACTCCCTTTCGATTCGAGTCAATGTGGACCCACCATCCGGATCTCAGAAACTGGGTAGCAGAATGGTGGGGGACAAGTTTTCCTAGGACAGCTCCGAACTAGTTCATGCAAAAACTCAGATGGGTCAAAGAAAATCTTAAAGTCTAGAATAGGGAAGTCTTTGAAAACATTTTTGAAGCTAAACAGAACATTAAAACCCATCTAAAGAAAATTGAGGATAGATTCCAAGAAGGTCATGACAATGACAATCTTAGAGCTGAAGAGAGAACTCTGCTCTCTGAGTATCATAACACTTTAGGCAAAGAGGAAACGCATTGGCACCAAAAGTCTAGATAACTCTGGCTCAGGGAAGGTGACTCCAACACTAAGTACTTTCACATCTCCACCCTCAGGCACAGGGGAGTCAACAGAATTAAAGGCCTCATCAAGCAGGATGGGAACTTCACTTCGGATATCCATCAGATCAGGGACGAAGCTGTGAGCCACTTCAAAAACCTTCTTGCCTCCCCTCCCTCCTCCTCCCCTTCGACCATGGACTCCCTCTTGGAGAACATCCCTCAGACCATCTCTGACGACACCAATAATTACCTCCTTAGCCCCTTGACCCACAAGGAAATCCATCAAGCCCTCTTCTCCATGAAACCCGATAAAGCCCCTAGGCCAGATGGCTTCTCCCCCAGATTCTTCCAATATTTTTGGGACATTGTGGGCCCTGACTTATGCTGTGCCATCACTGACATGCAAAAGTCTAGATGTATTCCTAGAGACGTAAATTCTACCTTTCTAGCCCTGATCCCCAAAGGCACTAACTCCCAGTCCCTCTCTGATTTCCACCCTATCAGCCTATGCAACATCATCTACAAAGTGCTGACCAAAGCTTTGGCCAACAGGCTCACTGAGATCCTTCCCACAATCATTGATCACTATCAGGGAAGCACAATTAAGGGTCGAAACATCCTTGATGGGGTCATCACCATCCATGAGATGATTCACTCAGCCCATATGTCCAACTCTGCAGCCTTCTTTCTAAAGCTTGACATGAACAAAGCCTTCGATAGAGTGAACCAGGAATTCCTATCCAATATCCTCCTCAAATATGGTTTCCATGAATCTTGGGTGAATCTTATTTCAAATTGTATTTCTTCCTCCTGGTTCTCGGTCCTAGTGAATGGGTCTGCTATTGGTTACTTTCCTAGCACCAAAGGGCTGAGACAGGGGGACCCCTTGTCCCCCATTTTATTCATCATTCTGGCTGAAAGTTTGGGTCGAGCCATCAAAAATGCCTGCTACAAAAATCTGATCTCTGGCATCAAGGCAGCTTCTGGGCTAATCCCCTCCACTCACCAACAATTTGTGGATGACACCTTGTTGGCCACTAAAGCTTCAGTTTTTGAAGCCAAAGCCATCAAGGTCATCCTAAATCTGTATGAGGAAGTGGTTGGTCAGAAGATCAATTACACCAAAAGTAAGCTCTACTTCATCAACACTCCCATTAGAAGGCAGGCCAAGATTGCAGAGATTTTGGGGTGCACCATTGCGGACTTCCCAACCACCTATTTGGGCCTTCCAATGTTCAAAGGGAGACCTCTCAAAGAGATGTGGAACAACGTCACAGAGAAGATTCATAAGAAGCTGGCAGGATGGAAAGGGGCCCTCCTCTCCAGTGTAGGAAAAACTACTTTGGTAAAGTCAGTCCTCCAAAGTATACCTACCTACTTTCTATCGGTCTTCAAAATCCCTACTGCAGTAGGAGAGGCTATTGAGAAGTTGCAAAAATAGTTCCTATGGTCTGGGAATGATAATCAAAGAAAGTTCCATTTGGTTTCCTGGGAAAAAAATTGCACCCCTAAAGACAAGGGAGGTTTAGGTCTTCGTCGCATAAATATCACAAATCAAGCCCTCCTGGCCAAGCAGGCTTGGAAGGTGGTCACAGATGCCAAATTGGAGTGGGTGTCGATTGTCAAAAGGAAATATTTGCAACATCACTCTTTCCTGGACTCAGAGACTCCCCATAATGGTTCCCACTTCTGGAAATCCATCAGCCATACCAAGCAGCTCCTCCAATAGGGTTCTTGGTGGCACCTTGGGGATGGTAAGTCTATCGAATTTTGGGAAGATGCATGGGCCAGGAAAGACCCCCTCATCAATGATCCCGATCTGACTCCAATCAAGCATCTCACTGACAGCAAGTATGGAAGCCAGGTTGTTGACTTCATCACTTCTGACCAAGGTGCCCGTAGATGGAAGCAGGTTAAGTTCAGAATCAAGAATGACACCATCAACAAAGGCCTAGCAAATATTCAGGATATTTTCAAAGCAAACTTCATCCCGCAGACCCTAAAGAAGGATGAACGTTGTTGGAAAGATTCCAGTGATGGTAGCTTCACTATCAAAACGGCTTCCCAGATGTTGGAAACCCCTACCAGAGGCCATAAACGAGACAACAGTCAAACCCTTTCCAAAAGCATTTGGCTCAAGTCCCTGATCCCGAAAGTGGCCCATTTCTATTGGTTGGCTGCTCACAACAAAATTATGACCACAGACAACCTAATTTGAAGAGGAGTAATGGTTCCCAATAGATGCTACCTCTGCTCTCAAGCCTGGGAATCCACCCAACACCTTCTGTTGGATTGCCCCTTTGCCGAGAGTGTTTTCTCTACCCTGATCAACATTTTCTAGGTCTGTTGGACTCGCCCCAAGGTAGTTATGGACACTTTTATTCAATGGCCAACAACTTTCAAAAATCCTAGACTCATATTCCTCTGGAGTTCCCTCCTCCACCATGCCGCCTAGCAGATATGGCTGGAACATAATAATCGCATCTTCACGGAGGTCACCAAAAATCCTGAAGTTGTGGCCAATAGAGCTCTGTCCCTTGCTATTGAAAATAGCAGCCTCATCCCCTGTGGTGACATCCCTAGATATGGGCTGGAAGCTTCCCTATTTGCTTCCCTCATAATCCCCTTAGACTGTAGCAAAGTCCAAAACTCTTGTAGCATCCAAACCATGGCCAAATGGTCCCCCCCTCCGTAGGGGTGGCTTAAGGTCAATTTCGATGGTGCCTCCAAAGGAAATCCAGGGTGAGCTGGAGCAAGGGGAGTCATCAGGGATCACACTGGAAGTATCATCAAGGCTTTCTCCGAGAATCTTGGGACCCAAACCAATAATTACGCAGAAGCCAGAGCTTTGTGGAGAAGCATTGAGATAAGCAAAGCCCTCCCCAAGCCAATCATCTTTGAAGGAGATTCTTCAGTGATCATTGGCCACATCATTAACAAGAGCACAGGGGGGAAGAATATCCAGAACATCATCCAAGACTGCCAGCTTTCTCTTAGTGGCAACTCTCATAATCAGATCATTCACGTGCTCAGGGAGGCTAATAAGGTGGCTGACATTCTTGCCAACAAAGTAGTTGATCAGTCCACCCTGTTCGTATGGGAAGAAGACTTCCCGCAAGATATAATCATCCAAGCCAACCAAGATGTGGACTCGTGACTTGCTAGGTAGTTTGTGCTACCTCCATCATGGTATTTTTTCAATACCCAAGGCGGATGATCGCTGCTTCACTCCTTTTAGCAAGGCTACCATCAAAGGTGGCTCTCGCCACCCAAACGGTGTTCTTTCAACACCCAAGGTGTTTCTAAACACCAACCCCACTGAAGCTTTCTATATAGTTTTTTGTGCAGATTTTTTGGCTCGTGTTTCCCACCCGTGTTTTCCCACCTGGACTCTGATCTGATCGTGCAGTTAGATTGTTCGAGCCGCTTCTTTTCCCCCCCTTCTGCTCTAGTAGCCGCATTCTACGCTCGTCTCTCCGCTCCCTTCCATTGTGACCCTGTCGTCTCGAGCCACGCTTGCACCATTTTTCCCGCTATTAGTCTCCTATTTTGGGGATTTTTCTCGAGACCCCCGCCCACCGCTCCTTTTTTTCGATCCAGTTTGTTCTCCCCCCTATTTTTGCTAAGGTTTTTTCTTCCCTTTCCTCTGTGCTTGCCGAAATAATTTCCCTAGCGAGCTCCCTTAGCTCTGGTTCGAATTGCTCCATGGCCATCCCTGAGCCTTCCAGCATGCAAATTGAGGGTGGGACCACCGACCTTCTCGACGCCAAACACTTCATCAATTTCTTCAAGCTTTTCTCTGGCTACGAAGAGGAGGTGACCAGAGCCTTCATCGAGTCTTGGAACGAAGGGGAAGTGCAGGTTCGTGGCATCCATTTTGAGGTAAGTGTCCACTCCATTTCTCAAATTTCTGGCATTCCGATTGAAGGTAGAGTGGTTCACCATGATAGACATAACTTCAAAGAGGAAACTGATCAGTTCCTCGATAAGGGGAAGAATCTCATTTGGGAAAATAAGGGAGTGGTTCGTTCTTCCCTGCCTCGCCCATGGGCCATGACAATTGTTCTCGTCCTCTAGTATGTCTCTGTTGACAACCCTGACAAGCCCCTCCGGGCTTATAATCTTGCCCTGGTTAACCACCTGTGTGACGTTCATCCTATCAATATCCTGGAATTCCTCTTTCGGTCCATCACCCTTGCCATCACCAATTTTAGAGAAAGTAAGTCCCCGAAACCCCCCCACCACCAGGGGCTTTTTTTGGTTCTATACAAGTATGCCCTAGCCCACTAGGTGTCTGAGTCTATGTCTTCTAAGTCCCATTGTCCCGCTCGGTCCTCCAGCTCTGATCCGCGTCGAAGCCACCAACCACCCTAAGTCCCCCTTGGTTTCCCCTCCCTCGGAGCACTCCCCCCATGATCAGGGTAAGGAAGGTTCACCCCCAATCACTACTCCTAAAGTGGAAGGCCACTCTGGTAAGCATCCCAGGCCCAAGAAGAAGTCAGTTCGGCCCCCCCATAAGTGCAAGAAATCCAAAATATTGAAATCCCCCAAGGCGAATGACCAGCAACCGGACACTGAATTCATCAGCGATGACGAAGACCAACACATTGTTAGCGCCAAGGACTCATTGTGTACCATAACCATCAAGAGAGCCAATGACGTTGTTAGCCATCTGTAGGTGGTTGCCAATATCTACAGGGAAGGATGCGCCATGTTGTCCAATGCCATGGAAGAGCTCAAAGAGTTCTCGAACTTGATTAAGACTCTCCTCACCTCTGATGACAGTGCACAGCAAGGAAAGAACAGGGAATCCCAGTAACCTGGGAAGGTCGTGTTTGGGCAGTAGGGCTACTAGTTTTTCTTTTGTCAAGTATTGTAATAGTTGTCTCTTTTCCTTTTTGGAAGGCTCTTGCCTTGTCTGGGTCTTGTTGTATGAGGTTAAGCCTCAGTTGGTTTTTGTTTGTAGCCATGGGAAGGCACAATTGTCACTTTTTGCTACTGATGTAACAGGGACGAGACCCTTTAACCCGTAAAGCAATAAAATCTTTTACCTACCAAAAAATAATGGGACCCATTCAATAATCTTATTCAAATAAATCAATTCATTTTTCCTCTTCTTATAACTCCCTTTTAATAAAATCATAATTTCAAAATCTTCCCTCTTTTTCAAATTTTAATTTCCACTTATGTCTCCCTAATTCTCAAATCAAATTTCACAATTAATCAATTTCAAGATTTAGTTCTTCTTCCTTCAATTTTCAAAATTTTAAAATAATTTCCTTTACTTTAATTCAATTTTCCTCCTTTTAATATTAATCAATCCCAATCTTCAACTCCACACCTTATAACCCCCAAGTAATAATTAAATAATTCATGTGCCCTCAAAGTATGTGAAAATGCATCCAAAATAAGCTCACCTTACTATTGTTTTAAGGGTGAATCCATAATATCCTAAAATAATTAATGATGCAGTCTACTTGACCTTTCATATGTGCTTCATAATGCAATACATCCATTTCACTTCTATATATTATCTTTACCTCCAAGCTCGTGTTATGTCAATGCTTTGAATTGGGATTTGTTACTTCTACACAATCTTTCTCTAAAATTTCTCTAGCATCCACTCTTACATTTCCTTGTTTGCATCCTCCACAATCTCTAGTTTCTCCTTAGAGTTTCTTCTTGGCTTCTCCATCCATGATCTTTGTTTTCTACTTAGTGGTCCATTTTGGCTTCATCCTCCACTCTAAGCTTTGTACACCATGTTATTTTCAAAAATCCTCCTCGACTTTATCTAGTTTTATCCATCACGTTCTCCTCAATTTTCCTCAATTTCATCTAGTTTCATCCATCACGTTCTCCTCAATATTCCTTCTTGGCTTTATCTAACTTTATCCAAGATATTCTCCTCTATGTTTCTCTAGTTTTGTCTAGCTTTGTATAGATTTGTCCTCCATGGTTTTAGAATAGTAGTATGTCAATCAAAATAAGTCACTATTAACTTCTACATATTTAAAAAATATAATATTTCTTCAAAAAATTTCTCTTATCAATGTTTGAGTATAATTCTCTTTTCTCATAGTCTTTGCATTCCTCTATATCCTTCAACTCATCCTTTAGTTTGTTCATGTTCTCTTTCAAAAATACTCTATAGCATTAAAATCGTCATTCTATTCTCTCATTTAGTTCACTTTCATTCTCACTCAATAATTCTCCTTCCAATAATCTCTAATCCTTTGCTTCTTATCCAACAATTCTTCCTCAAATCTCTCCTCCAATAGCTTCTCACATTTACTTTATTAATATTATTTCTTCTCTAGCAAATCTTCCTTGATTCCAATAACACTTAAAAATGACTTTTAACCAAGGTGGCTCTTTGAAACAAGAAGGATCTGATACCACAAATGGACCCAAAGAAATTATAGGTCAATATTCCTCAAGATCAGAAACATCATATTCACATAAAGTCATCAATTTTTCACAAAGTAAATACATCAATCTTTGTTACAAACTTGTTTTATTACATTCAAAAGATTACAAGGTCATATAGCATGGAGATTTATCTCCAATATATATATTTACATTATAAACTCTTGAATATTCCTAACTATTGCTCTTCTTAGAATTTTGGGAGATGCAACCTTTCACATGCCTCATATTATGACAAAAATTTCATAATTACATAACCTATTCACATCTTCACACATCTCAATATGACTCTTCACTTATACACTTGACATAATTCACTCACACATGTACACTTGACATATTTCACACTTAATTACAAGACACATAAACACTCTTCACACTTTAAAACATACTTTAGAAAAATATTAAACACACTCCTTAAACTAAATAATTATAATAGTACTCAATGGTACTTTAATGGTACTCAGTGGTACCAAATAATGCAATACCCCCCCCAAAAAATGGAGCTTTCGATGGAATTATAAATCTAAACAAGAAGCTCAATCTAACATGAAGTATAAGCTTTAATAAAAATAATCTTGATGAATGAACTTAATGTTTCTCTAATTGAGATAATAAACTTCATCACAACAACCAAGAATCATATAAAAGTGAATGAATTTTCTAAAGGAAGAAGTTGTAATTTGTATTACTATACATATTTTATAATGGATTCTGGCTCAAAATGACACAATACTTGATGGAGCAGCAAGGAGGAGGAGCAGGAGGTCTAGGGGAAAAAAACCTAGGTGTGGGGCTTCGGATGGCAGAACAACAGGCGTGACAGGTTGGGGCTCTTGTGATATAGTAGGGCCCCAAGCAGAGGATGTGGAAAAGGAAATTCCATTGGAACTAGACCCAGGGCGTTGGATGGATGCAGTCAAAGATATATCTGATGGGGAATAGGACTCTGTGTGTTAGGATCAAGGGAAGACCCAAGAAGGAGACAAAGAGAAACCTAACAACTAGAGACCATCTTATCTTAATGCTCTTCGTGGTAAGCAAAAACTATTCGAATCTTGTTTTAATCTAAAACTCGTCAATGGTAGGTTGGACATCCTAGATACCCTAGCTCAGCATGTGGCTATGGAGGGTAGAACATCTTTGGTGGTGAAATTTATGGGGGTTCGGTTGGACTTGAAAGTCATAAGGAGATGGGCTATTCAGAAAAGGCGGCCAAGGATCGATATGATGATTAAGGATTTACCCAAGAGTTTCCTTTTGGTGACATTTCAATGTGACCAGGACATGGAAAGGATTCTTCAAGGAGGTCATTGGTTTTTGGGAAAAGAGGCTTGTATCTAAAGCATTGAACCTCCAATTTCAACCCCCATACCCAGGTGTTTGATTTGGCTCCTATTTGGGTTAATATGTCAAGATTACCTATGCTTTTCTGGAATGAGCAAATATTGGCTAGGATAGCTGCAGATATTGGGGAACTAGTAGCTATCGATCCTGCAACCTTGAGCAGAACAAGACTTCTTTCTGCTCACATGTGTGTGTTGGCGGACCTGAGTGAAGAACTCCCTAAATCTATTATATTGTTGTCTATGTATGGCCTTCATACTCAGGACTTTGAATATGAAAATATACCTATTAAGTGTAGTGTTTGAGGGAAGGTAGGGCACTAGGGTATCCACTACCTTTCCAAGAACCAGCCTCCACCCCAAAATACTGTTCCACAAACCCAAAATAATATCCCTCCCCCACAGGTCCTTCAAGACCAAAAATTTCTTATGAGGGGGGCTTTGTAGGGTGACTTCCCATAGGATTCATGTTCCTCTTACCTGCATCCTTTCCTCATCCCTATCCCAGGACCCTGATCCTTTCCAAGTTTCCTAGGCACATTTTCCCATCCTTCATGAAAGGAAGGTGTTGCAGATGATCTCCTTTGGGGGGAGATCCTTGATCCATTGTTCTGCCCCTTTCCTTGCCCTAAGGTGGGAAAAATTTTGTCCCATTTTCTGTTCCATTGTTCCACCTTTTTCCTTCGGTGCCTGGGTTCTGGGATATGTTCAGGTTTTTCCCTAGGAATTTTCTTGGGGTTTTTCTTAGGTTGTTTCAGGAAGTCTTCTTGACATCTGCTCGTTGAGGATATTCAGTTGTGAATGGTTGGGTCTGAGGAATTCTGGCTTCTTGAGCAGTTTTGCATAACATCCTTTTTGTCTGGGAGTGGGACCATGTGCTTTATACTGTGACTCTGCTCTTTGGTTTCAAGGTGGTGGGTCTTGCAGGATTTTAGTTCCTTTCATGGCTTTGTAGCCTTTGGTATTTTTGCTATTGAATCCTTGCAGGTTTTTCTCCTTGTTTACTTGAATCTATTTTTTAGCAGGTCTGAGGAATTCTAGCTTCATGAGCAGTTTTGTACAACATCCTTTTGGGTTTTGATGGGTTGCCCATGTGCTTTCTATTGTGACTCTGCTCTTTGGGTTTGAGGTGGTGGTTCCTATAGGATTTCAGTTCCTTTCGTGGCTTTCGGGGGCCTCTATTTTTCTTGTCGTTGATTCCTTGTGGGACTTCCTCTTCTGTGACCTTGAAGTTGTTGAAGGTTGTCTAGGATGCATGGCTGATGTATTTTGATTTGTGCTCTAACGTCTACAGTCATGCATCTTTGTGACTCCTTTCTCTTGAATTTTTGTGGCACTTTCTTGTCCTTTCCTTCAAAAGTATTATTCTATTGTTGTTGCTTCCTCTTCTGGGTAGGTTTTTTTGAAGGCTTCCTTATCTGTATAAGGACCCTATGGCCTGGGGTGTTCCTTTGCTGCTAAACCACTACAGTTCCACATTTCAAGCTTTTGTTCCATCTTTGCTTCTGTTCGGGCTCCCCTGCATGGGATGCTTGTTTTCCTTCAGTTCTTTGTTTCCCAAGGGTGGTTTCTAGTTTTCTTGCCCTTGGGATGTTTCAAATTTTAAATTTCTAGCTTTGTTTCTTTTACAACCTTTGGTAAAGATTCAAATTGATTTTTAGTGGTTAGGGTGGTCTATCACTTTCTCCTGCCCTGTGTTTGCTTCAAAATATTGTTTGGTGCCTTTTGATTCTATTTTGATTTCTGTCAGGCCTTCCCTTCCTGTCCATTTTTCCTTTGGTGCAAAGGAAGATGTATTCCTCTAGCGCAAATAAAAGTGTCTTCCCCTGGAACAAAGGTTGACACCTTTCTTTTTTGGTCCTCTAGCATGTTCCTTATTTGTTCCTTTTGGCTATCCTTACCTTGATTTATTTAGATGTATTATGTTTCAATCTGATCCATTGTAATCAATTTTTGGGATCCTTGACAAAAACCCACTTTTAATCTATCAAAAAAAATATCCCTCCCCATAGAACTTCATTCATGCCCAACATTGGCCTCAAGGATGTAGGGCTCAAAATCCAAATATTAGATACCCCGTTCAACCTAATTTTAGAAATATGCAATGTTATAACCCTACTTCTAGAATTACCTATGCCCTAGAATCCTCTCACAGGGGAGTTGGTCCCTCTAGTGGGAACCCTCAAGTACAACCTGCTCCAAAGGTGATGCAGCAGGCCCTAGAACCAAATCACAAAGGAAAGAACCACATAGATCAATGCCTTGGAGCAAGTAAGTTCGATTGGGTAATACGAGAGACCTATGGAGGCTTGATGGAAGTGGTCACATTTATTGTAGAGGAATTTATGGGAAGAAATTCCAAAGAGATCAACATCACAATGGAGAATAGTTTTAATGCATTAAATAATCTGAAGGGATATCAGATGGATATCCAAGAAGTGGAATATGAGGTAGAGGAGACCCAAGAGAAGGAAGTAGAGGAGAAAAATCAGAGGAAGGAGTAGGAAAATGATAATAAAAGTAAGGATACTTAGGAGGTAGAGGTGAACCACCAAGATCAATGTACCCCCAAAGTAGGAAAAAAGAACCTACTAATCAAGAAGCTAAAGCCACATAATCATATCCATTGTCAGATAGACCAGTTAACCTAGAGATCCAGGTTGTTACCCCAAATGCCAAGACTAAACCATACAAGAAGGTTACAAAAGCCAAGTGAAACCCAAGGAACCCATGCCTAAGGTAGACGTATGGGGATATGGTTCGGTAGGAAGAGGTAAACCTAGCAATGTTACCTTAAGGTAGAAAGAAGCAGAGTGAGGAGTGGCTAATGGCACTCAAGTAGTATTACACTTTGGGGCGAAGGCTCATGGATCCAAAGCCCATAAATGGATATTCTATCATGGAATATACGCGAGCGTAATCCTGTAAAAATTAGAGCTTTGTATGCTCTTCGACAAGAACACAAAACGGATATGATATTACTACAAGAAACTAAAATGAAGGAGAGTAGAGTGATTCCTTTTAATAATAGGACTTGGCGAGAAGCTGAAGTAGTAGCCTAGGATGCCACTGGAATAGTAGGAGGGTTGTTGGTTATGTGGAATAAGAATGTGATTTATAGTAGAGTTATTATGATGTCTAGTTGGTTTATTTGTCTCCTATGTTTGGATAAAACCACGTAGAATGAGTGGATCTTAACGAATGTATATGCTCCAGTCAGACAGGGACTGAGAAGGGTTCTGTGGGGTCAGCTAGCTGAAATAAGGGATATGGTCCCCAACTACCCTTGGATTGTGGTGGGGGATTTCAATTTCTACCTTAATCTTGTAGATAAATTTTGGGGCTCTCAAAGAATAACTACTGATATCTATGAGTTTAGAGATTTTGTTGATCAACATGAGTTGATGGATGTGGACCTATGTAGATTCTCCTATACATGGTCTAACAAAATACTGAAGGAAAACCAAATTTAGATTAGATTAGATGGGTTTATTCTTTCTCAGGAATGCCTTAAGAGGTTTGGGGACTCTTCATTAATGACACTACCAATAATCGGGTCTGACCACAACCCAATTCTATGGGAAACTGAGAAGAACTCTAATAAAAATACATCATACCCTTTCGATTCAAATTTATGTGGCTCCAACACCAGGATATCAAATATCTGGTTGCCTAATGGTGGGAAAAAAAGTATAATGGTTCGAAATTGGCCCAAGTGGCATGTAAACTGAGGAATGTGAAGGCTAACATTAGAGAGTGGAACAAAACTTCCTTTGGCAATATTTTTGTAAAAAATGCAAAACTAAAAGACAATATCAATGAACTGTAGGAGAAGCTAAAGTCAGATCTACTTACAAAAGATCTGAGCAACTAGGAGAGGGAGCTGTTAGCCGAATACCACATGGTGTTGGGATTTGAAGAAACCTTATAGAGGCAAAAATCCAAACTGTGTTGGTTGAAGGAGGGTGACAGAAATACAAAGTTCTTCTATGTCTATACTCTTTGCCAAAGGAGTACTAACAAATTTAAGGAGATCAAGATGGTCGATGGGTCTAACACCAAAGATATGGAAGATATAAGGAGAGAAGCAGTCGAGTTATTTAAATCATTGCTAGAAGATGTAAATCCTACTATTGAAGAGGAATCTATGTTGGCAGCCATTCCACCCCTTGTCACTGAGAATATTAATGGATTCTTACTCAACCCTTTTACAAAGGAGGAAATTAGGAAGGCGGTTTTTGACATGGATGGTAACAGCTCCCCAAGATCGGATGTCTTCCCCATTGCTTTCTTTCAAAAGTTTTGAGATATCCTAGGCGATGATGTAGTGGAAGCTATAATTGAGGCTCAAAAGGACATGGAAATATTAGGAGTTAATGTTACATTTTTAGTCCTCATCCCTAAACTAGTGGGAGCAAATGGAATTTTCTAGTTTTTTCCCTATCAGTTTATGTAACACTCTGATGAAGATTCTCACAAAAAGAATATCCAATAGGCTAAAGTTTATCCTTCCATTCATCATTGATATGAACCAAGGAAGTTTTGTGAAAGGGTGGCAAATACTGGATGGTTTAATCACAATTAATGAAGTTATTCATTCAATGGTGGCTAGTAAGAAAGCAGGTATGTTACTAAAGCTAGACATGAATAAAGCCTACGACCGGGTCTCATGGCGTTTCCTCACCAAGATTTTGGGTAAGTTTGGTTTCTGTCCCCAGTGGATTAAGTTTATTTTTAGTTGTATCTCTACCACAAGATTTTTTGTCATGGTGAATGGGTCACCCTCCGGTTACTTTAAGAGTGAAAGGGTGCTGCGACAAGGATATCCTTTGTCTCCATACTTGTTTATTATTTTAGCGGAATCATTGGGTAGGAACATTTTAGAAGTTGTGGTAAAAGATCGATTGGGAGGTTTTAAACCAACCTCAACAACAGAGCTAGTGTCTCACCAAAAATTTATGGATGATATGATCATTGTGTCCAAAGCCTCGGTGCCTTAGGCTAGGAAGCTAGAGATAATTCTAACCAAGTACGATACATAAGCAGGAAAATACATAAACTATAATAAGAGTAGCATTTATTTATTTAACACGCCTGGTGGGAGGGAGGAAAGAATAGCTAACCTATTTGGATGTGAAAAATATATTTTACCGATGACTTATCTAGGCATGCTTATATTTGAAGGAATAATGAAGGCTACATTGTGGAACTCAGTCATTGACAGGATTTCCAAGAAGTTAGCAGGATGGAAGGGCAGCCTTCTCAGCTCCACAGGGAAAGCCTTACTAGTTCAAACTAATTTACAGAGCATTCCAATCTACTGCATATCTCTATATAGAATGCCTGCAAAGGTCCAAGCTAAACTAGAGCAAATTTGGCACAAATTCTAGTGGTCAGGTTCAGAGGAGAGAAAGAGAATTTTGTTGGTAGCATGGAATCAGGTGTGCACAAGTAAAGATCAAGGGGGGCTAGAGCTGAAAAGAATGAAAGAAATGAACCAAGTTATGATTAGCAAATAGGTCGAGAGATTTATCAATAATGATCAATTGGGATGGGTAAAACTTCTTAAGGCAAAATATATAAAAAATAATCAGGACTTCCTAAAAGTTGATAATCTCCCTAGAGGATCCTATTTTTGGAATTGTTTGCTCGAATTCCATGAGGTAGTCAGGAAATGTATCAGATGGAGAATTGGTAATGGAAGACAAGTGGACTTTTGGCAAGATCCGTGGTTGGAAGAATCCCCTATGCAAGATAACTTAGACCTTTGGGTCCTCCAACATAAAATTTTAGAGGAAATGAGAGGAAAAGTAGGGGATTTTCTTGCTGTAGCATAGGAAAATTCATCTTGGAATAAAATCATAGTTCAAAATCCTTCAGAGCAAGAGAAGATGGCCTTGACCAAACTCAATGATGCTTTAAGGGTGTTCTTGATCATTCCAAAGGGAGGAAGAGACAAGGTGAATTGGGGTAAAACTACAAGTGGGATCTATTCAGTAAAAACTACCTATAAACTAATCCACTCTAGATTCAATGACTGTACTTCGGATTCTATTATTTTTTTAAAGATTTTAACCCCAAAAATAGATTTCTTCTTTTGGTTGACAATTCCAAATAAAATTTTGACAACAGATAATCTACAGAGGAGAGGTTTCCAATTCATCAATCAATGTATCCTGTGTGAGAAAGCGACAAAATCTATAAGTCATATATTTTTAACTTGTGAATTTTCTTATGCAGTATTCCAAATGATTCTGTCCAAATTTTATATAGATTGGGTCCGCCCAAATAGCATGTCTAACTTTTGCATACAGTGGGCTTCCCCCTTCTGGGAGAAACTTTTGACTTGGCTCTGGAAGCTCAACTTCTCCATTTTTAATGGGGAATATGGAATGAGAGAAATAAGAGAGTATTTAAAGTATGGAATAAATATCCCAGGTTATGTGGTAATAAAATAATCAAAGATCTGAAAGAAAACTAGAAAACCTTTTACTTAAAAAATGAGACCTTGTCTCCTAGGGAAAGGAGGATTTTGCGAAACTAGGGAGAGGAACCTCTAGACCCAGTCATTACAACCAACCCACGGGATGGTGTCAAGTGGATACCCCCCACACAAAAGTGGGTTAAGTTCAATTTTGATGGGGCAGCCAAAGGAAATCTGGGGGCTGCAGGAGTAGGAGGAGTTTTGAGAAATGAGGAAGGAAAAGTGGTCCTTACCTTTGTGGAGCCTTTGGGAACTCAAAAAAATCATTTTGCAGAAGCTCAAGCCTGCATGCAGGCAATGAGAATTACCAGAATAGAGGGTTATAAGGAGATAATATTTGAAGGAGATTCACTTAATATAATCAAGGCAATTAAGGAGGATAAAGACCCCGACTAGACCATATCGAAGTTTATCCTAGAAGAAAAGATTCATAAATCCCATTTAGTTAGTGCCCGAATCCTACACACCTTTAGAGAAGAGAATCGGGTGACGGATCTAATGGTAAATATTGCAGTTTTTGTTGGGGAGATGCAAATTTGGAAGGATAACTTCCCTCAAGAAATACTGGTGTTGGCTTCTAAATAAGATCTAAGATCAAACCTATTAGAGCAATAGGATATCGGAGCGGTTGATGATGAGTAATCCAATATATGGAATTAGGTAGAGGGACAAAAGGTAACCCATTTTCTAGGGCCTAGGAAGTGACAAGTGTATGATACAGTAGCCTAGTGTTATGTTTAGTAAGTGCTAGGTGTTGTCTGGTTTTTGTTTTATCCTAAATAGTCCAGCGGTAAGTGTAGGACTACAGATTCTAAGTATGGCTTAATGTGGGTCTTGGGAAGATCCATTTTATATTTTTATTTTACGGGCTTGGAGCTAGAACCAGCCCATTTTGACTATGTAAAAGGTTTGTGGATCTTATAACCACCTCTACCTAATACCAAAAAAAAAGAATCATATAAAAGTAAATATCCAATATGATAAGAGAAAAATAATATTATGAAATAGAGAGAACTAATCTAACTATTCTAGTAGAGAAAAAAATATGTAGAGAAGACTATGATTTTCCTAGCAATGAATTTCCCTGGCTTTGTCAATACATCACAATAGATATTGTAGACACAATATGTTAAATATAGTTAAAAAATATATAGGAAATTTTATTAAGATCAAATAATGAAGGGACTGATACCCCTGCCTCCTTGGGTCTTACCCGAAAGTGGCATCCCTTTTGGGATGTTTTCCACAAATATAATAATAATAATAATAATAAAAATAATGAAGGGACTATTTGAAAATACTACTTGAACAATTTATAATTTTGAAAAGAAAACCTTGTTAATATTAACAAAAAAAAGATAAACATCATAAAATAGGTATACATGATAAATACGAATTTCACAAGAAAAGTAATAATCTATCTAGAAAAGAAGAGGCAAATAAAATATGTCAAGCTTAACTCTAAAGGATATGAAATAAAAATTTAAATAAAATTAAGGGCAAAAAAGTTAAATAAGAAAGAGTAAAAAGTATAACTATTGTAGACAAGATAACCATGAAGACCAGTGAAAATATTTCCAAAGCATAAAATATATTTTTAACAAAGCCTTAGCTTATCTATGAAGGCCATGTTAGATTTGTGAATAATTTTTTTGAATTAATATTAAGTGAAGTGGTAGAGGTGTTAGATATCATATGACTTTCCATAAATGAATGGAATTGAATATTCTCAATATTTCTTGAAAAGAAATGCATAGAACAAAGATAAAAAAATATAAAATATATTGGGGATTTTCATGGATAGCAAATACTCTCACTAAATGAAATGAAATTACACTCCAACCAATAAGCAAAATGAATAGTATGAAGGGGTACTTATACTCAAATACAAATTATCTTTAGATTAATATTGTGAGACTGATATTTAGGACTGAAACATTCCAAAATATTATAAAAACACCTTTTTTCAAGGTTTACATGGGCACAAAGGGTTAATATGATCAATACAAACACAAAAATAAACTATGGGCTCAAGAGAATATTAACTATCATATATTCCAACATCATCCTTAAGTTGAATGAGGGACAAGAGAGAGACTCTTGTCATCCTCTCTTAAGGGACACTCTTCAACTCCAAGAATCCCCCCATGTGCACAAAAGTGACCTTGGACACGGCCTTGGTCAAAATATCTACTAGTTTCCATGATGAAGGCATAAAAATTGGATAAAGCATCCCATGTTCATGAAGCCATATCATAAAATGTATTCATATATATGTGTGCTTTGTATACTTATGGAACATTAGGTTGCATACAAGCTAGATGATGCTTTATTTATAACATTGAAAAATGATTGGAAAGCTTTACGGAATTTCAATATCTTTTAAAAATATGAGCATCCACTTAGTATGCTTAGCCACCTCATTGTCAGCATAATATGCAACCTCTATGCAAGACTAAGAAAGAGTGGATTGGTATTTGGAACACCAAGAAAATGGGTCATATCCCAAATAGAACATAAATTCTATGGTGGATATTTACTCATCCAAGTCATCAACCCAATCAACATATGAAAATCCAATAAAAATAAAATGAGGAACAATAAAATAGTGAATACCCATTTGATAGGTCCCTTCAATGTATTTGAGAATCCCCTTAGCTATTGTCCAATGACTCTCTCAGGATGTCCACATATATTTGGAATAATAACTAACAATTAAAGTTATATCAGACCTAGTGTAATATAGAGAAGTCCTCTCATAAGACACAGAGACAACATAACATCCACCAAAGGACTCGTACAATCAGCTTGAAGCTTATGGTCTAAGGTAAAAGTGATGGGTGTCATCAAAACCACACTTTACCAAGGTCACTTTTAATTTATCAAACCAGGGGTGGTGTCCTATGGGAAATATGCACTAGGAAATATCTAAAGTAAGGGCTCATTTTATATACCTAAGATACAATAATTCAAAAAATATAATTGAAATTTAACTACAGCTGAAATAAAAGAGTTCAACCTAACAAATACTCTTGTAGGAAATAAAATAATTATAGCCAAAAAGTAATCGAAATAATAAGAAATAAATTCAGCATAAATCAACTCAGGATTCAAGCTCAACTACAACAAAACAAATATGAAAATAATTTAGTTAACTAATCTTTGCTCGAGAAGTAAAACAATGCAATTAAATGATTGTTAGAGTTTGCAAGAAACTGACATCAAACTAATTTAATATTGCAGCAAATAAAACATAAATAAAAGGTACCTTCAACCTTACTAGGAATGGACCTTGGCTCACTTTAATGTATAAGGTAAAATGACTTAGTTCAACTCACATAAATGTAATGCAGCAACAAATCATATCATGCTTCTATTGCAGGTTGAAATAAACATGAAGCTCCTTACAAAATGGAGTAAAAATATAACAACATAATAGTATATTTCACCTCTAACTATTACTAAGTCCTAGGCTACTAGTCTTATTTATTATGAAGAGGACAAGGCCCAACCATGAAGACCAATGAAAATAATTTCAAAGCATAAAATATATTTTTAATAAAGCCTTAGCTTATCTATGAAGTGTTAGCTTTTGATGGTGTAAGCCAAGGGGGAATACAATCACAGGATATAAAATATGCAGAAATGTAAGATGCTAAAATATGCTATTAATGGAAAGTGACAAAAATGATACAATGCATAATGGAGAAAATGAACACTCAACGAACTAATTCTAAAGAATTACATGGTATCCACCACCAATCTATATGGTGATCTACACAGTATACCTACTACTACATACAACGATGTATAATCACTCACTATGAGGCCCTTTATATAGAAATATGGATTGCTTGACCAACACTCTACCTAGATGTACAAGGGGACACATTGCACATTTACAACTTGCACATAGACACTTGTGCATTTATTATATTACTTGAAGTAACTAGCTAACTGCCCCCTAAAGTAATGTCCTACTCTAGTTATGTACCAAAAGTGGTACATTTACATGATCCAAATGATGTAATATACTTTAACACCCCCTGTATTACATTATTTGGGTATTGAAAACTTTAGTCTTCAATATGGATATTCTTCTCTTGAATAGTCTTTTATTCCAACCGGTTATTCTTATTTTTTAGTAGTCTTCATGTTATATCCATTGTTCCTTGTTTTCAGGAGTTGTTGATGAACTAGAGATCTCATAATTTTGCATGTTGCAAGTGGCTCAGGGCAGCTCCATATTTCCTCCTTTGATTCTTTTTATAACCTCATTCTTTCATCTTCACAAATGTTAAGCTTGAACTTTATGTTAGTGGATGCTTTTAAAATGAGATCTTGAAAGAAGTAATCTATTATGTGTAGTAATATTTCTTCATGACTTCTATAGTACTTATATTTATAGTAACAGAAGAAAGATAAATGGTTATTTCCTCCACAATATTTACAAGGATGGAGGCTCCAACAATTCACATTTTCATGACCAAATTGGTTGCAGTAAGTGCATAATAAAGATATTTCAACTGATTTGTTATCTATTTTAGGAATATCATTTTTATCTATCTCCTTGATAAGATACTTAAACCATAGGTGGATAATTGAATCAATTTCATTCTTACTTTGTTCGTACACTATATGATATCTTTTTGTTCAATATTTTTTCCTTCTTCTATATCACCAATTTATTTTGTTGTCTTATTTGAAGATGTAATTGATGGATCTATCTTTCCATTATAAAAAATACTTTCATATTCTATTTCTTCTTCCCTTATGTCTATATTTTTCTCAATATTATCCATTGAATCATCAATTATGCTTCTAAACTAGATTGGTACTTTTCTTAAGCATTTTCTGATAGCATTATTCAAGATGTTAGTAGACATCCTTATGGCTCTCTAGATTAGATTATGAAGTGCTTTGATAGTGCATGTATTTTGTAGATAGAATATTCTAAGTAGTCCACCTTATAACTCCCTATTTAAGTTTGATAAAACTATTCAAGTTTTAGCTTTTGTAGAATCCCTTATTTCTTCTTAGTTAAGATATGTGAACTAATTTTATAAAACCTCTCTTAAAATTAGGTTTTGTAGGCTTCTTTATATCTCCCAAATTATTAGAATATGCTTAGTTCACCTTCTAGTTGATTTTGTAATATTTTGAGAATAATCAACCTATTAATTTTACCTTATCTTTACCAATGAAGTATGCTTTAATAGTTGGATTTCTTTTTGTATCCTTAGAATGAGTATGAAATAATTTTTACCAATTAATTCCAACTCTATATGTAGGCAATTGATTTGCTTCTCTTTCCAATAGATTCATTTTCTAAATTCCAATTATATGTATATACTTTGAAGTAGTATGCCTTATATCTCCCTACTTTTTGGAATATTAGAAAATAATGTTATTTGCAATTTAACAATGATTTAATCAAATTTGACAGCCTTATATCTCCTACTTGGTTAATTGCAAGTATGAATATTCAATACCTTGAAATAAGCTTGCTTGATAATCACTAATGCTTGTTAAGTTTATTCCAATGTAATAGTCTATATCACCTTATAACAATGCAATAGTCTATATCACCTTATAACTTCAATTTTAATTAAAGAAAGTAAGTTTAATCTTTATCTTTGTGAGGCTTGATGTTCTACGTATTCTTGAGTAGCTCAACGTACTCTGATGGCTGGTTGGTACGTATCTCAACAATGTATTAAGGCTACTTTGATCTTGTTGTCCAACGAAGGGCCTACGTGTTCTCTCTTCGAACTTTGCGCTTTCATAATGCCTATTTTGGCTTGGTCTCCTCATTAATGGATGCTTATCAGCATACGAATTTAATGTTAATTTATGATAGTCCTTTTTTCCTCCTTTAACTCCGTTTTCAACGTACTCTTACTCACTTGAATGTTGTAATTTTGCTTCAATTTTGCTTCACATATATACCTTGGAGTTGAATGCTTATGTAGCTATGTGAAACATGCATCTTGAGTAACATTTGAGGTGATGTTTAATCCTTATTTGAGTGATGTCCAAGGGGATTTTGAGCTCCAACATGTATGGGACTTCTCATGTAACACTTATGGTTGATTCTAACGCTTTATCCAAGTGGCTTATAGGCTCCAATGTTGTAACATTCCTTATTTTTAAAGATGCTTTGTAACTCCCTTCACTCTAATGTTTAAGTGTTTACTTATGAGATGAGTGTTTTTGTTTAGTGGTGACAAATGATAGACTGCATGTATTTTCCCTCCAATGCTTCTCTTCTTCTATATATTCATCTTTGCCAACATAAATCCAGTTGTTTCTTTTTCCTCAACACTTCTTCCAAGTGAGTATGGGTTAGATCTTGATTCGTTGGAGGACTTAGGATATTAGAGATGGTTCTATGGTGTTCTAATTTGAGTGCTCCTTTTATGGATATCTTCTCTAAGAAATAGATTGGGTATTGCTTCTTTCATTCTATACTTTTACTTTCAATATGCTGGTTTGAATGCTCCCTTTATAATGTTTAATAGATGATAGCCAACATAGATGAATAATGACCCTTTTATGATATCTTGTGCTTCAAATTGGTTTTTGGGAATGCTTACTTTCATGGCTGTAAGGGTGTCTTTGGACATCGTAATGAGAGCTTTTTTTTAGCTCTTCATCTTACTTCAAATAGTGCTCCTCTATGGCCTCTTGTATGATATTCCTCACTTGTGGAGGATGTGTCCTTAAGACACTCAAGTTTTTTCCTCTTTCCTATGTAGGACATGTTATGGTGCAGAGTAATGTATATAGAATTGTAATAGAATATCTTGATTTTCACCTTCTCTTTTGCAAGCTTCTTTTGTTGGT
Organism: Wollemia nobilis; assembly: GCA_028583015.1. Classification (NCBI taxonomy): domain Eukaryota; kingdom Viridiplantae; phylum Streptophyta; class Pinopsida; order Araucariales; family Araucariaceae; genus Wollemia; species Wollemia nobilis. Next base: position 131,051 of record JAQPPZ010002492.1, read on the forward strand.
TTTAATGGTGACTTAGCTGTACTATTTCTTGTAGGCAAGGGTTGATTGATGTTATATTCTTTGCTAGACAAGTCTATCCTTTTATTGGTTAATATAGTAATGAACCCAATCTAATAATAATGTAGATAATATGCCCTTGAAGGAGTAATTTTTGCACTAATATTTTACCTGTAATGATCTCTTAGTGCACCTTGAATCTAAGATTCACCAAGTCTTGATTTTGGGCTTCTATCATTGATATAATGGTTGCTTTCTTCTTCTCCACTCCTTGGAGGAATTTCAATATGTTTGGTGGCTTATATGGGCCAAAATACCTTATAGGTATTGAGTTCTAAATAGTGTCTTTAGACACTTTGATTATTTGTAGATTTTTTTGCCCTTGATCTTAACAATCAATAAACAAAATAACCCTTTGAGAGTAACTAGTTTAATGAACAACTAGTATAGTGCAATGAACCAATAATATTTCTAACTTAATGCACTTTAATAATCTCACCTTATTGCTCTTATTAATAAGATCTCAAAGTAGTTTCAAATGCACTAATGATCACTGCAAATTCCTTAATGTAGTCCTATTTTCAATAATTAGATAATAGGAAGAATATATCTAAATCCTATTAATGTGGAGGTAATGAACCTTAATAGAAACTATCTTGTGCACTTTATTTTAGGACTTAAAATTCAACCTTCTATTTTGCAACTTCCAAAATCTAATAAGGTGCTCAATGAAGTTAATTACTAATCTCAATAGGTGTTCAAGTAATGAACCTTTTGCACCTAAGTTGCTTACCTTCTATGATGAATATCTTGATGAGTTGATTCACCAAGTCTCTTGTCTAAAATTGTGGTTGATCACAACTGTAAATGCTTCTAGTTTGTTGCTCTAAAATTGTAGTAGATGATTTTTAACTTCTCCTTCAGGATATGACCTGGAACTCCAAAGTCTTGTAGCTAGTAATGTTATCTAGATTTTAAAAAAAAACTATGCTCACATTAAGTCTGATTCATTAATGTCAAATTCAAGATGAGTGCATGAGAGATCTGATAGTGGCATGTGAATTTATTTCCTTAAGGAAACAATGGCTCTATAGGCAAACAATGGAAATCATGTTATTATTTACTTATAAATATTTTTAAATAACTAAATATTAGAGAGATATGTGTAAAATATGCATACCTGTAGGGAATGTGAACATCATGAAGAGATTCTTCATTTGTTTTAGCATCATATGATTTATCCACTACTATATCTTGGTCATGAATGAAAATGTGATACTCTAGAATAAAATCCATGTATGGAGTTATGTTGAGTGGTTCATCATCTTCACCTATAAGCAAACTATCCAATTCTGGTCATAATTGCTCTTTTCTAAAGAAAGTGACCCAAAAAAGGGTAAGAATTCTTTAGAATTAATATATGATTGCTTTATCTTAAATTATTGCAACTTATTAAGGTGAATTCTGGTGTTAATAAATTTGTTGATTGATATGACACCGTGGTATTTTAGTTCACCTTTATATGCTATGTATGATACAAAAAGTTTATATGCAATTCTACACATACTAGGCTATGAAATCATCTTCTATCATTTTGTCATCATTGTCGAGTCCACAAGGAAGGAGTTTGATCCTTAAACAACATCATACATAGAATACAAATCACAAACCATTTCCTCAGAAAACTCAAAGCAAGTGAACACTATCACATCCTTTTAAGCATGGAAAAAGGCGTACCTTGATTGGCCAGTTATTCATCAACACCTAATCCCATATGTAATTCATAAAAAATATTTATAATCAATATGTGCAATCATAAAATTATTGTGTCTACTGGACTAGATTTACATGTGTAGTGCTAACACAAAATCCTTTGTGGATACCTTGTTCAAATGCTCATATTATTTGTTTCCAAAACCAAAGACTGCGTATGTGAGTTTTGAAAGTCTATTTTCTTTCCCTCCTTCCTGCAAATGGAATATTGGTTAGATATTGATATTCTTCTTACTTTAAAGAAAATAATTAATGTTTCTAAGATTCTATGAAAACTACCAATTCCTAAAGAAAATATTATGTATTTTCGAGGGTGATCCACTTGTAAAATATAGCAGCATTATCTGTAGGCTCATCATCTCCATATCTGAGTAAAAGTGAAAGTAGAGAGATAAAAAATCTTTCATTCCTTCACATTATTTTTTTTCAATAACAACATTTCCTCCAGAGAAAATAGAAGCCTCAAGAAAAAATATGATTTGAAGGAGGTAAATGGAATCATTTGCCTATCCTAAAACAAATTCATTTGAAGCGTGAACTCTGTTTGTTAAAATTTGATATAAAGTTATTCCATTTTATTTCACCAAAAAACAACTAAATAAATAGAGCAACACAAATACTATGGATGTGAGACCTTATTACTTACGTTGTAATGACAAATAAGGTGAATTTTTCTTGTGATAATTTTTCTTCATATTCATCATCATCCTCAACATTATTCTCCTGCAATATGTACAAATAGAAATCAGATTGTATTTTACGCTATCATCTATCAAGAGCAATAAAGAAATAATTTCGATCAAAAAATGCTACTCCAAATGTATTGAGTATCCTGGGGTTCAAATATGGATTTATGGCAACAAATTAAAAGTGTGATAACACATTTTTTGAGTAAGAACCACCTAAGAGAGAAGCTTACTAGATCAACTACCTTAAAAACCACTTTTCCATTGTACCTTACTTTGCCTTCCTCTGCAATTGCCTATAATAAAAAGAAGAGCTTTTTTTAGGGTTTGGAAAAATTGATAGGGGACTAACTGTGCGTCAAAGGTGGGGTAAGCTAGTGCGGTTGTGACTTTTAGTAAATTGATTCACCACCCGAGGACATTTCATGAAATATTGAATGGAGTTTCTTATCCAAAATTTAAAAAGGTTTTGCCTTCTATTAAAGAGTTTGACGGTTATGAGTAATTTCGATTGTAGGGGTGTGACGACTCCATATTGATAATGGGATACATCTTATTGCATTTTATTTGGTTCATTGTTTTTTAAAATGTAAATTTTATTGGAATTAAGTCTAACATTATAATTGGTTAAATTATCTACTCGACTTATTTTATTTATAAATATGTTCATACTTCTTAGAGATTGCCTCTAATAATAAGTGATGAACATCAACAATAATATTAATTTTTATCCAAAAAATTGTGAATCTCCTATTGAAATATATTTTCATTCTTTCCTTTTGCAATTTTAGTCCTTTTAAGAAGTGTTCTAACCTCTTTATAAATATTTGGTAAGCAACTCAAATATAACCTCCACCCCCTCTTCTCCAACCCCCTTTTTTTACTGGTAGAATCTATATCTAGGTTGAATCCTAAACACCCCTTCCCTATAAGATACTTACCAATTTATCAATGGTTCAACTTGATATAAAAAATACCCATCGTATGCACTCACGTGGTATTTACCATTTCCTTAGAGTGACCCCCCATGACGAATGAATGAAATATTATTCCAAAAATTTGTTGAAGTGAAGAAACATCAATAAAAAGAAGAGACACAGGCAATTATGAGCCAGGAAGGAGTTCAAGTTAGGAGCAAGTGTGAGGTAAGAGAGAGTGCAAGTCAGGAGCAAGAGTGAGTGCGATTAGAGATGGAGTGTGAACCAAGAGGGAGTGCAAGCCAAGAGTAAACCCCATTATCTATTTTGAAAGTCCTAATGTGAAGTCAGGATACCCTAGCTAGAAATTAAAATGCCCTAGTTGGAAGTATAGAGGCCCAAGTTGGAGATAAACAAAAGAGCGAATACATGGCAAGTTCAATCCAAGTAGCAGATGTTACACTAGAAGTAAGTATCAAGGATGAGATGATTGAGCATGATATAATGGTTCTTAAAAGTATAGGGTTAATATGTAAGTTCCATATATCATGGATAAGGGTTTTGGAGATTCAAAATTGGATCAAGTGGAAGTGGGGATTGAATTCAAATTATTATGTGACTTTTCTTCCTAAAGGTTTTTTCCTTATCATCTTTTCCAGTTCAAAAATTAGGGATAAAATAATGGTTGGTGGTCCATGGTTTAGAGGAAGAGATGCACTTTATTTGAGACCATGGAATGAATTTTTTTTTTTTTAGACAGAAACCGTTAAGGAACTTCCAATGTGGGTTAGTCTTTTTGGACTTCCATATCAGCTTATAAATAAAAATATTTTGAAAATATTGGAAATACCCTAGGGGAATTCATCAAGGAAGGACTAACAACTAAAGAGTGAAATAATGCTATATACACTTGAATATGTATTGCTATGGATATTTTAAAATATTTGCCCCAATCCATGATGATTAAATATGAATCAAGAGAATGAGAGCAACAAGTAGATTATGAAAATATTGCATTTTGTTGCCGCAAGTTTTTTGAGATTGGACACATGGCAAGGGTTTACAAAGTAAAAACTATGAAGAAAGGCAAAATTTCTAGCCATGAGATAAAATTCAAGATGATGTAAGGAAATAATAAAAGCTAGATCAGATCAAGGATATTCCACTTTAAAACAAGAGGTAAATAAATCCTATCTACAATATCATTTGGCAAGTTCAGAAGGAATCAAAAGTGCAAAATATGTGGAGATAAAATACAAAACAAAGACAACAAAAAAGGTCAAGTTTATTCCAAGTAAATTATCTTCATTTTCCTCAAGTAGTATAGAATCCTCTTTAGGTAATAAAAGTGAAAGTGGTGAAGAAGTTATCCCTTGCACTTTAAGGTTTCAAGAGCATAATAATATATAAATGAGGTTGGAGGAAACCCATAAAAATTTATGGTTTTAGGGCAGAATAAGAAGGTAATTTCTACATAAGAGTATCCTTGCACTTTATATTTTACAAGTCGACATAAAAAATATTGTGTTGAGAGGTTATTCCTTGCACTTCAAATCCTTCAAAACAAGGCAAACGTAAAGATGATAATTCTTACTATGAGTAGTGTGAGAATATTGAAGAGATTGATAAAGATGAAAGTATTGTTGGGAATGAAAAAAGAGAGGAAGAGCCAAGAAGCAAAAACAAAGAGAAAAAGAAACACAAAGGGATATTAATATGGGAAGACAAAATCAAATATCACAAGTGTTAGCAAGAAGTGGGGATAAACCCATAAATAAAATAAAAAAATAACAATGAAAATAATGTCTTGGAATATTAGGGGAATGCATAAGGACCCTAAAAAAAGTAATAAGAAATTGTGAGGTTGTTATAGACAAGATATTTTTAGATATAGAAGTTGGGTAGCAAATATTTTAACCATTTGCAGTGTTGAATTTCATCTTGACAAAATTTAAAATTTTGAAGGCATTTGATATAAAAGGAGTTGATTGTGGAAACTTAGCAATTTGAAGAAGATGAAGAATATCTTTGATAGAAGGGTAAATGAAGAATATCTCCGATAGAAAGACAAAGTTAGATATGCTTTAGTTAACTTGTTAGAAATGTAATGAGAGCAATGTAATATTTTATTTTCATAATGGGAGTGACTCCTAATAGAAGACATGAATAGCTTATTAATTTTTTTTTAAAATGAAAACCATTATTTTGTAGAGGAGGTCCAAGGTTCAAACCTTGGTAAGGGTTGGTTCAAGGTTTGGCTCTTCTTTGGGAGGTCCAAGGTTCAAACCGCATGTGTGTGTGGAGGGGGATATGTGTTAATCCTCTATTTATAAGACTATATTTTGACCTTATGAAGGTTCATGGTTGGGATAAGAATACTCAGTCCTAGGTGTCGATAATAGGGGTTTCTCACACTAACCAAATCCCCAAAAAAAAACCATTTTTTGTGGACGTAAGTCAAGCGTACATTAAAGGTCATCCTTTTCATGAATCAAACTTGGGTTTCTGTAAAGAAAACATAATACCTTTACCATTATGATGTTGTGACAAATATGTTTTGTAAACCGTTAATATCAACTTACACTTTTTAAAAAAGATAAATACAACATAAATTTTAAATTCTTCTACAAAGTGGGTGGTGTTGAAATTTTAAATTCTTCTACAAAGTAGGTGGTGTTAAAAATGGTTCATGAAGACTACTTCATATACCATCTCACACGTAATTACAAGATATAGAACCTAACACCTTTACCATTATGATATTTTGACAAAGATATTTTGTAAACCCTTAATACCGATTAAAAATTTTAAAAAAAGATTAATAGAACATAAATGTTAAATTCTTCTATAAAGTAGGTGGTGTTGAAAATTATTTTTTAATATTGTGTACCATATTAGGTGTAATTACAATACATATAACATAATGCCTTTACCATTATCCTGACAAAGATATTCTATAAACCCCAATATCAAAAAAAAATAATAGAACATAAATTTTAAATTCTACAAAGTAGGTGATGTTGAAATTTTAAATTCTTCTACAAAGTAAGTGGTGTTGAAAAAAATTCATTAAGATTGCTTTGTGTACCATCTTACACGTAATTACAATACATAGAACCTAATGCCTTTACCATTATGATGTCTTGGCAAATATTTTTTTATTAGGAACGAAAACATAGGATTTTGAAAGGATCCTTAACCTTTTACAATGAGACATAATAGAAACAAGAACAGTAAGCGAATCAAGAGGAGAACAACCTCAAGGTACATGGGGATACAACAAAATAGCCACAAATTGGAATAAGGAAGAAAATGCCTTCAACAAAAAGCAAGAGGGAGCACAATATCAACCAAGCACTAAAAGAGACCAGAATTCAAAACTAGAACACACTAAGTTAAACAGGTAGAAAAATCCTTCATACAAATTTGAAGAGCATTCTGATTGACCCCCTGGTTGACCAACATGTCAGCTTCCTTATTTCCTTCTCTAAAGGTGTGCCTGAATTCAACACCTTCCAAATTCTCAATGCGATGGTAAATATCTTCTATTAAATATGCAATGGACTAGTGGGGGAATGATTTTTGTTAATGACTTTTGAGCCTCTTGCTCAAATTCATTAATTGTTGCACCATTTAAAGAATTTAGTGATATTTTGTGGACTCGTTTGTGTTGGAAATTGATAGGAAGTTTTGAATAGAAAGTGCTAGTAGACCTATCAGTTTCTGATAGCTTGGTAGAGTTGTCCAGGATACGCGCAGATGGCTTCGAAACTCAACCCAAGGGCACCTACACTCAACATAGGTGGCGCCTACTCCTAGAGCAACATACAAGGTAGCACCTACTTCATTTCTGGTGGAACCTACTCCTCGTCTGGTGGTGCCTACACCTGGTTTGAGCATACACAGACTATTTTTATCAGTGCCTACTTCTAATTTTTTGATGACGGAGATCATTTTTAGTAAATATGTGTCACAAATTTTATTTAAAATTTGTTTAAATATTTTCATTTTATGATTTTTCCAGATTCTTTGACATGTAAAATCTTATGGATCTAGAAAGACAGTTGTGAAGTTATGTAAAATTTAGCAAGTAGGTAGGGAAATATGTAAGTCTTGTTGTAATAAATCCGCATGGAAAAATATAAGTCCTGGGAAACTTGCCTAAAGGCCAGTGTTAGGGTAGAGGTCTCTAGTAGCATGGCAATGTCAATGGGTTAGTGGAATGCCAATTGTCTTAGGGGGGCTTCATAATGTAAAGTGTGGTTCCGATTGTACGTGGGTGGTTCAAAGCTTCTAAGATTGTTGGAATTGAGTAAAGAGCATTGATCAGTTTGCAGGGATGTGTGGTCAAGTACTGGCAAAACCTTCAGGAAGTTTTAATTATAGCCATCTATCATTTTATATTTTAAATTATAAGTCGTGCATGTTCTATATAATATTGTTGCATGCACCTTGTAATCTTAGCTTTTGGTCATTTAGCTTTTCTCCTAGTGGCTTTTGGCCTTAGTGGGTTGATTCACTATCATCTTTTGGCTGGCCTTTGTAACACCACAAATTTAATATAGAAACTATTTTCAGTTGTATTTGTGTATATTTAAATTTGGTGGAATTTCATGTGGCATTGGCCCTTGGTTCACACCAACCTTACCTCTTGCAGTTGTTTTTAGAATATATTTTATTTTTTTGTGTGTTGCATTGTATTTGGGTGGATTTAATATAAAGACTTGCGGTTGTATTTTGTGTATCTTTAGTTGAGGTTGGATTGCATGTGGCTTGGCCCTTGGTTCACCTTACCTTACCTCTTGCATTTGTTTCAAGATCCATGTTACTTTTTTCCATTGTGTCTTTCATATTTTGGAGGATCAATCAACCATTTTTCCATGGTGCTATCATCTCTTTCTTTCCTATTTTATTTCCCTGTTTGTTTTATTATTACGTTGTTTTTTATTTTCCTCTCTCCCTTTTCCCTACAAGTTTTTATTTTGTTTTATGAGAGTTAGCTCTCTTTGGAGGTCTTTTCCTCTTGTACAATCCTACATGAGAGGAATATTCCTATGTTGATGCTATGCACGGGTGCAAGTGTGGGTGTGCATTTTTAGACGTCAACAATTTTGGCATGCCCAGTGGGATAGATCTACAATTTTACTATAAGATATCTACATAGATCTTGTTATATTTTAAATCATTCAAGATTTGATGTTTGTTTTGACTATTATATGCTTGTTGAAGCATTTTATTAAAATCACGTGGTGAATCTATTAAAAGAACTAATCTGAATCTACCTTATTTTTTGTTCTTTCATTTTTTAAAAGGTTTTTTTTGTCATGTGTTTCAGTTTTGTGGGTACCTAGCAATTTTGTTGGGTGTGGATTTTTGGTTATGTTAAAAATTTAAAGATGTTAATGAATCTATGTCCAATGGATGCTAAGGCTACCTGATATTTTGGGTTCTCTTCACATTACAAGTATGTGTCTCTTATGAGTCATAAATTTATTAATGAATGTTGAGGAGCTCAATATTTATTAATGGTTGCACCAATTGAAATTCTGGTGATATCTGGTGGATAATTTTGTACTGGCAATTGGTGAGGAGTTTTGAGCAAGTGTTGGCAGGACTATCAATTTTTGGTAGCTTGGCAGAGTTGATCGAGACATGTATATGGCACCTACACTCATCTAATATGGTGCCTACACTCAACACAAAAGGGTACCTACACTTAGTGGTACCTACATCCAAAGCAACATCTAAGGTGGTGCCTACTACCCATTTTACTGGTGCCTACATCCAGTTTGATCGATTCCTACACCCACTTTGAGCACACAAAGATTATTTTTATTGGTGCCTACTTCTAATTTTTTGTCTACTTTCAAGATTTTGATGGTAGAGACTATTTTTAGAAAATATATCCCATAATTTGTATTTAAAACTTGTTTATATATTCTCTTTTTATGTGTTGTCCAGATTCTCTAATATGTAAATTATTACAAATATGGAAAGATAATAGGAAAGATATGTAAAAGTAGGCAAGTAGGCAGCAAAATATGTAAAGTATTGTTGTACTAAATCTGCGTGGAAAATAGAAGGCCTGGGAAACTTGCCTAAGGGCCAATGTCAAGGCATAGGGCTCTAGCAGCATGGCAATGTCAACGAGTTAGTGGAATGCCAATTATCTTAGGGGGCTTTGTAATGTAAAGTGGAGCACTAATTGTACATGGGTAGTTCAAAGCTTCTAAGATTGTTGGCATTGAGGAAAGAGTGTTGGTCAGTTTACAGGGATGCATGGTCAGGTATTGGTAGATCCTGCAGGCAGTTTTAATTGTAAGTAGTGCATGCTCTATATAATATTTTTGCATGCACCTTGTAATTATGGCTTTTGGTTGGGGCTTTTTTGGGCTTCAGCATTGGGTCCTAGTGGGTTGATTCACCACCATATTTTGGATGGAATTTGTAACACCGTGAATTTAATATAGAAACTACTTTTAGTTGTATCTATCTATCTTTAGATTTGGTGGAATTTTATGTGGCATTGGCCCTTGGTTCACACCAAACTTACCTATTGCAGTTGATTTTAGGATACATTTTATTTTTGTGTGTGTTGCATTGTGGCTAGGCAGATTTAATATAGAGATTGTTGTTGTTGTATTTTGTGTATCTTTAGCTGAGGTTGATTTCCATGTGGCTTGGTCCTTGGTTCATCTTACCTTACCTCTTGTAGTTGTTTCAGGATCTGTGTTACTTTTTGCCATGGTTTCTTTTATGTTTTGATGGATCAATCAACCATTTGCCCATGGTGCTATCGCTTATTTCTTTCATTTTTTATTTCCCTATTTGTTTTATTGTTTTGCTATTTTTTATTTTCCTATTTCCCTTTTCCCCTACAAGTTTTTATTTTTTTATGAGATTTAGCTCTCTCTGGAGGTTTTTTCCTCTCATGCAATTCCACATAAGAGAAATATTCCCATGTTGACGCTATGTGCGGGTGCAAGTGAGTGTACATTTTTAGACATTAATAGTTTCCTTTAGAAATATTAATGACAGAAAGAGAGTCACCTTCAATATCCACCTTCTTTGCATTCATATTTCCAAGAGCATGACCCATTGATAAAGCACCCAAGCTTTAGCAAAAAAACTAGACTAAACACCTAAGAAGTCAACAAAGGCCAAAAGAATAGCCCATTTGTCATTCCTGATGATTCCTCCAACCCTTGTGATGTTTGGGTTTCCCTTAGCCACTCCATCAGAGTTCAATTTTATCCAACCCTGAGGTGAAGGCTTCCATTTGACAAGATCTCTAGGATTAGGGGTGGGCAAATTACAAATACCTTCAAAATTTAGGATACCCAACTAGTTGGCAAGCTTACCTTCACTATGGGACCATTTATCATCTTTGATAGGGATTATGGAAACATTTTTTTTCAAGGAATTGAAAATTTTAGCTTCCACATATAGGGGATCCTTTTTAACATTCCTGAAGGTCCTATTGTTTCTTTCATTCCAAATATCCCAAAGAAAATGAGGCAAATAGAAATACCAACAATTTCTAAGCAGAATATTATGGAAGAGGGCAACCCACTCTAAACATAGGTCTAAAAACCATAACCTAAAAGAGCTTCTGGTAGCCAATGTGATTTGAACTAGAGTTGAATGGACCTGCGATATAGATCACAGATCTCAACTAGTCGCCTCACACCAACTCGACTACTCACTCACCCTTAAAAATTTTAGGTTAGAAAGAAACCTCGAGAGCCATTCTTAGGTGGTCAAAAATGTCGTCCCATCTGAGTATACCACTATATAGAGGGAAGCCATAAGAGTTTTTTTGTGTCCTCCTTCGCATCGTAGAGGTTTGAATCGTGGACCTCCCGTTCAACAAGGTCAAGCTCGTCTTCTCCATTTGCATTATAAATATGGATAAAATTTTTAGGTTAGAAATAAACCTCGAGAGTCGCTCTTAGGTGGTCGACAATGTCGTCCCATCCGAGTATACCACTATCTAGAGGAAAGCCACAACAGATTTTTTGTGTCCCCCTTCGCATCGTAGAGGTTTGAACCGTGGACCTCCCTTTCAATGGGACTAGGCTTACCTTATCCAATTACAAAACTCTTAGGTAGAGAAACCTCCAAAGCTACTCTTAGGTGGCCGACAATGTCGTCCCATCCGGATATACCACTATTTAAAGGGAAGACACAAGAAATTTTTGTTGTATTCACTCAATCTCACATTTGTATAGGGATTCAAACTCAGTACCTCTTAAATGGAAAGAGTTGTTCAAAATGATCACCAACACGCCATACTTACAAACGACAAATATATTTTGTAAACCTTTAAACTTAATTTTTTTAAGATTAATAAAACATAAATTTTAAATCCTTTTACAAAATAAATGGTGATGAAAATAATTGATTAAAACTGCTTTTTGTACCACTTACACATAATTACAATACATATAACCTAATACCTCTACCAATATGATGTCCTTTAAACCTTTAATCTCAACTTACACTTTTTAAAAAAAATTAGTAAGACATAAATTTTAAATTCTACAAAGTAGGTGGTGTTGAAATTTTAAATTCTTTTAAAAAGTAGGCGGTGTTGAAAATGATTCGTTAAGACTGCTTTGTGTACCATCTTACCCGTAATTAATATACATAGAACCTAATGCCTTCACCATTATGATGTAATGTTAAATATATTTTTTAAATTTTTAATATTTATTTAATTTAAAAAAAAAATAATACGACATTGATTTTAAATTCTTTTACAAAGTAGGTAGTGTTGAAAACGATTTGTTAAGACTAATTTGTCGATTTGTTAAGACTAATTTGTGTACCATCTTGCATGTAATTACAATATATAAAATCTAATGCCTTTACCATTACGATGTACTCTTAAATATATTTTTTAAACTCTTAATATCGACTTATATTTTTAAAAAGATTAATACGACATAAAATTTAAATTCTTTTACAAAGTAGGCAGTGTTGAAAATGATTAGTTAAGACTACTTTGTGCACCATATTACATGTAATTACAATACATAGAATCTAATGCCTTTACCATTATGATAATATTGTGTAATTACTTTACAAAGTAGGCAGTGTTGAAAACGATTAGTTAAGACTACTTTGTGTACCATGTAATATTACATGTAATTACAATACATAGAATCTAATGCCTTTACCACTATGATAATATTGTGTAATTACAATACATAGAATCTAATGCCTTTACCATTATGATAATATTGTGTAAACCTTTAATCGACTTACACTTTTAAAAAAAGATTAATAGAACATAAATTTTAAATTCTTCTACAAAGCATGTGATGTTGAAATTTTAGATTCTTCTACCAAGATAAGTAGTGTTGAAAATGATTCATTAAATTACACATAATTGCAATACATAGAACTTAATTGACTTTACCATTATGATGTCCTATGAAAGATATTTTGTAAACTCTTAATATGGACCAACATTTTTTTAAGATTAATAGGACATAAATGTTAAATTCTTCTATAAAGTAAGTGGTGCTGAAAACGATTTATTAAGTTACATGTAATTACAATATATATAAAACATAATACCTTTACCATTATGATATGAAAAGAATATTTTGTAAACCTTTAATATTTACTTATACTTGTTATTGGTTGGAGGGATGCGGATACTAAAAGCCTTAATTGTGATGTAGAGAAATGGATTTTCATCCCATAATCATTAGCAGAGTGCAAGACAATACGCCATGGCACATTACTCCATATAATATGTTTTCTATGATATAATGATTATCAATGATCATGATTGATAAACTTGTGTTTTGTTGACAGCTTTGTTTATTAACCCTTTTCAACGAAGATTAGTTTAATTCCTCATAAGATGTGTTAACCCAACCCCTTTTTTAATTGTAAAAGTGGTTATCTTAAATTAATATAAATTTATTAAAAAAAATTAATAGGACATAAATTTTTAATTCTTCTGCAAAGTAGGTGGTGTTGAAAAGGATTTGTTAAAATCGCTTTATGTACCATACGTAATTAAAATACATTAAATTGTTATATACCTTTAAATAATAAATATTTTGATAATGATATGAGCTTGAGAAACAACAGCAGAAGACGTGGATGAGTTTGATAATGATATGAGCCTGAGAAACAACAGCAGAAGACGTGGATGAGTTTGACTTGTTCCTACAAGTGTAATTTTGTCACATTTAATTAATTACTTTTAACCTCTAATTAATCTTATATGTTATATGTTTTTATGTGTTATTTTGTAAATTTTTAAAATAATAAAATATATATTTTATTAGTATATTATAAAAGCACAATGTGATTGGTGATCTCCATCCCAATATAGTTTTTTAAAGGCTTTGCGATTTTACAAGCCCAACGACTCAGGTGTATGGTTTGGATGCAGTTGTTCTCTTGTTGGACACGTGGCACGAGACTAGTTTCATCGGACGAAGGAGATCTGGTGGTTTCAATCCCACATTCATGTGGTGGGAAACTAAATCGCACAGCCAACAGAGGCTGGCGATTCGGGGGCTGGAGATTTGTTTTTCCGGTGACGGGTTGTTGATTTCCTACACCTGTCGGACTTTCTGTGGCGCCTGAGTCAAGCGCAGTTGACGGCAACAACGTCGCAGAGAATGGGCGAAGGTGAAACATATACTTTTCTTTAAGTGGATTTTGCAGCCCTTTTTCACAATTAAAAAAGTATTTTAAATTGACGACAAGGTTTCTTTGATGTTGATGTAAATGCTTAGAAAAAACTTGTATGTAAGTGCTTTGCAATTACTTTTGTAAAAGTGCATATCAAATAAAAATGTATGCATTTAATTCTTTTTCTAGATCAATGAAAAGCTATTTCATTGCATTTGACTAGAAAAGATTTAATTGTAAACCTTTAAGCATTAATATTTTTAAGTATATTTGGTTTATATATCAGATAACAAATGGTTTTAGATTTAGCAGACGAAATGATTGTTATATCTTAGATAGTTGGCCTTTGGTTTATAAGGTTCAAGAAATCACAATCCAAATGTCTTTAATGTAAAAATTATCATAATGACCTAAGGACAAAGGTAAAATGTGAAGTCAAAACCTTTGATGGATCTCGAGATCCAGATGTCCTAGGTAGTTGGATCATGGACATGGAACGTGGTTCTCCTATACAAATGTTCCTACTAAGGAAAAAGTACCTTTTGCAAAGCTCAAGTTGACAGGGTTAGCAAAACTTGTAATTATGGAAAGATAAGAGGGTCAAAACCCAATCACCACTTGGGATGGTTTGATTTTAGCCTTGAAGGATACTTTTTATCCTTTAGACTATGAACATGGCTTAGTTGTCAAATGGTATAGGTTAAGAAAATCCTATAATATGCCTGTTCAACATTATTTAACAGATTGAGAATTTTGCTTTGTGTGAAGGATACAGCAAAAGTCCTTATCATCAAGTTTACAAGTGGGCTACTTGAACCTTTGTATCGGGAGTTGAAGTCTACTCCCTTAACCACTTTGGATGCAACATTTAATCATGCAAAGCTAGTAGAAAAGAAGCTTGTGGCTCAATAAAATGGGGCTTCTAGACCTCCAAATCAACAATAGACAAATAAGGCAAATATGCCTTCTTCTCCTCCATATAATGGTAAGAAATTTTGCAATCATTATAAACGAAGCAAACATAAGGAATCTAAATGTTCCAGGAAGAGAAAGAACCTCATGTAAAATCTCAATAGGAGGAACCTCAAAATAGTCCCCTTGAGATCGTAGAAGATAGAGAATATAAAGAGTTAAAAGGTAAACTAAACAATGTTATCTTGATGCATCATAAATGTGGTCGTGACAATTATTTTGTCTCGAAAGCCCACCTAACAATGTTTCTATGAATTGTATTACTGACAACAGATTGCAAATAAATTTGATTGCAAAATCCATAGTTGATAGGCTAAAATTACCTGTAGAACCATATCCTCGTCCATATTCACTTGGATGGAAGGATACTGGTTCTACCTCCTACATCACATAAACTTGCATTGTGTTCTTTGCCTTGGGCCCACATTTTGTGGACCAAGTCACATGTGATGTGACTCTGATGGATTATTGTGGTCTTATTCTTGATAAGCCCTATTAGTATGATAAAAGGACTCAATATGACACATAAAATGAAACATACACAACACATCACACAAATAAGATATTTCTTATTCGTAGCCTTCCACATACCACACTTTTACTTTGCTCACATTGGCCCCAAAAGATCACATTAATCTTTAACAAGCCTCAAGACACACCTGCTCCATCAACACCACCTTCTCTTAAGGAGGCAATCCCTCCTTCTTCATCAATACCTCCTCCTGCTCTTGAGCGGTCTTCTTTATTACCACCTTCACAAGTTCCTTTTGCAGTATACTCTTCTATAGGCCATTGCCTCATTGATTTCCTTCATAGATTAGCAATAGAGTTGTGACCAAATACTGTATTTCAACAACATCTCGAGGCATCTTCGACCTTGTTCAAACCAATGATGATGTGGTGTCTTGGCTTTCGTTTCATCCTACCCATGGGATATGTGTTCAAAGTTTGGTGACTCACCCTCCTAATTCTATTGTAAAAGCATTGCAGTCTAATGCTTATTTAGTGGGGACGTATGATGAGGACATATCTTCCTAGGTTTATATTTCTTAGATTAGATTTATTTTCGCTAATAAAATAAACCTATGTAAACATGAGCCTTTAATCTCATGTGGGTTTCTAGATTCTTTAGTTGGAAAATTAAGCTCTCATGTAGCTTAAGCTAGTATTTAGTTGGAAACTTAAGTTGGCATGGAGCGAACGAGTAAAGGTTTAAGAAATTTAAGAAGTTGGATGAGTGGCCAATTCCAATCCCTCCAGAATCGACACCTATGATGACTAAATTCTTGGTAGAAATATTTCTCAGGGGTAGAGACTAGGAGGATGAATTAGCTTAGGGTTATGGAAGCCTTGAAGTCTACATAGTGAAGGATAGCTATGATAATATATTTCCATAACCTCCTCCTCATGCATATTAGGTTGAGGATTGGAGAAATATTTGATAGTCCAAGGGTTGGTTGAAAGTGAACATCTTTACCTGGCAATTCATGCACAATGGAATTCTTAATTTTGATAATCTGAGACATAGGGGAATCGTTGGTCCATCACAATGTGTTTTATGCTACAAAAACAAGGAAACATTTGACCACTTGATGTCTGAGTTCCTGTTCACATGCCAAATCTGGAAGCGATGGTTTTTAGTTTATAAAATCCAAGCCAATTGTGATTTGAAGCGGATTAATATTTGGAAAATATGAAATAGGGATAGATTTATATTTGAAGCTCTTTGTATCAAGTGGAATATTGGATTAAACTTTATTTGGTGGAAAGTATGGTTAGAGAGAAATGACAAAAATTTAATAGAAACATTTTCATCCTTGGATGGTGTTTAAAAAGTCATTTGGAGCAAAGTCATGGAAACTGTGGTAGTATATACTAAATTGTGTTAGTATAGGATGATATAAGGATAATTGAGAAGGAATTTCAAGTGCAAGAGGGGAAGGACAGATGTAGTTGGAAACCACCCCCAAAATATTAGATTAAAACTACCACTAATGGAGTTACAAAAGGTAATTTGGGTAGAGCTGGAATTGAAGTGGTCTGCAAGAATGATGTTGGGACATTGCTCTATTCGGAACTGCAAAGCCTAGACAGGGCCATGAACAATGAAGTAGAAGCCTTAGCTATCAAATCTACTTCTATCTGGGCACTAAGACAAAGTTATAGGAGGATAATCATATAATAAAATTCTCAAATCTTGGGGGAGATTTGAATTGTATGGCAAACTTTGCTTTGGAGACGTGGAGATTAAGGATTCTTGTCACCCAAATTAAGGAATTATGGAGGGAATTTTAAGATGTGATTCTGATTTATGTGGGTAGAGCTTTGAATAAAGTGGTAAACTTCTTGGCTAATACGGGTACCAAGAAGGAGGTAGGGGTTCAATGGCATAGTGGCATGGCTATTGAGGATGAGAGGATTAGACAAGTTGGTGAGCAAATCCAATGTTTAGCTAATTTGGATAGCCATTGCAAAAATATGGTTTAGGATATTTGGCTCCAATGTAGATCTCTTTTACTATTGTAAACAGGTGTTCTTGTTGGCTAAGGTTGGGAGGAGTCTCGTCCCAACTTGTAAATAATATTGTTTTAATATAATTTTTAAAATTTCTTTTTCAAAAAAAAAGATTCAAACCAAATGCAAGTCACTCAGTTGTTGCATTTGAGTTAGAAAAACTCTTTCAGCTATCATTTTTTCTCTTTTTAAGTTGGAAAATTATTTTCATATTTTTAATACTTAAACTAACTGCAACAACCACCCAACTGTTGCATTTAAGCTAGAGAAATTATTTTCAACTGTTAATGTTTAAACTAGGGTTTAAGCCCTAGGGTTTTTTTTTAATTTATAAGAAATTGTTTTTTGTTTACATGTGAAGCCACAATAAAATGATAATCAAAAGAGATCCAACATGAAAGTATGCAAGGGAAGGAGATAAGAAAGGGGGATTGTTTTTGTAATTTTTGTTGGGCTCAAATTTTTGGAAGCATAAACCACCTCAAATATCACATGGTAAGGCAAAAAGGAAAATATGTCAAGTAATGCCCAAAGGTGTTGACTAACGTTTAGAAAGAATGCAATGCCATCCTCTCAAACTAATATAAAATTCAAATAAAGAACAAGCTAGGCCATGAAAACCCCCACTTCTCAACCTCATACAAAGGGTACCGTCAGCACCTATAGCTACTTTTACCACTAGAGATCCAGTCATTCAATTGCACATCCAATGAGTGGGATGAAAAAGTCTTATTTTGTAAAATATTTCGTGGCAGGTCATAACCAACGCTTGAGGGTATGACTACATGGAACAAGCAATGAAAGTCATTGCAAGTTTTTGGTATTTTTTGTATCTTTCCTTCAATATGTTAAGGTCTTTATATTACCAGGGAATGGTAGATGCCATCTCAGTTTGCAACGTAGGATTTAAGCTACTAATGTAGGATATTCTTAGGGGTGCCCTCCATGAATCTATGGATTATATTTAGTTTTTGCTTTATGAGCAACATATGGTGTAGAGGAAAAGGGGTTACACTATCATGTCCAATGGGTGGACCAATGGAAGAAGTAGAACATTAATTATTTTTTTGGTTTCTTCTACAACAAGAATTGTATTCCTTAAGTCAATGGATGCATCGTCATAAGTTAAGAGTGTCGATACGCTTGCACGATTACTATTTGAGGTTGTGTTAGAGGTGGAATATTAGAATGTTGTCCAAGTCATCATGGATAACACAATGACATATGTAACAGCTAGCAAGATGTTGGAGGAGGGATTTCCCACCCTTTTTTGGACCCCATGTGCAACTCATTGTCTTAATTTGCTACTTGAAGACATTGAGAAATTACCTTGGGTGTCAAAGGTTGTACAAAAGGACAAATCTATTACAAAAATTATCTACAACCATACATGGGTACTCCATATCATGAGGCAATTTTTGGATGGGATGGAGCTAGTGCAAGTTGGAGTTACACACTTTGCTACAAACTTTGTGACATTGTAGAACATTTTGATGTAAAGGGGGCATTAAAGAGGATATTTGTAAGTAATGAGTGGAGTGTCGAAGACGTTGCTCTATAGTAAGGGGTAGAAGGTGAATGACTATATCTTTGAGGAGCCCTTCTGGATAGCCATGGATGGGGCCATCAAGGTACAAGACTAAGTTTTTTATTTTATTTAAATTATTTTCATTTGCGAATTTTGTATTGTATATTTTTTATTGTAACTTTTCTTTTTGTTTTAGGTGTCAGAGCCTTTAGTGAGGGTTCTTCATCTTGTTGATGGAGAAAATTCACTATTGGGATATGTATATGAGGTTATGGATAGGGCCAAAGAGGCAATTGCCTCATTTTATAACTATTCTACTATGAAACTTTATTCTCATTAAAAAAAATCATTCACCCATGAATAATTATCCACAATAATAATACACACAATAAGATAAAGATAAATAATAATCTTAAGGTAGGGCAACACCAATAATACTCCTACAAAGGGGGCATTAAAAAGGATGTTTGAGAGTAATGAGCTTGTAGTAAGGATTGATGTTATGTGCCCAAGCTCAACCACATGAAATAAGAAAAAGAAGAAGAATACCGACAATGGAGAGAATGAAAATCATGTCTCTCCCTTTGTGTTATGGAATTATATATTGATAAAAATGAGATTAGGATTAGGGTTCCCAAATTCATATTACATGAAATTCAAATGAACTTGAAATGATATTACACATTAAAATAACCTATTCTAATGAAGTCTTATTAAAGCCTCATAACAATTATTTAGGAACCTAACTAATAAACATTACCTTGCAATATTAACATGTCTTCAATCCCTCTCTTAATGGTAGAAGGTCACTTTATTTCAATAGATGATTGCCTCAGGTGGCTCTTTGTGTAGCTAATTAGCCAATTTTCCATGAAATACGACTTCAATTTTTTGGGTCTCCATATATTGTTTGGTCATCCCCCATGCCCTTTCAAGTTTTTACAGGTTTTAATTTTCCAAAAATAGTACAACCCTTATCCTTTTGCATCCACAAGGGGTTTTCATAAATGGGATAGAGTAGAGACTGACCAATACTTTCCACCCACATGAAGGTGGTTTTACAAATAAGCATTAGCCTTGCTGGTCCTATTGCATCTCCATTATTAGGGGATATGGAGGTTTTCAAGCCTATTTTTGTTTGAAATGTTCAAACTTCACCCTCTGGAGTGGCTTGGTGAAGATATTGGCAATTTGATCTACTGTTAGCCAATAGTGCATTTTTATTGTGCCATCTTGAACAAGTTCTTGGATCCTATGGAATTTTGTATTATTGTATTTGGTTCTGTTGTGAAACACAAGATTATTTTCCATGTGGATTGTTGATTGATTATCCACATGCAGTCTTGTAGGAACTTTTTGAGTGTTTCGGGAGTGCATAACAAATTTCTCAACCATACCACTTCTTTGCTTGTCTCAATTGCAATAATATATTTGATTTTTGTTGAAGAATATGCTATAATATTATCATTTTAATCTCCCTGAAATTGGTGTTGAGCCAAGAAACATTAAGTACCCAGATATATATCTTCCAATGTTTTTATCTCTTGCAAAGTTTGAGTCTATGTATGTGATGAATTTGAAATCTGCATTCTTTTCATACAATAGGCTATAATTGTAGGTTATATTTAGGTATCTTGTTACTGCTTGATAGTGAATCTCCTTTGTATTTGTCATGTACCTTACCATAATTCTCATTGCATAAGCGATGTCAATTCTTGTGTTAGTAACATAGATGAGACTACCAATAAACCTTATGTAGATTTTTACATCAGCCTCTAGTGTGTCATCATTCATGGTGAGTTTCAGATTTGATTCCAATGGTGTTGTCACAAGGCATGCATCTTTGAGTTGAAACTTCTCCAAAATATTGTTGATGTATTTCTCTTGGGTCAAGAATATTTTACCATTTTATTGAGTTACTTCTATGCCCAAATAGAATTTCATCAATCCCATATCATATATATCAAAAGTCTTTACAAGGTTGTTCACTGTGTTGATGATGTGTTTACTGTTACTTGTTAAAAGCATGTCATCCACAAATACTATGAGGTATGTAACTTTATCTTTGTTGTGCTTGATGAAAAATGTTGCATCAATGTCTTGGTAATCACACACTTCAAATTCAAGTTGCTTCATCCGATATGACAACTTGCTAAACCAAGAATGAGGGGCTTTCTCCAATTCATATAAATACTTTTGGAGTTTGCATACCTTGTGCTCCTATCCCACATTCTCAAAATCTTCTGGCTATGCCATGCATATTTCTTCTTACAATTCACCATTCAAGAAAGCAGTATTTACATCTAATTGATGAATATTCCAACCTTGTTGTGTAGCTAAGGCTATAAGAGTCTTGATTGTGGGCCATTTTGTGGTAGGTGAAAATACCTCAACATAGTCAATGCCTTCATTTGAGGTGTACTCACTGCCATTGCCAATCCTGAAGGTCTTTATTCTACAACTTGATTTTCATTCTACGTGAGGCTTGAATGCTTTAAAGAATTCGGGAGATTTAGAAATTTTCTCCAAAAATTTGATCCATAGTTTCTTTGAGAAGTCATCAATGAATGTGATGTAATATCTTTTGCATTTTAATAAGGGAATAGACATTGGCCCGAAAATGTCTGAGTGAACTAGCACTAGTTTTTGTGTGGACTTCCACTAACTCTTTGGAAAAGGCTATCGAGAGGATTTGGCAATGATGCATGCTTCACATTTTATGGGTTTGGAAGAGAAGTGTGGTAGTCCCTTGATAATAGACTCCATTTATCTCAATCGATCAAGTTTAACATCACCCATGCAAGCATGCCATAATACATCAACAAAAAATTTCTTGGGAGTTAGGGTGGCATTAAGTGCCATGTTAGCTTTGACAATGTGAACTTCAGAAGTCGGATATACAACAAGTCTAATGAGTTTTCCATCTAAGAAATCGGTCATGACCACTATTTTAGAGGATGGATGAATGACTGGAAGAGTTTTATCTTTGGAAGTGACACTCAAATAATATGAGACGTTTCAATCGAATAGTTCCATCTCTGTCAACTGGTTGAGAGGATTTGTCATCCATGTGAACTACACCAAGTAATTTTGAGTTGAATTCTTCAAAGAAGTCCTTGTTGGAAGTCATGTGTTGGGTGGCTCCAGTATCCATGATCCATGAACTGTTGGTTGAGGCTACATTGTGGGCAACTCCAATGGATTACAAAGTGAGATAAGAAATGTCATAGCCAACATATCCTGAATGTACCTCAATGAATATTTTAGGATGGTCAACATATGGTGATATAGCCGCTCGTGTGTTGATGATCTGGGTATGCACAAATCTAGCACTTTGTAAGATATCTCGATCAAAGTCATATTTATTTATATTATGTACACTATGTTTTTGAAACTGCTTGATCTTGTGTGTGGTAGTTCAACAATCAGTATCATAATGCCCTTTTTTAGTTATAACGTTTGCACACGATATTTGAGTTGCTAGTTCCTTGAGAGGTACTAGACTATTTTATTTATCCTTGATTGTGTTATCCTTGACTAGTTTGATGTTGTGAGTGTTCATGTTGACCATTGTTAGAACCTTATCCTTGTCCTTTACCTTTGCCTCAACCATGGCCTTGGCCACGAATTTTGTTACCTTAATTGTTTGAAAAAATTACATCTTTATCTACCTGAAAGGTTAAGTCACCAAGGTTAGAATTGGTGAAGTTTATGTCAAAGGGTTTGTCAATTTCAATGAACTTTTCTGCTAAGGTTTCAAAGTTGAGAGTTTTAGGGTTCCACTGGCTGATAAACTAGCAAGTAAGTTCGTGTAGTCTAGAATGTGAAGACATGACTACATGAGGAAAGCCCATGTGATACATTGATTTTTAAAGTCTTTATCAATGACCTGTTTAATATGGAAAAGGAGGTTGATGGTGGAAATGGTGTGTCCTTTTTGCATCTTTATTTGATTCATCTTGAGGACAAGATTAGCAAATTTTAGGTTAGATTTGGTGTCAAAGTTTTTCTTGAATACTTCGAGAACTGACCATGTTGTGTCATGCTTTGCTTTATCAATCAAATTATGAAGGTGATATTTTGTGATAAGTAGGATTCCGGAACAAATTCGATCATCATCTATTTTCTATTTTTCTAGAGCAACAACATTTGTGGGTGGTGTGGGATTTGTGTCTAGATGGTTGCACCATAGGTTCTCAAATTTTGTAGTTGTCCTAAGTCCCATGAACCATTGATACCAATTATCCTTATCTTTGAGGGTACATCCAATATTTTGTTTGAATTTGGAAGTCATTGTGACCTATGATACAACAAATACCTAAAATAGGTGGGTCAAGGTATGAACAAGGAACAAATGACTAAGTGAAGTAGAATGTACCAGTAAATAATGAGCCAAGTGATTACAATGAATGAATGTGATCCACTAGGTCTTGCTCACCATCCAAATAGAATCTCTTTTACAAATTAATTGTGCAAGTAAATGGCTATGAGTCCTAATGCAACAAGATGATGATGTGGCTAAATCTTGAATACTAAAAAAAAAAAGGTGTGTAGCCCAAACTGAAATATTGCAAATGAATGTAAAAGCTAATATCTCCAACAGATGAATGTGCAAGACAATATCTCCAATACTAGATTACATAAATAAATACCAAAGTGTGGTATTGCAAAACTAGTAACCTCAATCTTATGACTGCAAGTGGATGAGGTGCTGAAAGTTGGAGAGGTATAATGAGCTTGTCTCAAATTAAGGTCTTTACCTGAATTCCCTCATGCAGATGCTCGGTGATAAAATCAAAGTCATGATGGAGCCCATGTCCTACCAATACTCACCCAATGTATTATAATTAGTGATATACTCTTTAAAGAGAAGTGTGTGCTCAATTCCACAACTATGATGAATATTGGACTGGCTTAATTTTAATCTTGATTAAGAGTTTTCAGTTTTCTAAGCATAGGCAAAAGGATGATCCCTTTCCAAAGGTTCATTGTAGATGTTATTAGTGTAGTATTCCTAATTGGGAGGTAGTTTAGAAGCTATGGAAATGATCCATAAAGTTTCAAAATCAAGCTTACCCAAATTGTACAGCTTGTACGATCTCCATTATACAACATGCAAAATGACCAAAATCACTTGTACGAACACCAAATTGTATAGTTGTATGGTCCAAATTGTACAACACTGTACTTGGTATAATTTGGTACACAACCAATTCACCGAAACAGGTTTTACAAGTTAAATTGATAGTTTTTATAATTGATTTCTTGAACTAGGCAATAATTCCTTAATTGGCAGGTCTGGGTTGCAGCCTTAATTACCAAATCGGGTAAAACAATAGTTTGTACGATTTGGTAGAAACCCTTGTATGATTTGTAAAAAAATTGGTTGTAACTATTCTTTAGATCTATAACTTGATACAACCAATTCTTCTAGGACAAGTTTTGGAAAGTTTCTAAGCAGCAATTGCCCTAATTCTCCATAACATGCAAACCCTAATTTCTTTAGCAACAATTTATAATTACCATGGATGATTCCAGAATTGTACCACTATTGGAAAACATAAAAATACGATTGTAACTCATATTATAATCCACTCCATTCTTCACACCAATTCTATAGTTTAACCAGGATCATTCACAATACACTTCCATCCATATACATGGCAAGTTATGTCCCAAAAAATAACTACACAACCTGCAACAACTAGAATATATGGGGAAATTCACAAGTGCAAGGAACTAAGGAAAATGGATTTCATATTCATATTATCAGTAGTATTTCATCATTCATTACCATATCAATCATTGAACAACAATTCTACTCCACAAACCATGCTCTAGGAATTCTATATTGATAATACAATAATAAACAATTAATGAACATGAATGAACAACCATGAGCCACCAATAAATAAATAAGGGAGCAACATAATGCATGCCCAAACCATTCCAAAGTGGTTTTTGAAGCATCACATCATTTACAACTGCTATTTCCAACGAATTTCCAAAAAAAATATTTTTTCAAGGTTCATTAAGGTCTAATTTGATTTTTATCAAATTAACCCCAAATTCACATTCCAACTGCATCTCATTTTATGTCATATTGTACATGTGCAACCTTGTACATTTTTCTCTCTGCTTGTACGATTTGACACTCATGCACTTTAATAAAAATAGAGTAAAATTCAACAAAATTGTGCAAATCCATAGATCACTTTCTCTTCTTTTGGGAGGTGGATTTACCACCTACATCTACCCTTCCATTTAAATCAGGTAGTGCCCTCAATGTCTCGGCCTGCTCTTTCTTACCTGAATCTTGTTTGTAGTAATCAGCAAGCAAAATTTACAAGGTGGTACACTCATCCTTCAAGTGAGCTGCATACTAAATAACTTATAGGGCTTTCAACCCATACTCATTAGCCTTCTCTTCTACAATAGTCAATAGTGCTCCCAACTCTTCACACTTGGATGCTTCCTTACATCAACGTGGATTCCATTTGGGATTCTATGGCTAACTCCTCATTATTCTCAATAGTAACCTTCAGATGTTGATGAAGGCCGACTTCATATGCTACCATAGTCTCATCCTTAGCCTTTACCATAGCCTTGTGATCCATAATAATTTCATTATAGCATGTGGTATCCTTTTACAACTCTTTTATTTTATGGTTCTTTTCCTACAATTGTTCCTCTACGGTATTCAACTGATTAACCTAGTTGGTCAAATGTTCATTCTATGTTTCCAGTTGAGCTTCCAACTACTTTGTATGCTCTTCTACCTATTGGATCACAAGCTATTTTTTTTCTTACCATGAACGGAGTTGGTCTTCATAGGTAT
The DNA here is from genome assembly GCA_028583015.1 of Wollemia nobilis. Lineage (NCBI taxonomy): Eukaryota > Viridiplantae > Streptophyta > Pinopsida > Araucariales > Araucariaceae > Wollemia > Wollemia nobilis. The sequence goes on from JAQPPZ010002492.1 coordinate 156,938, forward strand.
GCTTCATTCTTGCTAACTCTATTTCCACTTTCTTTATTCTTTCCTCAGCTATGATTTTATTGTGTGTTAGCTCTTCCTGCATCACAACCATCTCCTTTTGAGTAGCTTCTAACTCCTCACACTATGTTTCTTTAGCCTGGTAAACCTATTCAAGACCTAAGCTGAGCCACTTGATCCATTTTGTTAGGAAATTCAATTTCCTCATGGTTAAGGCCAACTCCCAAGGTACTCTTTGAAATTATGTACCTGTTGTATTCAATGGATAGGTCTGACAAGTTGTCCTATCCAAATACACACGTGGAGTTGTACGGTAATTGGCATTCATTCCTTTTGGTAGATCCTTTCTTCCAATCATCATGGTTACATCTCTTCTTGGTAACAACCATGGATGTTGTGAATGGATGTGTGCTATCTACCTCGTACGATCATCAATGCACACCCATTCCACAATCTTTTCTAATTCAACAAAGGTTTTCTCCCTCCATTGTTTTAATTGTCTAACACCACCAATACAAAATTGCAATATAGTGTTGGTAAATATCTCACTAGCTTGTCAAAATAAGTGTTCCACCTACTCATTAGTATTTTCATACGCATCCTCCACCTGATCAAAGCAACGTACATTCCATTGGTAAGCTTGTACGAAGCTCCTTAATGTTATCTTGTGGTGGTATTTTTCCTTCTTCTCCTTGTGGATGAGAACTTTCTTCAACTTCTTTCATCATACTGGTTATTGTACCCTCTAGTGGTGGAATGTGTACTACCACCTTACTCATCTCTTATTTTACCGATGATTGCATCTCTTCGATATTAATAATTTATTTTTGAGATTGCTTCTCTTCCACTGGTATTTGGACTTCCTCCTATAACTTAGGCAAGTCCTCTTGTTGCTTGGTTGTCAACCCTTCATATTGCAGGTTCGAGTTCACTCTCCTTTGAGTTGCAACCGTCTATCAGGAGTAGGCTCTTCCTGTGGTACCTATACATTTGTCTGATCCCACTGGTTGAGATCACCTCTCGTTATAATTTTTATTTTATTTGTCTTATTAGGTGCTTCCAATGGTACCTCCAGTATGAATTTTACTTTTTCAATTGGTGGTACTATCACCATTCTTTTCAAGTATCTAGATGAATTCAAAAGTTTAGAATCAAAGGTCTAGAGTAATTTTGGGAATCCCATTATTTTTCCCATTTATACTAGACCTGGTATATTTAAAATCAGTAGGTCTACCCCTTTTGAATCATAGTACCCTTCCTCTAGTGCTGAATAGGTTGTATTATGTATGCACTTTGTCTATTTCTACCTTTTTCATCACATTTGAATTTATATAGGGCTAGATTGCTGCTCTACTTTATCCTCTTCTACAAAAGATCTAAGCTGCTCTCATAGCTTGTGGACTTGGGCCTGCTGTTCTAAGGCCGGTTCCAACTATCTCCTATTTCTCTTAGGATAAACATCTTCATCAAATGTAGTCTCAGACTCGTCCTACATTGGCGATGTTGTTTGCTTTGTACTTTTATTAGCCTTCTTTTTATCTAGAGTGGCTTTCAATAAAGGTACAATATTTACCCATTACAGTATGATCAGCTGATGGCTGACTAGGTGTTATTTCCCTCGATTGGATCCTCCCAGGAAAGTGAATTCCCATTCCTGATACGACATCCAATAATAGTGCAATAGCATGAAGGTCATGGTGAACATCTCCCTCCATACTATCAGTGATTGTTGCATCTGTTCCTGCAAGAATGCTCTCCAATCGTACTTCATGCCCTTGTAAACACCTTCCACATATTGTGCCATCCATATTGGCATCTTCAAAAATTGCAATTCTCCAAACAATCGGGCCATAAAAAAATTCATCACGCAAGCCAGCTCCTCAGTCTTTAACTGATATTGTTTAATTCTATAGGTACCAATACCTAAAATCTTAGCTTCCACAGGTGACTTCACAGATATGAGTGTCATGATCAACCTATGCATCTCAATGGGATCAACTATTATTTTCACAATTGGTTCTACCATGGGCAATTTGAATATCCATCAGAATACATCTGCCATTAACTCCACCTTAACATATTTGTTACCCACTTGTACAACTATTTAGTTCTTAGCAGGTTCATATGACTGGAGAATCTGCAATAAGTATTCATTGAAGAATACCTTATCTTGTGGTGGGATCTGCACTAAAATACTCACTCTAGCCTTTTTTATTGTCTCCTTAAATGGATGCTTGGAATAATTATTTTACCACCATTTCCTATAAAATTCTCTCATTGGTTACCCAAAAGTGACATCCTTGATGTCCACTTGCTTCTCCTCTGTTGCACTGGGCAACTCTTGTTATTTCAAATATTTTTCTCGGTGAACTTCACTGTAAAGTTCTCTTCTGGGTGCTCAAGGTGGTTCTATTTCTTCCCTCCTGTATTACAAAGGTGATATTTCTCTACCACCATACTAGTGCCTCTGAATCCTCCATGGCATTCATCCTCTCCCTCTCCAAGGATAATTACCACATCTTCTGGGTGACTAAAATCATTATCCTTGGTCTTGAATGGGGTAAACTAGGGGAGATCGCATGGGTCATTATTATTTATGGTGTAATGGTATTGGTGATCTATCAATCCTCAATGCTACAATGTGATCCGAATGAGCTCAATATTCTCGTTGTGAGCTCATACTTCTGCCATCACTGAGTGAAACCCTCGTTTGTACACCTTTCCTTTGATTCGGTAATTCAAGATAATATTACATAAAGTTTTTATAAAATTTTGTACAACTACCTCCAAAATGTAAAAAAAATATTAGGATCATACAAGGCCTTAGCCAAGGTGTACATGTATTATTTCAAACCATACAATCCTTCCCAGATTGTACAACTCCAACCAGATTTGTTCAATTGCACCCGATTTCGTACACTTGTAGTAAATCACACAACTGATACTTCAAATCATAAAACTGTGATCCATAATCATACCAAATAATTTCAAATCATACAGGGACACCTTCCTTCCATACAAACTCTCCAGGATCCTTACCACTACAAAAAATTCCATACAAAAGTCCTCAAAACTGCATAAAATGGGTCATTAGGAGCTTGGAATCCATATAATATGTCTCAAAATCATACCATGACTACTCCAAAATGTACATGCAACTTTAAAAATCATCACTTGGTCAAAAATCCTCATTTTTCTTCTCCAAGTATGAAATCTATGAAACCCATTTGCCGAAATCCTTCAATCTCATTGTTTAATGCAATTTTAGGGAAATTCATGCAATTTCTCCGTCCTTTGGTGCAATCTCCTTCCAAAATGGTTTTTCCCATATTAGGGTAATTTTTTATGACCGTGCCTTCAAAAATTTTCACATGTAGGCTTAAAAAAATTGTTTCCATGCTTTTATGGTGAATTCTTGCTCTAGGGTTTGTTTATTTTTCTCTCCATCCAAATTTTCATTCTCTATTCTTGGAAAATCAAACTCTAGCTCTACTATTTTGTATTAAGGATTTACTAGGAACTTCATTTCCTCAAAAACTCACTTGTACCACTAAATTTTGTTACCTGCAACTCATTTTCTAAAAAATATATATTTTCTCCAGAGTAAAACCCTAATTGCGACAACTTTTTCCTCCCAATGGGTTGCTTTTCTAAAAACAAAAATTGTTGTGGTGCATAATTAAAATGGGTCACAAAATCATTGAGTAATTTGGTAAATTTCGACTACCCATATAGAAAATTTCTTCAGCTACACCCTTTTTGCCTTCAAGCTCTCCAAAATTCCAATGTTGCTTTGTATGATCTACGAGCGAGAAAGGGAATTTCTACATGGTGCTTCCTTTATATAGATTTTCAAACCCTAACATATTAATTCCTAACATTCCTTCCACCTTAGCTCCTTCGCATGTTGATGATTGACAACTTGTCACCTTGATGCATGTGATTTTGTCTTTTCCCTATTTTATCCTTTTCTTGCCTCTTATTTCTTTTTCTTTGCTTTTCTTTCTTTTCTTTCTTTTTTTCTAGAGGGGGCTATCATTACCATTTTTCAACCATCCTTTGTATTAATTGCATCTCAAAGGATTTTCACAATTAAAATAATATTATCTCTTGTTGATCGTCAATATGACACCACGCATAGGGTAGGGCAAATGGATTAGTGCCAAGCAACATAGAACAATCATCACGTCGAAAGGATAGGGCGAAAAATATTAAGAGAAGGTCAATTCCTCAGGGTCGTTCCAGCTACTTTACATCGTAAAAGGAAAGTGAAAATGAAAGAGGAAAGGAAATAAATAAAAGGCTATAGCCAAAATCATAAGGACAGGTATAATCGCATCAAGACCTATGCAAGCACAATACCCCATATGAAACACAAGGCCCACACTAGATCATCCAACTGCATCCTCATACTAGATCTCTATCAATGGTGGGTGGGAGGCAAATTCCAGTATCGAGGAGTGGGTGCATGAGATCCAGGATGCAGAATCAAAGCACTCCCGCTCGGTCGACATTATCAAAAATAAACCCCCAACCCATATAATTAACATGCTCTCCCTTAGTCACTTAAGCACATCTCATAAAATCTAGTTACTAGAATAACATAGGTTGAATTAAGCAATTAAATAATTGAATATTCATACATTCAATGAAGAACAAGTAGACACAATTAAAAGCCAAATAATGCAATTTTTGTATTTATAGAGGGGAAACCTTACATAAGAATTGTAATGGCTAAAGAGACACCCTTTAGAATGACCATCATTCCACTATTTATAGTTACATTTACTTAGATTTTAAATTTTGGACATTAATAGTGGTAGGCGAGAAGATGATTACTATAGCTGATGAGCACCACCCTGGTACACTACTCCTTTGGAAAGCACCAATCTTCTAGAAGGTGGTAAGTGCTTATGGATCAATCTGGACCGTTCGATTTTCTACCTAGCTCATTATTGCTTAGTTGCCTTGTCATTTTCCTTGACTGACGATCCCTTGGTTAGGTGGTAAATGAAATATACTGAGGTACCTTGGGAGTATCACATCAAAAATATATCAATTCTATGTACGATGTAAGATACTTCGAACCACTGTAGTGATGAGCAGGTCTTCTTTTGGATTTTGGGAAATGGCAAAATTTTTGTGCATCTAGCAGGTTCTCCCCTTCCACCCGTGGGGGCACTAGGGAGTGAAGGTTTTGTATTTGTATCTCTCGACCTGAGATGGGTGGGAGTCTACCTTCTTTGTAAGGGTGGGCTTTTACGACTTGTCCATCCATGTTAGTACTTCAAAATATTCGTCCAATTTGGGCAGATACCTTGGAAAATCTTGCCCAAGATTAAGGGTGGGTGCCCGCCTGCTCTTGTTACCCGTATTGTTTTATTTTGTCACCCGCATATTGATTTGGTTCACCCTATGACTATTGTTGTTACTCATACCCCTTTCGCTCACCCATTAATGTCTTCAAATTTTGGTGGGCTCTAAAAGAGTGAGTGAGGAGGCATGGAAATACTGATCCACACTCTTGGTGACTTATAGGGTTTTTTACTCTGTAAAAAAAAGGACCTAAGAAGTATTCAAAAAGTACTTTATGAATAGGGGAAAGAGGAAGGGATGAATAGAGAAGGCAAGGACAAAATGAAGCAAAAAGAGGAAAAAGAAAGAACATAAAGAGGAGAGACCAGACAAGGTGGGAGAGGAGCACCAGGCATGAGGAAGAAAATACACAATAAGAGGAGAAAAGGGGAAAATAATGGCTCTAAGGTGATTACCATACTAAGAAATCATCAGAAAAACAATAGCCAAACAAATAAAACATGATAGAAGGGAAAAATAAGAGGGGACACAATGCTGAGCATAATCCCAGAGGAAGAGAAACAAAACTACTAGATCTATGATATATTTTTATAAAACAATAAATTGTAGCTCTAGGCTCATGGGAAATTACCTAACATTGTGTACCCATAAATATACTCCTCTACAGCCTAAATTTGATTCAAGAATAGAAAAGTTGCTATAAGCCATGATTTTACAGGTAGGTAACTTCCAGCAATCTGCCTATTATTGAATTGGCTTTCCACCTAGCAGGTTTTGACCAGATTTACCTCCTCCATAAGCATGCAATGAGCTCTTTAAGTTACATTTGTATTTTTTGATGGCATATATAGGAGGAAGAAAAAATCACTCTCAGATGGTTTGATGAGGTATAATCCGCCGACTCACATCATCATTAGCATACTGGTGAATCTACTTTTTGTACGATGCAATCGTGTGCGAAGTCATAGAAGAGAGAATTAGAATACAGGAAAAGTGCTTTCAAGAACCAAGATACTTATCTAAAGTTATTTTTTATGAGTTATTCCACATTAGCCCGCTTTTATTTAGCTGTCGGTTTATGTACACAAAATTGCAACGTAATTGGTACATTGTGACTGCCGACTTACCCTAGAGTTTTATCTAGTGAACCTGCAGTGACCAGACCAAATTGTATTAAACTTGAGGTGCTTCCTATAGTTCGGTCGGTGTTGCCAACTCTTCTAAGTTATGAAGAATTCACAACTTGGCAGATCATGATGCATAGTAGTACCTATGCAATCAATCATCAATGCAGTTTTTAATTTTTCCATGAGGGAGCCATCCTTTTGTACTGGTTTTCTAGCAATAGGCTCTAATTTTATCAGTTTTTGGGGTTCACCAATTGTGAAATCTCAGCTTCGTATGCCTCTGATCCCTCACACATTTTTTCTCATAGGTTGCATTAAATGAGCCTATGGTTGATGGGACCTCCTTGGGAACTGGGTGCTAATTAGTTAAGCCATCATGAAGATGACATGGTCCTTGCTCATTGTATTCTAGGACATAAAAAGGATGTAAAAATCCTACCTCCCTATGTGTGGTGCTCCCACCTTGGTTGAGATCCTCCACTTTTTTGGAAAAGGTGCAAACATCGAAGTTGTCATGTTTAGGATTGGTGCTTACACTTCTCCTGCCTAGGTTCAGGATGGCATCCACCCTTTATGTTCTACTGGCCTATTGCCTTGAATATTACACAGATTGAGTGGTCTATGGTGGATAATGTGTAGTAGGATGAGGAGTAGTGGCAGATGGAAATGGAGATGGTAGAGTGGAGTCCCTTGAAGATGTTATTCCTACTTGAAGCATGATTCAATATACCCATACAACCTCCTGAAAGACTTGGGGGAATCTACTTTTCCTATATTGAAGTAGGAGGAGGCCTATGTTTGATCTTAGAGCCTAAACATAGTACAGGTAAGCTTGGGCAGGTGATGGCTGATACTAAGGAGGAATCCTCCTCCATATCCTCTCGAATAGAATGTTGAAGTTGATGAGGGGTTCAAAAAGTGTCCTTATGAATGAGAGATGCATCAAGAGTTGGAAGGGATCCATGAAGCCATCAAATGTGTTGATGAGAGGTCCCACCAAGTCCACCCATGAGCATATGGTCTTCTGCCCAAGGGTTCGGTACCACAATAGCACCCTTACTTTAAGTGACATGACCAAAATCTTGATCATGATGTCTTCATGGGTGATACCAAAGAGGGAAACTAGTATAGTGACATCTTCAGTATGCTCCCAAGTCATTCCCAAGGTGTCATTATATTTATTCAGGACCTTCAGGGTACCCTTGGTAATCTCATGTGAGTAGTGGAGGATTAGTGGACCAGGATTGTTCCATTGGAGGAGCGACAACTGAGCCATTAAGGAATCAATCTTCAAATATCTTGGTTATGATGTCATAATCAAAGTTAAATTTTCTAGGTGAACATGCTCTCTCTGCTTGTGAGGTCAAGGATGCTCACCATACATTGAGTCTTTCGATATTTTTATATCTTCAGCATGGGCAGGTGACTGATATCATGATCTGGATGTGCCACTTAGTCGAAGTCGCCAGATTATTTTGAGAAGATTTGTGTAAACCAGAGAGTCACCGAACTCTAGTTTCCTAAAACATAGGACTTAGTCGAACCCTAATAGAGTTGCCAAAAACTATTGGTCATCAATCTAGTATTGCATGCAAGGCAAAACTGGCGGATCAGTGCCAAGCAATGTAGAATGACTACTGCATCGAAAGTATAGGGAAGACAATCTCTGGAAAAGACCAATTCCTTGAGGTGGTTCTAGCTACTCTACTCCACAAAAGGAAAGGGAAAAGGAAAAGAGGAAAGTAAATAAATAAAATTCCATAGCTAAACTCGTAAGAATGAGTATAGTTGCATCAAGACCTAAGAAGGTGCAATACCCTTTTCAAAACACAAGCCCCACACCAGATCATCCAAATGCATCCTCATCCTAGATCTCTATAAGTGGTGGGCAGGAGGCAAATTCCAGTACTGACAAGCAAGTGCATGAGATCCAGGATATAGAATCAAAGCACTCTTGCTCAGTCAATTTAGAAAAAATAAACCCCCAACCCATATAATGAACACACTCTCCCTTAGTCACTCAAGCACACCCCATGGAATCCAGATACTAGAATAACACAGGATGACTTAGGCAAATAAAGAATTGAATATTCATACATTCAATGAAGAACAAGCAGACATAGTTAAAAGTCAAATAATGTAGATTTTATATTTATAGAGGGGAAACCTTACATAAGAATTGTAATGGCTAAAGAGCTGCCCTTTGGAATGGCCAACATTCCACCATTTATAGTTATATTTACATAGATTTCAAAATTTGGACATTAATGGTGGTAGGCGGGAAGACAACTATTGCAACTAATGAGCACCGCCTTGGTACACTACTCCTCTGAAAAGCACTGATCTTCTATAATGTAGCAGGTGCTTCTAGATCAATCTGGACCCTTCAAATTTTTGCCTAGCTCATTTTTGCTCAACTGCCTCATCCTTTTCCTTGACTGACGATCCCTTGATTAGGTGGTGAATGATAGATACTAAGGTACCTTGGGAGTATCGCACCAAAAATATATCACTTCTATGTATGGCGTCGGGTACTTTAGACCATTATAGTGGTGGGTGGTTCTTCGTTTATATTTTGGTGATGGCAAAAGTTCTACGTATCTGACATGTTCTCCTCTTCCATTTGTGGGGCATTGGGGAGCGAAGGTAGGTATTTCTTAGGTATCCCACCCCTTTTGTATTTGTATCTCTCCACCTGGGATGGGCAAGAGTCTACCTTATTTGCAAGGGTAAGATTTTACAACTTGTTTATCCATGTTAGTACTTTAAAATATCCACCCAAGTTGGGCGGGTTCCTTGGAAAATCCTACCCAATATTAAGGGCGGGTGTTCGCCTGCTCTTGTTACCCGCCCATTGATTTGGTCTGCCCTGCAACCGATTATGTTACTCAGACATCTTTCACTCATCCATTAATGTCTTCAAATTTTTATGGGCTCTAAAAGAGTGTGTGAGGAGGCACAAAAATCCTGACCCACATCTCTCTTTTTTTTCCCAAAAGGGGTTACCATTTCTGGTTTTCAACCCCTTCCATCTTCATTGCATCCCAAGGGATTTTCACAATTAAGATAATTTTCTCTCTCTTTTTTTTCCCAAAAGGGGATACCATTTTTTGTTTTCAATCCCTCCCATCTTAATTGCATCCTAAGGGATATTCACAATTAAGATATATATATATTTTTGTAATAACTATTTGACACTTATCATCATGGGAATCGTACAGTGACATTCACTTGTACGATGCCATATATTGACTCATTAGTTGAGTTTCCCACTTCTACGTTATGGTTGATCATGTCATTAGGTATCAACTAACCCTTTGTTCAATCTCCTTATCTTTGATTTTCATGTGTATAGTTTGGAATCATGCAATTACAATGTGTAGGGATCCTTCTTGGCAATACTTCTTGTCATTCTATTGATTGACCATGAGGTAGGGTTACGCTCACTGATTCACAGTAATTGGAGTGATTTCTCTACCTATATCCTCTTATCAAATCAGCTTATAAGCTCTATGAATGAGTTCTTTGTAGTCCTTGACTCCTTTCATCAACAAAGCATACTCTTCCTCTACCAGCAAGACCTCTTCCTTGCATAGGTCTTCCCTGACTGCATCCTCTTGATACAGGATCTCTATGAAAATTTTATGGAACTTCCCCTTCCTGGCCCCATACTCTTTTGGTTTCCACTCTTCTTGGTTTGGGTTGGTTTAGTGGAGGTCATCCCTATGGTTGTCTTCCTCTCAGGTTGGGTACCATCCCTCTCAGCCAAGGGATACCTTGCAGGTTCCTAGTCCAATTTAAACAGGCTAATCATGTATCCCTTGATCATCTAGGACGAGGAGGTCAAATCCTTCCTCATCCTATACCTCCTCTAGGTGGGAAATATCCTCTATCCATCCTAGTATTTAGTGAATGTACTCCCCCTCCATGCCATTACTACTATCTTAGATGTTCTTGCTGATTTCTTACTAGTGTTATATCCACCAATTTTATATTGGCTAAGTGACCTTCATTTCCTTGTGTTGCAGGTGATAAATATTGTAGTGCTATCACTCTATGATCTGCACATAATAGTCAGCATGTCCATCACCTTTTCTCCCAACCTCATTGTGGAGACACATTTTCCATAATCTTCCTATATGGTTTTGAGAAATTGGACTCTAAACTGGAATCATTACAATCGTCATCTCTCTATTCTAACCAATTTACTAGCAATGTCATTAATATTTGGAGTCTATGTACTTCTCTCCTTTGTTACCTCAACTATCGGTAGGTGATTGTGTGGGTCTCAAGGTCAGACCATACATGAGGTATCGTTAGTTCTAATAAGTCATCACCACTATCAAAACTTTCTTCTCTTACTAGCCAAGGTGACCCCATCACTAGATTTGCTTGAATCCTTGTGGATACTACCTTTTCGTCTAGGTGGTGGAATATCTTCTTCAATATCTCACCAAGTTATATCATCATCTTCATCTGCTATTGACGGGTCATTGGGTATCCTATGAGGTACTCTATGTGATTTTTCTCCTGTACTCGTACTTGCACCATCATGTCATGAACTATTCATTTGTGGTGTCGTCTCATGTTCTTTCTTCTTGCCTTCTAATTCTTGTGACCTCACTGCTATTTTATCTTCCATCATTTGCATTGTATCATCCAAGTCTTGGATAGTTTTTTCTTAGAGTCTTGCAGTGTGACCTTAAAATATTTCATACTCCTCTTGCAACTGCTAGACCTGTTATCGCATCCTTTGTTGCAATCATCCTATCTGAGCCAATAGAAAGAATTCAATGAGTTCATATTCCATGGTGTCACCTCCTATATATTTTAGATCTTCTATATCAAAGTTATCCATCCTATCCGCATATCAGACCATTAGTCACATTCTTCTCCGATCTTCTGATGGTTGGGGTAATTCTCTCCCTTGGAGACATCCTTCTTTCATCATATTCCTCAAGCCTTCCAGTCCCATCTGTAAACCTTACATGGACTCGTATACTACTTCTCTCATCGGGTCGAGGTACCAGTTCTTGTTCAATAATTGGTCCTATATCCTCCCCTTCTATGAATAGGCGTGTGAGTCCCATTTCAAGATCTTCCCATGGAAGACCTCGAATTCTCCTTTTTTGGTCATCGAATTGGGCTTGTTGTCTTTATTCAACCCTTTTTGTAGCAACAAATAGACAATGTACTTTGTATGGTTTTAACTTCAAACCATTTATATTATCAAACACTTATTCCCATTCAATTTTTGCAATTTAATTGCTCCATTGTCCCTTACTTCTACAACTCAAAAGAGACCAAGCCACAAGTTTTTTAACTTACCCAACTTGATTTCTCATTTTTCATTGAACTTTAGAACTAAGTCGCCCTACTTGAGTTCTAATTTTTAAATATGTTTATCATGCCATAGATTTCTTCTCTTCTAGGCTACTTTGGTCTCCCATTATGCCATGACTCTTCTCTCATCCAACTTAATCAGTGTCGTTAGTCATTCTTCCATACTATCTTGGTCCCTTAAGCGATGCTTCACCACTATCCGTAGGCTTGGTACTAAGAATTCGACTAGCACTACTGCCTCCTGACCATACATTAGATGAAATGATGTATGGTCTATCACTAGTTTAAATGTGGTTCGATATATCCAAAGAATAGATGGTAACCTTTCCTCCCAATCTGCTCCCTCGATTCTATAAATTTTGTATAATGTTGACACTAATACCTTGTTAGTAACTTTTGCCTACCCATTAGCTCTTGGGTAATATGGACTAGACAAAGTGTGCCAAATTCAAAATTTAGTCGTTAGTGTTTTGATGATCTCATTCACAAAGTGACCTCCACAATCACTCATTATTTGTAGTGGGATGTCGAATCTTGTAATTTCTTGATCATACAAGAATCGTGTTGTACTTTTTATCGAGTTATCTAGTAGTGTACATGCCTCAATCCATTTTATTAGGTATTCAGTTACTACCATGATATACCAACACTTCCTCCTACGATTTGTTCTCAGTGGTACATGCCTCAATCCATATAGAATTATCACTCTTGCAAGTTCTCCTGGTCATATTCGAGATAGTCGGCTTGTAATTGCATGCTTTTTTCCAGGTTGCACCACTACTTAAAATATGAACTCCTATAAGGTGATGAGCCACCTGTTGACTCATCCTTGTATAACCAGCTTATTTATCAAGTACAACAAGACCTAATGGTCAACATAGAAGGCAAAAGGGTTCACCAATAAGTAATACCTAAACTTCTGCACTGCATATATCATACCTAAAACTTCTCATTCTATTGTACTATAGTTTCTCTTTGCCCTTGACAATAGGTGGCTTACAAAGAATATAGGTTGATCCAGCCTAAGTTGTTGTTCCTATGCCAATGCACATTCGATTGCAAAGTTTGAGGCATCAATATGGACATGGAATTATTCATCCCAATTTAGGAGCACAAAAATAGGACTACTAACCAACTTAGTCTTTAACTCCTCAAAGGCTCCTTGGTGCTCCTCCATCCATCTGAAGGGAATATTATTCTTGGTTAAAGAATCTAGTGGGTAGGACATGTGCGCATAATTATTGATAAACATTCAATAGTATCCTATAGATCCCAAGAAGGTTTTCAAAGAGCTCACATCATATGGCTCCTCCATGTGTAGTATGACACAAATTTTGTCAGGATCGGTCTTCAACCCTTTGCTGCACACTATATGTCCCAATAGTTTCCCGTACGGTACCATCAAAAAACACTTTGTTGGATTTAGGGAGATTTGTGCATTCCTACACCTACTCATACACTCATTGATACTAGGTAAATGATCTTTGATCTTTCCATATATGGACCAATCATCTAGGAATACCTTAAAATTTCTTGTGGCTAGTTGATCAAAGATGTACAAAATAATACGCTAAAATGTAGTAGGGGCATTACACAACCTAAATTGCATATGATTATATGTATAGATACCATTATCCATGATGAATGTGACATTTAGTTTATCCGTCGTTATACCCAGAAAACCCATCCAGGAATGAATAGATTTCATGTCCTACAACCTCTTCCAAAATGGAGTTCGTGAAGGGAATAGGAAAGGGATATTTAATTGTGATTGTGTTCAGACTCCTAAAGTATACACATATTTGTATTTTATCCACTTCCTTATTTAGGGCAACCACAATAGGTGAAACCCATTCACTGGTATTAACTTTGAAAGTGATGCCTGCCTCCAACATCTTTTCAATTTTCTATGTTTACTAATGTTGCATATTTAGGCTTCATCCTATATGGTCTTTTTCTCACTAGTTGTGCCTTGGGCATTAGTGTAATCTTGCGGACACATAGCTCATGTGGTACCCATTTAAGGTCCTTATACATCCATGCAAATACATACTTGTACTCTAAGAACATCTTAAATGTTGTTGCTTTTAGTATTAGGTTCCAGTCATCGCCATAGTGGATCATTCTAGGTTGTCCTTATGTTCCTAGATTTACATCCACCATCTAAGATCCTTCATACTTAATATTTGTAAGCTCCATCACTACATTTTTAAAATTCATAGGATGCACTGGTCTCACGTCAATTTTAGCATCTCCTACTGTGTATCCTACAAAGCTCTTAGGAAATGACCATTTTTCCTCTTCCTCTTTCTAAGGTTTCGAGTTGACCTTCATCTCATCTTGCTTTTACATGGTATCCTATGTGTCAATACAAAGTTATGTGGGCTTAAAAACCTTGTACTCCTCCATTTTCCAATGGAGTGGTCCGCTATCAGATCGAGCTTCATATTTGCTATAGTATTCTAGGTGCAACATACCTTCATTAGGTTCATAACCTTCATCACCAGAAGAACTGTCCAACTCATCAGTCATGGCCATATCATCTCTAATCCTATGGTTATTCAAATTTATCATATATTTATGATATCCTTTCTTAAAAGTGATATGATATTTTCCCCAGTTGTGATTAACTTTGGCTATTCTTAACCATCCTCTCTCTAATAAATCATTGTATGATGGCTTTTGCATTGTAATCACAACGAAATATAAGATAAACTCTTGGTAAGCTATTTTAACTTATTGCATAGTTAAGACACCCTTTGTATCTATTCCATATTTGTCAGCACCATATAACCAGAATCTAGGTACCCATAAGGATGGAGTGCCAAGTTCTTGTCAAGTCTTCTCAGGTAGCATATTAACGCTAGATCCTTCATCTACTATGACTTGCATCAATCTATGCCCTATTATTTCCATATGGACCAATGTAAGTTTCTTCCCAACATCAATCATAAATATGGTGAGGTTCATAAAATAATTCTTTTGTTCCTCTTATTTTATTGGTTGGCTTTCTACCTCCATCACCTTATGAGGTTTCAAATCTTCTGCCATCACTTTATGCAACGATGGGATGGCCTCTAGTAAGCTTGTCATCTTAACTTCAATTGTCATATTTAAAACTTGTAGTACCAAATTTTGCACAACCACTATGTCCTCTAATGGTTTCTTTAACTCTTTTTTCTTTTGCTATTCTCAATTCTCTTGCCTTCTTTGCTTCTTCATCAAGTACCTTCTTTGCCACTTGCCATCGCTTCTTCTCTTTGGCAGATTTTAGATACTTGTATTTCCTAGCTTGGTTCCTCATTATGACTAGCACTTATTTAGTATTTTCATTAACTGGAGGTACCTCTATGTTCAAAAAAATTACATTTTACGGGTTACTAGAACTCACCTACTTTGGACAATTCACTTCCTTGTGGTTCTCTGGACCACATCATCTACACATCTGTGTAGTTTTTATTTGTTGCATCTCCTATTTTTGGGGTAACAATAGTTCTTCACAAAGTGCTCCCATTTTTGGTAATTACAACATTGTATGATTGGTATCCCCTCTGAATCATACTGCAAGTAGCTCTGTCCTCCTTACCGGTTATCTTGATATTGTCTTCCCCCTTCTGTGGTTATTCCTATAACCACCACTGGTGGATTTCTAGACACTTGCTTGAGGTTTCAGTTTCTTCTCATGATCTTGGATAGAGAGAACCTATGGGTGGACCTTTGTGTTAAATGGGTATTGTATCACTTTATGTCCAATTACATTTTAAATGTGGCAATAATAATTATGAGGATGTCACATTCGTGTGATATTTAGACTTGAAATTTGTACACTAAATATCCTTCTGATATTGCTTGAATTTCTCTTTTTCATCTTTAATTATTTTGTCAAATTCCTTTGAGAATGACTGCATTGTCTATTGGATTGTATCATCTTTCTCACTTTCTGAATCATCACATTTTACAGGTATTATCATCCCCATGATTGTTTGTTTGGTCTCGCTCTCAAAACTCTTTGTATATTTTAAGGTTTCTCATATGTAGTTGATGGTATTGCCTTCATATTCTTCTTGTATCTGGTTAACAACCCATCTATAAACCATAATTTTACTAGCATGTCCACAAAAGGAATTTGTATCTTATCCACCATCTGCTTGAGTCTGCGGTTTTATGACATCACATCCTCGTAAGATTTCTGCTTAGTAGCATAAATTTTAGTGATGATATCTCCATCATCCTTCAAGAGGTGAAATTCTTCAATGAATTCATATTTCATTGTATTCCATGCTTGGAATTTTGGTGTGTTTTACCTTTTTAGGTACCAATCTATGGCTAATCCTCATAATGTCGCTAGAAATAGTTGTAACCATTCATCTGGTTGGTCTACACCATTTGCTCTCGAGATGGTTATACATGTTCCTATGTATCTTGTTGGTTATTCCTTGCATTTTTCCATAAAGGGTGGGTATCTTTTTTTCCCTACATGATTACCTACATGGGCCATTGGTGGTGTTTCTTCTTCTTCACTTGACAAAGTATTACATGAAATCCTTGACTAATTCCACCTTATAGGTGAATCACTCTGTTGGTCTTTGTTATAATAATCTACTTGAGGAATCTTATATTCATTGAATAGTCATCTACCAATCTCTTATGCATATTCACTCCATGAACTCCTTTGTTGGTGTGTAGGTCGTGGTCTTGGTCCTTCCTCTTGAGACCTCGTGTGTTTACTCTGGTGCCTGACTCCCATCCATCGCACTCCTTTGTAACCAATTTGTCACTTTCTTAGGTGTTATCATCCACTTCATTCACTCTCACATAGTTCCCTTGTTAATACCTTCTCTTATGTCAATGCATATATCAAATTTGGGTGCTTCTTATTCCTCATATTCCCTGTCAATCAACAGTGTATCCAATCTCTCAGTCTATGCTTCGTCAGATGCCCATACTTGCTCTATCACTAGTTCATATCTATTGTGTTCAATGTTGTTCACGTTCCTCCTTTGAGAAATTCTTTTGGTCATCCTAATTGGGATTTTCTCTCCTTGATCCCATATCCTATGCCTTTGTAGACTAGTTTTTGTCATTCACCTCCAATTTGTGTACTCAAGTTTGTCACTTGTATGATCTTCTTGACTGCAACACTTTTTGACCCATTTTAACAAAAATGCCAAAGTTTTATAAGGAAATGGTACCAAATATAGATGCTAACAATGTAGTATTCCCTATGGAGAGGTATTTTAGAAGCTATGAAAATGATCCACAAATTTTCAGAACCAAGTTTACCCAAATCGTACAGCTTGTACGGTCTCCATTATACAACATGCAAAATGACCAAAACCTCTTGTATGGACACCAAATTGTATAGTTGTATGATACAAATCATACAACCCTATACCTAGTATGATTTGGTATATAGTCAATTCACTTGAACAGGTTTTGCAATTTAAATTGATAGTTTTTTTAATCGATTTCTAAAACTAGGCAATAATTCCTTAATTGGTAGGTCTTGGTTGCGGCCTTAATTACCAAATAGGGTAAAATGATAGTTTGTACGATTTGTTAAAAACCCTTGTATGGTTTGTACAAACTATGGATGGAACTATTCTTCAGATATATCACTTGATACAACCAATTCTTCTAAGACAAGTTTTGGGAAGTTTCTAAGCATCAATTGTCCCAATTCTCCATAACATGTAAACCCTAATTCACTAGTAA
This sequence comes from Wollemia nobilis, assembly GCA_028583015.1. Classification (NCBI taxonomy): domain Eukaryota; kingdom Viridiplantae; phylum Streptophyta; class Pinopsida; order Araucariales; family Araucariaceae; genus Wollemia; species Wollemia nobilis. Next base: position 174,436 of record JAQPPZ010002492.1, read on the forward strand.
CAATTTATAATTACCATGGACGATTCCATAAATCGTAACACTATTGGAAATATCAAAATATGGTTGTAACTCATCTTATAATCCACTCCATGCTTCACACCAAGTCAGTAGGTTAACTAGGATCATTCACAATACACTTTTATCCATATACATGCCAAGTTGTCCCAAACAACAACTACACAACCTGCAACAACCAGAATATATGGTGAAATTTACAAGGACAAGAAACTGAGGAAAATGGCTATCATATTCATATTATCAGTAGTATTCCATAATTTATTACCATATCAATCATTGAACAATAATTCTACTCCACAAACCATACTCTAGGAATTCTATATTGATAATGCAATAGCAAACAATTAATAAAAATAAATGAAAAACCATGAACCACCAAAAAATGAATAATGAGGGGTATATAATGCATGCCCAGACTATTCCAAAGTGGTTTTTGAAGCATCACATCATTTACAACTGCCATTCCCAATAAATTTCCAAAACAAATATTTTTACAAGGTTTATTAAGGTCTAATTTTATTTTTATCAAATTAACCCCAAATGCACATTTCAACTACATTTAATTTCATTTCACATAGTACATGTGCAACCTTGTATGTTTTACTCTCTTCTTGTATGATTTTACACTTGTAGAATTTAATCAAAACTGAGTAAAATTCAACAAAATTGTGCAAATTCATGGATCTCGTTAAGCATGACTACCCCCTCAAGTGATGATTCAATGAGAGAATGACCAGTGATAAAGTGATGAGTTTCTTTACCCATATGACATTGTTAGGGTTTCCATCAGTTTGATCCATTGAAAAATGGAGCATTTTTTAGAGTATTTTGGTGACTTTGTTGACATTTCATAGAAGAAAGGAAGCAAAAACTTCATTTTCATGGGGTGGTACAACCACAATGGCCTTATTAGGAATTAAAGTAAAGAATTTTCCATTTCTCCATGAACAATTTAGGTTCATCTGGATGTCTATTGAATTTGACCAAATTTAAGCTATTTTTGATAGGTTTTGGACCCTTTTTGGTGCATTTTTTAGCTATTTTGATGAGATTTTTTGGTGGCCGTCCTAGGGTGGGATTGTGGCCCACTTTATGAACATCTTATGGTGGGACAGTCAGCCACTTAGCTGCTCATACCACACAGGGACAATCATGGCCCTAGGAGGATTATTTAAGCCACAATTGGGTCATTTGGGCTCATTTGTGTATTTCTAACTTTGTAGTTTGAGAGGTGACGAGGAGGAGAAGGATTATACACAGTGGAGAACTACCAAAATCATACTAAATTAGCCATGAGCTAGCATGTAGACTCATCCAACGGTGGAGCCGATGCGAGGCAGGTAAGAGTTGAATTTCTTACTGCACTATGCTAGTGTTAAAAGTGGAATTATTGCTTGTTTTTTATTTTTGATAGAGCACACTAAATCCTCAGTAATTGAACCTAATTAGGGATGCCCTATAATTTTTTATGTTTATTTTTACATTTTTATGCAATTTTATTGCTTGATTTTTGCTATTTTTGGTTGCCTGAAAGGCCCATTTTGGCCCAATTTGGGGGTCATCCCTGGGTGGGATGGCCAGCCTGGGTTTTTTGGTGGCCATCCTTGGGTGGGACGATCATAGATTTGGGGCCATCCTTGGATGGGACGACCATAAACTGGCCTAAAAAGGGGCATTTTTTGGTCTTTTTTAGGTATTTTTGGGCATTTTGAAGTTTGTTTAGTGCTTATGATTGACTGACCTATCTCTACCAATTGGTTAAGAGTTGGTATCAAGTTATGAATATCTTTTAGACCATAAGAGACTTATTTATTAAGGTAGACTAGGAATGGCTTGATGTCATTGGCCTCAAGCATGTGACCCAATTAGAGCCCAAAATGCCTCTTTATTGCACAATATTTGACTACCATATGATAAGTTAATTGCCAAATAGTTGACTAAAATATACTATTTGTTAAGTGTTTGCATGATTTTATGTTAGGAATACTATATCTCTGTTTTTGACTATTTTCAACATTTTGTGAGCAAGTAAAAACATGCATTTCAATTAACCAAATGTAGTATGCTGATATCCATTAACTTCTCAATGGTTTTTGAATGTTTTCCTACCCTTCAACTTGTTTCAAATCCACATTGAAGCCAAAATTTTAGGACTGTCATAAATCTAAAAATCTAAAAAAAAAATAGCCATATAAAAATCAGCAAGCTGTCACTTTATAGGAACACCTTGAAGTTGTCAAGCAAAGCATGAGGATATGGATGGAATGAGTTCAGAAGGACTACGAAAGACACCTGACCTATTTAGAAGCATTCACACATGGTCTAAATAGGCAGCAATAGGGTATAACAAAGTAGGGACAATTGTGCAGTATTGTTGCACTATTTTAGCATGGTTACTTGGTGAATGAAGTGTATAAATTCAGTAGCAACTTGATGTACTCTTTCATGCTGATATTTGAATAATTTTTCCATGTTCTAATTTTTTTGAATTTGCAAGAAATGCCAATATTTTACAACTGTGCAGCAGAGTTGGAAAATGCAGTAATTTACCATATAAATTCCAGCAAGCTACCAATGAATGGCAAGGCATGGAATTCACACATGGAGAGGAATTAAGGATATTGCAATCTGATCCTAAGGGCTAATCCACCTGAGAAATGTAGCTAAAATCACTTAAAGAGCACACAATTGGTCATTTTGAAGATCTTTGGATTGAACATGTATCTTCGGATTGAGAAATACAGTCTCTTCGGATTGAGCCACTTAGCTCCGGATTGAGAACAGAAAGTGCTTTTTGACTTTTTGACTATTTTTTTATGGTGGAAAAAGGGAAATAAGGTTGAGAAGGTTAAGATAAAATATCCCCCAACTATCTTTGTCGTCCTTACCGTCCAAAGCCACCATTCATGGAAAAAGATCAATTGATCATCTTCTAGGATAAACCCAGAAATAACTACAGCATAATAGGAAGTTGTTTGCAAGATAGAAATGGCATATTCTGAAGTGGATAAATATGTGTGAGACATTTCTAGACTCCTCCCATGTACTTCCACCATTGAAGATGCTTTCTAAGGGCCAATGACTACTACTGCAACATAAATTGTCCATATTTGCATTTATTTCAGATTTAGAATTATTGGCAAATCACTGTAAAGTAGCACATAGGCTGATTTGAGCATGGGATATGTTGTAAATATTTATATAAATAACACATCTCCCTCATTGTTTGAGTATTTAGAAATTAGAATAAAGGAGATTTTTCAATAGCAGCAATTAGGACTGTACAATAATTTTATGTAACAGTTTTCAGCATGTTTTGTCTTCAATAAAAGTGCAGTTATTTTATCATTTTCTGTTCTGAATGTTAATTAGTTAAGGAGTTCTTTTCACCTCCTTCTAGATCAGGAAGTATGGGCCCACTTTCAGATCTAGAAGGAGGATTTTTATGATAGGTTTTAATCTATAATTTTGTTGTAGCAGAATTAACAGATTACTTGTCAAGTTTACTTTTCTTGTTTTAAGTTTGTATAATGTTCTTTATGTTTTCTATTATGTTTGTGTACAACATTTGTGTGTGTCAGCTAACAAATTATATTAAACATTTTTCCTTTGCTTTCCATGTTTTCCTTGCTTTTCTATTTTAGCAACTTTCCATTTTCAGCATATTTCATTTTACTGTCAATTCCTGTAGCAGAAGCTTGACGACCTTTTATGGCAGGACATTAACATGTATTTTTAGCATAAGTTTCATTTACAAGAATCATTTCAATTATGCAAGAGTAACTAGGTTTCAATTCTGCAAATGTAACTTAGGATTTCATTTCAACAATTTAAATTTTGTTATTTTAATTCTGCAAAAGTAGATTAGACTTTCAATTTAGCAATTCCAATTCTTGCAATTGTAGTTAGATTTCAATTCCTGCAACTTAGAATTAGTTTTTAGTTCCTACAAGTTTCCATTTTGCAGATTAGGTTTAGTGTGACACCAAAAGGCTAAACCAAATCTATCTCACCCAATAAATGCTTGAAATCTGAATGTCTGAATTGTACTCTGCCTTAGACTTCTATCGTAGATAACCTTGGACACCACCTCGGATTGATAAGATCTTTGAGATTTAATGATGTGCTTAATGACAATGCATCACATGGTGGGTAACTATGCTTACTTGACTACTCTTATTGACTTATGGGATCCGCGCACCAACACCTTCCACCTACCAATAGAGGAGATGATAGTGATGTTGGAGGACATCTATTATCTATTATGCATTCTGATAGAGGTGTGGTCAATTGTGTCTACTCATCGATATCGGAGAGAGGTAATGATGAGAGGTATATTTGTAGGGTTGCAGAGGAGGCAATAGAGGACTCTCTCAATGGAGGCTAGGGTATTGGGTGTTGGGCATGTTTTTTGATAATACTGATATTTGATATGCTACTAACAGACTCATCAGGCGTTAGGTTTCCTTGGAACCTTCTGGAGTTGGTGTTTACTCTCGTAGAGTGCACTATGGAGCAGCCACTAGTGATGGCATGGGGAACTACACTACTAGAATAGTTGTATGAAGATATATATGAGATCCACTCCCAGGGATGGAAGGTCTTGGAATGCAGCTTTCTACTTCAGGTTTGGGGATGGTAGCACCTAGCTATGGATCATCCATAAGGATTACCTCGAACATCATGAGTATAGCTAGCAGATTGAGAGATTGGCTACGGGATCCTATGGTAGTGGGCCCAGGAGGTAGGTTAGATTTTGTGTTGGGTGGGTGACATGGGCCATTATGCCCAACCCTTTGTAGGACTTATAGTAGTGAATGTACTCTAGAGACCTTATAGGGATTGCCCAGCATGGTTCTATGTTGAGGCTCAGCTCCGTCAAGTGAGGTGAGGTAGATGGTTGGTTGGTCGACATGGGATGGAGTAGGAGTTCTTCTCTTATGCTTAGGTAATGCGATAGTTTGGGCTACAACAGGGGTTACCGAGTGAGCCAGTGGTCTACTAATGCCATAGGGATGAGAGGACACTAAGGTGGCCAATGGTGGAGGGGGTAGGAGGGAAGGCGGATCCTGTAGTAGATATTCCAGCCTTGGATGATGCTAGTACTATAGAGGTGTATGACTCCTGGTGGATGATGCACCAGTGGTGGAGGAAGGGATAACTAGGGAGATATAGCAAGAGTAACAATGAAGGTTCAGCAAGATGCTCTAGAGGAGGGCCAAGGAGAGGTAGACGAGCGACATGGGCTTTATCACATAACATGTGATCAGGTAGACCTCTTGTAATTAGGATATCATGGTGACTTTGGGGATGATGACACTGGGGATCAGGAAGCGTAGGTACAGTATGTCACACGAGGTGACAAATATAAAGTTGTAGGATGAGCTGATCAGGATCAGGTATGAGAGATATCTCCTTCAGACACAAGCACAAGATACCCGTATAGAGATAGTGGCTCTATGGGCATAGTTAAAATCTTGGAGCCCTAGTCAGGAGGGACCTAGCAATGGAGAGACAAACATGCTATGGGAGGAGGTAGCATAGCTCTAGGGCTTAGTGGATACCTACCAGGTGAGATGTCGATAGGAGTGGACGTATAATGATGAGTTGGAGGATGCGATAGTGTGCCTTAGGGGTGCATACTAGCCTATATGTCTGCTAGTGGGTCATACCAGAGTCAATGGAGTGGTACAGGATAGTCTTCGACTAGGATGGGGGTGCCTAGATATACACAGAGGGCAAACAAGGTAGGTGGTGGTAGGTCAGAGAGTTCTTGGTGGACTCGATCCTAGGATAGGGGTGAGAGTTGTAGTACCGGTCCTATGTGACCATGGTTATTGGGACTCTAATGGCTCTTTTTTCTATTTTGGAATTTTGGTAGTGTGAGTTCGGAGGACCCACTTTATTGTAGCCTACGAGTAGCTCAAGGATTATGATGTATCTTTTTACCCCATACACATACATATATATATATGAGATTTTTTGTGTTTGTCATCATTTAGTTTCACACTACTTTATGAGATGTATGCAATGTATTTATTTGCTTTATGATATGATGATGGATGTCTATCATGTATGCATATGTTGTAATGTTATTTGAGTTGATGATATGTATATGCATGGATGCATAATGAAATGGATGATGTATTTATCTAGATGAGGAGACTATATGACATACTATGTTAACACTATAGACTGTATAGAATTCATCAATTTATTTGTGATGTTGTCATGTGACTATGTAATGGATTTGTGATAAAATGGTATGAAGTAGAATGTTATAGAATTTCCCTAAGGTTTTCATGAGACTCAAGCACTCTAGTTAGCGGATCAAAAATTATATACTAACCATGTAAGACTTTTTGATAAGGTATGAATATTCTACGATGACCATGATACTCAATATCCCTGTGTGTGCAAGTGAATTCATTATTGTAATACGCATAAAATTACCCCAGTGTCAAACATGATTGATGCATCCCATTTTTACTTAAGATCACCCTATGAGTATCACGATCCTAGGTTTTGTACGTAGTTGGATTAGACCACTAGGTAGTATAAGCTACCAAAAGCTAGCTCATTCGCATGCAAACATTGGTCTGTACACACACAAGAAGCTAATGTGACAAACATATCATCATACGTAAGGATACCGTCGTTGCCAGGTAGGCTTGATGCCACCTAACCTATAATGAGAATCACCTTATGATTTGTCAAATGCTGAGAATTTCAGGGATTCAAGTTCAATACTCCCTTCTTTTATTTTGCTTGCTTTGGGAACACTTGCTCATTATTAGTGGTAAAAACCACTGTTTATTTTGTATTTTGATTTTTTTTTTGAGCAAGGGATTTGTTTAGTGACAATTTTTTTTTTGTTAGATTAAAAGTGGGTTTTTGTCAAGGATCCCAAAACCTGATTACAAAGGATCATAATACAACACGAAACATTAGAATGAAACAAAAGGAATTTGTCCAAGGATGGACAAAAAGTCAGGCAAGGTCAGCCCAAAGGAATAAAATAAGGAACACGCAATACTTTGTGCCATAGGAAGACATCTTCCTTTGAGCCAAAGGAAAAATGAGAAGGAAGGGAAAGCCCGCAAAAAACCAAATTTGAAACACAAGGCATTGAAAAAGGCTGTGAGAAAGCACAAAACTGTCGTAACCACGAAAATACTTTTGAAAATTTCCCATGAGCAGGAAAAGAAAACAGATCCAAGTATTTAAAATTTGAAATATCCCAAGGGTGGGAAAATCAGAAACCACCCTTGGGAAATAAAGCTTTGTAGAAAACCAGCATCTCACGTAGGGGAGCTCAAAATGAAGCAAAATGGAATAATAGCCTAAAGATGATACTGAAGTGGTGCAATAGCAAAAGGAACACCCCAGGCCATAGGGTCCTTATGCAAAAAGGAAGCCTTCAAGAACATCTACTCAACAAAGGAAGCAACAGTAGCAGAATAGCACTTCTGAAGGAAAGGACGGGAGAGTGCCATAGGAATTCACTAAGAAGGAAGCACAAAAAGGCATGACTACAGACATTAGAGCTCAAACTAGAAAATAGTAGCCATACATCCCATACAACCTTCAACAATAGCTTCAGGTACAAAAAAAGGAAGTCCCTTAAGGAATCAGTAACTATAAAACCAGAGGCCTCCAGAGGCCATGAAAAAAACTAAGACCCATAGGAACTACCACTTCAGACCCGAAGAGCAGAGTCATAGTAGAAAGCATATGGGTAACCCCACAAGCCCAAAAGGATGTTGTGCAAAAATTCTCAAGAAGCCATAATTCCTCAGACTCACCAAAAGTAACTTCAAGGAAACAAAGAGAACCTGTAAGAATTCAGCAGTAAAATGACCAGAGGCTGCAAAGCCATAAAAGGAACTAAAATCCTACAAAACCCACCACCTCAAATCCAAAGAGTAGAGTCACAATATCAAGCATGTGGTCCCTCCTCTGACCAAAAGGATGTTGTGCAAAACTTCTCAAGAAGCCAGAATTCCTTAGACCCAGCCATTCACCACTGAAGATCCTCAACAAGCAGATGTGAAGAAGACTTCCAAAAACAACCTAAGAAAACCCAGGAAGAGTCCTAGGAAGAAAAACCTAAACCCAACCCAGAACCCTGACACCAGAGGAAAAGGCAGGACAATGGAGCAAATGTGGAACACAGGTTTTCCCAAAGGTGGAGCAAAGGTGGAAAATAAATAGTGATTTTAGTGACAAAAAAAATTATTTATTTTTCTTTTGATTTTTGCTTTGCGATATTTTGCTTTACTGATAGTGGTGAAAACCACTATTTTTTGGGGGGAATTGGATAAGGAGTAGCTTGTACTTTTGTCAATTCTTAGTATTCTTGAACCATTCACACATGGGGATGAGCAAGATAAACTTTTTATTTAAGATAACCTAGATAACTTTGTAGGTTTCATCTTTCCTTTTGCAAAACTTGGATTTATTAGTTTGAAAATGTGTTGGGTTTTGATGTATACAACATACAATCTAAGCAAGACTCTACCTCCTAAAAATCAGGTTAGCTTTCTAAAAAATCTAAAAAGAAAACTATAGATGACTAAGTGACCGAAAACCCTAATGACATTATAGAACAAATGGCTAAGTGAAGGGAATGGACACAAATATGAAAAGTGGGAAATGTAGGTGGAAATGATAAGTAAAATATGAAGTGATGTGAATAGTGACTATAACTATATTGATTTTGAAAGATGACTAATGTACAGCATCAATGCTATACATGTATACACAACTCTAAAATGCAAAGTGCCATGTTGAGTATACCTAATGCAAGTGATGATATAATGCAATGGTATGCAATTTGATGTAGTGAAATATTTTGTATTTTTGATATTTTTATGATGTTTTTAGATTTTTTTTGATACATACGTATATACAGTTTGACCAATGGGCTTAGTAGATGCTATTATGGCTTTTTGGGTGACCAAAGGTCTTATGGATCCTTTGAGGTATTTTGGGTGACCTAGATGGTTGTAGACCATCTAGGAGCATTTTGGGTTGACCAAGCAGTTTGGAGATACCCTTGGATCATTTTTGGGTAACCTAGATGGTCGTAGACTATCTAGGAGCATTTTGGATTTACCAAGCAATTTATAGATACCCTTGGATTATTTTGGGGTGACCTAGATGGTCATAGACCGCCTAGGAGTATTTTGGGTTGACCAAGCGGTTTGTAGATACCCTTGGATCATTTTGGGGTGACTAGATGGTTGTAGAACACCTAGGAGCATTTTAGGTTGACCAAAAAGTTTGTAGATACCCTTGGATTATTTTGGGGTGACCTAGATGGTTGTACACAATCTAGGAGCATTTTAGGTTGACCAAGCGGTTTGTAGGTACCCTTGGAGTATTTTGGGGTGACCTAGATGGTCGTAGAACACCTAGGAGTGTTTTGGGTTGACCAAGCAATTTGTAAATATTGTTGGAGCATTTTGGGTTGACCAAGTAGTTTGTAGATGCCCTTGGAGCATTTTGGGGTGACCTAGATGGTCATAGACCGCCTAGGAGCATTTTGGGTTGACCAAGTAGTTTGTATATATCCTTGGAACATTTTGGAGTGACCTAGATGGTCGTAGACCATCTAGGAGTATTTTGGGTTGACCAACTAGTTTGTAGATACCCTTGGAGCATTTTGGGATGACATAGATGGCCGTAGATAGCCTAGGAGCATTTTGGGTTGACCAAGAAGTTTATAGATACCCTTGGAGCATTTTGGGGTGACCTAGATAGTCATAGACCACCTAAGAGCATTTTGGGTTGACCAAGTGGTTTTTAGAAACCCTTGGAGCATTTTGGGGTGACCTAGATGGTCATAGAACGCCTAGGAGAGTTTTGGGTTGACCAAGTAGTTTGTAGAAACCTTTGGAGCATTTTACAATGAACTAGATAGTCATAGACTACCTAGGAGCATTTGGGTTGACCAAGTAGTTTGTAGAAACCCTTAGAGCATTTTGGGGTGACCTAGACGGTCATAGACCACCTAGGAGCATTTTGGGTTGACCAAGTGGTTTGTAGAAATATTTGGAGCATTTTGGGGTGACTTAGATGGTCATAGACCACCTAGGAACATTTTGGGTTGACCAAGCAATTTGTAGATACCCTTGGAGCATTTTGGGATGGGCCACAACACTCTAGGTATGGAAATGCCATAGATGAAGTATGTTAAAGGGTTCAAGATCCTCTATTCCTTCAAGGGAGGTTAGGTGGTAATTTTTGGGTCCTATCTGACTAGTGATGATAAAAGGACCTAACCAATTTTTCATAAAATTGTGTCACAGATGGGGAAAAAAATTAGAATTTTGCTAGTTTTCTTTCAGAATGAGGTCACCAAATTAAAAATATCTATGATGGACTTTCATATTATAAGCGCTCTTAAGTCACTCTTGATAAACATACAAGTGCTTGAGGGCATAAATGCATTGTTCATCAAACAACGTAAGTTGGTCTAAGCGAGCCTACCACACGGTATCATCATCGATGAACTCTTGCATGGATATGTGCAGCAATGGGATTTCAAATTCTAGAGGTATGATTGCCTCGGTGCCATATACTAGCAAAAATAGAGTGGCCCCAGTGGACGTTTGAATACTAGTGCGGTACGCCCATAGAGCAAGGGGTATTTGTGTGTGCCAATTGGTGTGATTTTATTTAACTATTTTCTTCAAAATGGTAATCAATGTTTTGTTTGATGCCTCTACTTGTCCATTTTCTTGCGGATAATAGGGCATCAAAAATTTGTGTTGGATATTATACTTTTTCATAAAAGCATGCACATATTTATTCTTGAACGATGTCCCATTATCAAAAAATAATCTTGGATGGAATACCAAAATGATAAATGATATTGTGCAATATTTACTCCACTATGCGGGGTCCTGTCGTAGTGGTAAGGATAATTACTTCCACCCATTTTGTGAAATACTCGATAGTCATGATGATAAATGTGTGATGGCCTAAGGAGGTAGGTGATATTTTCTCGATTAAATCAAAACCCCATTGCGAGAACGGCCAAGCTGAAATAATCAATTGTAAGGCTTGAGAAGGTACGTGTATCAAGTTAGCATGGTGCTGAAACTTGTTGTGGCTGCTCCACAACACACCCCAAAATTGGGGACCCCCCTTGGTTTGCATGCTTTCCAAGAAGATTGTCGTGGCCCAGATGTTAAAATAGCAAAGAAAAGCAAGAAAATGAAAATGTCGCGATATCGTGACATGTTGCTCCATCGCGACAGAAAATGAAAAAGTGTCGTGATATCGTGACATGTTGCTCCATCACGACAAAAATGAAAAAGTGTCACGATATCGCGACATGTTGCTCCATCACGACAGAAATGAAAAAGTGTCGCGATATCGCAACATGTTGCTCCATCGTGGTAGAAAATGAAAAAGTGTCATGATATCGCGACATGTTGCTCCATCATGGCCAAAAAGTGAAAAAGTGTCGCGATATTGCGACATGTTGCTCCATCACGACCAAAAGCAAAGAGAAAAAGCATCGCGATATCATGACATGTTGCGTTTTCACGACCGTATAGGAAGAAGTGTCACGATATCGCGACATGTTGCATTTTCACGATTCAAAGCAAAGAGAAGGAGCTAGAAAGGAAAAGTGTCGCGATATCATGACATGTTGCGTTTTCACAATTCAAAGCATAGAGAGAAAGACAAAGTGAAAAATGTCATGATATCGTGATATGTCATGAAATCACGGTTCATAAAGGAGAGAGAAGATAAGGCGCCAGAATTGTCGCGATATCGCGACATGTCATAAAATCGCATTCAAAGCAGTCAAAACAAGGCAAGGAGAATAAACATCATGATATTGCGACATGTCAGGTTTTCACGGCAGGAAAGTAAGGAAGGAATAAAGGAAAGAAATTGTTTTGAAATCATGACAGGTTGCATTTTCGTGATCTTTCGATGGCAACGGAGATGAAGATAGAAAGTGTCACGAAATCGCGACCTGTCTCATTTTCACGATTTGCGGTGACCTACAAGCTAAGCAAGGGAAATATGTCGTGATATCATGACATGTCAAAGTTTCGCAACCTAGAGCAACCAAACGTCGCGATTTCATGATAGGTTGCATTTGCACGGCTCGAAGACAGAAAAATGTCACGATATCGCGACATGTCTCATTTTCGCGATGCATGAAGGCGAACAAGGCTGCTGACATAAAAATGTCATGATATCGCGACATGTCTCATTTTCATGGTACAAGAGGAAGAACAAAGCTGCAAGTATAAAATGTCGCGATATCGTGACATGCTATTTTTTATCGTGATTCATGGAGGGCCATTACAGAATGTGCATGAAAGTGTTGCACGTGTCACAAAGGTGTAGGGGTTATGATAACGCTTCAGGATCGATGGTTACAATTCACAGAGGACCAAATGTTTCACGACAGAACGGAAAGTCAAAAATAATGAAGAAGCGGGGAAGATGAAATGAGGCGAACTGGGAGATGAAGCAAAGCGTCACAGGGCGAAGCAGAGAGCATTGCAAGAAAGTTTAAAAGCAGAAATGAAGCACAGGTACAAGGGTCGAAAACCGTTGTGAGCAGAGTTGCAGAGCTGAGGGTGATAAGCCATTTTGGGCCTGCTTTGGAGTGTTTTTCTTCCCCTTTTTCTGGTTTTGAGAAAACTAGATATTTCTGTCATTGTAAATTGATAAATTCTTAATACAAAAAATTCAGAGAGTTGCATCTTATTGACAAGAAAGAAGGAGTCATTTTCTGCATGCAAGATTTAATGTTTATTTTCCCCTTTCAGATTTCTAGGCTTATAGGTGAAGTTTAATGCAAGTTTTCTTGGTTGCTTCATGCGAATGTCTAAATCTGAAAATTACAGTTAAAACCCCAGAAACCAGCACCTAACTTATCTGGATTGTGCGATGTTTTGCAGGTTCAATAGGTTAGGTTGTATGCAGAAAACCTCATTATCTTCGGTTTTGTCAAAATAGGATTGCATCCCCTGAATGTATTTTAGTTTCATTTTTCTTTACATTTTATTTTTATCTTCTCTGCACTTTTATTTCCAGAAAGTTTAACTTTTATTTTAATTTACAGTCATTAAAATAAACAACTTGAAAATATACCGAAATCTGAAAATAAAATAATTTCATCGCTAAGATCAAATCACATTGAGTTCATTCTGATCAAACGAACAATCATTAAAGCTTCAAAATAAAATAAACCACCGTGCCCCTTGTTTATAGTTACTTGCAACCACTAAGGTATTCCGAGCATTTAAATTAAACACTTTACTTATACAAAATGCTAACATAGCGGAGACCTTGGAGAAATTATTCATTTAATTTCTTTGCAAGAGGGGATTTGGAACTCAAATCCTATCGGAGAGTGTGTTTTCACAATCGGGTGAAAATACCACTCAACAGATTGGCGCTAGAAGGAGGGCCTGAATGGGTTTATTTCAGAGTGATTTAAATGCTATAGGGATTTAAATTTTGAATATTTCATGCCCTATTGATTATATAGCCCTCTTTTAACAATACAACCTTGTAGTGTTAAAAGGAGGACATGAATTGCTATGCATTGTTCTAACGCTTTTTGATTGTTCATACAGGAATAATGTGTTTTGACTTGATTTAAAAAAAAAAAAAATCTCTTGACTAACGAGGTTGTCTCCATGCAATTACTTTCATTTGATTTTAATGGATACATCTCTTGGTTGGTGCTAACATGATTATTCATACGTTACATGTTTGATATTTGCTAGTCATTTCAAGGTTTCCTTCTTTCATGACTAACAAATTGGTTTTGAAATTATTCTTTGGGTTTCATTAATGGCTACAACTATAGGAACGTGGTATGGGATACATGCTAATCCGTTGAACATTAGTGGAGATTTTCATGATTTACCCAAGAACGTAGAAAAACATTTGCCCAAGTTTAAACACAATGGTCCAACATTAGCCGAGGAACATATTCAAGCCTATGTGGATATCCTAGTTAGATGGAATGTCGAACATGAGGATGTGGCATGTAGAATGTTTCCTGGAACCCTAGATGAGGTGGCATATGATTGGTACATCAATTTACCCACTGGTTCTATTACATCTTGGACTCAATTGAAAGATGAGTTTATCAATCAATTTAGGTTACTCATTGATCCTCTCACGATATATCAACAATTTACTTCTTGCAAAAGAGAACCTAATGAGCCAGTGAGAAGTTTCAACATGAGGTTTCGAAAGCTTTATGCGAGATTAATTTCTCCCTATACTATTGAGGAAAGTGGTGCTCTTCAAATATACTTTCAAGCATTGGATCCATTGTTTGCCATATTTTTTAGGATGAATCCCTTGGTTACTGATCTTGCATCGGCCTACACAGAAGCTATGATTGTAGATCAACAATTAAGGCCACAAGGTTATGGAATAGAGCAATCAACTATGGTAGGACAACTAGGGGCTTGCAATCAAACCTCGATGGTAAATCAAGCGTGGGCACAACAAAATTTGATATCAAATGTTTTTCCCTACAATCAACTTTATCCTACCATACCAACTTATGCTCCCACATGTGCTTATACAAGTACTTCCATCCATCCAACTATACCTCAATTAGAGAATCATTTGGTCACTCATGGAACTATTGCAACAAATGTTCAAGCTTTGTCCGTGGATATCAATCCAACTAATCCTACTACTTCTACCACTCAACCTAAAGAGTTCGTATCGGAAGTAAAAGAGCAAAAGAAAGTGGTTAAGAAGGTATGTAGGCATGTTCCACCACAAAAACGAACACATCAATGTATGCATCCAAATTATCCGAGGAAGAAAATTCATAATGCCGATCTTAATGATGTTTCATGTTATGCTTCTTCAAGTGATACAAGAGATTTTGAGATGACTCACGTTGAAGTAAATACCTATTCGAAAAGTCTTGAAGAGCATGAAGTTTTTGGAGAAGAAATTCTATGGATGGGTAACAAGAAGTTGGAATCAAATGATCACCATCTTGTTTTGGAAAAGAAATATCCAGAATCATTACCCGAAAAGGAGGATTTGGATGAACAAACTTATGTGGATATGATTTGGTCAGATGTACTTGCAAAGGATTGGAGCAACTATATGACACGGAATTCAAAAATTGATCCCATTATAGAAGATCCTAAGCCATCACAAGTGGTTGAAAATGAATTTGAAAGAAAATCAACAAATGAAGTTGAAGACATAATCGAATTTCACCACTTGTTCTCGAAGGACACTTTGGATGATGTTCTCGAAAGTGATGACCAAGAGGATCCACACCTTCCAAATTGTGATAAAATTGAATCATGGGTTACAAATTTGGATTATGATAGCTTTACCAATTTGAATTCAAGAGATAACCCACTTTTGGAAATAACTGAACCATCTAAGGAAGGTGAAGATGAATGGGATGAGAAACATGTTGATGAATCAGAATATGAAGAAGTACTTGAGCGTCACAACTTGAACTTGGAGGATGATTACTATGATTCGTGGAAGAAATGGGAAGAATATTATCAATCTAAATCTTCTAACAAACTTGTTGTGTCAATTAATATGCAGGATAACTCAATTGCTTCCTCACATGAGGATACTATAAATCCTGTACAATTTGAGAAAGTTTTGGAAGAGGAATTTGAATCTCATCAAATTTTGGAGCATGATAAGGATTCTACAACCATGAACCAAGAAAGAGAGTCACTTGCTTTAGATCCCTTTGAAGGAAAAGAAATCAAAAATCTTGATCCACGTACTTGCGCTACGACGATTATGCCATTTTAGAAAGAGAAAATTACAAAACCTGAACCATTTGGGTTTGATATCACTGATGATCCAATTGAAAATCTCACGTTACCCAAGACAACCCAAGTGACTGATCACGAAAAGGCGTTAGATAGACAAGACTTATGGTTTGAAAGGGATGGACATATTTTCAATTGGGTACCTAAGTTTGGTGCCTTTGATAAACAGGTCATTGAGAAAGAACAAGTGTTGCGTGATGATGAAGGTCATGAGAGAAAAAAAGAATTTTCAAATCCTTTTCAGGTAAGGTCAAATGAAAGCATGCCAAAGGTAAAATCTCATCTTTTTGGTTTCACCATGCAGAATTCGAAGGGAGGTTTGCCTAATGAATGGTTTGATTCAAATATCATTAATGTTATGGCTTTATTGAAGGAAAATGAATTAGCTTATTTTTACACCATGAATCAAAATGCGGAATGAACAGTCTTAAAGAATAGACATAAAGGAATTGAATATCAATCATTGTCTAATCAATTGGAAAATTTGAAACTCCACCATAGGATTGTTAACGAAACTAAATCAAATTGGTATGGTGAGAGAGGAAAGTTGAAGTGGGTTGCATTGTTTGGTCTAGTCTTGTTTTTGTTGGATTCCCACAACATTTGGAACATGCGTGACCATTTCGTTATATTTTTGTTGAAGTGTTCTAATCATGTTTGGGATCCGGGAAATGTGATAGTCCAAGCTTTGCACTCATCTTGTATTATATTGTACATTTGTATATAGGTTTTGTTTTTTGGTTTGGGTTGTGTTTTTAAAATTTTCATGTTTTGGTTTGTGTATTCCAAGTTCCTCATTGGACATTTTGTGTTGTGGATAGAATAAGTTTTGATTTAAAGTAGGCCGAGGTTAAAAAACCCATTGAGATGTCAACTTATGCCTATAAGTCGGGAATATGAAACATTGGAATTGTAGCGAGAGCTCCACAAGTAACGCACAACACATTAAATAATATACATATGTGCGTAGATTGAGACTAAAGCATGGCAACTTGGTCGGCCTCTACAAATAGGCAACAAGGGCATTTACCATCCACCATTCAAAGAATGCAATGCATTCATATTCCATTCCATTTTGCATATCCATCTTGAGTCAAATCTTGTTAGGGTTATTCTATAACATAAAAAAATAAATAAATAAATAAATAAATAATAAAAAAAAATCCTAAGGTTGGGAACTGATGCCCGAACTATCTTGAACCAAGCACGTTCTATTCATATTAAAGAGGATCTTGAGAAAAATGATCAAAACCAGACTTGGAAGAAAAGGTGAGGCAAAAGGAGTATTTCGTGTCTGTCCTATCATGCAACATAATCCTTGAAACAATGGTTTTTACCACTCCCATAAAAGCTTAAAGCCTAAAACCAGAGTAGTAAGGATAGGGTTAAATCCTCATCGAACTTAGGTTGAGGATCCAACTCCCCAAAGCTCTGATTTGACCTACATGGAGTAGTAAGGATAGGGCATAATTCTCATCTCGCTTAGGTTGAGAATCCGATTCCCCAAAGCTTCCATTTTTCCCATTTCATCATAAAGCTTGGATTGGAAGGATCGTACTACATGTCCTCTGCAAAGGATGGGTAGTCATCCCAAAGGTCCAAGCAATAAAAGTAAAACTAATTTTTCCCATTTCATCTCAATATTGGATTGGAAGGATCGTACTACATGTCCCTAGCAAGGATGGGTAGTCATCCCAAAGGTCCAAGAAATAAAATTAACTAATATTTCCCATTTTATCTTAATATTGGATTGGAAGGATCGTACTACATGTCCCTAGCAAGGATGGGTAGTCATCCCAAAGGTCCAAGAAATAAAAGAAAAAGAATGAATGAAGCCAAATTATGGATTATGGGGTTAAGTATGCTCATGCGTGGCAACATGTCTTGTTTAAAGCAAGACCACTGACTGCTCAAATGGATAGACTAGCTTGACAATTTCATCCATAACTGGTTAAATCATTTTGCTCAAAGTGAGGTAATGAATTCCATATTAGAGTAGTAAGGATAGGGTTAAATTCCCATCTCGTTTAGGTTGGGAATCCGATTCCCCAAAGCTCTGATTTCACTTTCACTTGCACATGGGTTCAAGATAGTAGTGACTCATAACCAACTTTGGGATCTAATAAAGCAATTCATTATATATATAGTTGATCCTAAGAGGGTTTGATAATTTTAAATGTTTGTGTATGATACTAGAAAGCTTAAAGCAGATTGCTACATCTCTAAGCATATTTATCAGGATGCATAAATCATTCACAATCTCACATATGCATTCATGTAAAGCTGACAATGGAATGTTGATCAATTTCAAACGATAGAAAATGGAGCACATTGCACACACCGAGCTGATACTTAATGATTCTAATGTTTCATGTATTTTTGATCTATCGACATTTGTTTTATCTCTTATGTGCTGACGCCTGTATCTAAGCTTGTATATTTCTAGGTTAGGTTCTCACCGAAATGCTCAGGAGCATTTCCTAGCAGAGTCGCCATTTGTTGTGGCTGATCCACAACACACCCCAAAATTGGGGACCCCCTTTTTTTGCACGCTTTCCAAGAAGATTGCAGTGGCCTAGATGTTAAAAGAGCAAAGAAAAGCAAAAATGAAAAAATGTCGCGATATCGCGACATGTTGCTCCGTCGCGGCCAAAATGAAAAAACGTCGCGATATCGCGACATGTTGCTCCATCGTAGCCAAAAATGAAAAAATGTCGCGATATCGCGACATGTTGCTCCGTCGCGACCAAAACAAAAAAAAGTCATCGCGATATCGCGACATGTCGCATTTCGCGACACGTACAGGAAGAAGTGTCGCGATATCGTGACATGTGTTTTCGCGATTCAAAGCAAAGAGAAGGAGCTAGAAATGAAAAGTGTCGCGATATCGCGACATGTCGTATAATCGCGATTCAAAGCATAGAGAGAAAGACAAAGTGAAAAATGTCGCGATATCATGACATGTCATGAAATCGTGGTTCAAAGAGGAGAGAGAAGATAAGGCACAAAAATTGTCGTGATATCGCGACATGTCATGAAATCGTGGTCAAAGCAATCAAAACAAGGCAAGGCACTAAAATTGTCGTGATATCGCGACATGTCAAGTTTTCACGATACGAAAGAGAGGAAGGAATAAAGGAAAAATTGTCGCGATATCGTGACATGTTGGATTTTCGCGATCTCGAGGCAAGGAGATGAAGATAGAAGGAAAGTGTCAATATCACATGTATTTTCAGATTTTGCGACCTACAAGTAGAGCAAGAGAAAATGTCACGATATAGCGACATGTCAAAGTTTCGCGACCTAGAGCAACTAAAGTGGATATAGAAGAAAAGTGTCACGATTTCGCGACATGTCGCATTTTCGCGGCTAAGTGCAGCGAGACAACCCAAAACAAAAAAATGTTGAGATTTTGCGACATTTCACCATGGCCGAAAGAGAAAAACGTCGCGATTTCACGATAGGTTGCATTTGCGTGGCCGAAGGAGAAAAAATTGTCGCGATATCGTGACATGTCTCATTTTCGCGGTGCTTGAAGACGAATAAAGCTTGCAGTATAAAAATGTCGCGATATCGCGACATGTCTTGTTTTCGCGATACAAGTGGAAGAACAAAGCTGTAGATAGAAAATGTCACGATATCGCGACATGCTATTTTTGTCACGATTCATGGCGGGCCGTTACAGAACATACAGGAAAGTATTGAACACATGGCATAAAGGTGTAATAATTATGGGAAGCATTACAGTTCACAGAGAAAATCAAACGTTTTGACGCTGAGCAGAAAGTCAAAAATGACAAAGAGGTGGGGAAGATGAAACGAAGCGATCTGGGAGATGAAGCGAAGCGTCACAAGGCGAAGCAGAGAGCATTGCCAAAAATTTTAAAAGCGAAATGAAGACGATTGGTACAGGGGTCGAAAACCGGCATGAGACGAGGTTGCAAAGTCGAGGGTGATAAGCCATTCTGGGCCTGCTTTGGAGTGTTTTTCTTCCCCTTTTTTTGGTTTTGAGAAAACTAGATATTTTTGTCATTGTAAATTGATAAATTCTTAATACAAAAAATTCAGAGAGTTGCATCTTATTGACAAGAAAGAAGGAGTCATTTTCTGCATGCAAGATTTAATGTTTATTTTCCCCTTTCAGATTTCTAGGCTTATAGGTGAAGTTTAATGCAAGTTTTCTTGGTTGCTTCATGCGAATGTCTAAATCTGAAAATTACTGTTAAAACCCCGAAACCAAGCACCTAACTTATCTGGATTGTGCAAGTTTTGCGGGTTCAATAGGTTAGGTTGTATGTAGAAAACCTCATTATCTTCGGTTTTGTCAAAATAGGATTGCATTCCCTGAATGTGTTTTAGTTTCATTTTTCTTTACATTTTATTTCTATCTTTTTTGCACTTTTATTTCCAGAAAGTTTAACTTTTATTTTAATTTACAGTCATTAAAATAAACAACTTGAAAATATACCGAAATCTGAAAATAAAATAATTTCATCGCTAAGATCAAATCACATTGAGTTCATTCTGATCAAACGAACAATCATTAAAGCTTCAAAATAAAATAAACCACCGTGCCCCTTGTTTACAGTTACTTGCAACCACTAAGGTATTCCGAGCATTTAAATTAAACACTTTACTTATACAAAATGCTAACATAGCGGAGACCTTGGAGAAATTATTCATTTAATTTCTTTGCAAGAGGGGATTTGGAACTCAAATCCTATCGGAGAGTGTGTTTTCACAATCGGGTGAAAATACCACTCAACAAAACTTAATGCACTTTTTAACATAAGCATAAAAATCTTACTCTAAGGTTGGCCAATAATAACCCATGCAAAGAATGCACTTTGCGATGGCCATGCCGCTGAAATGGCCACCACAAGTGTCATCGTGCACTTGGGCGATTGCCCAAACTGACTCTTGATGCTCTAAGCAACGAAGGAGGATACCTTCATAGCTCAGGTGATACAAAATATCTCCTAGAAAGACATACTTTGCTACTTTTTGTTTAAATATCCTTTTGGTGGCATGCGACAACCCAGAAGGGAGGTTACCAAGCTTTAGGTAATCCTTGATTTGGGTAGACCAATCCTATTGTGAGGAAGCCTTGATTGCATGAATTTCCTATCCCTTTTGAAGTTCATCCCGAGATTGGGGTAGAACTTGTAAGAATAGCATTGTGTTGCTATCAAAAGGGGTTTGAGGGAATAGAGTCCCCCAAGTGGTATGATTCAGGTGCTCATGAATTTGTGAGAACCTATCTTGATGAGGTTCAATCTGAATCAAGTGGACTTCTAGTGTGGATTGAGTGTTCTCATGCTCAACCATAGATTGTGACAGTGTTTTGACCTGAATGGTTATCATATCATCCATAGGTTCTATGGGATCAAGGACCCTAGGGAGGCCATTGTATCCACAAAATGATTAGATGATCGAGGGAGCACCTCGATATCATACCATTCAAACTTTGCCAGGAGTTTATCCACAAGGGATTTATAGGCTTGCAAAACTAGACACTTGCATTGGTAAATCCCTTTGACCTAGTTTATGATGAGCAAGGAGTCACCAAAAATGTTGAGCTTGGTTATTTTCATAGCGATAGCCATTTGAAGACCTATGAGCAAGGCTTCATACTCGGCATTGTTGTTAGTGCACGAGAAATCGAGTTTGAAAGATAGGGGTATAGGAGCCCCTTGAGGTGTGAAAAACATGATTCCTATGCCACCCCCTTGCTCACATTTGGAGCCATCAAAGAATAGAGTCATATCGGCCTATGAATCAAGCTCGTCAAAATCAAGTGATTCTGATATTTGGAAGACTCCATCATCGAGAAGCTCCATGCTAAGAGGTTGCTCATCCTGGAGGGGAGCCTCTATGAGTTGATCGGTGATGACCTGACCCTTAATTGATTTTTATTCGATAAATTCTAGGTCAAACTCCATCAACAACATGATCCATTTTATCGTGTGACTATTGTGATAAGTATGACTCATCATATATCACAATGGATTCTATTTTGATACAACATACATGGTATGACTAAGCATGTAATGGCGTAGCTTCTTGGTGGTGAAAACCATCGCTAGGCATAACTTTTCAACGTATGCATACTTGATTTCATAGCTAACCAAGGTGTGGCTAAGGTAGTAAGTAGCCTGTTCCTTATGCAATTCATTGTTTTGGGCCAACATGATGCCCAATGCAATCTCAGTGGTTGAGATGTATAAGCGAAATGACACTCTTGGTCTGGGTGGAGCCAATACTAGTGACGAAGCCAGATATTGTTTGATTGCATCGAAGGTAGCTTGACATTCATCATCCCAATGGAATGTGACCCCCTTATGTAGTAGCTTGTTCATGGGTCGACATTTGTCCAACAATTGCGCTATGAAGCGCTTGATGGACGCGACCTTACCCTGTAGGCTTCGGAGCTGCTTAATGGTAGTTGGGGGAGGCATCTCGAGGATTACCTTGACCTTTTTGGGGTCCACTTTGATGCCTCTTTTAGAGACTATAAATCCCAAGAGCTTTCTAGATGTGATATCGAAGATGCACTTCTTGGGGTTCAGTCTCACGTTATGCTCAATAAGGTGATCGAGGACTTTGTGCAAGACATCGAGATGCTCATGGTGTAATAATGATTTGGCCAATAAGTCATCCATGTAATCTTCCAAAATATTATGCATGTAATCATGGAAGATGTATGTCATGGCGCATTGGTAGGTAGCATCGATGTTTTTAAGACCAAAAGGCATGACCTTATAGCAAAATGTCCCCCAAGGTGTTGTGAACGTCGTTTTGAGCTGGTCTTCTGGATTGATACGAATCTAGTTGTATCTAGAGAAACCATCCATGAGGGATAATATTTCATGGCCCATTGTGGCATCTACTAGGGTGTCGATGCTCGGAAAAGGAAAATCATCCTTAGGACTCGCTTTGTTTAGGTCTCAAAAGTTGGTGCAAATGTGAATCCTCCCATCGGGCTTCTTGATGGGAACCATGTTGGACAACCATGGTGGATAGTCCACTGATATGATGAACTTGGCATCCAATAATTTTTGTAGCTCATCTTTAACCATTAAGGCTACTGTCGGATGCATTTTTCTTAGCTTTTGCTTAACCAGCTTGGCCTTGGGGTCAAGCATCAGATTATGCATGACTAGATTTGGATCCAGTCTTGACATGTCTTTGTAGGTCCATGCAAAGGCCTCCTTCTCTATGAGAAGGGCTATGTAATCGGCCTTCTCTATGGGGGATAGACTTTCCCCTAACTTGATACATTGAGGATTCTTGGGATCTAAGCCGATATCTTTGTCAATCATTGGCTCGATTGACATATGTGACCCCTCCTCCAACTGGTGGGGAGTAGGGATCAGGTGAATGTCATCTGCTAGGTTTTAGATCATCAATTGGAACCTCAGGTTCCTCCTCAACATGGAAGACATCATGAGTAGGCCTTGGAGAGAAATGAAATGGTTGTAGCATCTCATCGCAAGGCCAGTACTTAGAAGGTGATGGGGGAGAATCTCCCTGATCGAATTCAATTACCCCCAAGTCGAGGTGTAATGGCTTCGATGGGTTATCCGGATCTCGCATGGGCACAAAAAGGTCTATGGAAATCATGTTTATGGATGGATGATTTCCCCTAGGTGGCTGATGGTGTCTATTGACATCGGGATGTCGCAAGACCTGTGGAGGTGGTTGCGGTGGAGGCGGAATGACCGGAGGTGGTCGGTGTGGCTATGGGTGGACTTGCCCTTCTAGAGGGAGGAACTATCACTAGATAGGGTCGTTCAAGGGGAACATACATAAATAAACCTCATACTCATCATCCAATGGGACAATCCATGCGTACTCGACATGCGAACTAGAAGAGTCAATGGATGCCACTTCATAATCTGACTCATCATCAGATGTCCACTCATAGGGAGACCCCTGATCTTCTTCCTCACTATCATGTGGAAGGGTATGTGAACTTTCACCTCTCTCATAAGATCGGTTGACCTTGCAAGGTATCTCTTGATCACTTAGGGGTGTAGGGAAGTAGTCTCCCAGTGAGTAGACTCGATTAGGGTTGGCGTAGGGATCACGTGCAAGCTCATCCCTAAAGTTGAGAGTCATGCACTCTAAACTATCTATGAGGATGTCGAGGGGCATAGGCTTGTTGTGTCCCAAACTAGACTTATCATAAGGCATTTGATACTATGGCTGGTAAGGAATGCGGGTGCCTTGCTCATACAAGCCCAACCCATAACCGTACCAATTATAGAGGTGAAGATACCTCATGGTGAAGGTAGGGTTGGACATGTAGTTGATGTCCTCAAAAAAGGGCTCTTCATCCTCTTCCTGCTGTTGATAAGGCTCGATGCCATAGTCGAGACCCCCATAGATGAAATTTATCTGATTAGGGGGAAGGCCAAGAGGCACGATAGTGCCTATGGGAAGATGAGGTTGACCCATATCTTGCACCGACTTGATAGTAGGGGTGGTTGTGATATTCCTAACCATGTACTCTCCTAAACCGATGGTAGCTAGGTGCACTATGACCTGTGGCTATGGAGAAGGAGGGGATAAGAGTGAGGCTTGAATTGATTCAATGTTTACCTCATGAGGTAGCTCCTCATCCACTAGGCTAGGAATCTCACTTGTGGAGATGGTGGATATGGTCAGAGGGATCTCATCAATAGGCCTCTTCCCCATGTTCCTCGATGGAGGATTCATCGATGATGAAGGTATGTCTAGGGGTGTCAAATATGAGGATGGTATGGCATGAGATGATGATGGATTGAATGAAGGTGATGGTGATGGAGTCAGACCTTGGTTGGATTCATTCGATTGAAAATCTAGATGGGTGGATGGTAAGGTTGACTCAGGGATCTACTGCACCATGTTGCAGTACTTGAAGGGTTCTAGGTCTACAGAGATGACATGAACTTGCCCTTCATAGGTGTATTTTAGGCACTGGTGAGTGATGGAAGGGACACACTTCATGTCCTTGATCCAAGGTCTACCCAACAAGATATTGTATGCCATCTCACCCTCCAAGATGTGGCACAGTGTCGGTATGGTCTTTTGTCCTACCTGGATGGGTAAGACTATCATACCAACTATTGAGCATATGGCATCATTAAATGCTCGAAGGGTGTAAGTAGATGTGATAATATGGGATGTTGGGAGCCCTAGATGCTTGAGAGATGTTGTAGTGATTATGTTGTTGGAAGAGCCAGTGTCTATCAACACTCTCTTGTAGGGTGTTCCATTTACACATGCGATGATGTGCAAGGGAGGATCTACCATATCATTTGGAACTAGTTTAAGCTCATCTTCTCAAAAGGTAATCATCAATTTCATGCATTTTCGAACATGCCCCACAAAATTATTGAAGGAGTTAGACTCCTGGGGCTGTAGCTCTATCACCTTAAGGATCTCCATTAGAGCTTCTCTATGAGGTGGAGATTGTTGAATGAGCTCATAGATGGAGAGCTAGGCAGATGTCATTCTCAAGATCTGAGTGAGCTTGCTCTTAATTGTGACCACAGGTCGAGGTGGGAGGCTCGACACTGGAGGTGGTAGAGGTTGTGATATTGAAGGAACATCACTTTGAGCCATAGGTGGTGCGACTGGACTTGGGTACCGCATGTTCCTCATTACAATGTTGATCATGCCAACATACCCTTGCTTAGGGGGTGCATGATGAACCTCATTTACTTAGGGCACTAGCTTGGCCTACTTCGCATGGGTAGGCAATGGGTCTTTAAAAACACCCATCTATTGGTTGTTTGGTGCAATAGGGTTGTCGACCTGGAGGGCATCCCTATCGATCATGTCTTGCACCAGATGCTTGAATTTATAGCATATTTGCATGTCATGCCCATTTTTCCTATGAAACTTACAATATAGGTCTTCTCGATACCCTTTGGGCTTTGGTGCATTTGGGTCGATAGGTCGACTCTCAGGAAGATTAATCATGTTAGCCACCAAGAGGCACTCAAACAAAGAGTCCATAGACTCTGCAATGGGCATGAACTATCACTTGGGGTGATGCTATTGATTTTGCCCTTGATTATTCTAGTTGTCCTTGTTATAGTTCCCAGGTGTGGCCTGATAATTAGGCTTTTGAGGAGGTGCAGGTTATGCTAGCCCTAGGACACTAATGGCAACCTGATTGACTATTGTTGGCTTAGGCTGCATTGGGCTATTCTTAGCATTCTTGTTCCACTCCTTGTGAGGCTTCACAATTTCTTCCTCTTGAATCTTGATGTCTTCAATTATTCTAGCTTGCACTAGGGCATCTTCAAGAGTCGGATATTGTTGTAGTTACAACAACAAGGAGATCGACTTTAGGTAGATCTTGGAAAACATCTGAGTCAACTCCGACATGGGGAGTAGATATGGTAGCTTGGTGAGAAATGCTCACCACCTATTGCCATAATTCACTATTGACTCATCATCATATTGTTTCAACCCAACGAGATCAGCCAACATCACCTTCCTCTTGGTATTGAAGGTGAAGCATTCTAGGAATGCATCTACAAGTTGATCCAAATTATGGATGCTATGCTTTAGGAGTTGGGTAAACCACTCCATGGCTAGGCCAGAGAGGGTAGTCATGAATGTCTACAAAATCAAAGTATCATTATCCTGGATACCAAAGCATTGGCTCAGGAATTTGGTAACATGCTCCTGTGCATCTTCTTCTCCCTTAAAGGTAGCCAACTGAGGTATCTTAAACTACTCTAGATAGGAAGGGGTAGGCATCGAAGGATGAAGGGGTTGACTACATAGCTAGCGCAAAGTGGGATTTTGAGATCTAGATCCAGAGGTCTTGTTCTCTACTGACTCTAAGCGCTCTAGCAGTACCCTATATGCATCAAAGGATTTGATCTCCTCTTCTTTGCTCTTATCCTACGGTGGAGGGTGAGGATCATCAAGCCTATTTTGGGGTGGTGGCATGTCACCCCCCTACCTTGATAAGGCATTTCCAAATATTCCACCTCTAGCTCATGCTCGATGTAAGCCCCATAGGGCATCTCCTGAGCTGACCTATAGAGAGGGGTAGCTACCTACGGTGGGTGCCCTATGTTTGGCCTAGGAGGCAAGTCTCGATCTAGCCTAGGAGGTCATGAAGGTAACATTGGATAAGGCCTAGGAGACCTATCTTGAATGAGAGTGGGTTGCCTCGGATGGACTTCATATCTATATGTTCTAGGGGTAGGGACCCTCTCATGTAAATTTTTTTAGAATAGCTCGTTGGTCTGTCATTCGATTCTTTCTTTCTCAAGTTGATGCAAGTGGTCTAGTTGCTCTTTGTCTCATCGAAGTTGCTTGAACTGCACTTGGCATTTCGCATATCTTGCAACCACTTGATTGATCTATTCCACTATGTGAGGCCTAGGAGGCCTAGGAGTCTCACCCTGAGGTCGACCTCATTCAAGATAATCTATGATATCCATCATGTGCTTCCCTCGATCGAGGGTAGCCACATTTACTTGAGGTTTGGGCCTAGGCATATGCTCTTTATACTCAGTGGGTGTAGAGGCACATCGTGCTTGCATGGTATACTACTCTTGAGGATAATCGAGGATTTCCTCATATCTTCCTTCATGGATGAGGAAGGGAAGGGTGGAGTTTGCTCACCCTGAGCGATGAGTATCATACTCATCCTATTGTCTAGGCTATTGGAACCTATCAGGGTGGTGTAAGGGTGAAGTATGATCAATCGGCCCTACCCAATGTGTGAAGTCATGCTCTAGCCCATAAGTGGGTGTATTAGACCTATCAGGCATACGAATGCATGGCACCACTCTATCTACTTGCACCTCAGTGCATTGTTACCTTTCATCAAAGAAGGCATGTGATGTGTCTACATACCGAGAACACTCTCCTAGATAAGGTCCACCACCCATAGGGGTGTCCCGCATAGGGCTCCCTTGTAGGTGTTGTTCATGTCCCACTATTCTGGGACTTGGGTGAGTAGAGGCTCGCCAAGGAGGTATGACCAAATCCTTGGGGCTAAAGTGGAGATGACTCGTGTCTCCTAGTCCACCCTCCATAGCTTCTACCCATGATTGGGCTTGGCTATGGGTGCACACCATTGTTACTCTCTACCAAACCCTAGATGATTATCTCCTTTACAAATTCTTAATGAAACAACACACAAGAAAAGGAAACACTCAATAAAACAAGTGATTATCTCTTTTAAGTTTTAGATGTGAATCCCTAAGCTATTTTGTGTGTTTCAGATGTGTTGTTTGTAAATAAGACCTCGTGTCACGTGTTTGAATTTCATTGGATGATAATCTTGTGTTTAATTGGATTTCACCTGTATGCTCATAGCTCGACAACCGATAATGAAAGTCACGGTCACGTAAACCCACCAAAGTATGGAGATGAAACCCATACCCGATCAGGGAGCACAGGTCCTGCCAGTCCTCACCCAGTACTCACTTGGTCAGTGTTATACCCTTCGAAGAGAAGTACATGCAAATTTTCCAAGCTACGTCGGATCTTGGAGCCGACCTTGGCAAAGAACAAGGGTTCATGGGATTTGAGGCAATGGGTGGAGATGAAAGCCACCATCATTGACCTCTACTAGTGGTTGGTGATGAAATCCAACTCACTAGAATTCAAGTGGAACGTGGTGTGTGTGGTTCTTTTTAAGCCCAAAGAAAGTAAACAATGAAGCACTCAATGATATTTCACTAAATGCAAAGAAATGATATTTTACTTTCAGAAAAAGCTAGATAAAAAGTAACCTACCAAATGCATTCCCTAAATGATAGCCTACCCATTAGGTAGGCTAGAAGCAATCAAACCATAGAGGTGCATTTCTACCTAGTTCCTTTCCAGTTTTTCTTATTATTTTTGTTGTTTTTTCAATTATAGAAAAGCAAACCTAACTTCTACTTTTCAAGCAATCAAAAGAGGCAAGAAAAACCAGATTTCAGCAGTTTTGAACAGTAGAAATGAAAACAGAGGGTTTTGATACCTACCTCAATGGCCTATAAGCCTACTATTTTTGGAATTTGGAGCAGAAAAGCTCCTATTTTGTGACCATCCTAGGGTGGGACGGTGGCCAGTTTGATGGCCATCCTAGGGTGGGATGGTTGTGTGGTCATCCCAGGGTGGGACGGTCAGTAGTCCAGAGGCCATTTCAGGCCAGAACGACCAGTTCCTACAATAGAATGCAAACAAAAATAGGGTTAAATATTTAACCAAATCAATAGGGATAGGGTCCCACCATGATCACCACTGAAGTAGGGGAAAAATGGTGCACCTAAGAATGCTAAACAAGATGCATCTATATCTAGTATTAATCAAGCATTATAAAAGGACAAATTCAAGCAACCATGGAATCCAAATAAGTGCAAGAAAAAGGGGTGTTTCTCTTTATTTAATTTGATAAATCAGAATCATGGTTACATAGATGTCCCCTTGAGGGCTCTTAGTTTGATACACTTGTTTACAAAAATGGGTGCCCAAGGATCAAGTCCTTTCAAACAAGCTCGTGTGCACTTCCAATGTTCTTCCTCGTACCCATAATTGAGGTGGGCGAACCTATGATGTCGCCACTTTGTTCTTCACTATTATGATCTTGTATTCCTTCCTCATGCACTATAAAACCTGCACCTACACACAAGGAAACCATATTTGTTAAATAGCAAGTGCGTAGAATGTGAAACATGCAAAAGCCATACATGCAACTATAAGCTAGAAAGTGTAAATATGCAATGCGCCTATCTAAAACAAATCCAAATGATATGAAATTTTAGATACATGTATAATAGATTATTTTGGGAAGATATAATTGAAAATAGAATAGAAATTGCCTCCGAATCGATGTCGCATTCGCAGTGTACCTACAAAGCCTACAAAACCCAAAACAAGCAATTTCTGGACCAAAACACCTCCAAATCAAACCAAACTTGGAAAGTATACATAAAATGATATTTTAAGAGGACCCATATCAGTGGATTAGCAAAATCAGTCACATTTTCATGTGCATCTTCATATGGTCCCTGAAAGCCTACAAAACCTTAAAATTGCAATATCTCATTCAATATAACTCCAAATTGCATGAAATTTGGACAACATGTTCATAATATAACCTAGAATATGCCTAATTAAAAATAGTAGAAAAATTATGCACATATATATCACCATCCCTTGCAGGGATGGTGGTGACTGTCATAGAATGGGGACCATCCTGGGGTGGGATGACCACCAGTTTTGCTCCTAATTTACCACCAATTCCTCTGTGGATTGGTCAAAAACCCTATCAATAGTGTTTTCATCAAATTTGGTGGTGAAATTCACTCATATGATTCAGTTTTGCAAACAAATTGTGCCTCTTGAATCACTCGCAAACCTCCTTCGCTAGGTAGATATTTTGAGGGAAAAAGGCACAAAAGGGTGAGGGGAAATCTTGGCAGCACTTCGTTGCTATGTCTCAAAACTCCTCTCTATATTTTGGGTGGAAAATGGATCCACTTTATAGCCAAAGGGAGCCTTTGGGAAAATGGGCATGCAAGGGCATGCATGGCAAGAGGTGCCACTTGTCAAAAATTGAGCATGCATTGGGAGGGGAAGAGAATCTCCCATTTTGGCCTCCATTCTGTAGCATGTCATAAGGATTTTGTACCCTTAGGTCTTGCATGCTCGAATAGGTGGGATAAATGGTAGTTTTTGGGTGCCATTTGTCCAAATTTGACTTTTTGGGAGTCAAAGCTTGTGGTCATCCCACCCAGGGATGGCCACTTTGCCACCATCCCTGGGTGGGATGACCATGAACTGTGACCATCCCAGGGTGGGACGGTCATGCCTATGTGGCCCAAAACCTCCCAAAAGTGGGGTAGAGCCTTCCAAGAGTGGTTAGGACCACTATTAAACCTCTGAGGGTTGCCCAAGGGGGCCATATGATGTCAATTAGCCAATGCTTTCGATCGCCTAATCAGATTGACATGATTTTAGTGTCTACAAAAGTTATCTTAGCAAGTTGTGAATGGTTCCTGTATTATTCTTTCTGTTACATGCTAGTTATTAATTGATTTGATTTTTAGCTACTAGTTTATCCCTATTTCTCTGGCTCATAGCCATATTTCCCATTCCTTTCTTTTATTTCCCATATCTTTCTATTACCCTAAGCTTTACATCGATTGTTAGATTAGTACGGGAACCAACCATCTCTGAATATTAGCTCGAAGGACATCTCTTTCCTTCAGCCTTTCAATATTGGTCGGGTCTAGGGTGCACATATATTTTGTACTTAGGCAGATTCGTGACCTACAATTTTTGGCACTCCCGGTGGGAGTCTAAAAGTTCCACTTTAAGCAATAATAAGGTTTGATGTTCATATTTTTACTATTTTATTAGAATATCTGGTGACTTAGTTTTACATAGAAACCTTCAAATGTGAAGTTGATGAAAGCTTTAATTCATGATCACAAGATTGAATGTAAAAAATTTAGAAAATCTCGTTGAGTTATTTGAGCTTGGCACCCAAGTCTTATAAGAACATCCTAGGTTACTCACTCTGATTGTTCCATCAATTGCAACATATTCAAACATAGTTGGTGTATTTTCTATTCCTTCAAGTCCTACTAGCACTGCCACTAGCTTCCCTCCTCAAGAAAACACTCTAGTTCAAATGGCCAAAAATCCACCACCACAAACTCACCAGTTTCTAGCAAGGAATTATTCTAGAGATTTTAATCTGCAAGCTCATAAGTCGATCCCACAAGCAGCATTAAAGGCTTTGCCTACCTATGATAGTACGAGAAAAACAACTTATGAGTATGTTCAAGATGTGGCTTCTCTAGCAACAATCCATAGCATCACAGATGAATATTTAATGGTCAGATTTCTCATGCTCTCTCTCAGAGGGAAGTTACTGTACTGGTGCTGATCCTTACTCCCTACCACTATTACCACATGGGACTAGTTGGTGGAGTTATTGATAAAGGATTTCAATGAACAAGTTGATCCCTTCTCTCTACTGCATCATTTTATAAATATTCAAATGCATTCATAGGAGGAAATCATTGATTTCAATGTTAGATTCGCTCAAACTTGGCAAAGAGTCCCTAATGGTCTCCGATCGACTCTCGAACAAGTCATATTTTATTATCTCCAAGCCTTCAATTTTGACATTAGCATGGCCATCCGTTAGTACAACATTGATACATTTATGGCCTTGTACTCTACTGCACAAAAGGTTGAGGTTGATCTGATTGCTATCGGTAAGATTCCATCGAATATGGTGATGCCTATATTTCCTTATCTCCCATAGAATTTATATTTCAATTATATCTTCTCAGTCCTTACAAATGTCCCCCATGTATTCAGTCCCTTCATGGAATTTGATTTCATCTCAAACCTTGATAGTTTCATCCCATAATTGTCTGCTCCATCCATTCCACAATTGCCCACTCTAGTTCCATTTCCAGTGCTACCATCTCTGCCTATACCACTTCCATTACCAACTTCTCTAGCACCCTCAAATCAGAGATGCAATCAATGAACTCAAAAATAAGAGCAATGAGCAATGAGATCATAGTTATTAAGAAAAAATAAGCTGAGAGAGATTTCCAACCTAAGATATTTTAACCTCCTCTAATCAGCAAAGAGCAAGCAACTTCGACCAGCAAGGTACCTAAAAGGAATCTAACTATGTTAACAAATGAATAAGTTGGCCCATAAAACAAGGTGTACTGGCGTTCCATCTACAATGATTTTCATGGTGAATAAACTTGCATGGTTCATATGAACTATGTGTAGACATTGGCAGACAACTCTTTCGACGAAAAGATCGACATGATTAGACAATTCGATCATAATTTCATGGTCTCCTCTAAAGAATAAGTTTTAGTTCTCACGAGAGCTAAAATAAAGCCAGTCATAGTAGATCCAACTAAAATGGGGCCATTGAAGGTACCCACTAACCTGAAGGTACAAAATAAGAGAAAACAAGCACAAGCAAAAGTGCCTATTCCAGCACCCAAGCCAGATGCACCTGTCCTGTTAAAATATCTCTTTCACCCATGAGCAAAAGAAATATTGCAAGAAAAGGTTTCAACTTCACAATCAAAAGTTGAAATGGAGGAACAAGCTAGAGAAAGGCTCAAATACCCATCCTTGACCAAGCATCATAGGGTAGAAGCTATGCAGTAATATCAAAGTAAGCATGAGGCGGACAACGAAGGTAGGGATTCTAGCGCATCTATGTACAACATTGTTGAAGAATTAAAGAACATTCCTGCTAAGTTTAGTCTCAATGATGCACTACAATTGCCTGGATAAGTTTATTTATTGAAAGAGCCTTTGAAGTTTATGAAAGATAAAAATAAAAATCCCACTCAGATCATGCTAGCCTAAACACTGAAAAATTCTACTACAAGAAATAATAGACCACCTCTATTTTATTTGTCTCTCAAGATGGAGGGTTGGATTGTGCATAACTACATGATTGACTCTAGTGCTGCAACAACTGTTATGCCAAAGGCAGTTTTTGAAGTCATGGGTATGGAATATACAAGAAGTAGCCCAAGTGTCTTATAGTTGGA
Organism: Wollemia nobilis; assembly: GCA_028583015.1. Lineage (NCBI taxonomy): Eukaryota > Viridiplantae > Streptophyta > Pinopsida > Araucariales > Araucariaceae > Wollemia > Wollemia nobilis. The sequence goes on from JAQPPZ010002492.1 coordinate 207,845, forward strand.
TGGAACCCCTATGAAAACAATGTTGAGCAAAGTGCAGCAAATAGTATTGTCATTGTTGTCAACACAGTCAGACAGATTTATTGATGCAATGGACAAGAGTTTATTGAATAGCAAGGTGCAGCCAAAGTACAATGGATAGGAGTTCAGTGTTGAGCAAGGTGTTGCAGGAGGATTGTCATTGTTGTCAATATAGTCAGTTAGATCTAATGATGCAATGGACAGGCAATTCAGAAGTGACTCAGATGCAGAGGATAAAGTTCAAATCTGTTATCCATGGTTTTAAATAAAACTTTTTATTTTGACTGCCTTGGTTTTCACAAAAAACCTTTAAAATTTAAACTAAATATTTAAAATTAAATATCTTTATCATCGGGGCATCTTTTTCAACGAAACGAAGAGCCAAATTGGGTTTTAAGAAAAACCCATTTCAAATCTGTTATCCATGGTTTTAAATAAAACTTTTTATTATAACTGCCTTGGTTTTCACAAAAAACCTTTTCGCTTCTTGACATCTCAGGTTCTGAAGACTTCTTCTTCTCATTCTGAATTATGTTTTATGTTTCTGTGCATCTATCATTTAAGGACTCATGATCTGACTAACTTCTGAACTTTATCCTCTCGCATCCGAGTGACTTCGAACTACTCGTCCATTGCATCATTAGATCTAACCGATCGTATTGACAACAATGACAATCCTCCTGCAACACCTTGCTCAACACTGAACTCCTATCCATTGTACTTTGGCTGCACCTTGTTGTTCAATAAACTCTTGTCAATTGCATCAATAAATCTGTCTGACTGTGTTGACAACAATGACAATACTATTTGCTGCACTTTGCTCAACAATCTCCCCCTTTGGAATTGTTGGCAACACGTGCAATTTTCCTGTAAATCTTCTCCCCCTTTGACAATAATACCAAAGGGCTGCTGCAGACTCCCCCTGAGTCTATGCACAATATTCTTAGACACAAATTATTACAATTAGCAAATATTCCAAGCATGAACAAGAAGAAAAACAAGTACACAAATGCTCCCCCTGAGTCCAAGACCACTTCATTTCACTGATTCACAACATCATGATAAGCATAATAGGCATCAATAAAATCAACAATGTGAATAGCAAGCAATAACCGATGAATGACACCATCACCGTCAACTTCACCAATATAACATGTGTAAGAACATGACTGAACCACTGTCTTCTCGTGCAACTACCCTCTGTTGCTTTGCAAACTCAAACTTGTCCACTTTTAGTGAAGGCATACAATAATCTTATATAGCCAACTTTTGTTTTGCAATGCCAACAACATCTGCATACAACTTCACCATGCATCTTGGATATATTCTCAACAAGCTTGAACCCAATGACAGTTGTTTGTCTCTCTCTCGAGTGAGAATCCAGTGAGGCTACCTCAATCCACTTTCAACTCTGTGTAGGTACCAAACATCGTACCACAGACACAACCAACATCTTTTCTCAACCAATTAGGGCTTTAGCAACAATGCTTATAGACAAGGTTTAACCAACATCATTCAACTCAAGATTAAATTTGAAGCATTCAACCAATCACTACATGAAAAGGAAACTAGTAGACATCATTTTCCTTCCAAAGGTATTTGAACAAGACAACCACCAACATAAATCACCAAGGCAAAGAATAACTTGCTCAAATCAAACTCAATGGAGTAAGCCCAAATCATGTATCAAGAAAAGCATTAACTTGATCAAAACAACCACTATGAAAGCAACTCAACTATTCATCACCAGGCTGGAAATCATTTGGCTGCTCATTAAAAACCTTTTTTTTTTTTTTTCAATCTTCCCATTCAACATGCTGATTTCACTTTTGTCAACAAAATTGACAAGTGACACATCTGTACCAATTTTTGTCCAGCACTGCAATTTTGCTGCCAACTCTTACTTTCAACTATGCATGTCGGAAGAAGACATTTTGTCAAACACTTTATGGCCAACCGTAGTGCACCTTACTCAGCCTCAAGCTTCTTATCCTTGGACTGGCATTAAATCAATAGTTAAAACAAAATTGTCTATGAATTAAATATATTCACCAAGGTGTCATGAAAGATCTGGCAATATTCACATCAAAGAGTAAAAACAAATACATGCTGCTCGAAACACAAATACACAGCTAGGGCAAGCATTCTTTTTTTGAGCAAATTATTTGGACTATTATGATTTGTAATTTTGAACAGTGGTATTAAGAATCATCAACTGTACAACAGTGACATATCTCAAAACTACCAATGGTGACAACTCTCAAATTAAACACCACACTTCACGACATTTCCACAAACCAATATATAAACCGAAAAACACACTTTAATAACTATACAACATTAACTCGATCGCTTACCTTTCATCCTCGGATACCTAGACAAATACATAGGAGCATTAAAATAAAACTTTAATATTGCTCCTCCCGAGGATGTGCCACCTTGAGTTGCTTAGAGCAATGGCAAGAGTAGCCTCCTTCGATCCAAGGAGACACAATTTCCTTTATTCTGTCTTTCTCCAGACTTTCCTGAACTTGGGCTTGGGTTTTTCAACAACATCCCTATTTTGCTCTTGTTCGTGAACTTGAACATTTCTCTTGTGGGGTTGTCTCTTGTGCATTCTTGATGGATGATTATTTTCTTTTCTTTTATGCACATGATATGTTCCTTGTCGGTGTTGTCCTCTTTGTGTCTGATGAAATCTAGGGTTTTGCCTTAGATTAGATATAGAAGTGCTTGGATAGAACCTTGCTATGTGCCCTTGACCATTGCATTTAAAACATTGCACATGTTTTATTCCCTGTCTGTATTGCATTCTATGTGTATGATGAAATCTATGGTATTGCCTTAGATTGGATACAAAAGTGCTTGAACAAAACCTTGCTATGTGCCCATGGCCATTACATTTAAAACATTGCACAGGGTGTTCACTCAAAAAAATAGAAGTATTTTTATCAACATAACTCTTTGATCTATTGTTCAGTCCACAATAAATTGCCTTGTGACCAAAGTGGTTGCATTTAGAATAATAGCCATAAAAAGCATTATTATTAAAATATTGAGAGTGAGAGAACCTCTTTTTCTGTGGTTGCTTTGTTGTAGATCTTCTTTGATATTTTCTTCCTTTTGAGGATTCAGCTTCAGACTTTTCTTGTTTCAATCCTTCAACCGAGGACTTCTTCTTCTCTGCATATTTGGAGGATGAAGGTTGTTCGGCTTCATATCCAAGACCAAACTTAGCTGTGGAGCTTCTTTTTTGATTTATCATTGTATCTAGCAACTCTATGCTCTTCTCAAATTTGAGATTTATATTGGCCTCTTTTAGTTGTTTCTTCAATGAAACAATCTCTTCTTCTTGTTGGCAGCATACAGTCTCTTTCTCATTGATCTGAGACATAATAATATCTCCAATCCTTTTGTTCTGTTCTACTTGCAGCTTTAGATCAACAATAACATGTTTATATTCCTCTTCACTTGTGTTGTATACATCATTCTTATTATCCAGCTGTGTCTTCAAGGCTTCTTCTGATTTCTTGGCCTTTTGAACTTGTAGGAAGAGATCTTCAATCTCATCCTCATATTCTTCTAATTTCTTGGACGATATTTTGTTCTTTTTCTTTTCTATTCTCCACTCTTCAAAAGCGAGATATCAACTCTCCTTCAAAATCTACTTCAGCCTCAAGATTTTCATCACAAACTTCAGGATTCACTTCTTCTACCTTTTTCGGTTCAAATTTCTCTTCTACGGGAACCGAAACTGACTGGGATGCATTTTTGGATGAGGATCTATTCTTCTTAGCCATTGTGTACTAATCCAAGATCAACCCTGACTGATTTAGCCAAAATTGGGAACTTGGCTCTGATACCAATTGTTGTAATCACAATGACACTGAGAGGGGGGGTGAATCAGTGTGTTCTTTAAAAACTTCTAAAACAATTAGATTATAAAATAGGATTTGGTGCTCCATTCTATTGAAGCAGATAAATTTAAGGGGTTGGTGCTCCTTCCAGTTGGTGCTGGTAAAGGATTATGTAAATTTGGCTCTTCGTTTCGTTGAAAAAGATGCCCCGGTGATGAAGATATTTAATTTTAAATATTTAGTTTAAATTTTATTTTATTTAAAATTTAAATTAAAATATTAAATTAAATTAAAAGGGTCGACATGTTACTATTTCACGGCAATAAGCTACAGGAAAGTGACGAAGGTGGAAGAAGTGTTTGAGGCCGACAAAGTTAAATCTGGGCCGACGGATTTTAGGGTTTGGTAGCTGACAAATTCTAGGGTTTCTCAACCGACGTTCTTTTAGGGTTTGTTCCTAAAACTTCTTCTATAAAAGCAAGGGTACTTCGAGTTTGAAAAGGGGGGTGTAAAAGATAAAGTGTGAATACGAGCATAGTGTTTATGAAAGTGAAGTTCATGTTGAGCAGAAAGCAGAATGTGAAACGACACAAAGTGTGCGAAGCGTGTGCGCAAAGAAAGTAGAGTGTGCAAAGAAGCGTGAAGGGCAAAGTTGATTACAAAGTCTGGCTGTAGTAGTGCAGCAAACTGTGTGAAGTGATTGTGCAAGAGAGAGCAGAGTGCACAGAGATTGTAAAGGTGATGTAGACCAGTTAGAGTCTTGCAATAACAAAGGTATATGTCAAACATTTTTTTATTCAATATTGAAGTCCAGATTGGTGCTTGGCAAATTAAGGGGTTGGTGCCTCTTTCCAGTTGGTGCTAGTAAACAATTTGTCCAGTTGGTGCTGGAAAATTAAGGGGTTGGTGCCTCTTTCCAGGTAGGTGCTGGTAAAATAGGAGTTGGTGCTCCATTCTATTGAAGCAGATAAAGTTAAGGGGTTGGTGCTCCTTCCAGTTGGTGTTGGTAAAGGATTATGTAAAGTTGTAGCTTTGCATTGACTAGATTTGGATGGTAGTCCAAGCAGTATTTTTGAGGAGTAGCCACATTGGTGAACCTCATTAAAATGTTGTGTTATGTGTGATGCTTTCTTGATGCATTTAGTATCTCTTTTATCTGCTTTAAACTGTTACTGGTTTTATAATCTAATTGTTTTAGAAGTTTTTAAAGAACACACTGATTCACCCCCCCTCTCAGTGTCATTGTGATTACAACAAACAATGGGTGTTATCAAGGATATATCCATTTTCCTGCATAGCATGCCTCAGATAATTATAATCCAAGAGGTGGTTGTAGTCAACTTGGAGCTATACTTTAGCATGTGCCTCTCAAGAGAGTTTACTGCCAAACTAGGAGGATATCTCTCTCTGTATTCCTCACACTTGGAGATTCCTTTAAAAGGGAGAAGAATATGAATTTATAATGAGAAGCCTTCTACTTTTCATATAGAGAGAGAATTGAAGAAGAAAAGTACATGAACTTTTTCAACATGATGATTGAAGAATTAGAAGAATTGGATTTAATGAAATAAGTTCTGGATGAGCTTCGTACAAAATATGAGTTTTCAATGAATGATTAAAATGCCATGATGGAAATTGAGATTGGTTGTTACTCCATTACCAAGCCTAAAAAACTGAAGTGAAGGTGTTTGATGATCAAGATTATGTTCTATATCAATTATGGAATTTGTACTTTGATGGCACAAGATGCAAGAGCTAGATTTATCCTTATTTTTCCTACTAGTATACAAAAGAGTTATTCATACCGATTGACCTAGAGTTGTACAAATAATACTATTAAGTATGAAGCATTGTGCTTAGTTTGAAGAAAGCTGAGAAACTCAGGATCAAACAACTCCAAATTTTTGGAGATTCTGAGCTAATTATCAATCAAGTAAAAAAAAAGTGTGTCTCCAAGTAGCACTATCTAAAGGCTTATTGTAACAAAGTTTGGGATTTGTTTGAAGCCTACACAATGTTGAACATATGAGCAATTTTACGAGAACAAAACAAACATGCTAATCTCTTATCATCTCTTGGCACCAAATTTTCTCCAGTTGAGCATGTGGTGAGGAAACAAAATACGGTGAAGTTGGTTTACAAGCCTTCAGTCCTTGACAATAATATCTAATGGTAAGTATTTGATAGTAATGAACATATTGTAAACTTATTGATAAAATAACCTAGTACTATGGAAGGAAGAACACTTGATGAAGAAGAAGTTGAAGGACTGATCCAACTAAGGAATAATCATATCCCAAAAGGATTTATTTCACTCAAAAGTCTCTTTGATTAGAATGATAGAGCCAAAAAGCAGAAGATCAAAGTAGATGAGAAGGAGTACACCGAGTTGCAGTTGGAACCTAACAAATAAATCAAGGTTAGAATGAATTGCACTCGAGAAGCTTGAGAAAATTAAGGAGTTGTACCACAAATTTCCAAAAACAAAATCTTGGAGTTACCATGATCTAAAGGGGTACAACAAGGATGTGATCCAACATACTATTGAGTTGTAAGAAGGAGTGAAACCCTTCAGGAAAAAACAAAGACCTGTCAATCCTAAGATTGAAGTCCTGATGAAAGTTGAACTATTGAAAATACTGGAATCTAAGATTATGTACCCAATAAAGCACTCTACCTAGGTAGAAAATTTGGTCATTGTATGGAAGAAGAATGGAGATATTCACGTGTGTGGATTTTTGAAATTTAAATCAGGCATCTCTAAAAGATCATTATCCGTTATCGTAGATTGATCAAATTCTTCACATAGTGGCAGGAGCTTAGAGGTTCTATCTACTAGATGTATTCTTCGGCTATAATCAGATATGGATCAAGGATGGGGACCAATATAAAATGACATTCACAGTGAAATAAGGTACTTTTGTCTATCAAAAAATACCTTTTGGTCTCTCGAACACTGGAGCAACCTTTCAAAGAGCTATGGATGTAGCTTTCAGTGAGTTATTAAACTATGTTATTGTTATTTATTTGGATGATATGATTGTATTCTCTCATAACATGGAGGAGAACGACTTGAATTTAAAACAAGTGTTTGATAAATATCGAGAGTTCAGAATATCCATCAACCCAAAGAAGTCTATCTTCATGATAAAGGAGGGAAATCTCCTAGGCCATGTAATCTTAGAAAAAGGATTGGTTTTTGATCCATCTAGAGATAAGGTTCTTATAAAGCTTCCATAGCCATAAAATAAGAAGGATTTGTAGTCATTCTTTGGCCAGATTAACTTTATCGAAAGTTTATTGCATATTTTGCACAAGTTGTGAAACCAATGACTGAATTATTAAAGAAATATGCTAAGTTTAAATGGACTGAGAAAAGGAAGCAAGCATTTAGGGAGATCAAGGAGAAAATTTCTCAAGCTCCTATTTTGATAAATCCTGACTATTTAAAGGATTTTATACTTTATGTCGTTGGTGAGCAAGAGAGTTATGTAGCGGTGCTTACGTAGAAGGGATATGATGGAGATGAGTAGCCCATCACATTTTTGAGCCAAGTTATCTAGATGCATGAGGAAAAATATAATTTCATAGAGAAGCTGGTGTATGTAGTGATGAATTCCCTAAAGAAATTTCGGTATTTTTTTTCTCAAAGTAAAACAATAGTTTATGTTGTTCATCCAGATGTTTGAAGTTTCATTATCCAGGGACAACTTGGAGACAAGAGAGCTGGTTGGGTTTCTAAAATATAGGAGTATAATGTTGAAATTTGGCCAACCAATCTAGTTTGAGGTTGAACGCTATGTCAGGATCTTGCAAAGAGCACTACCTCTGAATCCATGATTTTCCAGTATGAAGAGTCAGTAAGCAAGTATAATCTTGTGAATCATTTCCCAAGTGATCGTGATTGGACAAAGAACCTTGTCAAATATTTCAATTCAATAAGGTGTCCCTCACATATTAATGCTTCACAGAGAAGAAGATTCTGACTACAGGTCCTCAAGTATGTAATGTTACCAAATGTATTGTTTCATAAAGTATTAATGGAGTGCTTCTCAAATGTGTCCTAGAATATGAAAAGCAAAAAATCTTGGAAGAGTTCCATTAAGGATTGTTAGGCAGCCACTATGCAAGGAGATCCATGACGTTAAAAATCATCAAATAAGGTTATTTATGGCCCACTGTATTTGCATATGCATTCAAAGTCAGTAAAAGTTATGATAAATGATAGAGGTATGTCGGTAGAAGCAGAAATGCATCTTCGTCTCTTCACCCAATCTAAGTAGAAGCACCATTTCAACAATAGAGCTTATATTTTATTGGGGTCATAAATCCTAATTCATCTATTGGGTATAAATACATTATGACTGCAACTGACTATTTCACCTGATGGGCTGAAGCAATCCCAACTAAGAAAGCAAACCAAGAGGTAGTCATCACATTCCTTGAAGGATTGATCACTCGCTTGGGTATCCCAGATGCAATTATAATAGACAATGGAACTCCATTGATTGACACCAAAATAAATGATTTCATGGGTAAGTATGGTATTTATTTAAAGACCTCATCAAATTACTATCCGTAGGGAAATGGTCTGGTCGAATCCACGAACAAGAATCTGCTTAGGATTTTTAAAAGGACTCTTGGTGATAACAACCAAAGTTTGCATTTGCTCTTGAACCAAGCCTTATGGGCCAATTGCATCTCAATGAAAAAGTCGATTAAAATGCTCCCATACTCCTTGGTGTATGGTAAAGAAGCATTCTTGCCCATTCATATTGAATTTTTGGCCCTTAAATCCTTGCAATTACTTGATGGTGAAGATGATGAATTCGATCCCATGAGCATAAGGTTGGCTCAAATTTTATAGCTAGAGGAAGAAAGGGAGAAAGCGTACAATACCTTCATGGAACATGCCCAGATGAAAAATAAGTGGTTTGGCAAGAAGAATTTTTAGAAGGCATTTAAGGTGGGTGATATAGTGTTAAAATGGAATGATAACAAGGCAAAGCCGAGAAAGCATCACAATTTTGAGGCTATTTGGGAAGGCCCATTCCAGATTTTCAATATGAATCAAGTTAACTCATTTTATTTTTAGGATATGGATGACCATGTATTGCCAATTCTAATCAATGGTATTAATTTGAAGGCCTACTACCAGTGAAAAAATGTGGTATTACAAATGTAAATATGTATATAGTTTTTTTTAGTGTTGCTTTCTGATAAAAAAAATGACTAAGGATGGGAGTGAAATTCCTTTCGCTGAGCAAAAGTGATTTCACTAACAAAAATTATTTTCACCAGTGAAAAGCCTCCTTCATACCTCCTTGGGTTCCAAAAAAAGAAAAAAATTAAGCAGCAAAATTCCTTTTCACTGGCAACAATCATTTCACCAACGAAAGTCCTTTTCTTGCTTTCTTTTTGGGCATTTTGCCCAGAAGTGCCTTTTCGGAACCAAAAACATCAAAAGCATCCATGCTTTTAATTTTTTATTTTTTAGGTGAAGGAAAGTAAAATCATGCCAATTTTAAAATCTGGTCGTCCAAGTTAGGAAAAGCACTCAAAAAAGAAAAAAAGAAGGAAAAGCGAAAAGGGGGAAAAAATAAAAAGAAAAGAAAAAAAATTAAAAAGAGAAAAAGAATCTAATTTTACCCAAGACAATGATTTCACCCATGCATCTTTGGATTTTTGAAGTGAGACTCAAGTTGACATCAACAAACTTCACTCCAATGCTTTTTCGGGCGAACAGGGTGGTGAAAGTTATTTTTAGAGCGAAAGTGAGCAAAATGTTTTTCCACCCTACTTTTTCAAAGAACTCCTATAATGCATGATGTTTCACCAATAAAATCAGTGAAATTATTTTTTGGGACTCCACATTGACGAAATAAGATACCCATCATGCAGTCCAATGTGAAAAAGTGACAATCACATTTTTCTAAATCGATCGTTAGTAATAGGTTGTGCCTCCCAAAAAAAGAGAAAAGCAATAAAATTTTAAAATAACCAATCAAAGTGCTTGGAGAAGTGGTGGGGTGAAACTGATGAATCATTGGACAACATGATGTATCCCTAAAATTAGCAGGTGCACCGTAGGTATTTTATTCGGTGGGTGTGATTCGAAAGTTAAAAAAGGGTGAACATTTCAATTTAAAAATTCAAAAGAACTTGCAAAGCGCATGGTTGTAGAATTGCTATGAACCGTGGTTTGCTACAAGGTTGGAAGTGATTTGTTATTTGTTCAAAGAAAGCTGAATATGGGGAAGAAAATATCATATGCTAAGAAGAAAAAATCTCAGAAGAAGACTGACCCAGAAAAAATGTAGTGAAAATCTAAAGAGAAAGAGGAAGAAATAGAGCTGGTGCCTTACTACGATCGCATTGTTAGTCTTACAATGACACTGAGAGGGGGGGTGAATCGGTGTAGCTCTTTAAACTTGAATTTACAGCTCTTAATACAGTAGCAATTAAAACTAATTACTAGATACAACAAGTATAACACAAGAGCATCACACAACACAAGATTTAACGAGGTTCACCAATGTGGCTACTCCTCAAAAATGACTGCTTGGACTACCATCCAAATCCAGCCTTTGCAAAGCACCAACTTTACAATCAATTTACCAGCACCCACTGGAAGGAGCACCAACCCCTTATTTATCTGCACCAACAGAAAGGAGCACCAACCCCTGATTTACCAGCACCTACTGGAAGGAGCACCAACCCCTGATGCCAAGCTGCAACCTGGACTTCAATTTTGAATCTATAAGATTGATAGAAAGATACCTTTGTTTTTGCAAGATCCTAATTGGTCTTTCTTCACCTTTGCGCTCTCTACGCACTCTGCTTTCTCTACGCAATCACTTCGCACACTCTGCTTCATTACGGTCGACCTTCATGATCGTCTTCTCCCTTTCGCGCACTCTGCTCTCTTTGCACTACGATCGAACTTCGCACACTTCAACCACACCTCAAATCTCCAAACAACCCTCCTTTTATAACAGAATTCTTGTGATGAAAACCCTAATCTTAGTCGGCTGTAAACCCTAATCTTAGTCGGCTTTCATGACAACTATAAACCCTAATTTTAGTCGGTTGTCATCGGTCTTCATCGACTTCAACTCAACCACAAAAATACAGCATGTCACGATATCATGACACTTTCGCTTTCTCTCTCTTTCTCCTTGCTTTGGCCCTAAAATACAACATGTCACGATATCGCGACACTTTTTCTCCTTGCTCTTTCTCTTAGCTTTGGCCCGTGAAAATACAACATGTCGCGATATCGCGACACTTTTTCTCCTTGCTCTTTCTCTTAGCTTTGGCCCACGAAAATACAACATGTCACGATATCGCGACACTTTCACCTCCATACACTTTCTCTATTCTTTTGTCATAAAAATGTGACATTGCACGATATCATGACACTTTTGTTATTCTGCCTGCCTGCCCTTCTTGAGTCATGAAAATGCGACATGTCACGATATCGTGACACTTTTGCTTCTCTACCTTCCTGTCCTTTTCGAGTCGTGAAAATGTGACATGTCACGAAATCATGACACTTCTGCTTCTGAAGTCTTGCTTTCTGCTTTTGTCATGAAATCATGACACTTCTGCCTTCGAAGTCTTCTTCTCTACTTTTGTCATGAAATCATGACACTTCTGCTTTCGTACTTCACTTCTTTGCTTTTGTCATGAAATCGTGACACTTATGCCTTCGAAGTCTTCTTCTCTACTTTTGTCGTGAAATCATGACACTTCTACTTTCGTACTTTACTTCTTTGCTTTTGTCACGAAATCATGACACTTCGCTTCGAAGTCTTGCTTTCTTCTTTTGTCGCAAAAATGCGACATGTCATGAAATCGTGACACTTTTCAAACTTGCTTTCTCTCTCCTATTTTAGTCACAAAAATGCGACATGTCACGAAATCATGACACTTTTCTTACTTGTTCTCTTTCTTTGAACTTGTCATGAAATCATGACACTTCTTCCTACTTTCTCTTTTTCTTCCAACATGTCACGAAATCGTGACAGTTTTTCCACTTGCCTTTTTCTCTTCCAACATGTCACGAAATCGTGACAGTTTTTCCACTTGCCTTTTTCTCTTCCAACATGTCGTGAAATCGTGACAGTTTTTCCACTTGCCTTTTTCTCTTCCAACATGTCGTGAAATCGTGATAGTTTTTCCACTTGCCTTTTTCTCTTCCAACATGTCGCGAAATCGTGACAGTTTTTCCACTTGCCTTTTTCTCTTCCAACATGTCACGAAATCATGACAGTTTTTCTTGCTTTTTCTCTCTCTTCCAACATGTCGCGAAATCGTGATAGTTTTTCCTATTTTTCTCTCTCTTCCAACATGTCACGAAATCATGATAATTTTTCTTGCCTGCTGTATATGTCACGATATCGTGACACTTTTCTTACTTGTCTTTTTCTTTGATCTTTTGCATATGGGCCACTTTGGTCTTCTTGGAAAAACACTGTACATACTTTGAGTAACCTTTGAACTCCTGTCTTACGCATCTGAAAAGCTTTTGAACTTCCTGTCCACTGCATCAACAGATCTATCTGACTGTGTTGACAACAATGACAATACTGTTGTTGCACCTTGCTCAACAATCTCCCCCTTTGGAATTGTTGGCAACACATGTGCAATTTCCTGTAACTCTTCTCCCCCTTTGACAATAATACCAAAGGGCTACTGCGGACTCCCCTTGAGTCCATGCACAACATTCTCGGGCACAATTTATTACACTTAGCAAAAATCATGACCATACACAAAGCTCCCCCGAGAATGTGATCCCTGTAGCTAGTCAATTCTTGGGAAGTGTGACCACTCCCAATTTATTGCGAAGGTACTCAAAAACTTCCTTGGGCAATGGTTTTGTGAAGATATCCGCTACTTGCTCTGTAGTTGGAACAAAATCCAACTTAACCTCACCTTTCGCAACTTTCTCCTTCAAAAAGTGATACCTGATAGCAATGTGTTTTGTGCGTGAATGCATAACCGGATTCTTGGAGATGTTAATGGCACTGGTGTTATCACACTTAACTGATATTGGCTCATTGAAGCTAATACCAAGATCTTTCAGGGTTTGTTTCATCCATAATACCTACGTACAACATGTTGTCGCTGCAATATATTCTGCCTCTACTGTCGATAAAGAAACTGACTCTTGTTTCTTACTGTGCCATGCGACCAATCTGTCTCCAAGATAGAATGCACCTCCACTTGTACTCTTTCTGTCATCTACACATCCTGCCCAATATGCATCTGAATACGAAATAAGGGTGAAGTCTTTACCTTTTGGATACCATAACCCATACTCCATAGTACCCTTGAGGTACCGAAGAATCCTCTTCATTGTTGTCACATGAGTCTCCTTGGGATTAGCCTAAAATCGTGCTACCATGCATACTGCCTGCAAAATATCTGGTCTAGTAGCTATCAGGTACAGTAAGCTTCCAATCATAGATCTGTACATGGTTTGATCAACAGGTGGAGATTTGTCATCCTTGCTCAACTTGCAACCTGTCGTCATGGGAGTGCTAACTGGCTTACAATCCTCCATTGTGAACTTTTTTAACATCTCTTTTACATATTTAACTTGAGAAATAAATATGCCCTTCTTACTTTGATTAACTTGCAACCCGAGGAAATACGATAGTTCACCAATCATTGACATTTCAAATTCTTTCTGCATCTTATTTGCTAAATCTTTACACGACTCATCTTTGCTGCTGCCAAATATGATATCATCTACGTATACAACAAGAACAATAAGATGCCCATTTTCTGTTTTGACATACAAATTACTATCCACCATACCTTTCTTAAACCTTTGTTGAGTGAGATAGTTGTCTAGCCTTGCATACCATGCTCGGGGTGCCTGTTTTAAGCCATATAATGCTTTCTTCAACTTGCAAACCAAGTTTGGATCATCACCAAGTTGGAAACCATCCGGTTGCTCAATATAAACCTCTTCTTCAAGTTTCCCATTCAAAAATGCTGATTTCACATCCATTTGATAAACTTTGAAATTCTTGTAGACTGCTAAAGCCAGAAACATTCTAATTGCCTCTAGTCTAGCTACTTGGTGCAAAAGTTTCCTCAAAGTCAATGCCTTCAACTTGTGCATAACCCTTACATACCAATCTTGCTTTATTTCTGACTACCTGTCCGTCTTCATTCAATTTGTTTCGAAAAATCCATTTAGTCCCGATTATATTTTTATTTGCAGGTCTAGGTACTAACTCCCAAGTTTCGTTTTTCTCGATCTGATCTAATTCTTCATTTATTGCCTTCATCCAACTTTCATCTTTGCTTGCGTCAGTAACATTTTTGGGCTCAAATTTGGATAATAGAGAGTAGTTACTTACTACTCTTCTTCTTGTCTGAACACCAACTTTGGGGTCTCCAATTATTTGCTCTCTAGGATGATTTTTCTGCCAGCTGCCTGTTTTGAATTTCTTATTTTCTTCCACTTCTGAATCACAACTTAAGTCATCTGAGTCAATTTTTTGTATCTTTTCCATTTCGTTTTCCTCATCTCCTTCAATAACCTCTTCATAAATTGGGTAGTTCGTTTCATAGCTAATTACTCGTTCTCTACCTTCATCAAATTTAACATCAACACTGTCCACAATTTTCTTTAGCCTCTTGTTGTAGCATTTGTAAGCTTTGCTTTTTGATGAATAACCAACAAAAATACCTTCATCTGCTCTATCTTCAAACTTACCAAGATTATCTTCAGTTCTTTTGATATAGCACTTGCTGCCAAAAACTTTGAGGTATTTTGTTGTTGCCCTTTTACCGAACCACAATTCATAAGGAGTTTTGCTTTCATGTGTTCTCAGCATGTACCTATTTTGGATATACACCACAGTATGGACTGCTTCTTTCCAAAATCTATCTGCTACTCTGCTTTCAGCCAACATAGTCCGTGCCATTTCCTGCACTGTCCTGTTCTTTCTTTCTACCACTCCATTTTGTTGAGGTGTCCTGGCTGCTGAGAAGCTGTCTCCTAATACCGTATTTTTCACAGTACTCTGCAAACTCCTCTGAAATGAATTCTCCTCCTCTATCTGATCTTAAACATTTGATCCTCTTTCCTGTTTCATTCTCAACCTAGTTTTTGAAAATCTTGAACATATCAAAAGCTTCTGATTTATGCTTCAAGAAAAATATCCATGTCATTCTGGAATAGTCATCAATGCACAACATAAAATATTTGTCACCATTTATGCTTTGTGTTCTCATGGGTCCACATAAATCAGTGTGTATTAGTTCCAAAGGTTTGCTTGTGTAGTATTCTTTTGTTTTGAATGTGACTCTAGTTTGTTTCCCCTTTTGGCATGAAGCACAAATGTTGTTTGTAGGTTTGTTGATGGTGGGAATATCTCTCACTGCCCTTTTTGAGATGATTTTTACTAGATTATCAAAACTGATATGCCCGAGTCTCTTGTGCCACAACCAGTTTTCTTCTTCCTGTCCAATAAAACAAGCTCCTTTTGAATTCTCTGAGAGCGTGTACAGGTTACCAGATGTCCTTGATCCAGTTGCTATCAATTTTCCACTATTTGTTTTTTTGACTTCACAACCTTGCTTCATAAAAACTACTTCATGACCTTTATCACAAATCTGACTTACGCTCAACAAGTTATGTTTCAAACCATCCACAAACAAGACTTCTTCTGACTTAATTTTTCCATCACTAATTTTAACTGAACCTTTGCCAACTATCTTAGCTCCATCATTATTTCCAAACTTTACTGAACCTCCTTCATATTTTTGTAACTTCTCAAATTTTTGTTTGTCACCTGTCATATGACTGGAGCATCCACTATCAAGTATCCATGGTACATATTTATTCTGTGCTTTGAATGTTGTTTGTACGATTAAGGATTCCTTTTCTTCCTTAAGTCACTCTTTTCCTTTCCACTCCATTTTGATAGTAGTTTTGGGCTCTTGTTTTGCCTTTCCCTTATCAGTAGTTTGTGCATGTTTTTCGGGAAGCTTTCTATTTTGTCTCATCCTATTTGGTTGAAATTTTCTTCCCTGAAACTGATTTGATGTAAATGTACTTCTACAATTTCTTGCAATGTGCCCAAAATTATGACAGTTATAACATTCTACTGTATAATTCATCAGAGGAGAAAAAACATTTCTACTGGTGAAATTCCTTGGTCTTACATTATATTTGCAGTCCGAGATTTTATGTCCATAGCCATTGCATTTAAAATAGAAACCGGAAAAGGGATAATTGAACCTGGGTGATGGTCTTTGCCATGTTGCCGTAGGAGCCATAGGTCTTCTTCTTCTTTGATGTGTGACATTGGTGAATCCATCATTGTCAATTCTCCTTTCATGCCTGGCATTATTGCTTTCTTTTGCATGAGACGTTTTTCCTTGATCAACCTTGTTTCTTATCTTCATTCTTTATGGATTCTACATTTCTGGCCTTTGATCCACTTGATGATTCTCCTTCGATGAAACCCAGACCAAATTTGATGCCTGTAGGCCTTTGGTCATTTATGATCTTATCCGACTTCATAGAACTTTCTTCACGTTTGTGATAACAACTAATTTTCTTATTCATCTCTTCTAGTTGCATTCTTAAACCAACAATCTCTTCTTCTAGCTTGTTGCAATAATCTATTTTCATGGTTATTTGCACTTCGAGATCTTCGAAGATTTTCTTGGATTCTTCTATCTGTACTTTCAAACTGGTTATGATTTCATTTGCATCCTCAAGCTTTCTTGAAAGTTTCTTATTCTTTTTCTTTTCTATCTTCCACTCTTCAAGTGCAGAGATCAACTCACCTTCTAGATCTACTTCAGCCTCAGGGTTTTCACCACATACTTCAGAGTTCACTCCTTCCTTTTCTGATTTTACTTCTTCAAATGCCATGAAAAGAGCTTCACCTTTTTCCTCTTCAGACTCTTCACCGAAGCTGTCTTCTGATGAACTGACATTCTTGGAGATGAAACTTTTCTTCTTGAAGTTGCTTTTTCTTAAATTCATTTTCTTCATCCAGTCACTTCTTTCTTGGTGCGATCCTTCATCATTTTTGTTCTTCTCTTTAAGTGGACATTTAGTCGCAAAATGCCCAATGCCTCCATAGTTGAAACATTTAAATGGTAGCTTCCCTCTGTATTTTCCTTTTCCCTTTTTTAGTTTTCTAACAAAGTTTGCTTCCATTTCATCTGATGTCTCTTCTTCCTCGGACTCTTGTTTTGTGTTTTTATTTTTAAGGGCTTTAAAAGCCGCTTCTCTGTCTGTGGGTTTAGATCTTCCTATCCTCATCTCATATGCGGTCAAAGAACCATACATCTCATCTATACTAAAATAATTTAGATTTTTAGCTTCTTCTATCCTTGAGACTTTGGAATCAAACCTTTGAGGAAGAGATCTTAGTACCTTTTTCACGATGGCAGAGTCTCCAATATCCTCGTCGAGCCCTCTAATCGCATTAATGATTCCATTAACTCTCAACATATATGCCTCAATGTTTTCATCGTCATTCATTTTCAATGCTTCGAACTGAGCTCGATGTGTCTGTAACTTGGCCTCCTTGATCTTATCGTCTCCTTCATGAATACTCCTCAGTTTGTCCCATATCTCTTTTGTCGTATTGCAGCTCATGATCTTTACTAGTTCACTTGTCTGCTAATCCGCACATGATAGCATTCTTTGCTTTTGAGTTACTTTCAAACAGTTTCTTTTCGTCGACCTCTTTTGGAGGAGTGATGGGTATTGTGTATCCACTAACTACTGAATCCCAGATGTCGTATCCCAAAGCATAGAGATATGTCTGCATCCTGATTCTCCAGAATGCGTAATTAGATCCGTCAAACAATGGTGCTTTGTTTGATGAGAAACCTTCACCACCTGCCATTGTGTTACTTCCAAGATCACCCTAGCCGGTTAGGCTTGTACAAGAACTTAGCTTTGATACCAATTGTTAGTCTTACAATGACACTTGAGAGGGGGGGTGAATCAGTGTAGCTCTTTAAACTTGAATTTATAGCTCTTAATACAGTAGCAATTAAAACTAATTACTAGATACAACAAGTATAACACAAGAGCATCACACAACACAAGATTTAACGAGGTTCACCAATGTGGCTACTCCTCAAAAATGACTGCTTGGACTACCATCCAAATCCAGCCTTTGCAAAGCACCAACTTTACAATCAATTTACCAACACCTACTGGAAGGAGCACCAACCCCTTATTTATCTGCACCAACAGAAAGGAGCACCAACCCCTGATTTACCAACACCTACTGGAAGGAGCACCAACCCCTGATGCCAAGCTGCAACCTGGACTTCAATTTTGAATCTATAAGATTGACAGAAAGATACCTTTGTTTTTGCAAGATCCTGACTGGTCTTTCTTCACCTTTGCGCTCTCTACGCACTCTGCTTTCTCTATGCAATCACTTCGCACACTCTGCTTCGTTATAGTCGACCTTCACGATCGTCTTCTCCCTTTCGTGCACTTTGCTCTCTTCGCACTCTGACCGAACTTCGCACACTTCGACTCACACCTCAAATCTCCAAACAACCCTCCTTTTATAACAGAATTCTTGTGATGAAAACCCTAATCTTAGTCGGTTGTAAACCCTAATCTTAGTCGGCTTTCATGACAACTGTGAACCCTAATTTTAGTCGATTGTCATCGGTCTTCGTCGGCTTCAACTCAACCATGAAAATACAGCATGTCGCGATATCGTGACACTTTCGCTTTCTCTCTCTTTCTCCTTGCTTTGGCCCCAAAAATACAACATGTCGCGATATCGCGACACTTTTTCTCCTTGCTCTTTCTCTTAGCTTTGGCCCATGAAAATACATGTCATGATATCATGACACTTTTTCTCCTTGCTCTTTCTCTTAGCTTTGGCCCACAAAAATACATGTCGCGATATCGTGACACTTTCACCTCCATACACTTTCTCTATTATTTTGTTGCAAAAATGCGACATTGCACGATATCGTGACACTTTTGTTATTCTGCCTGCCTGCCCTTCTTGAGTCACAAAAATGCGACATGTCATGATATCGTGACACTTTTGCTTCTCTGCCTTCCTGTCCTTTTTGAGTCATGAAAATGTGACATGTCATGAAATCGTGACACTTCTGCTTTCAAAGTCTTGCTTTCTACTTTTGTCATGAAATCGTGACACTTCTGCCTTCGAAGTCTTCTTCTCTACTTTTGTCATGAAATCGTGACACTTCTACTTCTGTACTTCACTTCTTTGCTTTTGTCATGAAATCGTGACACTTCTGCCTTCGAAGTCTTCTTCTCTACTTTTGTCATGAAATCGTGACACTTCTACTTCTATACTTTACCTTTTTACTTTTGTCATGAAATCATGACACTTTTGCTTCCAAAGTCTTGCTTTCTGCTTTTGTCGTGAAAATGCGACATGTCGCGAAATCGTGACACTTTTCAAACTTGCTTTCTCTCTCCTATTTTAGTCGTGAAAATGCGACATGTCGCGAAATCGTGACACTTTTCTTACTTGTTCTCTTTCTTCGAACTTGTCGCGAAATCGTGACACTTCTTCCTGCTTTCTCTTTTTCTTCCAACATGTCACGAAATCGCGACAGTTTTTCCACTTGCATTTTTCTCTTCCAACATGTCGCGAAATCGCGATAGTTTTTCCACTTGCCTTTTTCTCTTCCAACATGTCGTGAAATCATGACAGTTTTTCCACTTGCCTTTTTCTCTTCCAACATGTCACGAAATCGCGACAGTTTTTCCACTTGCTTTTTCTCTTCCAACATGTCACGAAATCGTGATAGTTTTTCCACTTGCTTTTTCTCTTCCAACATGTCACGAAATCACGACATTTTTTCACTTGCCTTTTTCTCTTCCAACATGTCACGAAATCATGATAGTTTTTCTTGCTTTTTCTCTCTCTTCCAACATGTCGCGAAATCACGACAGTTTTTCTTGCTTTTTCTCTCTCTTCCAACATGTCACGAAATCGCGATAGTTTTTCTTGCCTATTGTATATGTCGCGATATCGTGACACTTTTCTTACTTGTCTTTTTCTTTGATCTTTTGCATATGGGCCACTTTGGTCTTCTTGGAAAAACACTGTACATACTCTGAGTAACCTTTGAACTCCTGTCTTCTGCATCCGAAAAGCTTTTGAACTTCCTGTCCACTGCATCATCAGATCTATCTGACTGTGTTGACAACAATGACAATACTGTTGCTGCACCTTGCTCAACAGATCACCTAGCGTAAATCGGCAATTGTAACATCACAAATAAGGGCATGGAGAAATTGCACAAGGATGTCGAGTTTGCTCTATAAAATGTATCCACTGAGAGTTCATGTACCATGGTGTTCTATTATCATATGTTCTAGTACCTGTGTATGCTCATGCATTCTTGTCCTGATCTGGTATGGATGATTGCACAATGCTATAATCCTGCTATGAGAGACGTTCAAAATGCCTAAGGAGATAAGTTGTTTATAATTTCAGCTAGCTTAGTTAGGGACACCTTTGCTTGTGGTGCAAGACCTCTTCTTGATATCGTGTTTAAAAAGCTCAATATTACAAAGCAGGGTGAGAGGTACCAGTCTACAATTACTATGCGATAGTTTATGGATAACCAGTTGTTGAAGGTGCCATAGTTTGGGGAGTTTCCAGAATTACCAGTGCCACTAAAGGATTTCAAAAGCCCATATTTGTATTCAATGTTGGCATGGATTGTTGGATTGTCCTCAAATTCCACGATGCACAAGTAGCAGGCGTCACTAGTGCAATGTATCTCATAGGTGGAGTTTTACATCCCGAATGCTATGATAGTGACCACATATCTAATTTTATTTGATTGGGCAGATTTCATAGCTCAAAGAATGCACTCACAGTTGCAAAAGGTGTAAAGCAGGGAAGATGTCACTTTCAAGCATTGCTCCTTTTTTGTATGGTACTTTTTCTATCACATGTATTCCCATTTTGCTTTCATAGCAGTAAGGAAGACAGATGAACAAGGGAGGTCATTACCAATTTATTCATGGACTCAAATTTTGTCAATAAAAGAGTCCTATTATAATTTTAATAGGATGTTTTTGGGGCTGGTCCTTGAGCTCATTTACAAGGTATGTGATAGAGTTCCTAGAGCAATGAAATTATAGGTGCTAAACAAACAAAAGGGTGACATCTTTCTGCTAATGCAAGGGGTGGTTGTCAAAATTTTTGGATTCACTGGTAAACCTTTTCTATTGCCATATTTTACTACCGAACATCTTTTTGCCCTGGAGGTAGCCTGACATAGTGATTTCACAAATGACACATATGGGATAGGCAAGGAAAAGAGAGCTATATGCACTATACCTTTTCATTTTGAGCTCTAGTGGATACCTCTCAGAATACAGGTAAACCAATATTTGCAGTCCAGCTGAACTACTATCTCTCGCTTACCGAGCACACGATATTCACAAACCACTCACATTCTCCAACACATTCAAGCAACCAGTAGTGAATCAAACACATTATCAGCTAGTCGACGAAGTCAAAAAATAAGTTCTAAACAACATTATTCAGCATGTATTAAGGTTCAGTGTTAAATATTTAAGCAAATACTAAAGATTTCATCAACAAATCAGCAGCAAGGGTATATTGTGTAACCCTAAACCTACTCCCAATCATTTCAAAACACACCGCATACGGTTTATGTTTTCTGTTTAGTGGCAATTTTAGAATAATAATAAGATTTTACGACGTCATTTTCAAACAATAATCTCTCCAATAACCTTAACTAATATTTTTCATTCGTTTTACGCCATGCCATCTAAATTACCCTCGCTAAGATTTGTCGATTTTTTAATTCATGAAACCGGTCATTTTTTTTTATTCAGTCTATAGTTCATCATCCCGCACATCCTTTTCATTCTTTAGGAAATAAAAATCCCACATTTTTCCTATGTCAATTGTTTCATAGTTTATTAACATCGTGTCACATTAATGTATTGTGACCACCATCTTGTGGTTCGCCCTCCCCTCCATGCATGTCGACCCTACCCATCATAGTCTTCTACTTACATGTCATCGTGTGTATCATAGTCTTCTTCTTACGTGTCACCATCCTTGTTAATTCCACGTATCATTGTCTATGTTACAGTCTTCTACTTACGTATCACTATCCTCAAAATTAGTGTCACTTCTACCGTTATCACACCATCCTCGTTCAGTCTTCCACTGTTGGCCCCTTATATAGGTTGACCTTATCCTGCCACCTTTGCTCAAAAATTATAATTTGGAATTAGTTTCCATCATTCAAAAATTAGTCATTGGAATCAACATTTATAAAAAAGGTAGTTGTTAATAAGCAACATTTCCAACTAGTCGTTGGAATCATTAGTTGTTAAACAACTTTTTTTTGTTGGAATTATTTTTTTTAAGTGCTACTTTCAAAAAAAGTATATATCAAGCACCACAAGTGTATGAGTGATTTACCTACACCTAACAAGTGGAATAGAGTAGAAAATTGTAGATGACATTGCTTCGATAGACCAAACAAAGGGTCCCTGAATACACCAAAAATGCAACCGCAAAATAAAGGTACGCAACATAATTCTCCTTTTAGAATTAATACCTTTAACCCTCACCACTTGACTATGGCTTCTCCAAATCAGGACAATGTCACTCCTCCTACTATAGACAACAATGGTACTTCTATTAAATTAGAAAATGTTGTCTCTATCCGAGAAGATATTGTCGCTAAAATTCCCCTCATGGTGGATGTCGGTGTGCGTCAGTGTTTAGGGCAACAACAACAAGACCTTGCTACTATGTATACATTATTACATGAAATAAGGGATTCAGTGGCTAAACTTCTCAAGCCATATAATCAAGCCTCTCAAGCCATTGTCAACCCTCCACCTTTAAATACTCGATAAGCATCAGTACTCTCAATAACTTCTTCCAATTTTTATCCTTCAATAGGTGATACCTCCTGATGCTAAAATTGACCTCATGACATTCAAGTACCTCGTACTAACATGCCCACTTTTGAGGGATATGATCCTAGAGGTTGGCTAGCCAAAATCGATGGTATTTTTCATCTATAACATATTCCATAAATTGGTCGTGTCGCATTTGCATCTTGTAAACTTGGTACCCAAGTCTATCAATGGTTGTTATGGCAGCTTCATCAACATAATTGCTCCCTTATGTGGCCTGAATTTAAAGAAAATTTTCTTAGAATATTTGATAAAGGTTCTTCCTTATCGTATGTCACATTATGAAACTCAAGCAAATTGGTTCTATAGAATACTGTCACTAAGTTCACAAGTCTTCTTATCTATACACATGAATTAAATCCAGCAGTAGTGGTATCCACTTTCCATCATGGTCTCAAGGATAAAATAAGAAAGGAATTTGACATGCATGATCCATGCACTCTTGATGATGCCACTCGTATAGCTCAAGCAACCAAAAATAAACTTCAAGATGTGGCACCCTATAAATGTGATTCTAATTTTTGTCATCCTTTTGCAATAATGAACAGTCCTCAAGATTTTTCTATTTTAAATATCGTTCCTATCATCCAAGGGATCAAGCTTGTGCAGTCTGCCAAACCTTTCAAGTGGAATATGACACTAATGAATAATAAGATGTAGTTCAACTAGAGTCACTCACTTATACAGAACACCAACCAACATATTCTAGTGAAGTAAAGAAGATACTATTGCTCTCTCAATACATGCACTTATAGGTTTAAAATGTGATCATACAATTAAGGTACAAGTATTCATTACGCACAAATGTGTTAATGTGTTGATAGACAGGTATTACACAAAACTTTATAGATATCAAGACTTCCAAATCCTTGAACTTGTATATGAATACTTCTAATCAAGATAAGTTTCAAGTATTGATTGCAAATGAAGATAATTATCAATGTGTGGACCGAACATCTCCAATTTTGATACAAATGGAAAGTTATACTTGGCGTGGAACTCTCTTTGTCATGAACTTTGGGAGCTCAAATATCATTTTGGATGCAAAATGGCTATCTCAACTCGACGATGTTACTCTTAATATTCAAATATTATACATCATATGGACAGAGAATGAAAAGACTATTTATCTTCAAGGAATTCAATATCCACCATCCAAGGTGGTGAGTTCTCACTAAATGGAGAAGTTAATATAAAAGGGTGCTTATGATTTTAGAGCTCAAATAAATTCCATGGAAGCTCAATCCTTGGATACTCCGACAATACTCTCAAATGATCTTCAAACTATTGTGGATAATTATGAAGAATTCTTCACCAAACCAAAGGGCCTACCTCCTAAAAGAGCACATGACCATACCATACATCTCATTCTTGTAAGTCTTCATCCTAATGTTCATCCTTATCGCTATCCTCAACCTCAAAAGATAGAAATAGAGAAGCTAGTACAAGAAATGTTAGAACATGACATCATTCATCCTAGCATTAGCCCTTACTCATCACCCGTAGTAATGGTACGTTGTCAGGATACCTCTTGGCGCATGTGTCCAGATTTTTAACCTCTCAACAAAATTGCCATCAAGGATAAGTTCCCTATCCCTTTCATTGATGACATATTAGACTAATTACATGGTGCTAGTTATTTCACTAAATTGGATCTTCGTTCAGGTTTTCACCAAATTCGGGTTAGGAAAGAGGACATACCTAAAACTACTTTTTGAATTCATGAAGGTCATTATGAATTCCTAGTCATGCCTTTCGGTCTTACTAATGCTCCATCAATCTTTCAAAGCCTTATGAACCATGTATTTAGGTCATATCTTCATAAGTTCATCTTAGTTTTCTTCGATGATATCCTAATTTACAACAAATCTTAGAAGGATCACCTAACCCATGTTGATAAGGTCCTTCATCTACTACATAAGGAAAAACTTTTTGTTAAAAGATCCAAATGTGCCTTTGGAGTCCAAGAAGTCGAATACTTAGGTCATATCGTATCTCATGAAGGAGTCAAAGTAGACCCTCAAAAAATCAAAGCTATTCAATATTGACCTCTACCTAAATCCCTCAAAAAACTTAGGGGATTCCTAGGTCTTATAGGCTATTACCAGAAATTTGTACACAACTATGGTAAAATTGCAGCACCTCTCACAACACTTACCAAAAAGGATGCTTTTAAGTTGACCGAAGCAGCTTCTCAAGCATTCCAATATCTCAAAGAAGCCATGTGCTCTACCCTAATATTGGACACTCCTGATTTTAGAAAACCTTTCATCATTGAGTGTGACGCTTCGGGTACAGGGATTGGCGCTATTTTAATGCAATAAGGTCACCCCTTGGATTTTGAGAGCAAGCAAATTTCAATTAAGAATTTGGGGTGATCCACTTACAAGAAGGAAATGTTGGCTATTTTACATGCCATTGAGAAATGGAGGCATTATTTAATAAGTATTTATTTCATTATTAAGACTGACCATAGTAGTCTTAAGCATTTTTTGGAACAACATCTATCTTGCCCTGAACAGAATAAATGGATGACCAAACTTTTGGGGTATGATTTCATGATTGAGTACAATAAAGGCAAGGAAAATGTGGTAGTTGATGCATTGTCTCGTAAATATGAATATGAGATATCCATAAATGCTATTTTAGGCCCTTATCCCCAATGGTTATCCCAACTTCAAGAAGAATGGTTGGTTGATAGTGAAACTACTCAAATTATTCAAGATAAGAATTTAGGATCATCAAGGCATCCTTACTTCTCATATTTAGATGGTGTGCTTCGCAAGAAAGATCGCATCTACCTTTTGCAGGGTTCCACTATTAAATATATGGTCCTCCAAGAATTGCATGCATCCCCTTCAGTAGGACACTTAGGATTCTTGAAAACATACCAGCGAGTGAAACAATCTTTTTCTTGGAAAGGCTTAAAATCTGATGTTAGGACATTTGTGGCCGAATGTGAGGTATGCCAATGCAATAAAGGTGAAACAGTGAAATCTCCAGGACTTATGCAACCCTTACCAATTCCAAACCACCAATGGAAACATATATCAATGGATTTCATTGAGGAGTTCCCCAAGTCAGAGGGTACAACAATGGTTTTTGTGGTTGTGGATCATTTTTCCAAGTATGCTCACTTGTATGCCTTACAACATCCCTACTCAACAAGTAGCCAAGGTATTTCTTGACTCCATTTTCAAATTACATGGTATGCCCAAAACTATTGTAAGCGATCGTGATCCCATATTCACTAGCAAATTTTGAAAATAATTATTTCATCTTAGTGGTACCAAGTTGAACATGTCTTTCACATACCACCCACAATATGATGGTCAAACAAAAATAGTTAACAAATATTTGGGTACTTATCTTCGTTGCTTTTCTCAAGATAAGCAATATCACTGGATTCAATGGATTTCATTAGTAGAATGGTGGTATAACACTTCTTATCATTTTTCCCTCAAGATGTCTCCATTCGAAGCTTTTTATGGTCAAAAACCACTAGCAATCACATACTATGTACCAGGATCTTCCAAAGTAGCTTAGGTTGATGACTTGTTTCAACATCATCAGACAATGGTCAACCTTCTTAAGGACAATTTGATCCAAATACAAAATTGTATGAAGCAACAATATGACTTACATCGTTCATAATGATATTTCAATGTGGGAGATATGGTCTTTTTGCACCTACAACCTTATAAGCAGTTATCCTTGAAGATCAAGTCCAGTAAAAAATTAGCTCCTCAATTTTATGGGCCCTACAAGATAGTTCGCCGCATTGGTGAATTCGCATATCAATTAGAGCTTCCACCCTCTTCTCGTATACATCCATTTTACATGTCTCTTGTCTCAAACAAGTGATTGGTCAAAAAGTGCAAATTGTAGATAGAGCTTCCAGTTCTAGATGAAGAAGGGTGAATAACTCTTCAACTTGAAGAAATTTTGCAAACTAGTGTACGTCATCTTAGATCTTGCCAGATTCAAGAATTCTAGATTAAATGGCAGGATCTTCTTAAAGAAGAAGCTACATGGGAATCAGAAAGCATTTTCCAATCATTTCCAACTTTGAGGACAAAGCTTTTTGAGGAGGGGATCCATGTTACAACACTAATGAAGTAGTCGACTATATAAATCCAATATTATTATTTATTCATCAATTCTTATAAATAGGGTAGAATACATTTGATTTAAGACATCATCGATCATAATAATTATTTGCATATTTGCAAGAGACTTTGCCCTCTCCGAGTGGCTACAGGACTTTGCCCTCCTCAAGTGGTGTAGTGATTAATTTCGACTTCTCGTGAATATTGTTTCTCATGTTTAATTTATTTATGTAGTAAAATACTCCAAGGGGGCGCATAGACATAAGGGGAACTTTGGACCTTAGGAAGATGCAATAATTTTCATGAGGATGTCCCTTTGACATTATAAGCGATAATAATTTCCTATTATCGTGATCTTAGGCCTAGGAGCATAATGAATGGCGGGAGTCTAATGTATATGACTTAATATTTTGATTATGAAATTAAAGCGAGTAAGGGGAAGTTAAGTATATGTGTTTTTAACCCTCAAAAAAATAAAATAAACCTCGAGGGCTTAGGTGTATGACTTAGGGGATCAACTTGCCAACCTTGTAAAATATTAAAGTGACCATAGTGGGGAGACTTAGACATTGTGTGAGACTTTTAGACCCTAGGGAATAATCTTATGATGATGACCTAAGGTAAAAACTTTACAAAAAATTATCATTTGATTAAAAAGTGGGGGAGGGGGGCATTTACTTTATATGGTCATAACCCTGAGACTTACACAATTAATAATTCAAATTTTAGCTATTAACTTTTTAGCCAATAGGAGTAGGGCGCTTCAATTTTTCCTCTCAAATATGAATCACACATTTCCTAGCCAATCAATTTTTGACGCTTAAACCTATTCGCTTCATTCTGAACCATTCATATTTGCGACCAATCGGGTGCAAGCCCTGATGTTCCAACGAGCTGCTTTGAACCATCCATTTTCTATCGAATCAGGTGTGAGCGCTGATGTTCCATCGAGCTGCTTAGAACCTTCCATTTTCTCAACCAATTAGGCACGAGCGTTGATGTTCCAACGAGTGAATCTTGTCCATCCATTTGTGCCATGATTTTTGTTGGGTTTTTAATTATTAGAAATATTTATCCATTGCAACTATAACCTTAGACCTTAGTACATGCAAGGATTTATCATTCGGGTGTGAGGCTAAGGTGGAAGGGGGAAATTTGAGTCTATGTGTTGTCGACCCTTGAACCTAGATGATGGGAAACATTATTTTTTGGGGAACTTCCAAGGTGTGGATATTATGAAATGTGTAGGGAAAGGAAGATGTATGAAAGACCTAAGGGTTAGGAAAAAATAACCGATGGGCTTAGACTTAGGGATTTATGATTTTTATTTCATGTGACTTAGGCTTTTAACCTTAGGAATTGGTATGACTTTAGGGGAGATGCAAATGATTAATTTGGATTTTGACCATCATAAAAGGAAACTATGAGGAAATTATGCATGACTTAGGACCTTTGGAGAAATATTAAATGGATCCTAGACTTATCATTGTAACCTAAGCTCCAAAGGATAATTTTGATCCATGAATTATTGACCCTTAACTTTATGATAGGTAAATTTTCCCAAGGTAAAAATCTTACAGAGCACTATTAATTAAGGCCAAAGGGGGAACATTTACTTTATATGGGCGAGATGGTGATTTGATGGACGATTAAAGTTCAAAAGTAGAAGCGTGGATAAATAAGGGTTATTTATTCTTTAGACCATTCAGATTTGGGTGCTTTAGCTCGCCCAAACAAATCTGAGCCACACCATTTTTGGCCAATCGACTTTTGTTGCTTAAACTTCTCCAATGCAATTCACACCACTTATTTTTGTGTTCAATCAAAAGGTTGCGCTCAAACTTCTCCAACGTAATCTACACCACTCATTTCTACGTCCAATCAAAAGGTTACACTCGAACTTATCCAACACAATCCGCACCATTCATTTCTTTTTTATAAAACCTTTAGGTGGAGTTTTAATTATTAGGGGCAATAACCTTAGGCCTTAGTAAATGGCGGAAATATTTTGCTTCATGGACTTATTATTTTGGACTAGAAGCTAAGGTGAAAAGGGGGATTTTATCCTATGTTTCGTTGACCCATGATCCTTAGGTAGTGGAAGGTATTGTGGAGGGGACGTCAAGGCGTATATTATGTAAAAATAATTCTAGAGGTGGGGGTAAATATTTAATTAATGCATGGGTGACTTAAGGGCCTTGAAAGTATTTTTATGACCATGTTTGCCTAAAGATGAAGCTTAATGATTTGGGGGATTATGAAGGGCTAGTACCAAGGGGGGCATGACTAGGAAATAAATTTTGCAAGAAGGGACCTTTGATAGAAGCCATTGAGTACGTGAGCCTACATGACTTTTTAGGAAACTTCAAAAGAAAATGTTCCTGATCAAGATCAAAATTTGCAATGGACTATCAAAAATGACTACAAAAAGGGAAAATTTTGACAAAAATATGATGACCATTTTAGGGATTATTGCAAAATTTTGTAAGCCACCAAGGTTAAAGGAAAATGATCTTGACTCAGATATAAAAACAAAACAACCTAGACCTAGGACTCCACAAGACACATCAAAGTTTGAAATTAGGGGTAACTCTTAAGTTGGATTTTGAGGATCCAACAAAGCCCAAATACAATCCCATTTGAGAAATAGTTAAACAACAATGGACATCTGAGCTCAATAGCCCTCTTCATGCAACGAGGTACTACCTCAACCCCAATTTTTTTATCCCTATTCATTCAAGGCCGACTATGAGGTGATGTCAGGCCTTCAACAATGCATTGACTGCATGGTGCATGATGAGCAAATCTATAGTAAGATATAGGATGAGTTGCAAGATTATAAGAGATATGAGGGCATCCTTTTCACATCCTCGTAGTGTATTTGAGCAAGGTCAACTTTGAGGCTAGGTAACCCTCGTGAAATTATTATTTATTGTCTTTTGATTTTCTTTTAAAAATAATATTAATTTATCATTTTACATAAGAATTACTAAATTTCCTTTTTTGGTTTTTTATAGATTTATGGTGGGAGGACATTGGTGCATATACACCCAATCTACAACGCTTCCTCATGAAAGTTTTATGTCAACCGTGCAACGCTTCAGGTTGTGAGCGCAATTGGAGTATGTTTGACCACATACACTCCAAGAAGCGCAACAAACTCACACAAAAAAAGTTGAATGATCTTGTGTTTGTTCATTACGACCTTTACCTCCACCATAAAAAAAAAATGCAGGATCAACTTACAAAGCCATTGACCTAGATGGGATCGATCCATCATCTAAATAGATCACAAAGCCAGAGCATGAGCAACAACAAAAGCCTCTCTTCTCCATGGATGATTTTTAAAGCATGGCAAAAGAGTTAGCAACCAAGGCACAAAAGAGACATGAGCACGACAACAATGAGAGACTAGAGCTTCTACTAGGCCAAAGGGCAAAGGCATTGCAAGACATGGATAGTGGACCTTTTCAAGCGTTGTCATAATACATATTGTAATTTGTACCTTTTTATATTTTAGAAGCATTAAAATTTCTTTAGTTGAAGCGTGGTTTGTTACTTTCAAATGTAGTTTAAGTTTGTATCACTTGCCACTTTCATGTGTAGTTTAAGTTTGTATCACTTGTCTCTTTCATGTGTAATTTAAGTTTGTATCACTTGCCACTTTTATATGCAATTTAAATTTGTATCACTTAAAATATTAAATTTTTATTTGTATATGCATGAAAAAAAATTGAATGAAAATTTGTTTTTCTTGCCAATTTTTTTTTGTTTTTTTTTTTTTTTACGAATTCCGAGTGGGCCTTGCCAAGTACAAGTTTATCTACTATGGTGCCATGCATTGTTTTCATCCTCAATAACCTTATAATGAAACAATTATTTACTAAAAAAATTGTAAGTAAAAAGACAAATATTGAACATCCCTTTTGCATTCGAAATAGAGGCCATTACAAGATCCAATACCATGAAATCAATGCAAAAGAGGCCATTACAAGATCCAATACTATCAAACCATGATTTGAGAAAAAAAATGTCTGGCTCATAGAATATTCCTTTGATAGGAACAAAAGAATTCTAATATATCAGCCCACATTTGCATCATTGAATTCCTAAGAGCACTTTTCCCAACACCATCTACAGGTAGGTCTGTAAGGGTAACCATTGACCTCTATGTCCACATGTCAAACATCGATTGCTTTGAGCATATGAATTAATGAATTAGGAAAAAACTTAAAATGTTTATTTAAAATGTTGTTGAAGCTGCATTGGTCATAGTCTCCAGTAGAAATAAATAGGGTTAAAGCTGCACTGGTCATAGTCTCCAGGAGAAATAAATAGGGTTGAAAGCTTTAAAAAATTCTGTCTAAAACCTTAGGGAAGTTGTCCTGAACATTGTCACCTCAGGATGTAGGTATGGGTACTGGAAGAAGAATGAACATTGTCACCTCAAGATGCAGGTAGGGGTAGTGGAAGAGGAACGCAATTTTCAAATAAGAATTTCTTCCTCTATCTAACTATCTATATAGGCAATAGAACATGTTGATAATGGCACAGCGGATCACAAAGAACAAGATCCAGAAAAAACAGAACCCATAAACCCTCAGCACATAAGATAAATTGAATTGAGGCAGATTTTCATACAACAATGTTCTTATAACATTCTTTACAACAATATTACTACATTAAATCTGGCACACTTTCCACTATGCCATACATCCCCAATTATACATCTAAAACTTCCTAAACCTGTCTATCCTCACAAGTGCTCAACTTCTCTTTTATAAAAAAAATTGTATTTCAAAACCATCATCTAACACTCTTAACATTCCATTATTGAATATAGGGAATGTTAAATCTGTAGGACCATAGTCACCAAGAGGCCTGGGTACAGGCATGGGTGATGCAAGATCATAATTGGATAGTATTGAATTTAATCTTTGTGTTGGCTATCAATGTAATGTTTGGAGTTATTTAGTTGATACAAGTAATAAAGTTGGATATAAATATAAATATAAATATATATAATAGCCTCTTGGTGACTAAGGTCCTACAGATATAACATTCCCTATATTCAATAATGGAATGTTAAGCGATGTTAAATTCAATGCAAGTGTTCATTTGTTGCTAATAATCTATATTAATGCAGTATTTAACCCTCTCCTTGACCCTAGTAGGAAGATCCTTCACGGCCTTCCATATGACATGTATGAAGAACATGGGTGTAAATTGCTCACAGAGAATGATCAACCCAAGAATTTGGATACAAAACAGAGCATAATCAACTTGAAAAAAATGAAGTTATGGAAAGGAAAAGAATAAACACTAAGTGTTAAGTTGTCACAGCCGTCCATATGACATGTATGAAGAACATGGGTGTCAATTGCTCACAGAAAATTATCAACCCAAGAATTTGGATGCAAAACATAGCATAATCAACTAGAAAAAAATGAAATTATGGAATGCAACAGAATAAACTCTAGGTGGTAAGTGGCCGGAATAAACCTCGACATTTCTTAGCCTGCCCCGCCTTTAAAAGCCGAGGGGAGTCCTCTCTATTTTAAAATGGGAGAGGTCGACCTTGTTATTATAACCTTTAAAGCTAAGGAATGACTCTTATATAAGGTTCAGCAACCCCCAACCCCTAGTTCCTATTTAAAAAGTGCAGAGCGCTTCTCCTACTAGGCACTCTCCCATTGAAAGGTTATTTGAATTTTTGAAAGTATTCATAATTGTAAAATGTTGTTTTACAATGCAGTTAATATATAATTTAGGTTTTACAATAAAATCATGTTTACAAAAATAAGGAAAATGAGTTTCAATTTCATATAAAGGCTATTGCATCATGATTGTCCATTCAATCCCATACAGATTTTATTAAAAAAGTATAATGTTTTTTTTCAGGCTAACGTTTACAAATTATATTACAAATTATATTAACAATAATTTTCAAGGAGTTTGAACACAAGATCACTTAAGAAACAACCACCATCTTTAACCACTAGAACAAGGACAACTGCCTGTCAGACAAAAAAAAAAAAAAGTTGCATAAAGATATGCTATGAATAGATCTAGTTAACATATAATATAAGTTTAAAAAAAAACAGGTTTTACAAAAATAAGAAAAGGAAATTTTAATAACCACTCTTAACTTAATAAATCACAATGTAACATGATTGTGCATTCAATCTCCTACAAATTTTATTTAACAAATCTCCTACAAATCCCCTTCTCTTCACAGGTCCCACATTTCCCTTCTCTTCCTTAGCCTTCCCATCATCTTGCCCATCCCCCTCATCCCCTTTCTCAACTTCCACTTCTTTGTATCATCCTTCTCTGCTTCTGCTTCTACTTCTCCTCCTCCTTGGTGGACAGTACGCGATCCAGCCTGGTCTCTTCCACTGGCTTTTCTACACCAATTTGAAACTCCTTCGCCCACCGTTTTGATGGCGCATTCCATTTTTCTTCTACATTTTGTGGGTAGGCTGTGAAGGTGTTTCTATGCCCATGAAACATCGTCCGCACTGCTTTTTCTTCGGTTATGTTTTCTAGGGCTTTGCCACCACCACTTCCCGCAGAGAGGTCACAGGCTTCTATTGAGTTGTAATTCACATTTTATAAGGGAGTGAAAAAATGAAAATGAAATGGTATATTTGACCATTAGTATTCCGTGAGTGTGATCTACTGTGAGTGTGGTCTACTGGCAAGAACGCCACTTGCATTATTTCATGTGACCCAGATTCAATTCCTATGATGGATGTATATACGATAAAAAATATAAAAGTCTTACCCTTTATTCACATTCTAAAAGGGAGTCAAATAATGAAAATGAAATGGTAAATTTGTCCTTTTAGAAAATATAAAATTCTTACCTTTTAATATAAGGATTTTGTTTTAGATATAATTAAATGTTATAAGTTTAATTGTTTTAAGATATGTATTTTTAAGCAGAAGATTAGGTTGAAATCTTAACCATGGATATATATAATTTTTAAGTTATTATAATAATATTATAGGGTTTTTTCTTTTTTCAATTAATTTTTATAGGTTTGTATGAGGGGTGCTAGTCCCCTTATATTCAGTTGGGTTTAAACCTTGGACCTTTCAAAAAGAGGCCAAAATTCTTACTATTACAATAAGCTTGCAATTTATTATAAGGTTATTTTAATTTCTTGTAACTAATAAATTAAAAAGAAAAAAAAATTAAATATTTTTTTAAATAAGTTGTTATACATTTTAATTTAATATAAAGTTTTAAAGGATTTATTTTTCCTTTGTTTTTCTTTTTTTCTTCCTCCCTTGCGGGCTTAGAGTTTAAGGTATATTAATACTAGTTCAAGGATAAATGAAATGGAAGGTTTTTAACATCTACAATATCAGATAAAACCTTTATAAAGAATTGGCATAAATGATTTTAAAATTTAACTTTTTTTTAATAATACTATTATTTTTTAGTATAACTTTGGTGATGAATATTTTTACTTTCTCTTTTTCAAACAATTCTTTCTACTACTAAAATATTAGCATAGCTAGTTTGAATTATCATTATATACCTTGAATTTCAAAATAATATATTTTTTGGTCTTAATTATCCTTTGATGTGTAAAATTACATATCATCTCCTCCCTTTTCTCTTTTGATCTCTTTCATGTATCTACTTCACGTCTAAGTTGATGTGAGTTGGTCCTAGTTTGAGCCATAAGCATATTTACTCTTCAATTGATGTTTGCCCTTATATCATGTTGGTGGTGATTGTATGTAAGGTTATTTTCAATAAGATAATGTTTTCTCTTTCTAACTTATTTTTCTATATAGTGTTAGAAATTTATTACATCATGTAATATAGTTAAAGTTATGTATTCGAGAGTTGCACCCAAATAAATGGTTGATAGTTTTTTATTCAAACCAATCATTTATACCTTCATTGTATATATACACAATTTTAATCAATATATTTTTGTCCACCACCCTGTTGGTCCAACATGTGGTATCGGGTTCATATCATAATGAAGCTTTATTTTGTGAAGGTTATCCAATTGCTAAGGAGCAGGACATATCTCTTGAAGTTCATGAAACTGTGTTGTCGCTAGAGAATCCATAAAGGAGCACATACAAGTTTGAGTGAGGAGAAGACCTTGCCAGCTATAGAAGATGCCAACTAAAGAAGAAGAAGATTTATTCTTTGTTATTCTTGTTTCTATTTGCAAATGTTGCAAGCATTTATTAATCTCGAAGGACTTGTAAAGCCATCTAAGAAATATTAATTTTATGTCAAAAGAGTTATTGTCATGAAAATTGCAATCATCTAGTGCAAGGAGGAATGTATCATTTGAAAAAACGAGTCGTCTAAAGCATTGCACCAGAGTTTTGTTGGATTTTATTCTCTTAATATCTTGCCACTTTAGTTCATGTTGGAGATGCATAGGAGTAGGGAAATAACACGAACGAGCCATTTGATTGTCATCTAGAAAATATTTTTGTCTAGATTTGTTGTCTAGAAGAGTCATCCATTGTGAAATTATCATCTAATCAATACACGGGTGGTCTAAAAGTTAACTTCCAATGAAATGTTGCTAGCTAAAGACTTGTATCACACAGTAAAAAATTAATTAATTAATTAAAATAACCAAAACATATAGTCTATCATAAGGAAAGTGTTGTGCATGATCTATTGCATATAAATAATAGACCATCCAAAAATGAAAAGAAGACATCAATGCCTTTAAATTATATATAAAAAAAATATTTGTGGGAAGACTCTTTGAAGCTTTTAAATACTTTTTATTTATTTATTTTCTTATCTAATGCAAGTGAGAGGACAATGATTTGGCATATGTTTTTTATTAGAATATTTTGTGATGTGCCCATTTTGGAGGGAGACGCTTGTTTTGTGATGGGTTGAAGATTCTTTTTGAAGAAGAACATCTCTAGCATCCCATGTTCTTTATAAGATTGGATGTTTGACCCTTTATATGATATCGAAATTTGATTGCACTCACATGGAAGTGAGACATTTGAACATACTAATAGGCATAGACACAGAGGTTTATATGACTATTTAAAGGAGATAAATTTAATTAGTTTTGCATACTCTATTGATGTGAAACATAAGGATATTTAAACTTGTTAGAGAGCATTTTTTGAGTTGGATACAACCATTCCATTAACAAAATATGTTGAGGACTTTTGAAGACCACATGTTCAAAAATAGTTTTCAACTTGAGGAGGGGCTATATAACTTTGTTCAACTTGAAGAGAGGTCATATGATTGACCCAACTATAATCCACTTTGAAGACTAAATTAGACTGTATTGTGAATTTTTCA
Organism: Wollemia nobilis; assembly: GCA_028583015.1. Lineage (NCBI taxonomy): Eukaryota > Viridiplantae > Streptophyta > Pinopsida > Araucariales > Araucariaceae > Wollemia > Wollemia nobilis. The sequence goes on from JAQPPZ010002492.1 coordinate 244,133, forward strand.
AGCTCAATACAACCATTCCATTAAAGAAATATGTTGAGGACTTTTGAATATCACATATTCAAAAACTTTTATAAATTTGAGGAGTCATATAACTTTGTTCAACTTGAAGAGGGGTCGTATGGTTGACCCATCTATGATCCATTTTGAAGACCAAATTAGACTATACTGTGCATTTTCAAGCTCAATACATCTATTCCATTAAAGAAATATGGTGAGTATTTTTAAAGACCGCATGTTCAAAAACTCTTTTCAACTTGATGAGGGGGTCATATAAATTTGTTCAACTCGAAGAGGGGTCGTATGGTTGACCCAACTATGATCCATTTTGAAGACCAAAATAGATTGTATTGGCTACTGGAGATAATGCTTCATTCAAGAGAAGTGAAGATCTTGTGTTTTACAAATAGTAGAGTGTGTCCTTATTTGCATATAGTTTTGTAAATAGTTGTGTTTTTCTTTTCACAAGTATAGTAGAGTGTGTCCTTATTCACATATGATTTTGTTAATGGTTTTTTGTGTCCTTATTCACAAGTTGAGTATTGTACTTGTAATTAGTTGAGTGTATCCCTTATCACAGAGGTTTGTAGAAAAATGAGTGTATCCCTGTTTGCAACTATGTAGATGGATAGCATGAGTATCCTTATCTACTTATGATATAAAATATTAGATAGTTGCATTTGTTCCTATCCTTGATTGAGTCCAGTGTGGTCAATCCCACTGATCAGGAGAGAAATTGAGTTTATTTCTATTCATGATGGTGTAAATCATGGACTAATGTGCATCCTAGTTCATGATTTTTTTGAACTTTCTGAGTTGTTGATTCCTACCTTTGTTTGAAGCATGATGTAATAATAGGAGAATGTTAGAAATTTATTACATCATGTTATATAGTTAATGTTAGGTATTCAGGAGTGGTACCTAAATAGGTGGTTGATAGTTCTTTATTCAAACCAACTACCTACACCTTCATTATCTATATATACACATTTTTTATCAATACAATCTTGTCTAATACCATATTGTTCCAACATATAGTTGTTTTGATTTTTTTCTTAACAAATGCCTTTATGCCTTTGTTATTATTTGTTCATAATTCATCAATAATTATTTTTCATTTATCCATCCACTTGTTTTACTTCATTCATGTTTCTTTCTTCTGTTCAAATATTCTATTACAGTTTTTGGCCAGCTATTTAATTTTTTCAAATATCCTAGAAGACAAAACATAAAAACTACCTCTATAAGGAAGGTACATGTTTTTATTAGAAGAATCTTATGTGGATTTTATGCTTTTATATTGAATTTATTTGTAAGTAGATTTTTTTTACTCCTCCCTATTAGACTCCATTTTAAGTCTAGTGTGTTGATAGCCCACACTTCACACTCGTGTAGCATAATTCATATTATTGATAGACCAAACAAAACCTATATAGTCTTCTAATATCATAATTTCCTCTCAACTTCTATTTTGTAATGCAATAAATGCTCTTCATATTTTCAATGTTCTCTTTATTCTACATGTTCCCCAACTAAGCTTATTATTGAAAACCATTTCAAGATATTTACATCCTGTTATATCTCCTCGATGACCCCCTTCAAAATAAAACTAACCAAGAGAATATCATGATCTTGGTTTTGCTAGTATTTAATTGCATGCTTACCTCTTTGTAAAAGTGCTCTTTAGACACAATGTCAAAAGTTTTCTTGAAGTCAACAAATAACAATAGGCTTCTCCTTTTTTATTCCATATTTTTTAATGATGTATCTCAAAGTGGCAAGGTGGTATATTGTCAAGATTTTTGGTTTGAAACCTACTTGTCTTTTGTCCTTTTCTCATATTTTATTTTTCTTTTATCCACTTTTTTGATTATACTCTCAACCATGCTTCCAAACAATTTTGCAAAGAGGAGATTGGTCATAATGGTTCAATAATTTAAGGGATTGTATAGTCTCCACTCTTGAAGAATGGTGTTGTTTGACTTGTTGTTCAATCCCTCAAAAATTCATGATGGATGATTTTGTTGAATATCTTTTTGATGCATAGTGTTAAGTCCTCCAATCCTTGTTTTAAGTATTCCTCTTATATTTTACTCAGTATTTTATGTATTCCTCTTATATCTCATCCATATCACAAGTCTTATTTATTCATAGTTTTAAAAACCTTCCTCAATCCCTTAAAGATAGATATGCTTATTATTATAGTGACTGAAGAACACAAGCTTATACTGAGAGGGGGATGAACTTTATAAGACCCATTTTTACTTTTTCTTTCAATTCAATATTATGCAGTGTATAGATAGCAGTATCAATAGCAGTATTAAAGCAATGCACAAAACACCATACATAATAAAGACACCATAATTTACGTGGTTCACCCAATGTGGGCTACTCCACGGAGAAAATATTTTACTAAAATTTTCTCAATCAATCTCTTTGGGAATCCTTCCCAATTACAATGTTTATGGACCTCTGTCCAAAGGATATGTTGATCCCATAATCTCAAGTTCGTGGATCTCTTCCACAGGAGAACTCTTTCCCATTCTACTATGGCTAGTGATCTTCTAGAAGACTTTGTCTCTCTGCTGCACTGACTGGTGGATCTCTCTCCACTTGAAGACTCCTCACTCAAATTTGTCTTCAATTGTCCTAGATGCTAGATATCTATCCACTAAGACTCTATCATCTATACTCTGTCACCTATAAATCTCTATCTCAATAGGTTCACTCAGAACCTTCTCAAATCTTCTCAACAAGATCACATAGAACTTGTCCAAATCTGCTCAACAGGTCCACACAGAACCTGCTCAAATCTGCTCAACAAGTCCACACAGAACCTATCCAAATATACTCAACAAGCTCACTCAGACCTTGTCTAAATCTACTCAACAGGTCCACACAGAACCTGCTCACATCTGCTCAACATGTCCACACAGAACCTGTCCAAATCTGCTTAACAAGTCCACATAGAACTTGTCCAAATCTGCTCAACAAGTCCTCTCTAAGACTTGCTCAAATCTGCTCAATAAGTCCTCTCTAGGACTTGCTCAAATCTGCATAGCAAGCTTCCACAAAATCTTACTCAAAATCAATCCACAAGCCTTCTCAAAGACTTGTCTCAAATCTGCTCAACAAGCTCAAACATAACTTGTCCAATCTCATAGAATCATAAAGAGAATTGTTAGAGACTCAATATGTTCTATACTTAATGCTCAATCAATATCTCAACTCAATCTCATAGAAGCATAAAGAGAATTGTTAGAGACTCTATATGTTCTATACTCAAATACCAATCTCAACTCAAATAAATCTCATAGAAGCATAAAGAGAATTGTTAGAGACTCTAATCTTCTAAAACAATTATAATTGACTAGCTCAAGACGAATTAAACCAGATAAGCAAATAGACAAGGAGCACGCAGCGATAATTGAAAAACAATAATAAGAATATGATTCGCCACTTAAGGTGGGCTCACCCTCGCCGTATAGGCAGAATGCGAATATCGCAAATGACGTTTGATAAAAAATATGATAATTTATTTACTCTACACTTGGATAAATAATGATTAAATGTAATGCTTCATAATATAGCCGACGCTATATTATTTTAGGTATGTAACATGACTCCCCTCCTTGGAAAGCTTTGTCCTCAAAGCTGGAAATGACTGGAAAATACTTTCAGATTCCCAGGTTGCATCTTCATCTGGTAGGCCCAGCCATTTGATGAGAAATTCTTGGATGTGACAAGAGCTCCATATGCGTGTTTTGCTTTGTAGAATTGCTTCTGGTTGGAGATATATACGCCCTTCTACATCTAGTATTGGTAATTCTGACTGAGATTTCACTTTTTGGCCGATCACCTTGGCATGGTCATGGGATCTTTGGGGAGGTAGTCCCTTTGGTTCTTGGAAGACCTCTGCGTAATGTGCTACGATGTCCCATAAATCTGGAGCAAAAATACCCGAAGTTGCTCGAGATTGCTTTTTCAAACAATTAATTTGATCTATGAATCCGTATCCAACCTTTTTTAATGTTTTCTCCATACTATGAGAGCTCACCATCTGTGATGGGGGAGTAGTAATACCTTGTAATCGAATGACCTGTTCGTTTTCCTTCCATTCCATAAATAATTTTTTGAAATTGAAGCTGACTGTGTCTAATGTTTCCAACCATTCAACTCCCAAAATAACATCAAAGTTCCCTAAATTCATTACGAAAAGAGATCCAAACCAGGTATAAGTTCCCATTTTAATGGAGACTTGAGATGTTCTCCCAACACATTGAGCGTTCACCCCGTTGGCTACTAGAACCTGGAATTTGTCTTTGTTGGAAGAATTAATGAATAAATTCAAAGCTTTTGTTGTTTTGATGTTGATAAAATTGTGGGTACTGCCTGAATCAATTAGCACATTTACCTTTTTCTGGCGGAGAAATCCCGGTACCTTGATTGTATGGTGGGCTGTTAACCCCATGAGGGCATGCACGGAAATAGCCATTGTATCCTCTTCCTTCTCTTCTAGAACAAGAGATAGTTCTTATTGAATAGGTTCTTCCTGGTGGTATGCTTCTTCCTCTTCTCCTTCATATTGAGCGCATTCAATATGAAAGTTTTGTTTTTGTGCACATGCTTGTTCTCTGGGATGGTGATTGCGACATTTATAGCAGAAGTATCTTGATGGTTGATCATTTTTGTGAAAAGAGTTGTTGCCATACGAAGGATGACTATAAGTTTCATGCTATGTATACAACTGAATTCTCTTCTCAGCTAGCTTGGCTAGTCTTATGCAATCGTTCAATGAGGTTGGATTTTGAATGTCCACCTCCACCTTAATATTTTCTTTCAAACCATTGCGAAAAGCTCCTACCACTATGTCTGGACTGAGGTGTAATGCATACGGTAGTAAACTGGTGAATTCGAAGACGAACTCACTAACTAATCTTTCTTGTTTAAGAGATAACAGTCTTACTGTGTATGATGATGTAGCTCCTTCATCAAATATTTCTAAAAAATAGGTAGTGAAATTATTCCAGCAAACAGTAGCTCCTTTCTCGTGTTTAAGCCATATGAACCATTGGTAAGCCTCAGTGCCTAATTTTGATGCAGCGAAAGGGACTTTATCAAAATCCTTAATTTGGTATAAGTCGAGAATGCCTTCCATTTTGGCTATCCAACCACGAGGATCATGACCCTCAAAAGTGGGCATATCAATGCGTGGAAAATTATTAGGGCCTCTCGATTGGTGATAACTCATATCCCTATCCTGATCTTGGTTATATCATTGTCTATGATAGCGATTCCCGTAATTATCCGGATTGCCTCTTTGCTGCTCCCAATCTTCATCTTGGTCATCCTTTTCTTCATGCCTTTGTTCATGGGAGTGATTTTGGGGATTAGTATTGGGATTAGGTTGGTTTTGTGCGTTCAATAGTTTAGTTAGGGTGACATTAATTTGGCGCATACCACCTAGTAATTCTCAAAGAGCTTCATCAGTGTTAATGGCAGAGTTGCCTGATTCTCCTTGTGTGACGTTGTCGTGAGTTGGGGAAAGGTTAGTAGCCATGGGGTCAACCAGTGGATGATTCGAATTATAACTACCAATTTTGAAAGGAGAAGGAGAATTATTTGTACCTTGGCTTCGATGAGGTCTTCTTGTGTTGTTATTGGTCATCTCCGAGCTTGATAGTCGACCGTCAGGTCCTTTGATCCAACTTCTACTCATGCACTGTTCAAAATTTCTTGCTTAGTAATCCTTGAGCTTCGATTTCTACAACAATTCGGTTGAATTTGGCAAAAACATTTTGTGTTTCGCTTCAACTATCACTCCCACTGCGACGTGGATTTGAATTTTGTTGGCTCACCTCCTTAACAGCCACTTTTGACAACTTTCAGCAATTTTGACAACTTCTTGACAAGTTCTTGACGACTTTGGACAACTTTAGCAAGTTTACAATTTCTTGACAAGTTCCTGATGACTTGGACAACTTGAGCAAGTTTGGACAATTGCTAAGACACGACAGCGACTAGACCAAGACACGATGCGACACGAGGGACACCACACGTCGACTGACATGACAGGACGTCGACTGACACAAACTGACACGACTATCGGATGATACACTGGAAGGACGTGAACAAGACATGATAGAGGGACATGAAGTAGACACACGAAGGACACTGGACGATGAACAAGACGTGACAAGATGCGATAGAGGGACACACAGCAGAGACACGAAGGACAACTGGACGAAGGACACACGATAGAGGAGGTCAGACATGACACAAGAAACGACAAAACTGGATAAGACAACTAGAAGCGATGGAACGCTTGAGCAAGGAGACGAGAGGGTGTGACCAAGTCACAATGGCTTAAATGCGCCTTGTGAGTTATAAACCCTCGATTGTTTTTCCCCTAGCTCGTGTGGGATAAATATTTAAGCCCACGGAACTTTAAAATTTTTCTTGACGTCAGTCGATGAAAATAAACGAAATGCCTTAGCCTTGGATGATTAATACTTTTATTTCCTGTGATCCTATTGGTCGACGGTGCTTGTGTGAAATAAACGAACTGGTTGGTTGTGCGTGATTCTGCTAATGGCGTGTTGGGTTTGAATTTCTCTGTGTTTAATGGCAATTGGATCACCGAATCGTGCCTATCCTATGACGTCGAGGTTTGTTTTAGGACTACCACTGTCCTGGAGATGTGATGTTTTTCACCGAATTGCCATAGATTCTTCTGCATCGTGTTTAACCTTGTAGTGATTTCTTTCACACTATTTTAATTTTTGAATCGATTGGGTGCCTGAACGCGTTTGGTAGGTGTTTTCTACCCACAAAGAGTGGTGTTTTGGCCTGCCAAAAGACCCCCATGACGTGCTGTCTTCCTCAAAATTGTCGTAGGTTCTTCTGCCTACCATTCAACACTTGTAACCCGTGATCTGTTGGTATTCAACGAAGACATCGCGTAGGTATTAACGGAGACACCGTGTGCTTCTTGGGCATTGGTTTTGCTCACAGAAGATGTACTCCACCACCTTCCCTTCTGGATAATTCGAAGCAGGACCCAATATGGCACAATTCCCATGCTCCCTTTCAGATCGCTGAACTCTGATACCACTTGGAAGGCAATGCCTTATCTGATCTTCTAAAACAATTATAATTGACTAGCTCAAGACGAATTAAACCAGATAAGCAAATAGACAAGGAGCACGCAGCGATAATTGAAAAATAATAATAAGAATATGATTCACCACTTAAGGTGGGCTCACCCTCGCCGTATAGGCAGAATGCGAATATCGCAAATGACGTTTTGATAAAAAGATGATAATTTATTTACTCTACACTTGGATAAATAATGATTAAATGTAATGCTTCATAATATAGCCGACGCTATATTATTTTAGGTATGTAATGAGACTCTATATGTTCTATACTCAAATCTCAATCTCAACTCAAATCAATTTTATAGAAGCATAAAGAGAATTATTAGAGACTCTATATGTTCTATTATCAAATCTCAATCTCAACTCAAATCAAGAATATAGAATAGTTTGTTTTATGGAACTTGAAAAACCACATGCATCCACTTGAATAGGCTCAATCAACTCAACTCAACCAAGCACCTCAATGAACAACCCTTTCTCACAAACCCTAGTCCAAGCATGTATCAATCAACTCAAAATATTTCCAACAATGCTCAACAAAAAATCTCACATAACAATGATACTCATGTTCTTTTCTAACTCAAGTTCAAGTTCTTTGCACAACCAATGGGCTCCAACAACAATGCTTATAAAACAAGGTTTAATCACAACTCTCAATGTAGAAAACCTTGAAGTATTAAACCAATCACTTTCGAAAAGGAAATCACAATCAATCCTTTTCACTCCAAAGATATTTTCAAAAATCAACCACCATAATCAATCAATAGGAGAATGTGCCCATACCTTTAATGAAGATGAAGAAGCCTCTTTGGAAATCTGCCACAATCATAATATTCTTTTGCCAATCTTCACAAGGGTTAGAATATCACAAAATAATCAACATTACTCCACTTCAAAATTATATTCACCAAGGATTTTAATTAGAAAACCTTCTTAAGAATTAATGCACAACTTCCTTATCACACCTAAAACCACTTGTATCATAAAATAAAATAAATCAAAACATTGCATAACCTTGTCACTCCAAAAACCACTTATACCATAAAATAAATCAAATATTTTATATCCTTCCTTTCAACACTTTTGCACTAAAAAATAATCACAAAGCTTTCTTAGGCAATATCCCACATTAATCAAATATCAATCCTTATTAAAATATTAAAGCTTGCTCAACCTTATATCTCCCATAAAAATTATAATCAAACCTTAGCAAGCAAATATTTTAATTAAACTATTGACCCCCACAAATATCAGAGTCGGAGCGCATACCTCAAAGGAGCCCTCGAAGGGCCTTGGTGTTTTGAACCTCTGCCCACCGTGTTGCCAAGCGGTAGCTAAGCCGCGTGAGCTAACACTGCCCACGTGAGTGCCTTGGGCACTCTCTTCCTTAAGTCGTGTGCACTTTCCTCACAAGGTGCCAAAACTTTGACCATCCATGACTTGACTGCCCACGTCACACTCCATGAAATTCGTTGTACAATATTCAAATGCAAAAATACTTTTGGTTTTCAAAAATCATGACACTTCTTAGGTTTATTAAATGGAAAACCTTTGGGTTATTTATATAAGCCATACTTCAATGTGAATACATCGAACCTTTAAAAATTGCCCTCATGATGTTAGTGGTGCCAATAAGAAAGGAGGGAAAAACCTTTTATTTAATTTTAAAATTTTAATTTTAATTTTAAATAAATTAAAATTTAAACTAAACCTTTAAAATTAAATTTCTCCATCATCGGGGCACCTTTTTTGATGAAACGAAAAGCCAACTTGGGTTTTAAGAAAAACCCATTTCAAATCTGTCATCCATTGGTTTTAAATAAAATCTTTCCTTGCCTTCCTTGGTTTTCATAAAAACCTTTTGCTAAGCTTCCCTTGAAGCTTCTTTTGGAACCAAATGCCATGCATCCCTTCTAGAACCTTTGATCAAAACCTTTGCTTCTCATGAAGCTCTTTGTGGAGAAAAATCATAGTGCTTACTTACATAGGTCCTTTTGACATCAATGACAACTTTTAGCTTAGGGACTCAAAATATCCAACAATCTCCCCCTTTGTCATTGATGGCAACCCATATTCATTTTACTGAAACTTGACCTTCTTTTCTGCTCCCCCTGGGACTTTGCTCCCCCTGTCTCAATACTCTCTCAAATATCTCCTCATATCAAATCTCTCCCCAATACACAAATCTCTCCCCCTTTGTCATAAATGGCAAAGGGTCACCTTTGAGGTTCGTGGCTAAGAATGAGCCTCTTAGCTTAGCCACTCCCCCTCCTCCACATGAGGTGGTTAATTCTAGGGTGGGAGTATTTCTACTCCCTGAAAACACAAATTTGTGCCTTTATCTTTCTCTCTTATTCTGTGAGTCTTTTGAATTCGTTCACTATTTCTTTCCAGGTCATCATCTTTGTTCATGTCGTCACTTTTGTTCTTGTTCTTGTTCTTGTTCCTGTTCTTGTTCTCATACATGTTCATGTGTCGGTTATCATCCTTGTTTCTGTTCTTATTCTTTTCTGAGTCTCTATTCATGTTCATGTTCTTGTTTCTATTCATATTCCTGTTTTTGTTCATATTCCTGTTCCTATTCATATTCCTGTCCCTGTTCATGTTCATGTTCCTATTCATGTCTATTTCTATAATATTTGCTCTACACCATCTTGCGATTTGACCATCATTATTGCACTTATAACACTTAATGTTATTATTCCTTGGATGTGCAATTGTCTTAGGATTTCTCCTAATGAAGCCATATCTTCTTCTATCATGAACCCTACAATTCATTGCATTGTGACCAAAACCATTGCATGAGTAGCAATAACCTTGGAAAAGTTGTTCTTTTCCATATACCTATCTTTCATGAGTCCTGCACTGTGAAGCCATGTGTCCAAACCTGTGACATGAAAAGCATATTCCATTAAAACCCTCCTTGTCTTGACCTCATTGGTCTCCTGTTATGATTGATGTTCCATATGTATTTTTTTGTGCATTGTTACTCTCTTTGTTGAACTCTTTTTTTTCCAACTCATCCTCTGATGTTCCACTTTCACTTAAACTATCTTCTTCTAAATTTTCTTCTTCATCATGACTTGAAGTATATTTTTTTTCCTATTTCTTTTGAACCTTTCCAAAGCCAAGACCTGTTGAACATGATGTTCGTTGTTGTCCACAGATGAACTTATCCAAGTTCTTAGAGCTATTTGTGAAACTCTTCATCTTGATCTTGGATTCCTTTAAGTCTTCTTTTAGAGTAGTCACTTCTTGTGCTAACTTCTCACATTCCAAAATATTTGCTTCTAACTTATCCTTGAACTTGCTTGCCTTAGCCTTTGACTTATTTAAATCCTCTATGAGAAATAATATTTCTTCATCACATTCTTGAAACTGACTTTCAAGCTTGGAGTGTTGCTTTCTAACCTTCTTTACTGTGTCAATGGCATAGATAAGTTCTCCCTTGAGATCATAACCATTCTCTACTAAATAATCTTCTATTTGTTTGCCTTTGTCCTTATCATTACTTCCTTTTGACTTGTCTTCTATAGGATTGCTTTCTTTATCTTCCAAAACCATTAGAATATTCCCATCTGGTCTTTCAAGTGCATCTTCAAAATCATCATCATTGAAACTATAACCATCCCTAGTTCAATCATCTTCAAGATGTCCAAATTTACCACATCTAACACACTTGAGAATAACTAGAGTCCTTTTCTTAACTGAATCTTTCTCTTTAACCATAAATGGAACTTTATATCTAGCATTGTCTAAAATACTAGCATCACTATCAACTGAGTACTTACTTACATTTTTTGCATAGTAGCTTCTCTTTTGTCTCTGGAAGAACTTATTTCCTTGTATGCTTTGTCCATACTTGCTTTTCTTCTGGTACCTGTGTCTTTCTGATTACCTGTACTTGTGATCATATTTTTCTTCATCATTGTTGCCTTTTGGCTCTTTGCATTCTATTGCATAGTGTCCATACCATCCACAATTAAAATATTTAATATATCTTAGATCTATGGGTCTTATGGAACCTCTATCTCTTCTGCCATAATTTGCTTCTTCATCACTGGATGACTCACTGCTCGATTCTATCTTCTTTCCCTTTTTCTTTTTATCTACTTTGCAATCAGCTTCTTTCGAAGGAATAGGATCTTTTGTTCTTATCTCAAAAGTAGTAAGCATGCCAAGCAAAGAATTCCTTGTCAAAGAATCACTATCAATTGATTTTTCTATAGTAGAAACCTTTTCACTATACCTTTTTGGAAGAGTCCTCAAGATCTTATCATAAGCATCAGATTCATCAACCTTCATTCCAAGACCTTTCATCTCATGTACAAGTTCATCAACCTTATTGAGATAGTCACGAATATTTTCATCATACCTCATTCTTAGGTTTTCAAATTCTCCTTTGAGATTTTTTATCTTAGCCATTCTGACTCCTTTATCTCCTTCATATATTTCATCTAGAAGTTCCCACATTTCTTTTGTTGTTTTACATTCCATAACCTTCATCTATGTAGCCCTTTTATAATTGCATTCATAGCTCTTGAATTTGCATGTATTAGAAGCTTACCTTCCTTATCTGTAGGAGGATTTGTTGTTGAATCATATCCAAGTTCCACTGCATTCCAAACTTCATTGCCAAGTGCCATCAAGTAAAATCTCATCAGCATACACCAATATAAGAATTCACTTCCATCAAATATTGGTACTACATTATTGAAGGGTCCATCTCTTTTATCCTTTTGATCTATTGTGTTCTTAGACCACTTTTCCTTCACGTTGTCAAACTCTTCTGAAGGAACTCGCTCTGATATCAATTGAAGAACACAAGCTTATACTGAGAGGAGGGGTGAACAGTATAAGACCCATTTTTACTTTTTCTTTCAATTCAATATTATGTAGTGTATAGATAGCAATATCAATAGCAGTAATCAAAGAAATGCACAAAACACTATACACAATAGAGAAACCACAATTTACGTGGTTCACCCAATGTGGGCTACTCCACGAAGAAAATATTTTACTAAAATTTCTCAATCAATATCTTTGGAAATTCTTCCCAATTACAATGTTTATGGACCTATGTCCAAAGGATATGTTGATCCCCTAATCTCAAGTTCGTGGATCTCTTCCATAGGAGAACTATTTCCCCTTATGTTATGGCTAGTGATCTTCTAGAAGACTTTATATCTCTGCTGCACTGACTGGTGGATCTCTCTCCACTTGAAGACACCTCACTCAAATCTGTCTTTAGTTGTCCTGGTTGCTGGATCTCTATCCAATGAAACTCTATCCTTTATACTTTTTCACCTCCAAAGCTCTGTCTTAATAGGTTCACTCAGAACCTTCTCAAATTTGCTCAACAAGCTCACTCAGAACTTGTCCAAATCTACTCAACAGGTCCACACAAAACTTGTTCAAATCTGCTCAATAGGTCCACATAGAACCTGTCTAAATCTTCTCAACAAGCTCACTCAGAACTTGTCCAAATTTGCTCAATAGGTCCACACAAAACCTGCTCAAATATTCTCAACAGGTCCACACAGAACCTGTCCAAATCTGCTTAACAAGTCCACACAGAACTTGTATAAATCTTCTCAACAAGTCCTCTCTAGGACTTGCTCAAATCTTCTCAATAAGTCCTCTCTAGGACTTGCTCAAATTTGCATATCAAGCTTTCACAAAAGCTTACTCAAAATTAGTCCACAAGCCTTCTCAAAGACTTGTCTCAAATATGCTTAACAAGCTCACACAAAACTTGTCCAATCTCATAGAATCATAAAGATAATTGTTAGAGACTCAATATGTTCTATACTTAATTCTCAATCAATATCTCAACTCAATCTCATAGAAGCATAAATAGAATTGTTAGAGACTCAATATGTTCTATACTCAAATCTCAATCTCAACTCAAATCAATCTCATAGAAGCATAAAGAGAATTTTTAGAGACTCTATATGTTCTATACTCAAATCTCAATCCCAACTCAAATCAATTTCATAGAAGCATAAAGAGAATTGTTAGAGACTCTATATGTTCTATTATCAAATCTCAATCTCAACTCAAATCAAGAATATAGAATAGTTTATTTTATGGAACTTGAACAACCACATGCATCCACTTGAATAGGCTCAATCAACTCAACTCAACCAAGCACCTCAATGAACAACCCTTTCTCACAAACCCTAGTCCAAGCATGTATCAATCAACTCAAAATGTTTCCAACAATGCTCAACAACAAATATCACATAACAATGATACTCATGTTCTTTTCTAACTCAAGTTCAAGTTCTTTGCACAACCAATGGGCTCCAACAACAATGCTTATAAAACAAGGTTTAATCACAACTCTCAATCTAGAAAACCTTGAAGCATTAAACCAATCACTTTCGAAAAGGAAACCACAATCAATCCTTTTCACTGCAAAGATATTTTCAGAAATCAACCACCATAATCAATCAATAGGAGAATGTTCCCATACCTTTAATGAATATGAAGAAGCCTCTTTGGAAATCTACCACAATCACAATATTCTTTTGCCAATCTTCACAAGGGTTAGAATATCACAAAATAATCAACATTACTCCACTTCACAATTATATTCACCAAAGCTTTTAATTAGAAAACCTTCTTAAGAATTAATGCACAACTTCCTTATCACTCCTAAAACCACTTGTACCATAAAATAAAATAAATCAAAACATTGCATAACCTTGTCACTCCAAAAACCACTTATACCATAAAATAAATCAAATATTTTATATCCTTCCTTTCAACACTTTTGCACTAAAAAATAATCACAAAGCTTTCTTAGGCAAGTATCCCATATTAATCAAATATCAATCCTTATTAAAATATTAAAGCTTGCTCAACTTATATCTCCCATAAAAATTATAATCAAACATTAGCAAGTAAATATTCGGATGCATAAATACTTTTGGTTTTCGAAAATCATGCGAAACTTCTTCGGTTTATTAAATGGAAAACCTTTGGCTTATTTATATAAGCCATCCTTCAATGCGAATACATCAGCCCTTTTAACATTGCCCTCATGATGTCAGCGGCACCAATAAGAAAGTAAGGAAAAACCTTTTATTTAATTTTAAAATTTAAATTAATATTTTAAATAAATTAAAATTTAAACTAAACCTTTAAAATTGAATTTCTCCATCACCGGGGCACCTTTTTCGATGAAACAAAAAACCAACTTGGGTTTTAAGAAAAACATATTTCAAATCTACCATCCATTGGTTTTAAATAAAACCTTTCCTTACCTTCCTTGGTTTTCATAAAAACCTTTTGCTAAGCTTCCCTTGAAGCTCCTTTTGGAACCAAATGCCATGCATCCCTTCTAGAACCTTTGATCAAAACCTTTACTTCTCATGAAGCTCTTTGTGGAGAAAAATCATAGTTCTTAATTACATAGGTCCTTTTGACATCAATGACAACTTTTAGCTTAGGGACTCAAAATGTCCAACAATCTCCCCTTTTGTCATTGATGGCAACCCATATTCATTTTACCGAAACCTGACCTTCTTTTCTGCTCCTCCTAGGACTTTGCTCCCCCTGGCTCAATGCTCTCTCAAATATATTCTCATATCAAATCTCTCCCCAATACACAAATCTCTCCCCCTTTTTCATAAATGGCAAAGGGTCACCTTTGGGGCTCACGGCTAAGAATGAGCCTCTTAGCTTAGCCCCTCCTCCACCTCCACATGAGGTGGTTAATTTTGGGGTGGGAGTATTTCTACTCCTCGAAAGCACAAATTTGTGCCTTTATCTTTCTCTCTTCTTATGTGAGTCTTCTGAAGCCGCTCACTATTTCTTTCCAAGTCATCATCTCTTTTCCTGTCATCACTTTTGTTCTTGTTCTTGTTCTTGTTCTTGTTCTCATCCATGTTCATGTTTCGATTTTCATCCTTGTTCCTATTCTTATTCTTTTCTGAGTCTCTATTATTTTCCGATTCTCTATTCATGTTCATCTTCTTGTTTTTATTTATATTCCTGTTTCAGTTCATATTCCTGTTCCTGTTCATATTCTTGTCCTTGTTCATGTTCCTATTCATGCCTTTTTTTGGAATATTTGCTCTACACCATCTTGCTATGTGACCATCATTATTACACTTATAACACTTAATATTATTATTCCTTGGATGTGCAATTGTCTTAAGATTTCTCCTAATGAAGCCATATCTTCTTATGTCATGAACCCTGCAATTCATTTCCTTATGACCAAAATCATTGCATGAGTAGTAATAACCTTGGAAAAGTTGTTCTTTTCCGTATACCTATCTTTCATAAGTCCTACACTGTGAAGCCATGTATCCAAACCTGTGACATGAAAAGCATCTTCCATTGAAGCCTCCTTATCTTGACCTCATTGGTCTCCTGTTCTGATTGTTGTTCCACCTGTATCTTTTTTGTGCATTGTTCCTCTCTTTGTTGAACTCTTTTTTGTCCAACTCATCCTCTGATGTCCCACTTTCACTTAAATTATCTTCTTTTGATGTATCTTCTTCTAAAGTTTCTTCTTCATCAAGACTTGAAGTAGATTCTTTTTCCTGTTTCTTTTAAACCTTTCCAAAGCCAAGACTTGTTGAACATGATGTTCATTGTTGTCCATGGATGAACTTATCCAAGTTCTTAGATCTATTTGTGAAACTCTTCATATTGATCTTGGAGTCCTTTAAGTCTTCTTCTAGAGTAGCCACTTCTTGTGCTAACTTCTCACATTCCAAAATCTTTGCTTCTAACTTATCCTTGAATTTGCTTGCCTTAGCCTTTGACTTCTTTAAATTCTCTATGACCAATAACCTTTCTTCATCACATTCTTGAAATTGACTTTCAAGCTTGGAGTGTTGTTTTCTAACCTTCTTTACTGTGTCAAGGGCGTAGATAAGTTCTCCCTTGAAATCATAACCATTCTCTACTGATTAATCTTCTATTTGTTTGCCTTTGTCCTTATCATTACTTCCTTTTGACTTGTCTTCTATAGGATCACTTTCTTTATCTTCCAAAGCCATTAGAAGATTCTCATATGGTCTTTCAATTGCATCTTCAAAATCATCATCACTGAAACTATAACCATCCCTAGTGTAATCATCTTCAAGATGTCCAAATTTACCACATCTAAAATACTTGAGAATAACTGGATCTTTCTCTTTAACCATAAATGGAACTTCATATTTATCATTGTTTGAAATACTAGCATCACTATCAATTGAGTACTTGCATTTTTCGCATAGTAGTTTCTCTTTTGTCTCTGGAAGAACTTATTTCCTTGTATGCTTTGTCCATACTTGCTTTTCTTCTGGTACCTATGTCTTTCTGATTCTATGTATCTGTGATCTTATTTTTCTTCATCAGTGTTTTCTTTTGGCTCTTTGTATTCTATTGCATAGTGTCCATACCATCCACAATTGAAAAATTTGATAGATCTTAAATCTATAGGTCTTCTGGAACCTCTATCTCTTCTGCCATAATTTGCTTCTTCATCACTGGATGACTCACTGCTCGATTCTATCTTCTTTCCCTTTTTATTTTTATCTACTTTGAAAGCAACTTCTTTCGGAGGAATAGGATATTTTGTTCTTATCTCAAAAGTAGTAAGCATGCCAAGAAAAGAATTCCTTGTCAAAGAATCACTATCAACTGATGTTTCTATAGCATAAACTTTTTCACTATACCTTTTTGGAAGAGTCCTCAAGATCTTATCACAAGCATCAGATTCATCAACCTTCATTCCAAGACCTTTCATCTCATGTACAAGTTCATCAACCTTGTTGAGATAATCATGAATATTTTCATCATTCCTCATTCTTAGGTTTTCAAATTCTCCTTTGATATTTTTGATCTTAGCCATTCTGACTCCTTTATCTCCTTCATATATTTCATCTAGAAGTTCCCACATTTCTTTTGTTGTTTTACATTCCATAACCTTCATAGATTCTGATCTATGCAACCCTTTTA
This sequence comes from Wollemia nobilis, assembly GCA_028583015.1. NCBI lineage: Eukaryota > Viridiplantae > Streptophyta > Pinopsida > Araucariales > Araucariaceae > Wollemia > Wollemia nobilis. The sequence goes on from JAQPPZ010002492.1 coordinate 261,256, forward strand.
TAATTTCATTCATAGCTCTTGAATTTGCGTGCATTAGAAGCTTACCTTCCTTATCTGTAGGAGGATTGGCTGTTGAATCATATCTAAGTTCCACTACATTTCAAAATTTATTGCCAAGTGTCGTCAAGTAAAATCTCATAAGCATACACCAATATAAGAAGTCACTTCCATCAAAGCCTGGTACTGCATTATTTAAGGGTCCATATCTTTGATCCTTTTGATCCATTGTGTTCTTAGACCAATTTTCCTTCAAGTTGTCAAACTCTTCTAAAGGAACCCACTCTGATACCAATTGAAGAACACAAGCTTATACTGAGAGGGGGTGTGAACAGTATAAGACCCCTTATTACTTTTTCTTTCAATTCAATATTATGTAGTGTATAGATAGCAGTATCAATAGCAGTAATCAAATAAATGCACAAAACACTATACACAATAGAGAAACCACAATTTATGTGGTTCACCCAATGTGGGCTACTACACGGAGAAAATATTTTACTAAAATTTCTTAATCAATATCTTTGGAAATCCTTCCCAATTATAATGTTTATGGACCTATGTCCAAAGGATATGTTTATCCCCTAATCTCAAGTTCGTGGATCTCTTCCATAGGAGAACTATTTCCCCTTATGCTATGGCTAGTGATCTTCTAGAAGACTCTATATCTCTGCTGCACTGACTGATGGATCTCTCTTCACTTGAAGACACCTCACTCAAATCTATCTTTAGTTATCCTGGTTGCTGGATATCTATCCACTGAAACTCTATCCTCTATACTTTGTCACCTCCAAAGCTCTGTCTCAATAGGTTCACTCAAAACCTTCTCAAATTTGCTCAACAAGCTCACTCATAACTTGTCCAAATCTACTCAACAGGTCCACACAGAACCTGTTCAAATCTGCTCAAAAGGTCCACACAGAACCTGTCTAAATCTACTCAACAAACTCACTCAAAACTTGTCCAAATATGCTCAAAATGTCCACACAGAACCTGCTCAAATTTGCTCAACAGGTCCACACAGAACCTGTCCAAATCTGCTTAACAAGTCCACACAGAATTTATCCAAAACTGCTCAACAAGTCCTCTCTAGGACTTGCTCAAATCTTCTCAGTAAGTCCTCTCTAGGATTTTCTCAAATCTGTATAGCAAGCTTTCACAAAAGCTTACTCAAAATTAGTCCACAAGCCTTATCAAATACTTATCTCAAATTTGCTCAACAAGCTCACACAAAACTTGTCCAATCTCATAGAATCATAAAGATAATTGTTAGAGACTCAATATGTTCTATACTTAATTCTCAATCAATATCTCAACTCAATATCATAGAAGCATAAATATAATTGTTAGAGACTCAATATGTTCTATACTCAAATCCCAATCTCAACTCAAATCAATCTCATAGAAGCATAAAGAGAATTGTTAGAGACTCTATATGCTCTATACTCAAATCCTAATCTCAACTCAAATCAATTTCATAGAAGCATAAAGAGAATTATTAGAGACTCTATATGTTCTATTATCAAATCTCAATATCAACTCAAATCAAGAATATAGAATAGTTTATTTTATGGAACTTGAACAACCACATGCATCCACTTGACTAGGCTCAATCAACTCAACTCAACCAAGCACCTCAATGAACAACCCTTTCTCACAAACCCTATTCCAAGCATGTATCAATCAACTCAAAATGTTTCCAACAATGCTCAACAACAAATCTCACATAAAAATGATACTCATGTTATTTTCTAACTCAAGTTCAAGTTCTTTACACAACCAATGGGCTCCAATAACAATGCTTATAAAACAAGGTTTAATCACAACTCTAAATTTAGAAAACCTTGAAGCATTAAACCAATCACTTTCGAAAAGGAAACCACAATCAATTATTTTCACTCCAAAGATATTTTCAGAAATCAACCACCATAATCAATCAATAGGAGAATGTGCCCATACCTTTAATGAAGATGAAGAAGCCTCTTTGGAAATCTGCCACAATCACAATATTATTTTACCAATCTTCACAAGGGTTAGAAGATCACAAAATAATCAACATTACTCCACTTCACAATTATATTCACCAAGACTTTTAATTAGAAAACCTTCTTAATAATTACTGCACAACTTCCTTATCACTCCTAAAACCACTTGTACCATAAAATAAAATAAATCAAAACATTGCATAACCTTGTCACTCCAAAAACCACTTATACCATAAAATAAATCAAATATTTTATATCCTTCCTTTCAACACTTTTGCACTAAAAAATAATCACAAAGCTTTCTTAGGCAATATCCCACATTAATCAAATATCAATCCTTATTAAAATATTAAAGCTTGCTCAACCTTATATCTCCCACAAAAATTATAATCAAACATTAGCAAGCAAATAATTTAATTAAACTATTGACCCTCGCAAATATTGGAGTTGGAGAGAATACCTCAAAGGATCCCTCGAAGGGCCTTGGTGTTTCGAACCTCTGCCCACCATGTTGCCAAGCGACAGCTAAGCCGCATGAGCTAACACTGTCCACATGTGCTTTCCTCACAAGGCACCAAAACTTTAACCGTCCACGACTTGACTGCCCACGTCACACTCCATGAAATTCATTGCACAATATTCAGATGCAGAAATACTTTTGGTTTTTGAAAATCATGCGACACTTCTTAGGTTTATTAAATGGAAAACCTTTGGCTTATTTATATAAGCCATCCTTCAATGCGAATATATCGGCCCTTTTAACATTGCCCTCATGACGTCGACGATGCCAATAAGAAAGGAGGGAAAAACCTTTTATTTAATTTTAAAATTTAAACTAAACCTTTAAAATTAAATTTCTCCATCACCGGGGCACCTTTTTCGATGAAAGGAAAAGCCAACTTGGGTTTTAAGAAAAACCCATTTCAAATCTGCCATCCTTTGGTTTTAAATAAAACCTTTCCTTGCCTTCCTTGGTTTTCATAAAAACCTTTTGCTAAGCTTCCCTTGAAGCTCCTTTTGGAACCAAATGCCATGCATCCCTTCTAGAACCTTTGATCAAAACCTTTGCTTCTCATGAAGCTCTTTGTGGAGCAAAATCATAGTGCTTACTTACATAGGTCCTTTTGACATCAATGACAACTTTTAGCTTAGGGACTCAAAATGTCCAACAGTGACTACTAGGAGGACCTTTTCATCTTGCTCTTACTAAACAAGTTTATTATTATAGTGACTACTAGAAGAACCTTTTCATATTACTCTTGTTTATATAATTGGTTTGCATATTATAATCGTTTAATTATTATAATATTTTTTAACTGGTTATATTGATCGAAATAGGCCTAACTTGTATTACATCATGATCACATAGTGATATTATAACAACTTTTACAATTACACATATGATAAATTAAACCAATCGAGTTCATGTCATATAATTTAGATTATTTTATTTTGTTTTTATTAATGTTGGAGTTTCTTTTAAACTAACTCTAATTATTCTTCCATAAATAAATTATTTCTTCTTGTCTTACAATCACATACTCCTCTTTTTTGCTTTCACTACTTATTTGTACAAACTTTTTATTTTCCTCAAGTGAACTATGATAGGTTTTTAAATTATAAACTAAAATTAACAAGTAAATAGGTTTGCATTTAAAAGTTATATATGTTTAATTATTTAATGTATATAAAAAATTATTGAGTGGATATAAAATAAAATTTCTTATCCACATATTTCATCTTATCTTTGTTTATTTTATTTTTTCAATGGATTATATGGGATTGAAACATACCTCACCCGTATTATATCATCACCACATAGTGGTATTACAACAAAGCTTGAATATTATTCATGTATCATTACTTGGGTCTCCTCTTTGAAATATTGAGTAATCTAATCGGTTGATCTAATACCACTTGATAAAATTTAGATTTACACGGGTTTTATGAGGAGCATGATCCCCTCATACTAGGGTTTGAAATTGGATCTCTTGGATGAAAACCCAAGGAATTACCACTATGGTATTCCTCACGGATCAATATTTGTTTATTTTATTGTATATAATAAAGCTTGACTTTACCCTCGAGGGTTAGGTGGATTGGTAAGTGCTTTTTTGGCTAGGCACTTACCAAGAATATACTCAGGTTCAAACCTCAAGGTAGCTTGTTTGCCAAGGTAGTAGTTTTATTTGAATTCTTTGAGTGCACGTCAGACCAATTATGATGATACAAATCTTGAGAAACCAATGGTCCCCTTCATGTCGGGTCAACAATAACGAGGTGAAATAGGTTTGGTGGAGGTAACCCCTCTGGTTTGAACCCTATTCTTGTAAGTTACTAAAAATAGTGTGGTTGTGACTAACTCTCCTATGTAACCAAAAAAAATCTTAACTTTTAAATAAATATTTGTGTGCATTACTTATAATCATTTTGAAAATATATATATTTAATGTAATATAGAAAAGTTTTTTTCCAGGGGATAATGCAATGGTTCAAGGTTTGGTTCTTCTTCAAAAGGTCTAAGGTTCAAACCGTTGTGTATATGTGGGGTTGTGTGTTAATCCTCTATTAATATGTTTAGCTATCAGTTTTACCAGGGGTCATGGTTGGGAGGGAACTGCTTAGCCCTATGTGTCATTCGTAGAGGTTTTTCACACTAATCTAATTCTCTCTCTATATATATCTTCAGAAGGTTCAAGGTTTAAACCATTGTGTCTATGTGAGGCTCTGTATTAATCCTCTATTGATAAGTTTACGTCTCAACCTTATGAGAGATCATGGCTGAAAGAAAATTGCTTAGCCCTAAACGTAGTCGTAAAGGTTTTTCACAATAACCTCATCCAATAAATAAATAAATATATAATATAATATAACATTGTTTTATTTCGTATTTATCTATTTATTATTGTTTTACTAGTCCTTACGAATAAATCGATTATTGCTTCCAAGCAATATACTTAGATGGATTATTTTTGTTAAATCAATCAATAGAACGTCAAGTTTTTTTTAATATTTCTTATAGTATTTATTAATATTGAGAATATTTTTTTATTTAACTTAATGAAGGGTAACATGTTTTTATTTTATTTTCTTCTTCGCAGATTCTTTTAAATAATTAAATAAAAAATGAAGGTTCAAATATAAGGTTTGATTTTTGCACAAATATTAAATGCACCACTTGTCACTAATGAATACACGAATATAATGTAAAAGATATATTGAATCCTTGACTACTTGTTCTCAAATAAACAACAAGATATTTAAAACCTAAAGCCTTGGTAAGATGTGTTTCCTAGTATTCGATCATATGTTGTCACAACCCAGGTTCTACTTGCCTGGTTGTCAAATTTACAATATAAAATTTTGTAAAGAGGGTTTTATATGTTACACATAACTGTTGTTTTACCCAACTGATCATTAGTACGAGGCATAGAAAGATTGTACTTCAAGTTTTTCTACCACTACAGATGGTTACTTAAGTGCTCGGGACTGGCCAATTTCTCGCAACTAATTGCCAATAAGAGACCATACCCTTTCCTCGGTATACTAAGGTCCCAACATGGGTTGGCTCTTTCGGGGCCCATAACACTTGGAAGAGGAAACACAATAATTCTCGTGTTCCAAAACTCGAGAACTCATAGTTCACCATTTGCTTCTTATTAATTCTTTGTCTTGGAACTAGCATTGCTATGCTTGACTGTTCATTGACCTTCCACTAAGGTATGAACAGGGTCCACCATCGCATGGTCTTGGACCGGATTTTCTTAGTTCTAACTTCGGTTGATGGTAATGATGCCCATACCATCTACTACTGGATCTTCCAACCCCATAAACCAGCCCTCTAGTTATGAGTTTCGTTGGCAATTTTGCAACCGAGCAGGTTTGTGAGCATCCTCATGTACAATATAAGTGTTATCCAAAAACAATATCCCATACCATTGTCTCTTGCCCTTAATGGCGTAGAACCTCCATTCATACGTTTGGCGGGATACACTAGTTACACAGTAGCTGCCACCACCACTACCAAAGTTGGGTAAGTGTTATCCTCCTTGATAAGCATGACCCTCATATAAGCATAATGGTTTTGTTAATATATAATATTCTAGATAAAAATCCCTTTACCGGTAAGCCAAGGTCACATGGTCTCATGGTCTTGTTTTATGCTCATTTTATATTTCGTAAGATAAGGTTACCTTCTCATAAGGCATCATTAACAGTACTTCCATATAATTAACCATGTAAATGCTCTAAACTCTTAAAATCTTAAAGGCAATAGTCACATTTTTAAATAATACTTGTTCTGATCTCAATGAATTCAAGTAATTAAAATTTACATTGAAACTACCACAATCTTTATTTGAAATAGCTACCATTTCCATAAATATAATAACTTTTTCTAAATCTTACTTATAATTCACACATCTAGTATTTAAATATCATTCAAGAATTACCAAAGTCGTCCACGACTAGATTTTTAGAAAATGACAAAGCTAAAAAGCATTTAAGAATACCATCGTTGCTTCACTAAAATAATGACGAAGCTATATATAATTTTAAAAGATAAACTCATCAAACTTTTTATTAATCAACTTTTAAAAAGAATCATAAGCCCTTTTTATATTTCTTTCAAGTCTGGCGAGAGAAAACAACTTGTAATGAACACATTCCTTATTTAATTTTTATTTGTTTAAAAATTTCTTTCCTCAGCCTTCAAATTTACACGATGGTTATAATCGTTTGTCTATAAATGAATATCAATATGCTAGAGTATACTAAGTTTTTGGTCATATTAATTTGATACCTTATGAGTCACACGATGGTTATAATCGTTTGTCTATAAATGAATTTCAATATGCTAGAGTATACTAAGTTTTTGGTCATATTAATTTGATACTTTATGAGTCAACCTACGGAGATAATTACCACGATTTGAAAGCAATGCTAAGAACTTAAACATTACTATTATTTTCTAAGACCCTCAAAGTAATTAATCTCATATATGAGTTATATTTGATCTTAGGGTTCCATTATCATTTCTAAACTAAAATTCATAAAAATAAATTGATGACTATATTATCAACCAATGTTATAAGTCTGTAGCAGTCTTCCAGTTTCAACTAAAATAATTAATCTTACCCTAAGAAACTTCAGTTATATACATTCGGCTACTATTTTCTATAGTTTATGCTCATCCAATGCGTCTTTATCTATGGCGACTATCACTGATTATAAACACCTAAAAACATTCATATTCTTTTCAGGCTTCCAGTTCAATGGATCAGTTTATATTTGCACTCACACAAAGATTTCTTGTTATAAACAATTAAAATATCTTTTCCAGATTCCAATTCAATTGGACAGTTTATATTTGCCCTCACACGAAGATTTCCTGTTATAAACATTAAAAATATCTCTTCCAGATTTTAATTCAATTGGACAGTTTATATTTACCCTATGAATATTTCCTGTTATAAACATTTAAAAATATCTCTTCCAGATTTCAATTCAATTGGACAGTTTATATTTGAATTTTTCCCCAATTTTCGTAAGACTACGTCTGTTCAGCTATCTAAACACAGAAATGCTTTATTCATTTCATGCCCCAATAAAATAAGAATTGGCAGTCATACATATATAACTCAATACTATTAAATATTTTCATTTAATGTTTTAACAAATGCCAAAGAATCTCATACACAACAATTAAAGAATCATATGACTCTCAAGGTAAACTTTCCAACAGGCTTGGCTATACCCTTTTCCCCTTCCAGTAAATCTCCACATGTTTTTACAATAGCAAATGTTAGACAAATTGTCTCAGAGATATATAGCAGGTTCTCTGGAAAACATCAACCAATGCATAGCAAACAAAATCCACTCCTCATGGTGAATGCGCAAACCAGAATTGCAATCGCCTCCACACACCACCCATTTTGATAGAGACATAAGTGAGGAAGGTATGCTAGGGGTCATATTGGCCTTTAGTATGCATTTCCTAAATGCTCTCAGGAAAACATGCAGAAAACAATCTTCTATAGTGCAATGCAAAAATTACCCAAGGTTTTCAAATGAAAGCATTTCAAGTGCTTGTTCTAAATATGTAGACCAGTTTACAAGATTTACACACCTCCATACTTTAAAATGGAAAAATAAAAGTTGGAGTGTATTGAAAACCACACACTGTACCATGGAAAGAAGCCATAACATTGAAACATAATTTTATTTAACTCTTTTACCAAGACTGTAGTTCATTTTGCATGACTTACACACTTCCACATTTTAGAATGCAAAATAGAAACTAGAAAGCATTGAAAACCACACACTGCATCATGGAGACAAACCATAACAGCGAAGCACATTTTTTTTTTTTTAAAACTTCTTTACCAAATTCAAATGTATTCTTATAAAAGAATTAGGGCAATTTTAGCCATTTCATCTATTCCAAGTTCTGTAATTTAGCTCCCTTTCATTGCTTAATTAAATTTAACACACAACATTCCAAAAATTACTCTGCAATTACCATCCACATACTACCATGAAAGCTAACCTGGACAACTTAAGCCTTCCGTCGCCACAAGCACACGACGCTCGAACTCAAATGCAAAGACGTCCACAGAATTCCAGGAACACCACACACCTACCTACATTACGTCCTCATATAGTTTTATAAGGGAAATTACTTATTCTTTGGATGCCACCTTTCAAAACAAAGTAATTATCTTCGGCCAAGTGGTGAGGGTTTCCTTCATCCGAGTGGAGGGTTTATTAAATGTTTTTCTTTTAATATATTTTATATTATATATTTTATTCCACCATAGCTTATATATTTTTCGTTAATATTTGTTTGTTTCTTTTATAATATCCATGCTTGCCAATATACGTATGAGTTAAATGATCCACCACCGTGGCTTTTAAAATATTTATTATTATTTTTATTTATATTAAATGTTTATATTTACTATTATGTTTTTATTTATATATATATATATAAAAAAAATATATATATATATATATATAATTGTTATTTAATACAAAAACAATCATATATAAAATATATATATATATATATATATATTTCCCTTTATTTTATTTTATTTTTTGGTTTGATTATTGTGAGAAACCTCTATGACCGTTCGTGAGTAGTCTCCTCCCAACCATGACCCCTCATAAAGCCGAGAGCTATACTTATCAATAGAGAATTTAACACAAAGCCACACACACCCACATTATATATATATATATATATATATATATATATATATATATATATATATATATATATATATTTATTTATTTATTTATTTATTTATTTATTATTTTTGTTTTTATAATTATTAATTCAAATATCAATAATAAACGAAAATGCAAGAGAAAACAAAAGCAGACATTCGTTAAATGCATCAATAGGCAGAATGATTTTTTAAATGCAATTTCCTACGATGGGCTTCCATGTACCCACTAGCCAAGGTGCACGAGGCACGACATCATATCCCCACTTACCTGATGCCTCCTTCCTTTATTTCTGGCAGGGGTGGGTGTCTTCTTTTCATATTTACACGTATACCTGTACTTGCACCACAAAACTTATCACAGAATCACATTCCTTCAAGTAAAATGATAATGAATAACGGGGATGTTACATACTCCCCCACTAGGAATAAACATAGTCCTATGTTATCTAGAGATACAGATACAAGTTTTCACAATATCTGATCATATACATATATGCAAAAATAGATAAAATATATATATTAATCATATCCGATGTAGCAAGTCCCATTATGTCAATATATAAAATTTAATGTCTTCAAAATATATATAGTATATAGCATATTGTCTCTTGGTTATCAACTATCAAATAGGTAAGAAAATTAATTTCTCGTAGAGCAATATCTTCCTAGGTGGCATTCTTTTCATAGTAGTGATCCCACTGGACCCTACATTGCTCCATAGTTCTTTTTCTTAAATGTTTGGTTTTGAAACCTAAAATTTTAACTGGTCGAACCTTAAAGAGTTGTGGTTCCGACGTCTGCAAATGTGAAACATCCAAAACATGAGAGGGGTCAGCTATATACTTGCGAAGGAGGGATATATGGAAAACATTGTGGATTTTTGACAAGTTTGGTGGCAATGCAATTTTGTAGGTAACATGACTAATTTTAGAAACAATGTCAAAAGGACCAAAAAATTTGGGGCTTATTTTAGTGGATTTGATTGAACTTTTAGTTGGCTTGACTCTAAGGAAAACTTTGTCACCAACAACAAATTCTTGAGGGGTTCGTTTTAAGTCAGCATAACTCTTATGACGATCAGCGGCTTCTTGAAGTCGTTGGCGAATCTCTTTAATCCAAATCTCCATTTGTTTAACAACATCAGGACTGATCACTTCTCGATCATCCATATTATTCCACATTAAACGTGTCCTACACCTACACCCATATAGGGCCTAAAAAGGGGCCATGCTCAACGTGGTATGATAGCTGTTGTTATAAGCAAATTCCATCATGAAGATATAATCTTCCCATTTACTCTGGTGGTCCATTCAATACATGCATAGCATATCTTCTAGCACTTGATTGACCTGCTTGGTCTATCCATCCATATCGAGATGATAAGCAGTGCTGACATTGAGCTTTCTTCCCCAAGTTCGGTTTAAATCTTGTCAAAACTCATAGGTGAATCTCGAATCTCTATCTGAGATAATTATTTCAGAAAAACCATGTAGTCCCACAATTTCCCATGCAAACTTTTGTGTTATATTAGGTGCATCATCTCGAATATTGCCTGGTATAAAATGGGCCACCTTGGTCAGTTTATCCACAACCACAAAAATTACATCATGCTGAAAACGTGTCTTGGGAAGGCCCACTATAAAATCCATAGTAATTACTTGCCACTTCTATTCTGGCACTTTAAAAAAATACAACTAATCTCTAGGATGTTGGTATTCTGTTTTGGTCTTCTAACATTCCAAGCATCTTGGGCATTTTTTTCCTCTGAACTAGGGTTTCTGGAACTTCAAAAAATCTAGGGCATCAGCTGGATTGTAAAAGTGCTTTTGGGGTACAGTGGATCTGAAGGCTAGATTGGTGCCCTAGGAGGGTCCAATGGGGACTTCTCTGGCTCCTTTTCCAGGGAGTAGCAGCTCATATGCAGATTTGTTTAAAGAAAATTCTCCTCCAAAGAACGACGAAGCTCAAAAAATGGCATATAAAATGCTCTTCACGATGCTAGGAATAGGTCGACGAAGACATCGTGTGAATGGATGTTTGTCGCAGGCGAAACCGAGGCAAAAATATCATCAAGCCAAGTATGGTTGAAGAATCGGTCACTTACGAGCTAATCACGATTTAATCCGAAGTTCATGGGTATACGTCCTTCCCTAAATTTTTTGCACTCTTGGATCCGCCAAAATTGGGAGCCTCACGGTGAGTATTCATTGTGGTTTATTAGCAATGGATATTTTATTGTTAGCTTTTCATCTTTGGCCAATAGAAATAGGTCTTTCGAGTCAGAGAAGAAAAATCATGGCCCGACAGGGCTATTTGTTCAACCATCGATAGTGGGATTCGATCCTCGAGTTGAACCTACTGCTGTCCTAGTATGGATCCAACTATATGCTCTTCCAATGGAATTCTGGAGTGAGCAGGTGTTGGCAAGGATTGGCAATTCTATTGGAAGACATCTAGGTGTTTCCAAAGACACAATTGAAGGGAGCATGGTGATGTATGCAAGAATATGTGTTGAGATGGATCTCAGCCAGCCTTTGTCGACAGAGATGGAAATTGAATTGGCAGGACTCTCTTGGATTCAACAACTGGACTATGAGGCCCTACCCTTTAGATGTAGGGTTTGTCACAAACATGGACATTTGGCCCATTTCGCCCTAATAATATGAATGCTAAAATGGAGGCCCCCTTTAGGGAATGCCAAACCGCCTAAAGAGGATAAGGCAATACTTAATAAAGATTCTAATAGCACCGTCCAGGGAGAAGCTCAAAGAGAGGGTTTGAAACGAAGAAAAAACGGACAAGAAAAAAGAGAGAAAGGAGCAATCCCATCTCAAACCCCCAATAGGTATGAGATATTTAAGTCACGGTGACGAAGAGGAAAAATTTATGGAGGGCATGGAGGGTAATAAGGAAAATTCTAATATCCCCGTGTAACTCCCCCTCTCATCCCCTCCCGTCATACGAAGGAGTTGAACTGGAGGTATCACACAATGTGTTCAGGGCTTTAGTAGTGCATAACCAAGAGCAGATAGTATCTCGGGATGTCAGCATGGGAATAGCAGAGAAGAATAGGGAAGGCCAAATTTGGGGATAACCCGGTAGAAAAAGATCAAAAAATAGCAATTCTCAGGGAGTAGGTAGAAGATCCAATAAGGAGTTGTTAGCACCAAGGAGACAAACCGATCACGAGAGGATCGGTGAGGCCAATAGAATCTTATTGCTCCCAAGGTAACCAATGTTATACAATCATGGAATGTGAGGGTTTAAACAAAAAACCCATCAATTGTTCGAAGACTTTTAGAGAATCATAATACTGATTTTTTGCTTTTACAAGAGACTAAGATCTCATTAGATCTTATGTCCAAAACAGTCAACAGAATTTGGAGGGGTGTTGGTCATATGGATGTGGCTGCCCAAGGTACCTCAGGGGGATTGTTACTCTATGGAACTCTCTTGAATGGTCTACAATAGAACATATTTCCTGGAGGGGTGTTCTCACTTCTCTTTTAGGAATAATGTCACGAACACGTTCTAATCACAAACTTTTATGGGTCTCAAGACCTAGATGGTCGAGGCGGTAGTGGAAGGGGCATAACATGCGAACCTCAAGGGAAGATATAGATTGGATTATAGCAGGGGACTTTAACGCTAAATTATCTTCTAGAGATCAGGAAGGGGGAACACCATTTTTGGACCCAGGGGACCGTTTCATGATTGCCCAAGTCTAGGCTTTGCACTTAGTGGACATTAAATGTCCTGGCATTAAATACACTTGGACTAATAAAATGCAGGAGCCACATAGCAAAAAGGTTAAGCTAGATCATATTTTTGTTTCAGAGGAGGCGTTTGTAAAATGGAATATAAATTTTTAGATTTTAGAAGGCGCAGTTTCAGATCACTATCCCATTCTGTTGGAAGGTGGGACTAGGATGGGCCAGCATCACAAACCTTTCAGATTTGAGAATTTTTGGCTTCAGAAAGAAGAACTTCAAGAGAAAATTCCACAGTGGTGGGAAGAAGGCCGCCTAGCTTATGGGATAGCAATGTTCAGAATCCACAAACAACTATATGTCAAAACTCAGTTGAAGTATTGGAGGTGTGCTAATAAAACAGACTTCCAGGCCAAAGAGCTCCATTGGTGGCCGATGGGATGAGGTCAAAAAGAGTTCGGAGAAGGAGTAATAGAGACCACTCAAAGCCGAGGATGATGCCCATACAACGGTTGAGGACATTGACAACCGGAGGAGACCTATTGGAAGCAGAGAGCAAGAACCACCGGTTATTAGAAGGGGACAAAAATACAAAATTCTTTCATCGACGCTTGTGCTCGAAGACAGATGAACAAGATGGAGGCCCTTCAAGATGAGAATGGTCATTCCTTTGATACACTTCCGTGTATGCATTCCCATGCTATGGATTATTTTCTAAGCTTTTTAAGGAAAGTGTGGTACAAGATGTAGAGGCCCAAAATGAAGTTATTTCGTCATTCCCTATTATTTCGAGGATGAAAATCGGCCCTCCTCAAACCCATTGTAGAGATGTTATTAAATGGGTCTTTGGAATGAGCAAACTCAGTCGACGGCTTCCCAATTGAGTTTTGGGGATAGAGGTATGTAATGGGTAGAAGAGTCAGAAAATAAGAGAATGCTTAAAGCTATAAACCACACTTTCATTACCTTAATTCAAAAGGGGAGGAGGGGGTTCATATTTAGATTATAGGCCTATTGCCTTATGTAATGTGTTGTACAAAATAATCACAAAGGTAATGGTTGATCGCCTAAAACCTCTTCTTCACAACATTGTCTCCTTTGAGCAAGGGGGTTTTGTTGAGGGACGACAAATTCTAGATGGGTTGGTTGTGGCCCAAGAAGCAATCCATTCAATGCACACTTCTGGTAATAAAGGGATGTTCATAAAACTAGACATGCCAAAGGCTTATGATAGGGTTGAATGGAGTTTCCTGGCTAAAATGATGGCAGCCTTTGGTTTCTCTAGGATCGGATAGAGTGTGTCATGAGCGTGTCTCTACCCCAACTTACTCTATGCTAATCAAGGGCCTTCCTTCGCAACCATTTGGAGCTACTGGGGACGGGGGGGATCCATGTTCTCCTTATATTTTTCTCATTTTGGTGAAGGTCTTGGAGAATTTTCTTGAGGAGAAGACATCAAGGTAGATTATTGGGTATCGGGGTGGGTGACGAAGTTTTAACGCACTGAGTTGTGGATGACACTAGTTTGGTGGGAGTGGCAGGGGAAGAAAGAATGATTAGGGATACTCTTAATGTCTATCTCAGGGCTACTCAAAGGTCATTAATGACAATCCAAAGTGGTTTTTTTTAATTTGGAGAAAGGCTTGAACAAAATTTTAGAAATCATGGGATTCACAAGGACTTCTCTCCGTGGTTTACTTGGGGGTCCCCTTGCACTTGAAGTGAAATTAGACACATGGAGGAATGGAGTGTATCAAGGACAAAATTAATCTGGTCTCACAAGTGGTTAAGTTATGGTGATTACGTTCTTAGATCATCATTCAAGCCATGCCAATTTACAAATTCTCTATCCGGTGGATTACAATATGGAAAGAGTTGGAGGATGGCTAGAAAGTTTTATGGGAAGGAGCAAAGGGAGAGAGAAAGTGGGCCTTAGTGGGTGGGAAAAGTTATCAACCAAGGTTAAAGGAGGTTTGGGTTTGAGAAAATCTAAGCTAAATAATAAAGCTTTGGCGGGAAAGATGTATTGGAGATGGATCTCCCAACCCACCTCCCTTTTTAGTAGAATCCCAACTAGCAAATACAGGACAAGCAACCCAAATGATGTAGCCTGCATCCCCTTGGAAGGTATTGCATCCCTAGTTTGGCAGGCTCTCAAGTTAGGGTCTCAGGTTGTTAAAGACCGCTTATTTTGGAAAGTGGGAAGAGGGGAGAAGGCTCATTTTTGGACTGGGGATCGCCCACCCATCTTTTGAATTTCAATAAAAGCAGAGAAGCCAAGGGATGGATCCGTATTGAAAGTTTTTATCATTCACGGGGAGTGTAAGTTTAAGTAGTTCAAGAAGTTAGATGAGTGGCCCATTTTAATCCCTCGGATTTGACTCCCATCATGCTAAAATTTTGAGAAATATTTCTTAGGGGGAGAGTGGAGGATGAATTAGTTGGGGCTTTGGGAGTCTTGGCCTTAAAAGAAAGGATGGATAGAATCTCCCAAAGCCCCCTCACTTGGGTGAGGGGAGGAAAATCGGCATTCTAAAGAAAGTTACTATGCAATGGAATCCTTTAATTCAAAGGTTACCGCCCTTCATGTACGAAAGGGAAGACCATTTGATGTTTGGTTGCCCTTTCACCGATAAATTTGGTTGCGTTGGTTTATACTTTAAATTCAAGTAAGTGGTGACATGA
The DNA here is from genome assembly GCA_028583015.1 of Wollemia nobilis. Classification (NCBI taxonomy): domain Eukaryota; kingdom Viridiplantae; phylum Streptophyta; class Pinopsida; order Araucariales; family Araucariaceae; genus Wollemia; species Wollemia nobilis. The sequence goes on from JAQPPZ010002492.1 coordinate 276,865, forward strand.
ACCGGATGAATATCTAGGAAAAATGGGAGAAAGGTAGATTCAAATTAAAGCTCTTCATATGGGGGAGTCGGTTTAAGCTTTATCGGTGGAGTAGGGGAAGAAATGCCAAAAATTTTAGAGAAAATTGTAGAGGGTGGGGACCATTTGGAGAAGGTTACAAAACGTGGGTAGAGGGGAGCTCAAATTGACATTGGAGCTATGGAAGAATGCATTGAACTACAAAGGGATAGGAAAAATTATTGGGAACCTCCCGAGGTTGGATTAAATCATCGATGGGCAAAATGAATCGGTAGAGCAAAATTGGGTGGTGTGAAAACCATGTTTGAGTGCTCTATTGGGAATTGCAAGGCCTAGGAAGAACCACTAACATGAGAATCATTGTCAAGTATGCTTCTATTTGGGAGAAAACGCAGATTGAATCAACACAAATAATGGTAGAGTCTAGGATGAGGAACTTTGATCTAAAAGCTTGGAGGTTGAGGGCTCTTGTTACCCAAATTAAAGAATTACGGAAGGAATTGGAGGATGTGATCCTAGTTTATGTGAGTAGAGATTTGAACAAAGCGGCTGACTTTCTAGCTAAGATGGGTGCGAAAAAGGAGGTTTGTAGTTCAGTTGCACAGTGACATGGATATTGAGGATGAGGTGATTAGATAGGGTCTTGAAAGGTCCTTGAGCTAATGACCTTCAAAAAAATAGAGTACGATGGGGGACCCCAGGCACTAGTTTTTGGTTCACGAAAATGGCTCCGGTCGTTCTTCTTTACTATTGTATGACTGTGTCCTCTCAGACCTCGGGCGGAAGAGGCTCTTCCCACATTGTACTTGATCTATGTCTTAATACAAGTTTTTTTCAAATTTTTCAAAAAAACATTCCAAGCATCTTACAATGAATTGGACCACATCCTTCTTCGTTCCAGGCCAAAAGTAATCTTTTTTCAGAGTTTCCTTCATCTTAATTACCCTTGGGTGTGCAGAATATGGTGCATAATGTGCTTCCTGTAGAATAGTTTTCTTAAGCTCTTCATAATTAGGTACTATTATTCTGTTTTGAAAGTATACCAGATTTTGTTTAACATTGTAATCTGAGTGTCGTCCTGGAACTTGCTTAACCTTGTTACGACATTGATTGTAAAACACATCATTTTTTTGCATTTCTTTGATCTACTCTTTCAGCCCATACTAACACTTAGTAAGTGCTGTTATACATCATCTTCTACTAAGAGAATCTGCCAATTTATTTTCTTTTCTTTTGATATATTCAATACCAAAATTATATTATACTAGGAACTCCATCCATCTACGTTGTATGGCATTAAGCATAGGTTGTGTAAAAATATATCTCAAGCTCCAATGATCGGTTTTAAGCTCAAAGGGTTTCCCTAGCAGATAGTGCCTCCAGATCTTAAGAGTATGAACTACTGTTGTCAATTCTAAATCATGTGTAGCATAGTTTATTTTATGTTTCTTGAGTTTCCTAGACCCATATGCTACTACGACCTCATCTTGCATCAAAATACCACCTAATCCCTCTAGTGAGGCATCTGTACATACTATAAAAGATTTGTTTGGATTTGGTATTTTTAGTACAGGTGCAGTTGTCAATTTTTCTTTAAGAATTATGAAAGCCTCTTCACACTGCATTGTCCACCTAAAAAATTTCCTTTTTCTTTGTAGGTTAGTAATTGGAAATGCGACTTTTGAAAACCCTTTAACAAACCACCGATAATAACCAACCATTCCCATAAAAATTCTTACTTTTGACACATTGGTTGGAGCTGGCCATTCTATTATCGCTTCAATATTTTTAAGGTCTTCAAATATTTCTTCATCTGAAACAATGTGCCCCAAGTACTGAACTTGTGATGTATAAAATTCACATTTGGACAACTTGCCATACAATTGATTCTTCCTAAGGATTTCCAACACAATCCTCATGTGTTGATCATGTTCTTCTCTATTTTGAGAGTAAATTAAGATATCATCTAGAAATATTAACACAAATCGATCTAGCTGCTCACGAAATATGTTGTTCATCAAATTCATAAATACGATTGGAGCATTGGTTAACCCAAATGGCAATACCGTGAACTCATAATATCCATATCGAATTCTAAAAGCAGTCTTATGGGTGTCCTATTTGATTCTTAACTGATGGTATCCTAACCTAAGGTCAATTTTAGAAAATATTGTAGCTCCTTTCAGCTGATCAAGTAGATCACCAATTCTGGGTAAAGGGTACTTATTCTTGATGGTCATTTTGTTAAGCATTATGTAGTTAATGCACAATCTTAGGGAGCCATCTTTATTTTTGACAAATAGAATCGACACTCCCCATGGTGACACACTAGGTTTAATGTACCATTTTTCCAATAAATATTGTAGTTGAGTTTTAAGTTCTTGCAACTCAAGAGGTGTCATACGATAAGGGTTAGGACTACTGGAGTTGCTCCTGGCATAAGCTCAATTGAAAAATCAAACTCCCTTTTTGGAGGTAAACCAGACATATTTTTAGGAAAACATCCCTAAATTCATTTAACACTAGGTATTGTTGAAATAATGCGGCACTTGAGTTAATTTTTTCCTTTTTATTCATTTTAACCACATACAGTTTACATCCTTTCTTCAGAGCTCTTTTTACTTACATAGCAGTTATCAAATGGTACTCAAAATATGTTTGATTATAGTAGATACAGATTCACCGGTTAGCATCATCTATAAATTCCAACCACCTTTCCTCAAAATTCATCAGGGCATTATGGGCTTTTAACCAATCTACCCTAGGACTATATCAAATGCATGTAAAGGAGCCACATATAAATTCCAGTTGATTTTTCCCTTAGGTATTTATATTTTTGGTTCAAATAGACATTGGTTGACTAAGTAAGTTTATCTCGAGCCATACTCGACTTGCCATCCTCTTGCCATAATCCCAGGTTTAACAGATATATCTCTTAAAATTCTATTTTAAATAAAACTATCTGTTGCACCACTATCAATTATAATTTGTACATATCTATTACCTAATTTTTCTTTGATTAAAAATGGAGTAGCTTGTCTCGTAAGGTTAGGATTATCTGTGGCAACAAAAATTCTATGTGGTGCTTCCTTAGTGGGATTCCTACGATCTACCCTATTTGAGCATTGTCTAGAAAAATGGTCTAGTGCCCCACACGCAAAGCATGTGTTTGGTCCATCATTCTTTTGTTTATTATTTTTCTTATTCTGATTGCCATTTTTATCATGTTCCCTATTATTATTTTTCTTCTCCTAAAAATTCCTTCGATCTAGCTACCCTTTGTACCCTTGATATTTACCCTTGTTTCTATTATCATTTATGTTACGTCCTCCATCTCTAAATTTTCTATATTGATCTTTACCTCTATTTTACTCGGGATACCTTCTTTTCCTTGAATTTTCTTTTTCAACTTGTTGATAGTAAGCCTTTACCTCTTTTTGGCTTGATTCTTCATATCGGGCAACATCATAAGCAACTGACAGGGTTTGAGGTACTTTTCTACCCATCGACTGACTATATTTTGGGTGCAGCCCCATAACAAACTTATGAGCTTTAAACTTTTATTGCCCATAAAATTTTGGTGCATGCTTAAGAAGTTGAACAAACCTCTGGTAATATTCGATTACCATCATATTACCCTGTCATAAGTTGGTGAACTCTCCATGTCTCTCAATATAAATTTGTTCAGTAAGAAAGCAATTTTTGAATTCTCTTTTAAATTCTTCCCAAGGTATATCTGATGCTTCCTTCTAAGTAGTTTTCTTGTATGTGGTCCACCATTATCTTACAAGATCTTCTAAATGTGCTACTGCCCATGTAGTTCTAGATTTAGAGCAAATAGATTGTATTGCAAAATACCCCTCGACTTCACTCTTCCATAAAATTTAGAAATATCCAACTTCTTTATTTCCTTTCTCAACTCTTCATCCACCTTCCTCCTTGAGGAACCCTCAGAAACTCGCTTACATTTTCAGTTTCTTTTCTCAGTTAAATTTTCAATAACTTTCTATTTTTAGGTGATTAGTTCTACTATTGGGCCATCTGTGCCCATTGCTGATCCATATGCTCACTCATTTAAGCTTTCTGGATTTCCATTTGCTCACACTATTGTTTTAGTTGGTCCTGCATGAGCTAAATCATTCGAGCCATATTACCATCATTCTGAGTAGCTCTCACAACTATAGGCTCTTTTTCTTTTCTAACCACTCATCATGGTACTTCAACAGCTTGCACCCTTTCAGACTCTCTCACGAGTCATCTCGGTCCCTTTCTAGAAACCTCTACAATCCCCTCTTGCAGATTGACACTGGCCCTCCACAAGGTACCTGTCATATCTAGCATCAAAAGAGTTAGATCATCTATTCATATTTAATTTGCCAAGGTTTCGCAACCTAGGCTCTAATACCAACTATCACAACCCAGGTTTTACTCGCTTGGTTGTCAAATTTACAATATAAAAATTTGTAAAGAGGGCTTTATATGTTACACATAACTGTTGTTTTACCCAACTGATTATTAATATGAGGTATATAAGGATTGCACTTCAAGTTTTCCTACCACTGTAGATGGTTATTTAAGTGCTCAGGATTGGCCAATTTCCCACAACTAATTTCCAATAAGAGACCATACCCTTTCCTCGGTATACTAAGGTCCTGGCATGGGTTGTGTTGGTCCGGATTTCATGCACACCCCGGGAAAGGATGGGCAAGGAAGCCCCGGAGACACCCACGGGATGAATCCCACTCACTTTAGGATCTAGCTGGTTATCCAAGGTGCGAGTTACAGAGTTGGGTCGAATGGCAATTCACTCTTTTCCACTTTTGGAATAGATTTCAATATGGACTGCTCTGTTACCTTATAGGGGGTTCCTGAACTTGTTCAGTAGTTGCAAAAGTTGTTTATCAGATTTAACTTGAATTCTTGATCTAGCTCTCATGGGTCAGCAGATTCAAATAAAAGACAGACAAAGAAAATAAAAATGGATCATTCATCGAAAACAAAGAGAGGGTAGGGTAGGGCAAAAAGAGAAGTTTATCAAACATCAACTGTAAAACCCTAAACTATCAATTTTATCTATGCTATCAGCTTCACAATAGAACAAATCAAAGAAAAAAGTGTCCAGTCAGTCTAAGATCACTTTCAACTAAGAGCACAAGGCAGAGTGAAACAGATCTAGCGAAAAATCATAAATCCAAGGGCAGCTGGTTAAAATCGGTATCTTTCACCGGCAGCCTAGCTCACACAGTGAAGACAGAGCAATTAGAACAAACCTAACCTCAAATCTGCAATTTCCCCTAGCAGACAAGAGAACAACTGAAGCCTAACAGCATATTTAATCTTGAAAATGGTAGATTTACAGCATATATCTAACAAACTTTAAATGGAACGGAAAACAAAAGAAGATGCACTTATCACACTCTGCAAAAGATTAGGCTCCTGGCCATGCTATCATAGAAAAGCTAAAGCACATCAGCTCCAAGTCCAGAAACAAAGGATTTCACAAGATTTCCAAGAAATTGCTTATAAGCCTTTTATTTCTAAGTCTCCGCCTCCCGCGATTACATTGAGAAGAAGTATTTATAGACTCAGGACAGACCCTGATCTTTTCAAAAATATCTTCTTCTCATAACTGCAAATATTATCTTACTAAACCCTAGGACCGGGTTTTACAATAAAAATCCATTTAAAATCAAAGTCCGGATAGAAATTAACCCTTCTGCAAATCAGGGGAGTCAGCTGCCATAAATGGAGAAGATAAAATCTAAAGCCACTTGCATCCATCCGCAGCTGCAAATAAATGCCTCCATTAATTCTGCTGGTGAGCCGGATGAGTCACCACTTCTCCATCAATTCATCCCCGCAAATCCATCTCTGAGTTGAAATTATCTCCATGCTATCAATTCTGTAATAAATCTCCATTGAATGCTTTCACCGACATCTTCTCCTTTAGCATGGCGGTCCTCGATCAATCTGCACTTTAACTTTGACTTTATGGCCTTTCTCGGTTGTCCTGCAAGTGCCAGATGGAATCCTGCATGAAAGACAAAAAGATGAGTTAGATTAGCATTTTAATTAAATCAGAAGCTTTAACATTTAAATCAAATTAAAAATCGCAAAATAAGCTTGCATGTCGGCCTCTGCTTGTCTGCCTCACGCTTTGACACGTGTCGCTACCCCAGGATGCCTTCTGTTTCCCATTGGAATGCACTTTTGGTCAACCTAGGACTTTCTCTCTCCTATCGCGATTCTGCGACATGTCACGATTTCGCGACATGTCACGAAATCACGATGTCCCCAGCGCATTGGCAACTTCTTCCCCTGTCGGCCGCGAAAACGCGACATGTCACGATTTCGCGACATGTCGCGAAATCGCGACCTTCCTGGCCTCCGTACAACTTCTTGATTTTCAGTCGCGATTCTAGAACACGTCGCGATATCGTGACAGTTTTCGTACCTGCATGCGTTGACCGCGTTGACCGTGATTTTGCGACACATTTGCGACTTAGCCGATTTTCATTCTGCAGCCCACTTTCTCTCTCCTACCATGAAAATGCGACATGTCGTGATTTCGCGACATGTCGCAAAATCGCGCCCTTTCGTACGTTTTCTTTCTCTCTCCTCCGGTCGGCAGCGATTTTGCGACGATTTCCAAAAATGGAAACGTCGCGATATCGCGACACTTCCAAAAATGGAAACGTCGCGATATCGCGACACTTCCAAAAATGGAAACGTCGCGATATCACGACACTTCCAAAAATGGAAAGTGTCGCGATTTCGCTACACTTCCATGACTTAGCTGCTTTTTGATTTTCCCGTCACGATATCGTGACATTTTCGAAAATGGAAGTGTCGCGATATCGCGACACTACCAAAAATGGAAAGTTTGATTTTTCATGAATTTATGCAACTGTTTTCAGGATTTTTCTCGTACCGGTGCAAGATTTTCTTTGTGCATGAATGATTCTAGCATGTAAAAAGTGAATTCTTGGATAACACAGCTGGAATGCAAGAAAAAGCACAACTTTAAAAAGGAGGCAAGCAAATTTGGATTTAAAACCTGAAAATTATCTAGAGGGTCCCTGCTGCAAAATGGAATTTCAAAGTTTTCAAGAGGATTGGAATCTCATTTTTCAGTGGGGGTGTGTTGCTTCTCAACAAATGGCGATATCTGCGGGTAAAATAGTAGCACTATTTTAGAACCCAAGACTTTGGTTTCAAAACAAAAAGACCATGCATCATGCCTTGCCATAGACATTCTTCACAATAAATTGACTGCCAACTGCCAGCTATTAAAATTTCCCAAGGACATACTAGGCTGAATTACTTCAAGGAAGATTTCTGATGTGCAATTACAAGGGGTATAAAACTTTCTTCAAGGATGACTGAATTGAATGATAAACTTGGATTAATCAACTTTTCTAGATTGTAAAAGGGGAAACCGAGTAGAGCTCTGTTTACTAGTTTAGCCTTTTATAGCCTAGACAGAGTTACCCTTTAGATTTACACGACCCAAATTTACAACTGTAGGGCAGAATCTAATATTGGCTGCCTCTTTTAATTGTTCAACTCTTTTCTCTCTTTTTTTTTTCTTTTCTCTCTCTGAAATATATCAATATCTGAGATGCTTTAGAGAAATTACAATTTTCTTTTATCATTTGATCAATCTGGAACTGTTTCAGTCTAGGCATTGATAGCCTCTGTGGATACCCAAATGATTGCATGAATCATAGTCCCCTCTCATAATTAGCTTTTCTTGGATTCCCCGGGAGTTCCTCCAACAAAACAGCATAGTAGTTTTTCTATTATTAAAACAATTGTGGCAAGTAAGACACAAGATCCAATCATCTCTCTACCTTTGTCCTGAATAGCAAAATAGTTCTACAGTTCAGTGCAAGCAGACTATCTCTATTAGAATACTGAGTAGAATGGGGGGGCACTGGATTCTGGGTTTATCAGCTCAGAATAAAATAATCTTCAGCAGGCTGAATTTTCATTGATGCTCAGACAAAGGCAAAGAACAGATTTTAAGAGCCGAAGGACTTTGTATAGGCTTCCAAGGACAGACACAGGCTTTAAAGCAAAACAAAATAAAAATGTACAAACTAAAACATTGAACTGAAGCAAATAAATTAAAACTGCACAGGCAATAAAATAAAACAAAAACAAAAACAAAATACTGGACAGGCAATAAAAGAAATAAACTAAAAGAACTGAAGCAAAGCAACTAAAACTGCTGAACTGCAGCAAAGCTAAACTGCAACAGCACTGAAATAAACTAAAGCAACTGAAATAAACTAAACTGCAACTATACAGACTTAAACAGCAAGCTGACATAAAAATACAAAGAAAGGAAATAAAAAGCACTGACAAAAGAAATAAACTGCACAAGCTAAAACTGTACAGACAACTAAAGAAAAAGAACTGCAATAAAGAACTAAAGCAAATAAAACTGGGAGAGCTATTCACAATATGTACACATGTTACAACTTCTTCATAGCTTACTCAAATGATACATTGGATGGAACAGCAGAGAAATAATGTTTCAAGTATTGACCATTAACAGGGAGGTCCAGAAAATTACCATCCAGGTCTTGCAAGTGGAAAGCATTGTTACCCAATATTTCAGCAATTTGGTAGGGGCCTATCCACAGTGGCTGTAACTTTGTGTGCTTACCCTTCTTCTCATGGGCCTTGTCCCACAGAAGCACTAAGTTTGCCAGCCTGAAAGCCTTCACCTTAGCTCTCTTGTCAAACCACCGCTTGACAGTTTCTTGGTGTCTGCTGAAGTGCTCCAGGGCTTGGAGTATTTCATCCTGCAAGTTAGTCAAATCTAAAACTCGGGCTTCTGCATCATCATGATCTTCAAAATAATCTAAGGCAAATTGGTAGGTGGGCAACTTCAAGGAGATGGGAACAATTGGTCGGGTTCCATACAGCAAAACAAAGGGAGAGGTCTTAAGAGCCACTTTGTGTGTTATCCGATCAGCCCAAAGTGCATATTTCAACAATGTATGCCATTGCCTGGGTTTATCTGCTGCAGACTTTTTGATGGCATTCATTAAGTTCTTATTTGTTGACTCAGCCAATCCATTGCCTTGGGGGTAGTAGTTGGATGAGAATCTGATAACTATCCCCATCTGGTATGCCCAATCTGCAAATTCCAATGATTGGAAGGCTGGTCCATTATCACAGACCAAATTCAGGGGAACCCCAAATCTAGTTATGACATTTGATTCAAGAAATTCAATGACTTCCTAGGCTATACTTCTTGTAGTGGCTGCTACTTCAACCCACCTTGTGCAATAGTCAGTAGCTGTCAGCACATATTTATGTCCTGCTGAGGAATTTGGATTGATTACCCCCACAAAATCAAGTCCCCACTGCATGAAAGGTTTGTTTATCACCACTGGCTGCAATGGCAGGGCCCGGTTGGCTTCTTTAGCTGCAAAAGTCTGGCATTGATGACAGGTTCTGACATGCTGATGTGCATCCTTAAAAAGTGTAGGCCAGTAATAGCCTGCTCTCAGTATCTTATGTGCAGTGGCAGATCCTGATGAATGTCCTGCCCCTAGTTTTTCATGAAAACTAGCCATGATTTCACTGACTTCACTGGGAGAAATGCACCTTAGAAAGATGCCGACATAATTCTCCTCGTACGAGTACCCGCCTTGAGGAGATAGTGAGCAGCTTTTAACTTTAATGCTCTCCTTTGAGTTTTGTTCAAATGGGATGGGCAAACTCCAAACTGTAGCAGATGAATGATATCTCCATACCAATCATCAGATTCAGAATTCAACTGATTAACTTCCTGCTGTAGAGGTATTTCAGCAATGTGCCTGGACAAACCAAGTCCCCTGATCAGTTTAGCAGGCCTAATCTCCAAGTCATACTCTTGCAACCTGGTAACCCAATTGCCCCTCAGTTCACCCAACTCATTTTGACTTAGAAGATACTTCACAGCTGGGTCTGGCACTATGGCATGAGTTTTGCTTCTGAGTATATAATGTCTGAACTGTTTCATTGCCCTTACCAAAGCATAGGCCTGTTTATCTAAACAGAAATATTTTAGTTCAGCTCCCTTCAAATTAGTGCTCTTAAAAGCAATTGGATGTTCTCTTGTATCTCTCCGTTGAGTCAGCACTGCAGCAAGTGTATGTTCAGAAGAGAATGTGTACAAATAGAAATCTGCACTGAAATCTGGGCTTACTAAGACTGGTGTTTGTTTAATGGCTATCTTCATTTCTTGAAAAGCAGTCTTAGCTTCGATGGTCCAGGCAATGCGGGCAGTTTGCTTTAACATATCATTCATTGGTTTAACTATCTCTCGCAAAGCCTGAGATAAACTTTCTGACAAAGTTAATCTTTCCAAAGAATGATCTCAACTCTTTCTTGGAGTTGGGAAATGGTATGCCAGATATGGCCTCAACTCGCTCGGATCCATAGAAATGCCATCCTTTGTGACCAAATGCCCAAGCAGTTTGCCTTCTGTTACACCAAATATGCATTTCTTTGGATTCAGAGAAATGCCAAACTCCCTGCACTTGTTAAACACAGACTCTAAATGCTTTACATGGTCAAACTTAGATTTGGAAAATACTGTTAGATCATCCATGTAAACTACAATACATTTGCCCATAAGCCCCTTGAAGGCATGGTCCATTGCTCTCTGAAATGTTGCTCCTGCATTTATCAACCCAAATGGCATCCTTTTGTAAGCAAAAGTCCCCCACTTGGTTGTAAAAGCAGTCTTCATTCTGTCTTCTTTCTCCACCAATATCTGGTTATAGCCTGAGAAGCCATCCAAGAAAGACATCATCTCTGATCCATTAACAATCTACAGGACTTCATCCATGGAAGGCAGGGGATAGTTGTCCTTTTCTGATGCCTTATTTAAATTCTTGAAATCCACACACAGGCGGATCTCCCCATTCTTCTTCTCCGAGCGGCACCGCATTTGCCACCCAAGTAGAATGCCTGATAGGAAAAATAATTGCTGCACTCAAGAGCTTCTCCACTTCTTTTTGAATAAGGGGTTCTAACAGAGCATTAACATGCCTCTATTTTTGTCTGAAAGGCTTGCAAGATTCTTTCAAAGGTATGATGTGAGTGTAAACTTTTGGATCAAATACCTTTAAATCTTTGTATGACCAGGCCATTACATCCTTGGACTTGTGCAGGAAATCAATCATATTTCTCTTTATCTCCGGATCACAGTCCTTTGCCAACTTGATGTTCCTTGGATCCTCTTCAGTTCCTACATTCAAATTTTTAGTCTCATTGTCTGTGGTGCCCACATAATCTTCAGAATTCACTCTCTGCCTGATCTTGTCAACATCAAATAACCTCTCCAGCTCTACCATTCCCTTTGGGATTCTGTTGTCCTTCAATCTCATGATTCCCCTGTCATCATCCAACTGTTCCATCAGGGTGTCCCTTTGGCCCTCATCAATTATAGCATTCTCAAAGGTGTTAGTATTCTGCAAAAAGTTTACAATCTGCTGATCATCTGAGAAAACTTGAAAGTTGTCTATATTGTTAGGAACTGAAGGACAGGGGACTAACTCAATTGAAAACTTATCCCACTTAAAATCTTCCAATGGCTTTAAACTTGCAGCTGAAGATGCCAAGACATCTGCATGTGAATTTTGTTCCCTGGGTATATGTGTTAAGTTAAATGCATCAAAGCCTTCCACAAGATCCCAAGCTCTGTGCTTGTATCCTTTCAGATAAGAGGCTTCACACTGAAACTTACCCCTGACTTGACTTGCTACTAATTCTGAATCAGTGAAAACTTGAATGTTTTTCACATTTCTATCCAATGCAAATTTTAAACCTAAAATCAGAGCTTCATACTCTGCTAAATTATTAGTACATGGGAACTGTAGGCGGTAAGACATAAAAAATGTCTAACTTTGAGGTCCTTTGAGGACTGCCCCTGTTCCAGATCCCTGTTTGCATCTGGCTCCATCCACATGAAGTGTCCAAACTTCATTAGTATGTATAGGATGAGCTTTGTTAAACTTGTTACTCTGCCCAGTTGTTAAATTGTAGACTCCAATGTCTACTTCTGCAACATTGACAGTTTCATTTGCAGCATTGTACTCTGTACTGGTGTGCTTGTACCTGGGTTCTCTGTCAACCCGCAATTGATTGGCCACACCCTTCCATGGCAACCACATGTGTGAAAAGTTTGTTGCCAGATATCCATTTAGAGACTTAGACAAATCCCTACTCAACAGCATTCCATACCCCACTGGGATATCCACAACTTGGATTTCGATCTTATGTTGAGCCCTTGGCTCGGATGCCAATTGAATGTGAATGTTTTGCAGCTCTCCCACAACCTTAACTTCCGACTTGTCCAATTGGACAACTCTCCTCTCAGACTTCATTGGGGTCAGCCCCAACTGCTGACAAATTGCCAGTGGCATGACTTAGCAGATGCACCTGAATCTACCAAACAATTATGTAAATTCTTCCCAAAAATTTTGACAGTCAGTAAAAATAGGGGAACTTCAGTCTTTTCCTTGTACATGGCCAGATTGGCATTGGCTATTTTCTTCCCTTTATCCACAGGTTTAGCAGCAGGGCCAGAGTATGTCTTTATTAGATTATCTCTTTGCTCTGAAATTTGTGCCAACTCATGCAAAGTAATGTTAGCCTTAATATTTTTCATATCCTCCACTATGTTATATCCTTTGTTAAGTGGAGGAATAGCAACATCCGGTACTCTTTGAGCTCCTCCCTTTGGTGGAGGTGGATTATTGCTTTGAGAGGGGTCAGGAGGAATATTGTGAGAGTTGTCAGGAGGAGTTGATGTAGTATTAGGCTCAGGATTCCTGTTTCTCAGGTTGTAATTATCTCTTATGTACTATTGGAAAGCCTGTACCTCATCCATAGGCATTTCAACTACATTGAGAAGAAGTATTTATAGACTCAGGACAGACCCTGATCTTTTCAGAAATATCTTCTTCTCATAACTGCAAATATTATCTTACTAAACCCTAGGACCAGGTTTTACAATAAAAATCCATTTAAAATCAAAGTCCGGATAGAAATTAACCCTTCTGCAAATCAGGGGAGTTAGCTGCCATAAATGGAGAAGATAAAATCTAAAGCCACTTGCATCCATCTGTAGCTGCAAATAAATGCCTCCATTAATTCTGCTGGTGAGCCGGATGAGTCACCACTTCTCCATCAATTCATCCCCGCAAATCCATCTCTGAGTTGAAATTATCTCCATGCTATCAATTCTACAATAAATCTCCATTGAATGCTTTCACCGGCATCTTCTCCTTTAGCATGGCGGTCCTTGATCAAATCTGCACTTTAACTTTGACTTTATGGCCTTTCTCGGTTTTCCCGTAAGTGCCAGATGGAATCCTGCATGAAAGACAAAAAGATGAGTTAGATTAGCATTTTAATTAAATCAGAAGCTTTAACATTTAAATCAGATTAAAAACCGCAAAATAAGCTTGCATGTCGGCTTCTGCTTGTCTGCCTCACGCTTTGACACATGTCGCTACCCCAGGATGCCTTCTGTTTCCCGTTGGAATGCACTTTTGGTCAACCTAGGACTTTCTCTCTCCTATCGCGATTCTGCGACATGTCACGATTTCGCGACATGTCACGAAATCGCGACGTCCCTAGCGCATTGGCAACTTCTTCCCCCGTCGGCCGCGAAAACGCGACATGTCGCGATTTCGCGACATGTCGCAATTTCGCGACATGTCGCAAAATCACGACCTTCCTGGCCTCCGTACAACTTCTTGATTTTCATCCGCGATTCTAGAACATGTCGCGATATCGTGATAGTTTTCGTACCTGCATGAGTTGACCGCGTTGACCGTGATTTTGCGACACATTTGCGACTTAGCCGATTTTCATTCTGTAGCCCACTTTCTCCTGCCGCGAAAATGCGACATGTCGCGATTTCGTGATATGTCGCAAAATCGCGCCCTTTCGTACGTTTTCTTTCTCTCTCCTCCGGCCGACAGCGATTTTGCGATGGTTTCCAAAAATGGCGACACTTCCAACAATGGAAAGTGTCGCGATTTCGCTACACTTCCATGACTTAGCTGCTTTTTGATTTTCCCGTCGTGATATCGCGACATTTCTGAAAATGGAAGTGTCGCGATATCGCGACACTACCAAAAATGGAAAGTTTGATTTTTCATGAATTTATGCAACTGTTTTCTAGATTTTTCTCATACCGGTGCAAGATTTTCTTTGTGCATGAATGATTCTAGCATGTAAAAAGTGAATTCTTGGATAACACAGCTGGAATGCAAGAAAAAACACAACTTTAAAAAAGAGGCAAGCAAATTTGGATTTAAAACCTGAAAATTATCTAGAGGGTCCCTGCTGCAAAATGGAATTTCAAAGTTTTCAAGAGGATTGGAATCTCATTTTTCAGTGGGGGTGTTTTGCTTCTCAACAGGTTGGCTCTTTCGGGGCCCATAACACTTGGAAGAGGAAACACAATAATTCTCGTGTTCCAAAACTCGAGAACTCACAGTTCATTGTTTACTTATTATTAAATCTTTTTCTTGGAACTAGCATTGTTATTCCTGACTGTTCATTGACATTCCACTAAGGTATGAACAGGGTCCACCATCGCACGGTCTTGGATCGGTTTTTCTCAGTTCCAACTCTGGTTAACGGTAATGATGCCCATGCCATCTACCGTTGGAGCTTCCAACCCCATAAACCAGCCCTCTGGTTATGAGTTCCGTTGGAAATTCCACAACCAGGCAGGTTCGTGAGCATCCTCACGTACAATATAAGTGTTATCCAGAAACAATGTCTCATATCATTGTCTCTTGCCCTTAATAACATAGAACCTTCGTTCATATGTTTGGCGAGATACACTAGTTACACAGTAGCTGCCACCACCACTATCAGAGTTGGATAAGTTATATCCTCCTTGATAAGCATTACCCTCATATAAGCATAATGGTTTTGTTAATATATAATCTTCTCGGTAAAAATTCCTTTACCATTAATCCAAGGTCACATGGTCTCATGGTCTTGTTTTATGCTCAGTTTATGTTTCGTAAGATAAGTTTACCTTCTCATAAGGCATCATTAACAGTACTTCCATATAATTAACCATGTAAATGCTCTAAACTCTTAAAATCTTAAAGGCAATAGTCACATATTTAAATAATACTTGTTCCGATTTCAATGAATTCAAGTAATTAAAATTTATATTGAAACTACCATTGTATTTATTTGAAATAGCTACCATTTCCATAAATCTAATAACTTTTTCTAAAACTTACTTATAATTCACACATCTAAAATTAATAATCATTCAAGAATTACCAAAGTCGTCCACCACTAGATTTTTAGAAAATGACAAAGCTAAAAAGCATTTAAGAATACCATCGCTGCTTCACTAAAATAATGACGAAGCTATATGTAATTTAAAATATAAACTCATCAAACTTTTTTTTAATCATATTTTAAAAAGAGTCATAATCCCTTTTTATATTTCTTTCAAGTCTAGCGAGAGAAAACAAATTATAATGAACACATCCCTTATTTAATATTTATTTGTTTAAAAATTCCTTTCATCTGCCTTCAAATTTACACGATGGTTATAATCGTTTGTCTATAATGGAATTTCAATATGCTAGAGTATACTAACTAAGTTTTTGGTTATGTTAATTTTACTACCTTATGAGTCAACCTACGGAGATAATTACCACAAATTGAAAGCAATTCTAAAAACTTAAGCATTACTATTATTTTCTAAGACCCTCAAAGTAATTATTCTCATATATGAGTTATATTTGATCTTAGGGTTCCGTTATCATTTCTAAACTAAAATTCATAAAAATAAAATGATGACTATATTATCAACCAATGTTATAATTCTGTAGCAGTCTTCCAGTTTCAACTAAAATAATTAATCTTACCCTAAGAAACTTCAGTTATATACATTCGGCTAATGTTTTCTACAGTTTATGTTCATCCAATGTGTCTTTGTCTATGGTAACTATCACAGATTATAAACACCTAAAAACATTCATATCCTTTCCAAGCTTCCAGTTCAATAAACCAGTTTATATTTGCACTCACACAAATATTTCTTGTTATAAACAATTAAAATATTTTTTCCATATTCCAATTCAATTGGACAGTTTATATTTGCCCTCACACGAATTTTTCCTGTTATAAATATTTAAAAATATCTCTTCCATATTCCAATTCAATTGGACAGATTATATTTGCCCTCACACGAAGTTTTCCTATTATAAACATTTAAAAATATCTCTTTCGGATTTCAATTCAATTGGACATTTTAGATTTACCCTCACACGAAGATTTCCTGTTATAAATATTTAAAAATATCTCTTCCAAATTTTAATTTGATTGGACAATTTATATTTGAATTTTTCCCAATTTTCATAAGACTACGAATGTTTTGCTATCTAAACATAAATATGCTTTATTCATTTCGTACCCCAATAAAATAAGAATTGGTGGTCATACATATATAACTTAATACTATTAAATATTTTCATTTAATGTTTTAACAAATTCCAAAGAATCTCATACATAACAATTAAAGAATCATACGACTCTCATGGCAAACTTTCCAACAG
Organism: Wollemia nobilis; assembly: GCA_028583015.1. Classification (NCBI taxonomy): domain Eukaryota; kingdom Viridiplantae; phylum Streptophyta; class Pinopsida; order Araucariales; family Araucariaceae; genus Wollemia; species Wollemia nobilis. The sequence continues at coordinate 293,496 of JAQPPZ010002492.1, forward strand.
GCTTGGCTATACCCTCTTCCCTTCTAGAAAATCTCCACATGTTTTTTACAATAGCAAATGTTAGACAAATTCTATCGAAGATATATAGTAGATTCTCTGGAAAACGTCATCCAACGCATAGCAAACAGAATCCACTCCTCATGGTGAATGTGCAGACCAGAATTGCAATAACCTCCACACACCACCCGTTTTGACAGAGACGTAAGTGAGGAAGGTATGTTAGGGGTCAGCTTGGCCTTTAGTATGCATTTCCTAAATGCTCTCAGGCAAACATGCAGAAAACAATCTTCTATAGTGCAATGCAAAAATTACCCAAGGTTTTCAAATGAAAGCATTCCAAGTACTTGTTCTAAAAATGCAGATCAGTTTACAATATTTACACACCTCTATACTTTAGAATGGAAAAATAAAAGTTGGAGTGTATTGAAAGCCACACATTGTACCATGGAAACAAGCCATAACAACAAAGCATAATTCTATTTAACTCTTTTACCAAGACTGCAGTTTAGTTTGCATGACTTACACACTTCCACATTTTAGAATGCAAAATAGAAACTAGAAAGCATTGAAAACCACACATTGCATCATGGAGACAAACCATAATAGTAAAGCACATATTTTTTTTTAATTATTTACCAAATTCAAATGTATTCTTATAAAGGAACTGAGGTAATTTTAGCCATTTCATCTATTCCAAGTTCTGTAATTTAGCTCCCTTTCATTGCTTAATTAAATTTAACACACAACATTCCAAAAGTTACTCTGTAATTACCTCCACATACTATCATGAAAGCTAACCTGGACAAGCTTAAGCCTTCCATCGCCACAAGCACACAACGCTCAAACTCAAATGCAAAGATGTCAACAGAATTCCTGGAACACCACACACTACTTACATTACGTCCTCATATCGTTTTATAAGGGAAATTACTTAGTCTTTGGATGCCACCTTTCAAAACAAATTAATTATCTCTGGCCAGGTGGTGAGGGTTTCCTTCATCCAAGTGGAGGGTTTATTACATGTTTTTCTTTTAATATATTTTATATTATATATTTTATTCCACCATAGCTTATATATTTTTTGTTAATATTTCTTTGTTTCTTTTATAATATCCATGCTTGCCAATATACATATGAGTTAAGTGATCCACCACCGTGGCTTTTTAAATATTTATTATTATTTTTATTTATATTAAATATTTATATTTACTATTATGTTTATATATATATATATATATAGATACTTTTTTAAATTGTTATTTAATACAAAACAATCATCACACACATATATATATATATATATATATATAAATAATTATTTTTGTTTTTATAATTATTAATTCAAAGATCAATAATAAACAGAAATGCAAGATAAAAAAAAAGCAACCATTCGTTAAATGCATCAACAAACAGAATGATTTTTAAAATGCAATTTAATATGGTGGGCTTCCATGTACCCACTGGCCAAGGTGCACGAGGCACGACATCATATCCCCACTTATTTGACACCTCCTTCCTTTATCTTTGTCAAGGGTGGGTGTCTTCTTTTCACCTTCACACGTATAACTGTACCTGCACCAAAGAACTTATCGTAGAATCACATTCCTTCAAATAAAATGATAATGAATAATGTGGATGTTACATATATTGTTATATACCTTATGCTTTTACTCTTATTGAATATTATTAAACGTAGCTTAGTTGGAAAGCTATGAGCATTTACTTAATATACCTCTTTACCATTTATTTTTGTGATATGTTGGTCCATAAAGTTAAAAAGAAAATAACAACATTTATCCATGGCATAAACCTCATAACTTGTGATGGGCTCAAAACATGAAAATGAACAATTTCATTAGCATTTTAATTATTACCCGCTAGGGTCTTCCCTTGCCAAACTTGGCTTAAAATATATATAAGCACTCACTTCTCCTTCCATAGTTGCATTATGCATCTTCTTTCTCTGCTCTACAAGCCACATAAATTAAGTTTTTTTATGTGCTTTTTTTTTTTTTTTAATATGAAAAAACATGGTTAGGATTTGTTATTTTCTTGGTTTTGTTTATTGTGCATGTGGGGTTTGTAGCTTAAGAATTGGATCAAATCCCACACTACATTAAGGATAATAGGCGAGTGTAGTGATGTTATTGTGAACAATGGGTGAGTGTGTTTACATTGCTCATTATTATGTGACTTATTTTAGGTTTTGGGTGTCATTGTGGAATATACCAATGAATTGGTTGATGGTGAGGTCATTATTGAGAGTTTTCATATAATGGCATTGATCTTGTCAATATTGTCTAAAGAAATAAAGGAATTTTTGGCCTTGGACTTGATCATAGTTTAGGTCCCATGGGCATCATGTGATCGTAGACAAGGCATGAACTATGGTCCAACAACCATGACAAAATATAATCAAAGCAGCATATGTGCTTGCATGGCATCTTGTAGGCTTGCACATGAATCTCAAAGGGTTCTTTTTATATGGTGCAACGTAGGTCATGGACTAAGTATTTTTGAGAAATTTTCACCATGGATATTGCCTCCATAATAGTGCATATGGTCGACAGTTGTTTATGAGAAGTGCCACCCTCATTTTACATTAGTTGCTCAATAATATGATCTACGTTGAATCTCATGAAGTAGTCTATTAGGCACATTGTGCATTGATATCTACCATAGTCCAATACTTGACTCATTATTAGAATACACCTCGATGATGTTGTGGTTGTTGTTACCATTGTTGTTGTTGTCATTGCCATCATTACTAGTGGTGATGATGCACAAAATGATCATGGAGTGAGGGCATTGTGTCATAACCATGACTATGGTGCCTATGGACCAATAGATTGGATATAGTGTCCAACAGTGGTGCACTAATGGAAATTGATAGTTCGTGTCCATCTCCTCCATAAAACCTCCATCATAAATGGGACAAACAATCTCCTTGCTCGTACATAATTCGCATTGTCCTATGGCATTTGTGACACCAATACATAGAAGACATATCTCCAAAAATATCTCCATATTATTTGTAGAACTCATTATAGAATTTTAAGTACCCTTATTGACTGAATTGTTTCTTTATAACCCAACCTAAAAGGGATAAAGCAAAAAGGATAAAAAAGTGGGACTATTGATGTGGGGAATCCAAGAATAAAGAAAATTTTCCCTAATAACTTTTCTTGATAAATCTAAAAAATTTTAGTATCAAATGTCAAGTTCTTTACAAAAGATGATGATTGGTGGTAATGAAACTTATACTTGTTTTATCCAATCAATAGATGGAGTAATGATGATATCTAATAGACTATAGAATATTTGATTATAAATTTATGGAGAGTCGAAAGTCTAAACCATATTATGTTCATAAAATCAATGCTAATAGTAGCCTAGACTAGATATGTCCAAACCACATTATTTTTGTATCAACAATGACAACAATAACCTAGTTATGTCAAATAAAGAAAATATTTGGATAAGTTGGATGCAGGTTAATTTCATTCCTTAATCCATCAAACATAAATTGTTACATTTTATTAGTCCAAGGAAACTAGTGTATGGAGACATCTTGCAATTCATATGATATTTTTACAAAAAGATAAATCAATGTGTTATTTCTTCAATGTGGACATTATTGCTTATGGAGGGTTAATTGCAAGGATAAAAGTGCAGAAAATTGCACCATATATCTACTTCTATCTAAGCTTGGATTTGTCATTATAATATTCAAGCAAAAATGGGAAGGTGTCTAAGAAAAAAGATAACCTCAAAACCCTGCACTGCATTCAGAATTCTGCCATACAAATCATAATACTAGACCTGCAAAAAGGAAGTGCAAGAAAAGATGCAAAAGATATATTATTTACAGATATTGATACATTGAGTTGTACTAATCTAACTCATTCTACATAGGAAAAATGATAGATTGGAAAGTGCCTCAAAGGCACACTACAAGCAAGTTGAATCAGCCAAAGACGATCAAATACTATCACTCCTCCAAGCATATCAAAGAGCCTCTATTTTGACTCATACTCTATGAATCTTGGATAGTCAAACCTGTAGAAGACAGGTCATAGGAGAAGATCGAGTAGTGTATAAAGCAAAAGAGCAAGAATACGTCAAAGCAAAGGAGAATCTCTATCAAAGCCAGCAGATATCAAAGCAAAGGAGCATTCCTATCAAAGCAAGCTACATTCAATCAAGGAGCATTTCTACTATAATTGAAACATCAAGGAGTCTTCATCCAAGCATTACCATTCAAACTCCATCCAAGGGCCGCCAAATCTCCTCCATATCTCCACCAAGTCTCTTCCATATCTCCACCACATCTCAACCATTAGCATTGCTCAGCTGGAGATATTTCAGCATCTACATAAAACAACAAAGAACAAGGTGGAAAATACATTGGAGAGCCTTCAAGAAAGTGTTGATAAAGAGAAGGGCATGCAACTGCCACTTATCATTCTATGAGAGAACCTCTGTGTAACGCTCACAAAGAAGATGTTATATTTCTCTCTTGGCACTCATACTCCATGCAGAAGGGGATTTACGTACAACTAATAACTTGATATACGTTATAGCAAGGAAGTTTTGTAGATGTTGAAGGAGCATTTCTTCGACAGTTCTCAAAGGAGAAAAAAAACATCTCAACCAAAATGTGACACTTGTCACAAGCAGTGGAGTGATTTTGACACCTCCACAAAATATTCAAAGCTTCCATGGAGCATTTAGATCTTCTATCGTGACACTTGTCACTCAATCGATCGTGTATTAAAGGTGTCTTGGACCTTAGAAAGAATACGTAGTAGTTTCAAAGTGATAAAAAAAGTAGTTTAGAAGGTACTCAATAACGGATTGATGACAATTTGGTAGATCGACATAAAAATATTGATGACAGTTCGATAGCATTTCGATAGCTATCTGAAACAAGTCAAGAGCATTAGAAAACACTCTTGATCAACCAACATTAAAGGAGAGCATTAAAGCCAAATATTACCTTGGAAATTCACACTCAAGGAGGACATATAACTGCCATATTCATCTAACTTCATAAAGGTACAAAGCCTTAATCAAATTTCCTTGTTTAATTTATTTTCATTTTAAAAAGGGAGTTATAAGGTTATAAGGTAAGGTTGAGATATTAAATGAAATCAAACTTTGTTTGAAAGCAAAACTTAAGGAATTTAATATAATATTTGCAAAGTACAACTTAGGAGAAATAAGGGATACTGCTTGGAATTAATCCATTTAATGTTTGCAAATATTAATGTGTTCTAGTTTTCCAAATTTGGGAGTGATAAGGGTTACAACATCAAACTAGGTTTTTTGGAAATTAGAAACACTTGAATAAAATCCTAAGGGTTTCAAAAAGGGGTTATTAAGATATTTTATTCAAAGTTGGAAATTTATATTCTTGTCTCAAAAATTTCTCAAAAGGAACAAAATAAATCCAACATTAAAACCTCTTCAAAATTTTGAAAAGTGCTTAGTTCAGTAGGAGTAATAAGGAGTTAAGAAGTTGATTTTTGATCTTTACAAAATTTATACAAAATCAACCAAAATTGAACTATATTTTACAAAAGCACTATATCATACTCCAAAAACATTAGGGAGTCATAAGGGATTCTACAAAACTTGATAATAATATCCATCAAAGATTTTCAAGTTGGGAAGATATAAGCTTTCTTCAAAACCTAAAATTAGGTATTCATACCTAGGGAGACATAAGGAAGCCTACAACCTAAGGATTAATAAAGGTTTCATCAAATCAAGCTTATATACTTCAATTAAGGAGCTATAAGAAAGACTACAATTCTATCTCATTTCTTCAAATTAATGGGTAAAGGAATATCATACAATAAATGTAAAACTTGCTCCAATAGGAACCAATTCACAAATCATGAACACATTGTTGGAAATATGTTGAATATTTTCCATGTTATTCTGGTGTATTTAACACTAAAACGTACTGGACATTCTGTACCTATACTCACCGTCCCCGACCAAAAATTTAGGGTTTTTTAAGTTATTTTTAGACTCATATGGGCTTTTAGGTTTATTATATTTGAACCCATGCTTTTTCGCCCATGATATTGTAAAATTTGTGCATGTGTCTTTGTTATATATATTGCACTTGCATTAAGATTTAAAGAGAGACAAATAATATTATTGTATTGGATACGGTCAAGTTAATGCAATAATAAGATAATATTGTGTTGGTTTTTTCCCAATTGAGGGTTTCCAGGATATATATTCTATAATGTGTGAATTTATGATATTCTTCTTTTGATTTTGTTATTACTGTTATTCTAATTTAGTTAATCGAAGCTCTTTATTTCTCTTCATTTGGTATCAGAGCTAGGTTTTAGCTTTGTTCGAGGAGTAAGGGTTTCAACCCTATGATAAATTAATTCTTGAGTGAGATTCGTACACGAAAGGATCCACGCAAAGGAGAAATATGGATAGCACACGAATAGAGATTGAAAATTTTAATTGATAGAATTTTGAGTTGTGGAAACTCAATATGGAGGATTTGTTGGTTAATATATATTAGTGGATTGCGATCTCAAAAATAAAACCAACATTGATGATAGATGAGGATTGGCTGAAAATCGATAGGAATGTAAGGAGCTCTATCAGATTGTGATAATTTGACTCAGTATTGTTGAACGTATCTATAGAGACCATGGAAAAATTATTATGGGAGAAGCTAGGAACATTGTATCAGACAAAGTCACTGGTAGATAAAATATTTCTCAAAAAGAAATTGTATTCACTTCAAATAAATGATGGTGACTCTATGGTTGAACATTTGAATGCTTTTAACACTATGGTAAGTCAATTAACCTCTGTAGAAGTGAAAATGGATGAAAAAAAATGGTATTACTTTACTTTGTTCATTACCTGATTCATGAGATAACGTTGTTATGGTTATCACCAATACTACATCTAAATTGAAAGTAGAGGATATAGTAGGAAATTTGTTGTCTAAGAAGATGAGACAAAAATCTACTGAGTATTATCATCAAAAGGAAGCCTTGGTTGTGAGAGGTCGTTCTTAAGAAAGAAGCAAAAAGAAATCAGGAGAAAAGAAATCAAAATCTAGGGGTAAATTTGTTGTCCCAAAAAAGAGGAAATGCTAGAATTGTGGTAAAGCAGGGCATTGTAAAAGAAACTACAGATCTAAAAAGGTTGATAGTAATTGATCATCTGATGAAGGAACTTCTATAGAAATGAAGACCACAAATGAATATTTGGGAGACTTATTCTTAGTTACAACATGCTCAAGTGAATGCGATAATTCATGGTTGATTGACTCATGTGCTTCTTTTCATATGACTCCTCATAGGGAGGGGTTCTATGAATATGAAAAGATAGATTAAGGTAAAGTCTTCTTGGCAAAAAATTCGACATATAAAATAATAGGTTGAGGAAGAGTCAAGATGATGCTAAAATATGGAATAATTATAACCCTTCCTAGTGTGTTGCATATTCCATGTTTGGCACAAAATCTGATATTCGTGAGTAAGATGAATGATGTAGGTGTGAATGTTGTATTCAATAATGATATATGTAATATGGTTCATGGATCTTTGGTGTTGGCAAGGGGAGTTCGCACAGGAACTTTGTTCAGGCTTGAGGTTAGAACTATAAGTATTGATTGCAATAACTCTTCAATGGTACAGGAAAATAATACGGTAGAAATGGCTACGAGTATTCCTACAGTAAAGACAATGTTGTGGCATCAATGCATGGGGTATATTGGTAAGAAAAGACTTCGAACATAAAAAATGAAAGGTATGGTTGAAGGAATTTTTGATTTCCCATTAAATTTTGATTTTTGTGAGCACTGTGTTTTTGAAAACAAACTAGAGTCAAGTTTTCAAGTAGTTCTACAAGGTTTGAAGTACTTCTACATCTAGTTCATAGTGATGTGTTTGGACCTACAAAAGTACCATCATTAGGTAAATCTATATACTTTGTTACATTTATAGATGACTTCTCAAGAAATACGGGTATATTTTCTACGAAAATTTTTTGAGGTTTTTAATAAATTTAAGGAGTTTAAGGCTCTTGTAGAAAATTAGATAGAGAAAAATATAAAGGTTTTGAGAAGTGATAATGGTGGCGAGTATTTCTCTAATGACTTTGAGTAGTTTTGCAAGGATTGTGAAATAGAAAGGCAGAAAATAACTCTGTATACTCAACAACAGAATGGGGTTGCAGAATGGATGAACAGGACATTGATGGTTAAGTCTAGAAGCATGCTGAGTGGTACAGGGTTAGAAAAGAAATTCTAGGTAAAAGTTGTGTTAACAATCTATTATCTTATCAATAGTTCTCTTACCTTGGCTTTGGTGGACAAGACTCCACAAGAAGTATGTACTGGTACGAAACCTTCTCTTATTCTTATAAGGGTTTTTGGTTGTGATGCTTATATGTATGTCCCAAAAGAGAAAAGGACGTAGTAAGACTATAAATCTAAAAACTGCATATTTATGGGTTATAGTACTAGTGTTAAAGGATATAAGTTGTGGAACCCAGAAACACACAAGGTTGTTCACCGTCGTAATGTAATCTTTAGAGAAATAAAAGGGGTTCTAAAATAGGAAATGCAACCAAGCAAAGAACCAAAAATAGTTCAGGGAGAATTGGAACAAGAAGAACTTGTGGTAGAACCTGAATTGCAGAGAGAGTCTAAATAGGAATATTCAAAGGAATAAGGTGAAGATAAAGTTGAAGATGCAGAAACTAGAACTCCAATTTTGATGACATCAGATCGAGAAATAAGACTTCTAGACAAGTATAGTCCTTCAAATTTTTGTTCTGCATTTAATTTATTAGTTATTTATGAAGAACCCAATACTGTAAAGGATGCACTTCAGCCAAGTGAGAGTAAATATTAGAAAATAGCTATGGAAGAAGAAATGGAGTCCCTAGATAAAAATAAGACATGGGACTTAGTGAAATTACCTCCTGGTAGAAAATTTGTTGGTTGTAAGTGTTTATTCAAGAAGTACAATGTATAAGGAAATTTGAAGAAGTATAAGACTCACTTGGTAGCAAAAGGATTTTCTCAGGTTGAGGGAATTGACTTTGGTGAGATTTTTCTCTTGTGGCTAAACTAACTTCAATTAGATTTCTATTGGCTATTTTTGTTGCTTTTGATTTTGAAATAGAACAGATGGATGTAAAGACAACTTTTCTACATGGTGAACTTGATATCTTATATATATATATATATATATATATATATATATATATATATATATATATATATATATATATATATATATATATATATATATATATATATATATGTCACAACCAAAATGCTTTAAGGTAAAAGATAAGGAGGACCTAGTATGCAAGTTGAAGAAGTCTCTTTATGGGTTGAAGCAGTCTCCAAGGATGTGGAACCAAAAATTTGACAGGTTTGTCTTGACACTTGGGCTTGGAAAAAGTAAAGTAGATCCATGTGTATATTTCAAAAATGAAGGTGAAAATTTTGTTATCATTGTATTGTATGTGGATGACATGTTAATTGGTAACAGTAAGGAGATGATAAAGTTACTAAAATCTCAGTTATCTTTTGAGTTTGACATGAAGGATTTGGGTGCTACAAAATTTATTTTGGGTATGAAAATAATAAGAGATCATGCAAATATAAAGTTGTGGTTAAATCAAAGGAAATATGTTGATTTAATACTATAGAAGTTTAGGATGAATGATTTTAAACCTGTATGTACTTCATATCTGGTTGGTCAAAATTTATCTGCTGAACAGTATCCTAAAACAGATGAGGAATTAAAAAAATGCATCATATTCCTTATGCTAGTGTTGTGGGCAGTCTGATGTATGCAATGGTCTATACTAGACCTAATATTGTACATGTAGTGGGAGTAGTTAGCAAATATATGTCAAATCTAGGAAAGGAACATTGGACTGTTGTGAAGAGGATCTTCAGATACTTGTGTGGAACTACAAATTATGTTATCTATTATGAAGAAAAATCTGGAGATAATGATATTGTAAATCTATAAGGGTTTGTGGATGATGACTAGGTTGGATATCTTGATAAGAGAAGATCCACGAGTGCTTATGTGTTCAAGATGTTTGGAGGGGCAATAAGTTGGATGAGTAAAAAGTAATCAGTGATTTCTTTATCCACTACAAAAGTAAAGTACATTGCAGCAACTCATGCCAATAAAGAAGCAGTGTGGCTACAAAGGTTGTATTCAACAGTTGGCATTAAACAAAAGGTTGTGAGAATTAACAATGACAGTTAAAGTGCAATATTTTTGGTAAAAATTCTTGGTCTTCATGATCGAAATATATTGAATAGTTGACAATAGCAATTATTAGCCCCTATGGAAAGTATTCAACAAGTAGGAGAATGTTGGAAATATATTGAATATTTTCCATGTTATTCTAGTGGGGTTAACACAAAGATATTGGACACTCTATACCTATACTTTCTGCCCTCAACCAAAAATTTTAGGGTTTTTTAAGTTATTTTTAGACCCGTATGGGCTTTTAGGATTACTATATTTGAACACATATTTTTTTGCCCATGATATTGTAAAATCCATGCATGTGCCTTTGTCATATATATCACACTTGCATTAGGGTTTGGAGAGAGACAGAAGAAGAATATTATTGTATTGGATACAGTCAAGTTAATGCAATAATAAGATAATATTGTGTTGGTTTTTTCTTGGTTAAGGATTTCCAGGATAAATATTGTGTAATGTGTGAATCTACGATCTTCTTTTTTTTATTCTGTTATTACTGCTTTTCTGATTTAGTTAATCGGAGCTCCTTATTTCTCTTCACACATGTGGAATATTGAATTTGGAGCCAGTCATCATATGATAAGAAATATACAATGGTTTGACTATCTTGAAATTGCTAAAGGTTACAGACTAAGAATTGTAGATAACCAAACATATCCTATACATGGATTTGGATGTGTAACACCAAGCAAATCATTTCCAAATCTTCTACTACATAAATTATTATGTGTTCCTGAATTAACATTCAATCTCATCTTAGTAAGCAAGTTAGTATAAAACAACTATATGATTAACTTTAGATATATATATATATATATATATATATATATATGGGATCAATATACGTCTCATTATGAATCAAGATGCCATAAAAGAAACAAGTTCAATTCATGAAAATACCTATATTCTAGACTCAATGAAATATCACAAGACATTATGATGTTTCAAAATGATGCTAACATATTTATAGAGGAACTGGTTGAAGAAAATGAAGAACCAATATACAAAAAAGGTAAGCACAAAATGATCAAAAACAAAATGATGAGAGACCAATTACATCATGCCCTACTCATTCATCAACAATTATAACTAGATGGAGACACTTGCAAAGGTGACTGGATAGAAGATAAGGAAGATGAATCTGAACAAGCCAAAGATCATTCAATGAAAGAAGAAGCCTCAGTTCTAGCTTACTCTCCACCATATGAAGACACAGATTACCTACTAAACCTGAACAAAAAGAATATAGAGGAAGAATACAAATTTCAGGAAGAAGAAGAAGAATATCCATATTGAAGACTAAAGTCTTCAATACCCAAATAATGTAATACATGGGGTGTTAGAAATAGAGTGTATTCTATCTTTTGGGTTATATAAATGTATCTTCCAAGATACATAGTTATATTACTTTAGGGGCAAGTTATCTAGTTACTTCATGCAATGTAATAAATGCACAAATTTCAATGTGCAAGTTGTCCCTTGCACATCTAGGTAGAGTGTTGGCCAAGTATTCTATTTTACCTATATAAGGAAGACCTCTTAGTTAGAAATAGAGTCGGGGGACATAGTCTAATAGTGTAGCTTACTGCTTAGCATAGTTTTGTGTGTATCACCATCCATTGGTGATGGGTGCAATGTAGTTCAGTAGCTTTATATTGGAGTTTTCATTTCCTTCATAGCTACATTGTAATATTTTATATCATTTCTATTTATTGCATATTTCAGTCATCTAGAAGATTTACTTTCTTTCATATTATTCTGCATCTTGTGGTTGTTATCTCCTAGTGCTCGTTACATAAAAAGCTAACAAAACAAAAAACCAAAAAACAACAAATTAGTCATCTTCTCTCTAGATCTTCGATGTCATGTTGAATATCACCCATGTTTAGATTAACTATTAGGGTTCCATCAACTGCTCTTAGACATCCCAACTCAATTTTTCTGGGATTAATCTTAGGTATTCTTAAACGTCTAAAAGAACCTTTAAGATTAATGTTAGCATCAGGTTGGGACTGTCCACCACAGAGGACATCTCTGAAATTTATTTTTGGGGTTGAATCCCAAAAATACTTACCATTGAAAGGGGTTTCTATAGTGGATCTATTTTTGGGGTGTTCCTTAGCATCGAGATTGCTTGAGTTTTTATCCATTTTTTCTTTTCCTAATGAGGCTTCTCTTATTTGATCTTTAGCTTGAAACTTGTTTCTAGGTCTCTTTAATTCATGCCTTAAACGTCAAGGAAAGGTGTAATTTTTGTTCTCTTTTTGTAGTAAATTAGAAGCAGCTTCCAATCAAGTCCGTAACATGAAGACTTGTTGAATGACATATTCCTAATCCATCGCAAGTCTCCTGCAACATATCTCGTGTTTATCGTGAGTAGAAACAACAAAAAAAAAATTTGCTAGGACTCATAGGCCCCAAAATATAGCCTCTATCATCGCTTACGCTCGACACACAGACAAAACCCTCACATAGTCACCTTAAAAACACTAGCTTCAACCTCTGAAACCTCCAAGATGTAGAATCTCTTTGATGCTTTCAAGTTCCCCATATCACTTTTCAAAAAAAAACTTATTTATATACTATATTTTCTCTTGACTTTTTCCTCCCATAAATCTTATACAATCTCCCATGAACAAGTTTAAAAATTCATTCACTAAAATGTATAGGGCTTGAGATATATATTGTTCACCTTTCTTTTACTTATCTAATTCTTGAAAGTGATACCAAGTTTCAACCACTAAACAACTAAACAATAAGCATTTGCACATAATAGGAAGTCCTAGCAAATTGAGCTATCTTGATAAATGAAAAAATCTTTTAGAAAGAACAAAAGTTTTAGCCAATTGAAAAATGACCCATAAAATATTTTTCATTAATTAATTATAAATAATTACTAAGTAAAGATCAACAATAATTAAGATTTTATAAAAAAAAAACATGAAAATTCTTAGGCTTAATTTTTGAAAACAAATAAACTAATATCATAAGGCTTTGAACTATTATAAACCCAACAATTTTAGCATTTTTTCAAAGTAAATTCATCTCATGCAATAACAAGTCAAAGTGAAAAATTTATACTAGTTACATTTGAAACTTTTTATTCATTAAAAAAATATTTGCATAGGAAAGAAGAAATGAGATTTTTTTGAATTGGTTATATGAAGTTTGAGTGGGTTGTACTTAAATTACATTCGTATTATTTCAAGTTTTCAATTCATTTTAATCTAAAAGTTTCAATCACAATAAGAAATTAAAATAGTTTCAATCACAATAAGAAATTAAAATTGTACTATTTTTATAAAATTATCTCATTTATAGTTGTTTTTGCATTAGATTAAATAATGTTAATATTATTCAATGATACACTTTATAAAAAAAAAATAAGTTTATTTAAATATCATTTTATTTATAGTTTTTTATATTTTATAAATTTTCTAATTTTTAAATTATATATAACAGTTTTGTTTTCAAGAAAGAAAAGTTGTTTCTTGAAATATTAAAAACATTGGAGGTCTTTGATTGAATCTCCGCACTACCAAACGCACATTGGGTACCCAAAATCTAGTTGATTATGCTAAGAATAAGCGCGGATAATTTTAACAGTATAGAACCCCTGATCGTAGTTTTTCAATCCAAAACAATTCTGCAAAAAAAAATTCACTAAATTCAAAAAAAATAAAAAAACAATTATATTGGAAATTAATTTAAACATTGATATGCTAAGGGTTGCCATACAAAAATACAATGTTTATCAACGACAACAAACCTGAATGATAAAAAAGACAGATAATATAATCCATCTCAAATAAATAAATTGTATCGTAGTGGGTGTACGGTTTGTCATTTTCCTAGAGTTATATTTCCTTAGTGGCTATGCTACATTACATTCGCATGGCCTTAGAATTGTGATTTTATGACAAAACTAGAGGACACTTGTCCTTTAAACCTTTCACTTTTCATACAAAAATGTGGTTTTTTTTTCAATATCACTGATTCATTTTTCCACGGTTTGGCTGTATCAATTTACATCAATTTAAGGAAAATTGATTGGAACATATGTATATTGTGTGAGTCTATGTCCTAATTCTATGTAGAAGCTTTGTAGGACATGTGCATAGTGTATGTAAAAAAGCCAAAATAGTTAAAAATAAATAAATTAAAAATTAAATTTGAAATAATTAATGGGATCAAATGTTAATATTATTCTGGTATTTTATGAATAATTACACTGTCCATTTGTTCATAGTCATACATCAAAGAGATAAGACATACGCAGAGTATAAAATGTGTTTTAAAATTTTAATAGATGTAAAATAATATTTTTTTAATAATAAAAATAAATTATATATAATATATATTTAATTTTTTTTTTAATTTGATTTATTTTTTTTACCATAATACAAATATAAAACGCAGTCTAAACACTTTTAACTTCTCCCTAACCAAATGTAAAACTTTGATTTTTTATTTGATAGTTACTATCCAACTATTCTTCACATACTTTCATTTAAAAAAAGAGTTTGTATTTGAGCATGTGGTTCTATGAACTTGCCTTCCTTGTGTCTTGTGTGCCCTCGAAAAAAAACAAAACCATGAATATTTAAATGAGGGTTTTTCGGTAAAAAAAAATAAAAAATAGGTGTGAGTTTTTTTAAGATTTTATTAAAAATGATTTTAAAATAACTTGAAAATTTTTAATAATAAAATAATATTATTTATAAGTTGAGTAAGACACCTGCTAGCTTTAGTAAATAAGAGCATTTTTTTTTTTTAATTTTAAAAAACTTTGATAATTTTAAAGCTCAAGATCCTAAAAAAAATCGTTTTAACGATATATTTATACCACTGTGCCAATGAACCCCTACCTCCTTCTCGGTATTCATCTTAGCCAAGAAGTCTACCATTGTATTCAGAACTCTACCCACATAAATTGGGATCACATCATTCATTTCCCTTCATAGCTCTTTAATTTGAGTGACAAGAATCCTCGACCTCCAGATCTCCAAAGCAAAGTTCCTCATTAATCCAGAGCTCCTACCAATATTTGAGAATTTGATTCTATGATTATCTTCTAATAACTTTGTCTTATTATCCACATAGAAGCAAATTTGATGGCTACAACTTCTACTCCATTGTTTGTGACCTTACCTAGGTCCTACGCAGATCCTAATAAAGCATTGTCTCGACATGATTCCTACAAACCACTCCAATTCAAGCACTACTTGAATTACCTTTTGTAGCTACATCGATATTAAATTTAATAGTCTTTTGGGGGTGTTTTCTAACTAGCTTCGTCTTGCTCCTCATTCATTGCAACTTCCTTCTCTATCATCCTTATATCAGTGTGAGTTTCCTCTTTAGCATACACTACTACAATTTCTATGACTTTATTCCAAATGACCTACCAGACGTCATCCAAGATGAAAAACTTTCTCTAAAAAAATTGTCATTTTTCTCCAACCACAATTGCCACCAAATAAAGTTTATGACAAGCTTCTACCCAGTACAAAGAGCACTACATTTAAATGTTCATATTCCATCTTTCTCAAATATTAATCCATCTCACATCCCTGTTGACTCGAATTTCATAAGCTAAAAACCATCTCTTCTAGATCTAGCGTGTGAGCATGCACTCAAACATCAAGTGGTCAGGTGTTCCTTCACTTTTGAAGCATAAGACACACTAGGATGGACCAAATATTCCCCTATGCCTTAGATTATCAAAAGTAAAATTCTCATTGTACATGAACTACCAGGCAAAGAAGTTTATGTTTAGTCAATCCTTGAATTGCTTAATCTTTCTTCAATCCTCAACTTCATATGCATGAGGAGGTGGTACTGGAAGGATCTTTTCATATCCATCCTTCATCGTGTAGACTCCAAGGCTCCCATATCCTCAAGCCAATTCACCCTCCTCATCCCTACTTGTAAGAAACCTTCTTGCCAAGATTTTAGTCATGAAAGGTGTTAATTCCATAGGCATTGGAATTGGCCACTTGTCCAACTTCTTAAATTGCTTAAACGTATAATGCCTTACCTGACTGGTGTTGAAATAACTTTCAATCTTGATGAAACACCTGCTTTCCATGGTTGTTTTTACTGGTTGTAGTTTTGAAAATTCAACAATGATATGTGGGTATTGATCCCAAGAATTTGTTCAAAATATTGCCTTCTTCCCTCTCCCCACTTTCCAAAATAATCCATTTTCACTACTTGAAATCCTAGCTTTAGAGCCTACCATGTTAGGGACCCATTACCATCCAAAGGGAAACGACTCACTTCATTAGGGTTCACATGTCCCAAATATTTGCTAGTTAAAAATCTACTAAATAAAAAAGTTGGCTATGGAGATCTACCTCCAGTAAAACTTTCTAACCAAAGCTTTATTATTTAACTCTTATACCTAAAGGTCCATTTCCTCTCTCCTTTTGGTCTTTTCCCATACAAACTTTTTAATCATTTTGTCAACTCTTTCCATATGGTATGTAGGGCAACAATAATAGAATATTTTAAAATTGCCAAGACTTGAATGACAATCTGGAAAAAGGTTAATCTACCCTAAAAGGTTAACCATTTGTGAAACCAATGGTTGATTTGTTCCTTGATACGATCCAAAACAATTCCTCTAGATGACTATCTTCAAATTTTTAAAATGGAAGGACCCTAAATAAACCACTGCGAGAGAAGTCCTCATTAATCCGTACATCTCTAAAATTCTATCTTGAAACCTTTGATCAAGATTGAAGAAGACTAATTTGAATTTCTTATTTCTAAGTTTTTTTTTATATATATACATAGGGAGTTGATTACAGCCACACTATTTTTAATAATTAACAAGTGCAAGGTTCAAACCACATTTTTTATATATATACATAGAGAGTTGATTACAGCCACACTATTTTTAATAATTAACAAGTGCAAGGTTCAAACCACAGGGATTGCTTCCAACAAGCATATTTCAACTTATTAATATTGACCCGACGTGAGGGGAAGACCTCTGATCGCTCAAGATTCGTACCGTTATCATCGATCTGGTATGCACTTAGAGGATTCAGAGCAAACTACTACCTTTACAAATTGGCACCCCCAAGGTTTGAACCCAGGTCTCGGTAAATGTATGACTAGACAAGCAACTACCAATCCACCTAGCATTTAAGGGCTTCTTATTTTTAAGTTTTAATGTGTATGTTTAACATCCTTATAAAAATAAAATGAATAAAATATATTTTAATTTTATCCTAGGAGATAATGGAAAATGCCCAACCTTAAACATAGATGGTAGAAGTTTCTCACACTAACTTAATCAAAAAATAAAAAATAGTGTCAAATACATATTTTTATTTATATTATCTTCAAATCCCGAAAGCTTGAGGAATAAGAGGAGTCGCAACGCGCATGGTTTTCCTCTGGCGAAATAATGGGGTGCTTTTATCCTTACCTATGGGTCACATTGCCATTCTTAAATAAAAGAAGCAAAATACTAGTTTAACGAGCAGAGAAATATATATATATATATATATATATATATATTAAAATAATTTATTATAATAAATTAATAAAATAATAGATGCTTTGCTTTTATGAATTTATAGGTAAAATTGAGTGTTGGCATACAGGATAACCAAGAGTAGGTTGGTCTGGCACATAATTTTCTTAAAGCAAGATAGTGGATGTAAGATGGTTTTACATGTATTATACGGTGACATTAAGAGAGCAATCACAATATGTTAGCTTATTGAAATATATAATTTTTTTTAAGTAAATTTTAAATGAATTTGTGTGTTACAGTATAATCTTGGAATAATAATCTTTGGACTATAATTGTAGAAAACAAAACAATGGGTGCTCTTTTGTGTTTTAGTATTTGTTGGAATAAGGAAGGCAGAAATAATAGCTATGGTCAGCATGGCATTTTTTTTTAAATAAAATAATGGGAAGTTTTTACATGTTGTTAAGGTCTAATAGTTTTGATAGAATAGAATGGTGGAGAGTTTTTACATGTTGTTGAGATTAAATTAGTTAATAAATTGTTAGGAGTAGTTTTTGTGGTTTGAATCTTATTCTTACCAATTATTAAAATAGTAGCTACAACCAAATTCCTATGTAACCTAAAAAAAATTAAAAAAAAACTATTTTTAATAAAGATAGAGTTAATGGTTGCATGTAACAATCAAGTGGACAGGATTGAATATATTTTCAACATTACAAAATTTCCGGGAACTAGGGTTTCTGGAACTTCGAAAAATCTAGGGCATAAGCTGGATTGCTGAAGTGCTTTCGGGGTACGGTGGATCTAAAGGTTAGATTGGTGCCCCAGGAGGGTCCAATGGGGACTTCTCCGGCTCCTTTTCCAGGGAGTAGCAGCTCATACGCAAATTTGTTTAAAGAAAAATCTCCTCCAAAGAACGACGAAGCTCAAAAAACGGCATATAAAATGCTGTTCACGGCTGCTAGGAATAGGTCGACGGCACATCGTGTGAATGGATGTTTGCCGCAGGCCGAAACCAGGCCAAAAATTGTCATCGAGCCAAGTATGGTTGAAGAATCGATCATTTACGAGCTAATCACAATTTAATCTGCAAGTTCATGGGTATACATCCTTCCCTGAATTTTCTGCACTCTTGGATCCACCAAAACTGGGAGCCTCACGGTGAGTATTTATTCTGGTTTATTAGCAATGGATATTTTATTGTTAGCTTTTCGTCTTTGGCCGATAAAAATAGGGCTTTCGAGTCAGAGAAGAAAAATCATGGCCCGACAGGGCTATTTGTTCAACCATGGAGAGTGGGATTCGATCCCCGAGTTGAACCTATTGTTGTCCCAGTATGGATCCGACTATATGCTCTTCCAATGGAATTTTGGAGTGAGCAGGTGTTGGCAAGGATTGGCAATTCTATTGGAAGACATTTGGGTGTTGCCAGAGACACAATTGAAGGGAGCATAGCGGTGTATGCAAGAATATGTGTTGAGATGGATCTCAGCCAGCCTTTGTCGGCAGAGATGGAAATTGAATTGGCAAGTCTCTCCTGGATTCAACAACTGGACTATGAGGCCCTACCCTTTAGATGTAGGGTTTGTCACAAACATGGACATTTGGCCCTTTTTTGCCTTAATAATATGAATGCTAAAATGGAGGCCCCTTTAGGAATGCCAAACCTGCCTAAAGAGGATAAGGCAACACTTAATAAAGATTCTAATAGCACCGTTCAGGGCCAGGAAGCTCGAGAGAGAGGGTTTTGAACAGACCTAGAAGAAAAAAGACGGACAAAGAAAAAAGAGGAAAACGAGCAATCCCATCTCAGACCTGCCAATAGGTATGAGATATTTAAGTCACTGGTTGACGAAGAGAAACAATTTATGGAGGGCATGGAGGGTAATAAGGAAAATTCTAATATTCCCGTGCAACTCCCCCTCTCATCTCCTCTCGTCATACAACAGGTAGTTGAACTCTGTGAGGTATCACAACGATGTGTTCGGGGGCTTTAGTAGTGCATAACCGAGGAGCAAACAAGTATCTCGGGATGTCAGCATGGGAATAGCAGAGAAGAACAGGGAAAGGCCAACTTTGGGGATAACCCAGGTAGAAAAAAGATCAAAAAATAGCAATTCATAGGGAGTAGGTAGAAGATCCAATAAGGAGTTGCTAGCAGTCCAAGGAGATAAACTGATCACGGGAGGATCGGTGAGGCCAATAGACTCTTATTGCTCCCAGGGTAACCAATGATTATACAATCATGGAATGTGAGGGGTTTAAACAACGGAACCCATCAATCTACTGTTCGAAGACTTTTAGAGAATCGTAATACCGATTTTTTGCTTTTACGAGAGACTAAGATGTCATTAGATCTTATGTCCAAAACAATCAACAGAATTTGGAGGGGTGCTGGTCATATGGATGTGGCTGCCCAAGGTGCCTCAAGGGGGATTGTTACTCTGTGGAACTCTCTTGAATGGTCTGCAATAGAACATCTTGCCTAGAGGGGTGTTCTCACTTCTCTTTTTAGGAATAATGTCACTGTGGAACACGTTCTAATCACAAACTTTTATGGGTCTCAAAACCTAGAGGGTCAGAGGCGGCAGTGGAAGGCTGTGCATAACATGTGAACCTCAAGGGAAGATCTAGACTGGATTATAGTGAAGGACTTTAATGCTAAATTATCTTCTAGAGATCAAGAAGGGGGAACACCATTTTTGGACTTAAGGGACTGTTTCATGATTGCCCAAGTCCAGGCTTTGCACTTAGTGGACATTAAATGTCCTGGCATTAACTACACTTGGACTAATAAAAGGCGGGAGCCACATAGCAGGAGGGTTAAGCTAGATCGTTTTCTGGTTTCGGAGGAGGCGTTTGTAAAATGGAATATAAATTTTTAGATTTTAGAAGGCCTAGTTTCGGATCACCTGTCCCATTCTGTTGGAAGGCGGGACTAGGATGGGGTAGCATCACAAACCTTTCAGATTTGAGAATTTTTGGCTTCAAAAAGAAGAACTTCAGGAGAAAATTCCACAGTGGTGGGAAGAAGGCCGCCTAGCTTGTGGGAGAGCAATGTTCAGAATCCACAAACAACTACAATATGTCAAAACTCAGTTGAAGTATTGGAGGCATGCTAATAAAACAGACTTCCAGGCCCAAAGAGCTCCTTTGGTGGCCAGATGGGATGAGGTCCAAAAATAGTTTAGAGGAGTAATTACAGACTAGCTCAAAGCTGAGGATGATGCCCTGCGTACAACGGTTGAGGACATTGACAACCAGGAGGAGACCTATTAGAAACAGAGAGCAAGAACCACTTGGTTATTAGAAGGGGACAGAAATACAAAATTCTTTCATCGGACTGCTTGTGCTCGAAGACAGATGAACAAGATGGAGGCCCTTCAAGATGATAATGGTCATTCCTTTGATACACTTCCAGGTATGCATTCCCATGCTATGGATTATTTTTCCAAGCTTTTTAAGGAAAGTGTGGTATTAGATGTAGAGGCCCAAAATGAAGTTATTTCTGTCATATCTGTTGTTATTTTTGAGGATGAAAATCAGGCCCTCCTCAAACCCATTGATAGAGATGAATTGAAAACTATGGTCTTTGGAATGAGCACTGGTAAAACTCCAGGTCCAGACGGCTTCCCAATTGAGTTTTTTCAAGCTTTCGGGACTACTTAGAGGAAGATGTAATGGCTGTTGTAGAAGAGTCCAGAGAAATTAAGAGAATGCTTAAAGCTATAAACCACACTTTCATTACCTTAATTCCAAAATGGGAGGAGGGGGTTCATATTTCGGATTATAGGCCTATTGCCTTATGTAATGTGTCGTACAAAATAATCACAAAGGTAATGGTTGGGCGCCTAAAACCTCTTCTTCACAACATTGTCTCCTCCGAGCAAGGGGGTTTTGTTGAGGGACGACAGATTCCGGATGGGGTGGTTGTGGACCGAGGAAGCAATCCATTCAATGCACACTTCGGTAATAAAAGGATGTTCATAAAATTGGACATGTCAAAGGCTTATGACAGGGTTGAATGGAGTTTCTTGGCTAAAATGATGGCAGCCTTTGGTTTCTCTCAAGACTGGATAGAGTGGGTCATGAGTTGTGTCTCTTCCCTAACTTACTCTATGCTAATCAAGGGCCTTCCTTCGTAACCTTTTGGAGCTACTCGGGGACTGCACCAGGGGGATCCTTGTTCTCCTTATATTTTTCTCATTTTGGCTGAAGGTCTTGGCAGACTTTTCTTGAGGAGAAGACAGCAAGGTAGATTATTGGGTATCAAGGTGGGTGACGAAGTTTTAACGCACCTACAATTTGTAGATGACACTGGTTTGGTGGGAGTGGCCAGCTTCAGGGAAGCAAGAATGATTAGGGATATTCTTAATGTCTATCTCAGGGCTACTCAATAGGTCATTAATGACAAAAAATCCAAAGTGGTTTTTTTTAATCTGGAGCAAAGGCTTCGAACGGAATTTTAGAAATCTTGGGATTCACAAGGACTTCTCTCCCAGTGGTTTACTTGGGGGTCCCCTTGCACTTTAAGAAGCTGAAATTAGACACATGGAGGAATCTATTGGAGTGTATCAAGGACAAAATTAATCACTGGTCTCACAAGTGGTTAAGTTATGGTGGCAGATTAACGTTCTTATAGTCAGTCATTCAAGCCATGCCAATTTACAAATTCTCTATCCTGGCTGCCTCGATTACAATATGGAAAGAGTTGGACAGGATGGCTAGAAAGTTTTTATGGGAAGGAGCAAAGGGAGAGAGAAAGTGGGCCTTAGTGGGTCGGGATAAAGTTACCCGACCCAAGGTTAAAGGAGGTCCGGGTTTGAGAAAATCTAAGCTAAATAATAAAGCTTTGGCTAGAAAGTCAGATCTGGAGATGGATCTCCCAACCCACCTCCCTTTTCAGTAGAATCCTAACTAGCAAATACTGGTACAGGCCAACCCAAATGATGTTGCTCGCATCCCCTTGGATGGTATTGGGTCCCTAGTTTGGTAGGCTCTCAAGTTAGGGTCTCAGGTTGTTAAATACCGCTTATTTTGGAAAGTGGGAAGAGGGGAGAAGGCTCGTTTTTGGACAAATTCTTGGGATCAGTTCCCACCCATCATTGCTGAATTTCTAGAATTACAACCAATAAAAGCAGCCATTGAAGCCAAGGGATGGATCCGTATTGAAAGTTATTTCACAACTACTCACTGGGGGAGTGTAAGTTTAAGCAGTTCAAGAAGTTGGATGAGTGGCCCATTTCAATCCCTCCGGATTTGACTCCCATCATGACTAAAATTCTGACAAAAATATTTCTTACAGGGGGAGACGTGGAGGATGAATTAGCCTGGGGCTTTGGGAGTCTTGGCGTCTATGCAGTAAAGGATGGATATGACAGCATTCTCCCAAATCCCCCCCTCATATTTTTCAGGTTGAGGACTAGAGGAAAATCTAGCACTCTAAAGGCTGGCCGAAAGTTCACTTTTTTTCCTGGCAGTGCATGCACAATGGAATCCTCACTTTTGATAATCTTAGATCAAAAGGTATCATCGGCCCTTCTCAATGTGTACTATGCTACAAGAGCGAGGAAACTGCTGACCATTTGTTGTTTGGTTGCCCTTTCACCCGAAAGATTTGGCTGCGTTGGTTTGCATACTTTAGAATTCAAGTAAGTGATGACCCGAATCGGATGAATATCTCGGGCAAAATGGCGAAAAGGTAGATTCAAATCTAAAGCTCTTCGTATTGGCTGGGAGCTCGGTTTAAGATTTATCTGGTGGCAAGTATGGCTAGAAAGAAATGCCAAAAATTTTAGAGAAACTTTTACTGCTCTAGACGGGGTTTGGCAGACCATTTGAAGCAAGGTTACCGAAACTGTGGCTATTCATGCTAAGGAGGAAGCTCAAATTAACATTGGAGCTATGGAAGAATGCGTTGGCCTGCAAGAGGGATAGGACAAAAATTGCTGGAAACCTCCCCCTGAAGGTTGGATTAAAATCAATAATGATGGAGCTGCAAAAGGAAATCCGGGTAGAGCCAGAATTGGAGTGGTGTGTCGGAACCATGCTGGGACTGTGCTCTATTGGGAATTGCAAGGCCTAGGAAGAACCACTAACAATGAAGCCGAAGCCATTGCCATCAAGTCTGCTTCTGTTTGGGCAATGAAACATGGCCATCGCAGGATTATTCTTGAATCAGACTCGCAAATAATGGTTGGAGCTCTAGACTGCATGAGGAACTTTGATCTGAAAGCTTGGAGGTTGAGGGCTCTTGTTACCCAAATTAAGGAATTATGGAAGGGATTGGAGGATGTGATCCCAATTTATGCGAGTAGAGATTTGAACAAAGTGGCTAACTTTCTAGCTAAGATGGGTGCGGAAAAGGAGGTTGGAGTTTAGTTGCACAGTGACATGGATATTGAGGATGAGGTGATTAGGCAGGGTCTTGAAAGG
Organism: Wollemia nobilis; assembly: GCA_028583015.1. Lineage (NCBI taxonomy): Eukaryota > Viridiplantae > Streptophyta > Pinopsida > Araucariales > Araucariaceae > Wollemia > Wollemia nobilis. The sequence goes on from JAQPPZ010002492.1 coordinate 317,721, forward strand.
TCCTTGAGCCAATGATCAAAGAAAAAGCAAAGGGAAGAAAATTGTCGCGATATCACGACATGTTGTGTCGTCGTGGCCATTGGAGGAATGTTGTTGCGATATCGCGACATGTTGCGCCGTCATGGTCACTGGAGGAAAGTTTTCACGATATCGTGACATGTTGCATCGTCGCGGTCACTGGAGAAAAGTTGTCACGATATTGCGACATGTTGCACCGTCACGGTCACTAGAGGAAAATTGTCGTGATATCGCGACATGTTGCTCTGTCGCGGTCTCTGGAGGAAAGTTGTCACGATATCGCGACATGTTGCGCTGTCGCTGTCTTTGGAGGAAAGTTGTCGCGATATCATGACATGTTGCTCCGTCACGGCCAAGGGAGGAAAGTTGTCATGATTTTGTGACATGTTGCTTTGTCGCGGCCAAGGGTGGAAAGGTGTCACGATTTCGCGACTTGTTGCTCCGTCGCGGTCAAGGGAGGTAAGTTGTCGCGATTTCGTGACATGTTGCTTCGTCGTGGTCAAGGGTGGAAAGGTGTCACGATTTCGTGACATGTTGCTTCATCATGGCCAAGGGTGGAAAGGTGTCACGATTTCGTGACATGTTGCTTCATCACGGCCAAGGGTGGTAAGGTGTCGCGATTTCACGACATGTTACTTTGTCGCAGTCAAAAGAGAAAAAGTGTCGTGATTTCGTGACATGTTGCTTCGTCGCGGCCAAGGGTGGAAAGGTGTCACGATTTTGGGACATGTTGCTTCGTCGCGGCCAAGGTTGAAAAGTTGTTGCGATTTCGTGACATGTTGCTTCATCACGGCCAAGTGAGGAAAGGTGTCGCGATTTCGCGACATGTTGCATCATCGCGGCCAAAGGAGAAAAAGTGTCGCGATATCACGACATGTTGCATCGTCATGACCAAAGGAGAAAAAGTGTCGCAATATTGTGACATGTTGCATCGCCGCGGCCAAAGGAGAAAAAGTGTCACGATTTCGCGACATGTTGCTTCAGTAAGGCCAAAGGAGAAAAAGTGTCGCGATATCGCAACATGTTGCATCACCGCGACCAAGGGAGAAAAAGTGTCACGATTTCGTGACATGGTGCTTCGTCACGGCCAAAGGGAGAAAAAGTGTCGCGATATCGCGACATGTTGCATTTTCATGGACAAAGGAGAAAAGTGTCGCGATATCGCGACATGTTGCATTTTCGCAACCAAAGGGGAAAAGTGTCGCAATATCACGACATGTTGCATTTTCACGGCCAAAGGAGAAAAGTGTCGCGATATCGTGACATGTTGCATTTTCGCGGCCAAAGGAGAAAAGTGTCGCGATATCGCGACATGTTGCATTTTCTCGGCCAAAGGAGAAGAAGGAAAGAGGGTCGCGATTTCGCGACTAGTTGCATCAACTGATCATGTCGATCCCCATGTTAGCTAGTTAATGATTCAAGAGATTTGGCTCCATTGCAAATCTTCTTTTACTATTGTAACCTTGTGTTCTCTCTGATTTTTGTTGGGAAGTGTCTCTTCCCAAATTGTAATTATTCTTTGTTTTTTTTTGAAAATTTTGAAAAAACTTGTATTAAAACAAAGATCAATTACAATATGGGAAGAGACTCTTCCCAGCCAAAATCTAGAAGAACACAAACATACAATAGAAAAATAAGACTTGCAATGGAGCCAAATCTCCTAAATCAATAACTGGCTAGCAGGGGATCGGCAAGGTCATATGATGCAACTGGTCTCGAAAACGCGACATGTCACGAAAGCGCGACACCTTCTCTCCTTTGGCCACGAAAAAGCAACATGTCGTGAAATCGTGACACCTTTTCACTCTTGGCCGTGAAACAGCAACATGTCACAATATCGCAACACCTTTTCTTCGATGACCGTGAAAAAGCAACATGTGGCGATATCGCGACAACTTTCCTCCAACGACCGCGACGGCGCAACATGTCACGAAATTGTGACAACTTTTTTCCAACGACCGCGATGGCACAACATGTTGCAAAATCGTGACAACTTTCCTCCAGCGACCGCGACGGCGCAACATGTCACGATATCGTGACAACTTTTCTCCAGCGGTCGAGACGGCGCAACATGTCGCGATATCGCGACAACTTTCCTCCAACGGCCGCGACAGTGCAACATGTCGCGATATCGTGACAACTTTCCTCCAGCGATCGCGATAGTGCAACATGTCGTGAAATCATGATAACTTTCCTCCAATGATTATGACGGCGCAACATGTCACGATATCGTGACAACTTTCCTGTAGCGACCGCGACAACGCAACATGTCGCAATATCGCGACAACTTTCCACCAGCATCCGCGACAGCGCAACATGTCGCGATATCGTGACAACTTTCCACCAGCGACTGTGACGGCGCAACATGTCGTGATATCACGACAACTTTCCTCCAACAACCGCGATGGCGCAACACATCGCGATATCGTGACAACTTTCCTCTAGCGACAGCGATGGCGCAACACGTCGCGATATCGTGACAAATTTTCTCTAGCGGCTGTGACGGCGCAACAAGTCACGATATCGCGACAACTTTTCTCCAATGATCGCGATGGTGCAACACGTCGTGATATCGTGACAACTTTCCTCCAGCGACAGCGACAGCGCAACACGTTGTGATATCATGACAACTTTCCTCCAGCGACCGCGACGGCGCAACACGTCGCGATATCGCGACAACTTCCACCAGCGATCGCGACGGCACAACACGTCGCGATATCGTGATAACTTCCCTCCAGTGACCGCGATGATGCAACATGTGACAATATCGAGACATGTCACGATATCACGACAACTTTCCTCCAACGACTGTGACGACGCAACATGTCGCGATATCGCGACATGTCATGATATCGCGACAACCTCCCTCCCTTTGCTTTTTCTTTGATCATTTGTTCAAGGACCTTTTCAGACCCTGCCTGATCACCTCATCCTCAATAGCCATATCACGATGAAGCTGAACCCGTCTCCTTCTCAGCACCCATCTTAGCCAGGAAGTCGGTCACGTTGTTTAAATCTCGACTCACATAAACTGGGATCACATCATCTAATTCCTTCCATAATTCCTTAATTTGAGAGACAAGAATCCTCAACCTCCATGCTTTCAAAGCAAAGTTTCTCATGCAATCAAGAGCTGCAACCATTATTTGAGTCTAATTCAATAATGATCCTCTTGTGGCCCTGTTTCACTGCCCAAATAGAAGCAGATTTAATAGCTATGGCTTCTGCTTCATTGTTTGTGGCTCTTTCCAAGCCTTGCAGTTCCCAATATAGCACTGATCTATCATGATTTCGGCAAACCACTCCAGTTTCGGCACTACCCGAATTACCCTTTGCAGCTCTGTCAGTATTAATTTTAATCCAGCCTTCTGGTGGTGGTTTCCAACTAGCTCTGACCTATCCCTCTTGCTCTTCAGCTCCCTCTTCCATTGGCCCAGTAACAACCGGAGTTTCATCTATAGCATAGACAACAACAATTTCTATAACTTTGCTCTAGATAATCTGCCAAACTCCATCTAGCGAGGAAAAAAATTCTCTAAATATTCTCGCATTTCTCTCCAACCACACTTGCCACCAAATGAAGTTTAGTCCAAGCTCCCAACCAACTCGAAGAGCTTTAGATTTAAATCTACCCCTCTTCCATGTTTTCCAGATATTAGTTCGATTCAAGTCACCATTAACTTGAATTTTATAGCAAGAAAGCCAGCGCTTCCAAATCTGACGCGTGAAAGGGCACTCAAACATCGGGTGATCAATTGTTTCCTCGTTCTTGTAGCATAAAACACATTGAGATGGACCGATGATTCCTCTACATCTGAGATTGTCAAAAGAGAGAATTCTATTGTGCATAAACTGCCAGGCAAAAAAATTTACTTTCAGCCAGCCCTTGGAGTGCCAAATCTTTTTCCAATCCTCAATCGAGAATGAATGAGAGGGAGGCTCTGGGAGGATCTTCTCATATCCGTCCTTCACTGTATAGACACCAAGGCTCCCATAGCCCCAAGCTAATTCATCCTCCTTGTCTCTGCCTATGAGAAATCTTTTTGACAGGATTTTAGTCATGATGGGTGCCAACTCTGGAGGGATTGAAATTTGCCACTCCTCCAGCTTCTTAAACTTCTTAAACTTATACTCCCCCAGCTGACTAGTGATGAAATAACTGTCAATGTGAACCCATCCTTTGGTTTCTATGGTAGTTTTTATTGGTTGCAATTCAGGAAATTCCACAATGATGGGTGGGTACTGATCCCAAGAGTCTGTCCAAAAATGAGCCTTCTCCCCTCTCCCCACTTTCCAAAATAATTGATCTTTAACCACCTGAGATCCTAGCTTGAGAGCCTGCCACACTAGGGATCCAGGGCCATCCAAAGGGAAACGGCCCACCTCATTGGGGTTAACATGACCCAAATATTTACTAGTTAGGATTCTGTTGAATAAGGAGGTTGGTTGGGAAATCCACCTCTAGTACAGCTTTCCAGCCAAAGCTTTATTATTGAACTTGGATCTTCTCAGTCCCAGCCCTCCTTTTCCCTTGGGTTGGGTAACTTTATCCCAACCGACTAAGGCCCATTTCCTCTCTCCTTTTGCTCCTTCCCATAAAAATATTCTAGCCATGTTGTCCAGCTCTTTCCATATCTTATGTGGGGCAGCCAGGATAGAGAATTTGTAAATTGGCATGGCCTGAATGACTGACTGTAAAAAAGTTAATCTACCCCCATAGCTTAACCATTTGTGGGACGAATGATTCATTCTATCTTTGATACCATCCAAAAGATCCTTCCAGATATCCATTTTTAGCTTTTTGAAATGCAAAGGAACCCCCAAGTAAACCACTGGAAGAGAAGTCCTTGTGAATCCCAAGATCTCTAGAACTCTTTCCTGGAGCCTTTGATCAAGATTAAGAAAGACCACTTTGAATTTTTTATCATTGATGACTTGGTTTGAAGCCCTAAGGTAGACATTAAGAGTATCTCTGATCACTCTTGCTTCCCTGAAGCTGGCCACTCCAACCAATCTTGTATCATCCACAAACTGTAAGTGAGTCAAAAATTCCTCACCCACCTTGATGCCTATTAGCAAACCTTGATGTTGTCTCCTCAAGAAAAGTCTACCTAATCCTTCAGCCAAAATGAGGAAAATATAGGGAGAGCAAGGATCCCCTTGACGAAGACCTCGAGAGGCTCCAAAAGGTTGTGAGGGAAGACCCTTGATTAATACTGAATAAGACGGCGTAGATACACAACTCATGACCCAATCTATCCAGTCCTGAGAAAAACCAAAGGCTACCATCATTTTTGACAAGAAACTCCACTCAACCCTATCATAAGCCTTTGACATATCTAATTTAATGAACATTCCTTTATTACCAAATTTTTGCATTGTATGGATTGCCTCCTGAACAAGAACCACCCCATCCAAGATCTGCCTACCCTCTACAAAACCCCCTTGCTCAGAGGAGATAATGTTATGTAAAAGGGGTTTTAGTCGTTCAGCAATTACCTTTGTGATTATTTTATAAATCACATTGCATAAGGCAATAGGTCTATAATCTGAAATATGAACCCCCTCCTCCCCTTTTGGAATTAAAGTGATGAAAGTATGATTTAATGCCTTAAGCATTCTTTTATTACCTTTGGACTCCTCTACGATGACCAAAACATCCTCATCCAAAGTATCCCAAAAGGCCTGAAAAAACTCAATTGGAAAGCCATCTGGTCCTGGAGTTTTGTCGAAACTCATTCCAAAGACCACATTCTTCGGTTCTTCTCTACCAATGGGTTTAAGAAGGGCCTGATTTTCTTCTTCAAAGATAACAGAGGGTATGACATCAATCACTTCATTTTGAGCCTCTACATCTTGCTCCATACTTTCCTTAAAAAGTTTAGAAAAATAATCCATTGAATGGGAATGCATACCAAGAAGAGTATCAAAGGAATGTCCATTCTCATCTTGAAGAGCTTCCATGTTGTTCATCTGTCTCCTAGCACAGGCTGACCGATGGAAAAAATTGGTGTTTCTATCACCTTCCAATAACCAAGTGGTTCTTGCTCTTTGTTTCTAGTAGATCTCCTCTTGGTTATCAATGTCCTCAATCGCTTTATGCAAGGCATCATCTTCGGCTTTGAGCTTCTCTGTAATTGTTCCTTCCCTAAAGTGTTTTTGAACCTCATCCAATCTGGCCACCAAAGGAGCTCTTTGGATCTGGAAGTCTGTCTTGTTAGCTTGCCTCCATTGTTTTAGTTGAGCTTTGACATAATGAAGCTGTTTGTGGAATCTAAACATTGTTGTCCCAAAAGGTAGATGGCCTTCCTCCCACCACTGTGGAATTTTCTTTCGAAGATCCTCTTTTTGTAACCAAAAATTCTCAAATTTAAAGGGTTTGTGATGCTGCCCTGTCATAATCCCTCCCTCCAACAAAATGGGAAAGTGATCTAAAACCGGGCCCTCCAAAATTTGGAATTTTGTATTCCATTTTACGAATGCCTCCTCTAAAACCAGAAAACGGTCTATCTTTACCTTCCGGCTATGTGGCTCCCTCCTCTTGTTAGTCCAAGTAAAGCTGGGTCCAGGGCCTTTAATATCCACTAGGTGAAAAGCCTGGACTTGGGCAATCAGAAGTCGATCCCCTGGGTCCAAAATTGGGGTTCCTCCCTCCTGATCTCTGGAATATAATTTAGCATTAAAATCCCCAACAATAATCAAATCTAAATCTTCCCTTGAGGTCCTCATGTTATGCATAGCTTTCCATTAAAGCCTCTGGCCATCAAGGGTTTGAGCCCCATAAAAATTTGTGATTAAAACATGTTCAGCTGTGACATTATTCCTAAAATGAGATTTGAGAACACACCTCCAGGCTATATGTTCTATTGCAGTCCATTCCAGAGAGTTCCAAAGAGTGACAATCCCCCCTAAGGCACCTTGGGCCGCCACATCCATATGACCAGCAACCCTCCAAATTCTGTTAACTATTTTACACATAAGATCTAACAACATTTTGGTCTCCTGGATAAGCAAAAAATCTGTTTTGCATTTTCCTAAGAGTCTTTGAATAGCAGATTGATGGGTTCTACTGTTTAAACCCCTAATATTCCATGATTTAATAATCATTGAAAACCTTGAGAGCAGTAAGAATCAATTGTCCTCACCGATCCTCCAGTGATTAGCTTGTCTCCTTGAACTGCTAGCAGGTCCTTATTTGATTTTTTGCCCGCTCCTTGAGAGTTGCTATTTTTGGATCTCTTCTCCAACTGAGTTATCCCTAGGGCTAGCCTTTCTCTATTCTTTTTTGCTATTCCCATGCTGACATCCTTGATTATTGGCTGCGCTTGGGAGTGCACTATCAATGCCCCTGCATTCTCTGACTGTGGTAACTCAGTGTACTCAATTACCTGTTCTATAACGGGGGGAGATGAAGGAGAAGCATGAGCGTGGATGTTATTGTCCTCAATATTCCCATCCACTCCTTCCATGACTCGATCCTCCTGGTCCACTAGTGACTTAAAAATTTCATATCTATTGGCTGGCTTGAGTTGTGATTGCTCCTTACCATTTTTCTTTTGTTTTCTCCTTCTTTTGGGCTGTTCAAAGCCATCTTTCTGAACATCATTACCCTAAGGAGTATTGGTTGGTTCTTTGGTAAGAGTTGACTTACCCTCCCTGGGGCGATTTGGCATTCCAAGTGGGGCCTCCATTTTTGTGTTCAAAATATTTGGACAAAATCGGGCCAAATGCCCATGTTTGTGGCAAACTCTGCATCTAAAGGGCAGAGCCTCATAATCTAGCTGTTGGATCCAAGATATTCCTGCCAGTTCAAGTTCCACCTCTACCGATAGAGGCTGGCTAATATCCATTTCCACACAAATTCTTGCAAAAATAGTTGTATTTCCTTCTATGGTGTCTTTGGAGACGCCCAGATGTCTACCGAGGGAGTTACCGATCATTTTCAGAACCTGCTCACCCCAAAACTCCATTGGAAGAGCATACAACCGGATCCAAATCGGAACAGTCGTGGGTTCAATACGTGATCAAAACCCACTCTCCAGGGTTGAACAAATAACCCTACCATACCGTGGTTCCTCTTTTTTGATTCAAAAGCCCTGTTTCTATCGGCTAGAGAAGAAAAACTAACAATGAAATACCCATTGCTAATAAACCATAAGGAGTACTCACCATGAGGCTCCTAGTTTTGTCTGACCCAAGTATGCAAGAAATTCAGGGTAGGGCGAATACCCATGAATTTATAGATCAGATCATGGTTGGCTCTGTATATGATTGTGTCTTGGACCATCTTTGGCTTGATGACAATCTTGGGTCTTGATACGGATTGCGGAAGGCATCCATTAACTCGATGTGTTGTTGAGCTCTTCCCAACGTTCTTGAAGAGCGTATGAAAAGTATTTCTCTGAGCTTCGTCATTAGAAGACGAAGAATTTTCTTTTAGCAGTTCAGTGTAAGAGCTCTTTCTTCCAGAGAGAGGATCCGGAGGAGTCCCCATTGGACCCTCCTGGGGCAGCAAACTTTCCTTCAGATCCACAGTAACCAGAAAAACACTACGGCAACCCACCTGATGCCCTGGATTTTCCTTCGCTCCAGAAACCCTAGAACATCGCCTCTCGCCTGCTCAAAAATTTTCTCGCTAATTCTATCCACTTTCGCACTTTTTGTAATTGTTCTTTGTTTTAATACAAGTTTTTTCAAATTTTTCAAAAAAAATAAAGATAGAGTTAATAACTTGCAATGTCACTTGAAAAAATAATAATATACCATCTAACAAAAATGTTTTTAATGCACATTTGTATTGGATCTTGCTTACTCTCAAATAAGAATAAAGATTTTTTTTTTTTTTTCAGTGGTAATATTAAGATGTTTTATGGTTTTTTTTTTTTTTTGTAATATTAAGATATGGGAGTTTTGACCAGGGGGATTTTTCGTGGTAATATTAAGATGTTTTAAGTTTTTTTTTTTTTTTTGTAATATTAAGATATGGGAGTTTTGACCAGGAATCCCCCAACCTGTTACAACAACTCCACCAGGGAGACACACCCACCCCCTCACACACTCACCCACACCACGGTTTAAACTTAAGAATAGGTTTTATGTTTAATATAAGCATACGTGGACAATTTGAACTCACACAAAGCAGAAGTGATATTTGGACAATTTAAATAAACTTATTTGATACTATGAATTATGGCAGATATTTGGAAAACCTTTCCATAGAGTGATTTTTAATTGAAAATTGTATAACTTATATTAATAAATTCAACCTTGATACAACAGTTACAACCAAAACCAGTCTAAAAAAGCCACTTAAACAAAAAGTGGCATGAAACAAAACTCCTGAAAAAAAACTGAAACCTGAAGTATATACAAAATAAACTGACATCAAACTAAAACTAGTTGATAAACAATGGGCTTATCATAATTAGCCATCTATTTTTGACAAGTTATATATTCGCACAAATTGTTGTAAATAAACCTGTAGAACCAAAACCTGATTATAACTGTCTATATCATATCTAAGATTCTGAAGTTGAGAAAAAATCATAGCATCCTTTGTTCTGAATATTTTCTTGGAGCCAATCATCACACGAGCAACCTGGAGCAAAACTTTAAACATAGTGTGTCTTCTAAAAGACTCAGTAAGAACCCTCGGGACATTCTGAAACAACTCATCATTTCTAGATAACCATATGAACCATAAAATCTCAGTAGAAATCAGCAACCAAAATTTATTATAGCAATGATGCATATGAGGAATAATGCCATATAAAATCTGTTGTCTAACATGAACATTATTTACATCCCAACTACATATATCAGAAAAGAAAACACCCCAAATCTCCCTGGCAAAAATACAGTCAAAGAAAATATGATAAATAGTGTCTGGCACCCGGCACAACGAACAGGTAGAATAACTATTAGCCTCTTTGCTGATAGGAAGCCTTTGTAATAAAAACAACCAGCGAAAACAAGCTTTTTTGGGCTCCAATAAATTAGACCATAAGTGTCTGAATATGTTATGACCCTGCTTATCAGTAATAGATAACTGCCAGCAATCATTAATATGATTAATAATATCAGAATTATCATGAAGAATATAATATAACATTTTGGGTTTAATATCACAAAGTTTGGTACCATCCATCCATAGAGTGATTTTTGATATAGGTCACAACTTCTAGTCTTGTCAATGAATATATTAAGATTCGTTTGAATAACAACTAAAAAAAATTGTATTATATTTTATATTTATGTAAAATTTATGTTTTAATTGGTTTAGTCGTACAAACTAGTAATTTTTATACAGTAAGTTAGAGGTATATATATATATATATATATATATATATATATATATATATATATATATAGAGAGAGAGAGAGAGAGAGAGAGATTTTATGTTTGAGGATCATATAAAGCTATCTTGTAGATTTAAAAGATATTTGAAGTCAAAGATTGAACATATGGTTATAAATAAATAAAAAATTTAATTTTATCTTAGGTATAAGAATATTTTAGTAAGGATTATTGAACTGGAAAACCTTTCAAGTTATTTTCTTTCCGACTTTAATGAGATCATGAATTTTTTTTAACCTACTTTTTTCAACTATTTACAATGGAGTCAAGAGATGACATCCATCTTCTCTTAATGGAATATGTGCAAGAACATATTCCGTACCTTGTTGATTCCATTATTTGGGATCAACTTGAATGTCTTCTTTTTATGAATGATCTACATAATGCTCTCTTTTCTATGAAGAATGACAAAGCTCCTAGTATGGACAGTCTTCCAATGGAGTTTTATAAAACAATTGGCATATCATTTCCTCATATCTTCATCGTGTTTACTTGGAAGCTCTCCAGAACAATTCTCTTCGAGCTTATATCAATGCAGGGCTAATGAAAATTATTTCTAAAGGAATGACTCGTAATCAAATCTCTAATGAGAGACCTATTATCCTCAATATTTTATACAAGATCATAGCTAAAGCAATAGCTTTAAAAATCAAACAATCTAGTTTGATTGCCCTATTATCCTTTTGCATAAACAATTGTTTGCCCAGAACAATCTAGTTTTTAAGGTTGTTATATCTTAGATAATCTTATGATGGCCTGGGAAACAACACAATAGGCTATCAACTCCAATAAATATGGCCTCTTGATTAAGTTAGATTTTGATATAACATATGATAAAATCATATGAGATTTTATTCTCCGTATGCTTTCTTCATTTGGTTTTGGTCCAAAATTATGTAGTCAAATTTATATGCTCTTTAGTGATGCTTCAGCTTGTGTTAAGGTTAATGGAGGTCTATCCCCTTCCTTCCCTCTATAACAATCTATTAGACAAATATAGATAATACCCTTAAGGTAGGGAAACACCAATAATACTCCTTAAGGAAGGAATAACTCTATAAGATCTCCCAAGATGAGAGTGCCACTTAGAGAGGGCAAAGTCCCATAAGCCACTTTGTGGGTAAATACGATTACATATGATTGATCTCCATGATGATTACAATGACAAATATATCTTCTTTATATATCCATCTTATAATTCTACTTTGGGGAGCCAACTACTAATATAATATAATATTATAATACAATCAACCTTGTATTATGTGTGATCAATGCCAACCCTTATACAATATAATAACAAATCCTTAAATGTCTATTCCTAGGTGTCCTAACATGCCATCCTCATTACAAATATTTCATCCTTGAAACATATGAAGAAACAAGATAATATGATTTACTAAGCAATGTTAGCAACTAGTACCAATCTTGATCATCCATCCATCCTAGTGAAACATTGATTGATGGTGGTCGTCGTTGATGCTAGCATGTCATTTTGCCACTTGAGTATTAAAATCTGCTTCATTGGCTCCACACTTTTGCTACTATATTTTGATAATTTGAATGATGGATCCACTTGCTCCTTGCTAATGATGCACCACTCTAAAAACCAGGATTACTATGCTTTCTTTGCAAAAACTGCCATACTTGGTACCCTTTTGATTCCATGTAGAACCATAATATTGTTGCCTTGATCCATACCTCCAAGATTGTTGTCACTCATGGTGGTGTGGATGGCGATAAGCTGCAACCTTAACTTGATGGTCTACCTTCTTTAACTCCTCAACATTTGGCTCCACTATTTTAAATTCCCCTTCACATTGTTCATTCATGTTTCCTTTTTTTGGTATGTCCTTGTGCTCTTCTATCAAAGTTTCCTTAGACTCTATTGTTGTTATTTCTATGGACTTTGGTATTATTGCTTCTTCCATGGAATCTGTTGTTGTTGCTTCCTTCTTGGATTATGTTTCAAGTTCTTTTATTTATTATTTAATTTGTTTCTCTATAACAACTTCTTGGTCTTCCTTGGATCCTTGCTCCTTAAGCTGAGAAATATCCTACAATGTTATCTTTTTTTTCTTGTACCATAATTTCATAACTTCTTTTAAACATTAATGTTAACAATACCCCAAATAATCCAACCAAGGTTAACATAGAACAATATCCACATCATCCATCTCAATGGCATGAAAATCTGAATGTAAAACATATTTATCCATAGGGATCTTCAAATCTTCAAAAATCTGAACATTCTCACCCTCCAATTGTATGTCCTTAATTTTTGTTGCTTGAACCTACAACCTCTTAGCCAAATAAATATTAATAAAAATTATAAATGCTACTAGGGTCAATGGAAATAATAACCTATCCCTTTTGAATGCTTCCATGAACCTGCAAAATAGAACTTTTAGATAAATTTAAATCCATTTGATTGTTCTATTTCTTTTGAAAATCCAAAGATGTGGCTTCATTCTTCTCACTATCTTCCTTAACTTTTTTCTCTTTCTTCTTCTTAAGGAGTTTTATTTATTTTTCATAGTCTTCATTCTATTTTTTGAAAACTTCCCATTCTCCTTTCATTTCATTCCGCTCATTTTGAATTCCCTGTAGTTTCTTTTCAAGGTCTTTGATGACATCCATCAAGCTATCTATATTTTTATCCCTTTCCTCAAGATCTCTTTTTAGTTCCTCTTGTTCTTCCTGAAGCATGTTTATTTCTTTTGCATAATTTTTGAGTGTATCCTTCAAAGTAGCTATATTTTTATAGGGGTTCCAATGACTTAAGAATGCATGCTCCAATTCTTCCCAAGTGTACCCTTTATTCTTTTCAGTCAAACTTAACAACCAATTTCTAGCTTCCTTTTCTAAAAGTGTAGTAAGGTGGAATTTCCAATAAGGATAAAAAAGTATAAAGACTTAAAATATGTCCACCATTGTCTACCATCAATATCATCCACTCTAGAAAACTTTTGAAGTGCCATGAGTTCACATCCACAAAGAATGAAAATGCAAACTAGGGTTTTAGAAAAATATATCTCCCCACTGATTTGAAGCTCAAATTCCACATAAACAATTAGATCTGCAATTTTTCTTTAAAAAAAAAATAAACTGCAATTGATTTGCTTACCCCGACTAACAAATTTTGTCTTCCAAAAAAATCATGATTTTGAAAATTCGTCATTGCCCTTGTTTTTTAGACGACAAACTTAAAAAGGTCGTATCTCCCTCAATATTGCTCGGATTCCTTCATATGACCACTCATTTTAAAGCTCTTAAAATTTTGCACAAAATGATCTAAGAATCATCTAAATCGGATAAAATTTTGTAGAGATATGGCTCTTGAAAGATGAGATGTTTTTCCACAAAAAAAAAATTGCCCTAATTCTGTATTAAAAAAAATCCTGACTTTGCTAAAATCATTGTTCTGATACCACTTATTATGGAACTTTATTCTCATAACATAAATCATTCACCAATATGCAAATATATCAAATCATTCATCCACAAATAATGTCTATAATAATTTTCCACACAATGAGAATGATATAGATAATACTCTTAAGGTAGGGAAACACCAATAATACTCCTTAATGAAGGAATAACTCCATAAGATCACCCAAGATGAGAGAGCCACTTAGAGAGAGCAAAGTCCCATAAGCCACTTCATGGGAAAATACGATTACATATGATTGATCTCCATGATTATTACAATGATAAATAACTCTTCTTTATATACCCATCTTCTAACTCTAGTTTGGGGAGTCGACTACTAATATAATATTATATTATAATACAATCAACCTTGAGTTATGTGCAGCCCATGCCAACTCTTAGACAATATAATAACATATCCTCAAATATCTATTCCTAGGTACCCTAACAGTTACCCTCGTGCTCCTTTTTATATGTTTTGGTTGTCAATGCTCTTGGTTATCTTCTTCATAAGGTTCAATCTGATATCCTCATTCAAGGTATTAAGATTCTTGGGGATAATCATGCTCTAACTCATATTTTGCTTATGATTCCCTTTTTTCTTTAAAATACCCAACAAGAGGTGGAAACGGTTAAAGAGATAGTACAATTGTTTTGTGATGTTTCTAGCTCTCATATCAACCACTCTAAAACAAAAGTCTTCTATACTTATTCTAATCCTAATGGTTGCAACTCCTTTGTTGAGTGGAAGATCATATCTCATGGATTGATTGTTCATTACTTGGGAATCCCATTTGGAATTTATTTCTCCTATAGATATTTAGAACTAGGTTATGGGAAGACTTAAGAAGAAGTTCAATGTATGGTTAGTTTGGTTTCTCTCCTTAGCAAGAATATTTCAAGTTGTGAATAAAGTTATGACTACCTCTCATTTTTACTACTCTTCTTGCTAGATGACCTTAAAGGATTTCTATAACAAATTTACTTAGCTCATTCATAATTTTTTATGGACCAGATGGGATGGGGAGGTAGTCATGACAACCATCCTATAGAAGCTTTGTACTCAACCAAAGGCTTTAGGAGGTCTAGGTATTATTGATCATCTTACCTAGAGCAAAAGTAATGCTTGTAAGTAGGTTTCTAGAGCCATTACCAGAGAGGAAAATTGGAAACACATGCTTTGGTACAAAATCTCCCAAGCTACTCACAAAGGTAAATGAAAATCAACCCCATAGGAGGATAAGGTCCTTAATGCACCATACTTTAATGTTAAAGGATATATTCCCCTTACATGTAACCGAGAAGCTTTGCTATCAATTTCTTATTTACTGGATTGGAATTCTAACTCCTTAAAACATGGTTTAAGCATTGGTCTAAACAGTCTTTGGTGGAGTAAACTTATCCTCCATAATGATAAACCTTTAGCTTTGTGTAGTGCTCTTCAAGGATTGGTATTTTTGAAGAAATGTATAAATAGAATAAGGGATATTTTGGATCCAAACAATTGCTTAATTCTCATATAGACCCATATCCATAATTATTCTTCCCTTCCCTCTTTGTTTAAGGAGTCTTATGGCCTTGTTATGGCTTCCATTCCATGTAAGGTCCTTATTAAGTTGGGAACAATTGCCTATAATATATGGACTGATTGGAGATGGCTTAATGACCATAGAATCTCTTCCATTAAATCTAGTTGGATCTATAAAAATATTTTATGTTTTTTACCATTAGACTCTAAGCTCAATGTCAAGTGGCAAGTCAATTTTACCAGTGCTCAGTAAAAGTCTCTTGTTGTTCAAATTTGAAAAATTCCAGTTGAATGCAAAATTTAGCTTTTTGGATGGTGGGTTTTGCATTAAAAACTTCCAACTTTTGAAATTTTGGCTCTGATTTTACATATTTTACCTCAATACAAATTTTATAATGCTTCAAAAGCTATTGTTCACTAGTTTTGGTTTTATGACACGGTTAAAAAAATTTTGAATGTTTTCTACATTTTTTATTCCCATCCTTCACTAGATCTTGGAAGCTTGCTCTACTTGGTTTTCCCCAGAAATATCATTGTCCCAAACTTTGAGATGTTTGTAGACTCATTTTTCTCAAACATATTTGGAAGTTCAGATACAAAAATATGTTCATTAGCTCCACTCCTCCATGGGGTATTATTTGAGCAGACTTGTCCTTTGATCTTTTGTTATATTTGGAATGCATTCATTCCCACATTGTTGGATTTTCCAGTACACAAATATTACCAATAGGTTTCAAAAGATATTTCACATGATCTAAGATCTTCATAATTTCTTGCAAGAAATAAGAAAGAAGATAGTATACAATGATGAACCAGATCAAGAACTCATTACTATTTTTCTTCCTTGAAGACTTTAGAAGATATAATGGAAGACATGCTTAGGACATCTTCGCATGATAGGATCTCCCAAGGATGAGTGATGATATCAAGCATATTACAATAGGATGCAATTGTAGTCTTTTTGTTGGTATTAGCTTTTATTCTTATGTGTACTCAGTTATGGATACTTTACTCTTTATCCACCTAATTTTATTTTTTTGTTGGTGGACGGTGCTATGTTTCGATTGATGACATAATATAATCTAACTTTTACTCAAAAAAATATTAGATTGAGTGGTCTTAGATTCTATTTGTATTGCATAATTAAGCCCACTACCATGGTCTTTATGAGTCATGTCAAATGTTAACATTTAACCGAATGATACAAGTTAAACTCTTTAATTTTTTAAATGAGGGCTTTTATTCTAGAGATTAGGGTTTAAATATTACTAGACGATATAATATCACTATGCAGTTTTTTGAAATACTATGGTTGCTTAACCATTATATAACAAAATTAGAACATGTTTTTAATCCCTATATAATAAATTTAAAAGAAAAAACACACTAAATAAAAATGTATAAATATATATTTTTTATTAAGAATAAGATAAATGGTAGTATTTTGTTTTTCATTTATTTCTACTCTAAGGGTGCTTTAATGGTGTTTGTCTCTCTTTTCCATTACCACCAACACTCTCATCTTCATCAATATCTTCTATTTTTCCATATTGTTCATAATAGACTTATCTTCTACTAACTATTGTTGCCTTAGAAAATGAAGTGAAAGGAATACCCTCATAAACACGTTTTTCTTTATGTAGCCTAGAAACTTAAAGTGTAAGGATGCTTTCCCAACTAATTACTTTCTTATGTTATAAAAATCCTAAGTTTTATCTTCAAAACCATAACATGCAAGAATGACCCTCCTTAGTAATTACTTTTTTATGTTATCCTAACAACTTTAAATTTCCATGGATATCCCCCATACTCATTTATTTATTACGTTGCTTTTAGACCTTAAAATGCTAGGGCTAAATTATGCACTTCTTACATTTTTATTGTAAGAAGACAATGTTCTACTACTTGAGGAAAATGAGAATGTTTTACTTGGATTAATCTTGTCCTCTTATGCCTCCTTTGATTTTAAATATGCCTTCACATCTTCCTTCACACCTTTAATTCCTTCTAAATTTGCACTTGCTTATTGTACTTCTCCATCCAAGCTTGTGTGTTTCTTTATCTATTTTGATAGTTGATCTTAATAAAATATAATGGCCTTCCCATGTAATGATGTACATGGGTTTTCTTTATCACTTTTTAGGAGTGAAAAATACTTAATCTAATCCAACTTATTTGCCTTGTTTCATCTTGAAGTTTGTATAAAAAAATTATTTCTATATTATTTACACTTTATAATATCTTGCCATGTGTTCTATTTTAAAAAATCTTTGGCATCAAATGTAATGTTTTCATAATCCACTTGTTGATCTCATTTTCTTGATTCATATATATTTTTTGTTTTTTTGTGGAAAACATCCCAGAAGGAATGCCACTTTCGGGTAAGACCCAAGGAGGCATGGGTAGATTCATATTTAATCTTAATGTGTTGTGGAAAATGTTCTAAAATATCCATTGCAATACATACCCAAGCATATACAACATGACTTTACTCCTTAGCATTTGGTCCTTCTTAGATGAACTCTCTTAGTGTTTTGTCAACATTTTTTAATATATCTTTATTGGCAAGCAAAGTATGAAAATCTAAGAAGGTTAACTGTTGGATTTTAATTCTATCTCACAATATCACATATCCCAATATAAATAAGCCAACAATATTATAGGTCAAATATCAACAAACCCAGGTGTTGTAGGTGAGTTGGAGAGGAGAGGGCAATCCTCCAAGGGAGGTCCCAGGTTCAAATCTCCACCCTACCAAAAAGTTGAATTGGGCATCCAAAATCCAATTGATAATGTTGGTGCGGGCAGGGTCAGGTGCGACTCCTGGGTGACTTTGGCGGTGTAGAACCCCCTGTTCGTGGTCTCTCAGACCAAGGCGACCCCATAAGGGGTTTTTCTCTTTAAAAATATATATATCAACAATCAAGAGTAAAATTATATATGAGCAATCAAATATATATCCAGGCCAATATAATAACGAAATAACATTCACTTATAATATCAAATATGAATGTAACTGGTCAAAATAATTCATGTACATGAATTAAGAATCCTTACAATATGAAAATTGCTCAAAATAACTTTATTATCAATGCTTGTTATGTGGTGATCACTACAAACCGTTTTTCCTTACATTGTATGGAAATTTATCTCCATAATATAGACATAGTAATGTGACTCTTCAATACTTGTCTATTGCACTCCTCACATATCTAGGAGATGTGACCTTTCCTATTCTTGACCTTTGGCTTCTCATCTTGCCACTTGTATACTAGACTCTTCACTCTCTTCTTACATGCATACTTGACTCTATGACACTTGCATACTTCTACATAACGTTAACTCTCCTACATGCACTCCTAATACAATACATTTGTGCACATCCTCACTTTATATATTTGCACGCTTGCATACATGACACTTGTGAATATTCTCTCAATTTACACTTGCGCTCTTACTTACATGACACTTGTGCATTTACTACACATTGCACTTTTACATGACACTTGTGCATTTCTTGCACATTGCACTTTCACATTACACTAATAATTGATAAAAATTATATAAAAATGTATAAAACTTTGTTTGTCAATATTAGCATCCTTCCAGAATTGTACTATACAAAACAAGGAATAAACTTGATATGTTGCTCTTTTCATTGTTATTTGTACAAGAAACCATTGTTAACCTATTGAAATATTCTTTGTTATCACTGTCATTAGAAGCACACTCAGCGCATTTCACTTCTTATAGACTAGATAAGTTACTCTTTTCATTGTTATTTTTACAAGATACCATTGTTAAAATTATGAAATATCCTTTGTTATCATTGTTATTGGAAGTAGAACTAGAACTAGAGCATTCCACTTCATTCATGTCAGACTATCACATTGGATTAGAGTTTCATATTTTTCTATGTCAAACTGCAACGTTAACCACTGTCCTTGTCGATAAAATTTCCAAAATTAAGCCACTCAAGAGAAACCCAATACTTTCTTGAGTAAGATATAATTTTTTTGGTATTAAGATCTTATGGGTGAAATAATATTGGACAACCCTCATCCTTGTGGTTAGGGCTTTGACCTTTTTTTTTGGAAGGTCCAAGGTTCAAACCACGTCATACTCAAAAAGAGATAGGTTGGATGGTAACGTCAAAGTGTTTGTGAGTTGACTGCCCTAATTTGATGTCCTAGAGAGTTGGAGGGTCCTATTGTCAGTTGACTGCCCTAGTTTGATGTCCTAGTGAGTCGAAGGGTCTTGTTGTCAATTGATTGCCCTGGTTTGATGTCCTAAAGAGTCGGAGGGTCCTCTTAATTTCACTTTACCCAGTAAGCTTAATATATATAAAACAACATCCAATGATGTTACTAATATTTAAAAAAAAAAAAAAAAATTGAAAAAAAAGGAGTGTGGGGTTGTATAAACATGCCCCTTATGTGTCGTGAAAAAGACCAATAAAATGACTTTTTAAAATGACATTATAGATAGAATCTTTTAAAATTGTGTACCTGCTTGCAATTATAAAATCAATTGTTTTTTATTGAGTAAATACTTCATATATATATATATTCAACTCGGGTCACATCTATGGCGTCCTTGTCGATAGACCACATCACGTGGATAAAATCAATTGTTTTTTAAAAATATATATAAAATAAAAGCTCAATCAACATTATAATTAATTTGAGCTAGGTGTTAACCCATTGATTATTATAATTAATTTGAGCTAGAAGCTTCTGGGTCTCCACCAATGGCCTTCACCAACATTATAATTAATTAATTTGAGCTAGGTGTTAACCCCTTGATTATTATTTATTCAAGGATGGTGTTGTGAAGGTCCCTAGACCTACTTTTGTCTTCACAATAGCTACCAGTTAACCTTGCCGGGACAATGTAATTTCTTAAGGTTTATCCACATTAACATCCACGCTTTTCCCTTTCGTAACTTAAACACTTATACCCTGCCATTAGAGGCGGGGCCCGCCTCGGAAAAGTCGACGGCTGACAGGTTTGACGTTGGGGCCACGATTCCTCCTCGTTAGGCTCGGCGAATCGAGGGGGACACAAAGCGTGGGGCCCATGGTGGGCCCAGGCCTCGGTTTTCTCCTAAGGTCCTATGGGCGTGGGCCCGGAGGTTCCTACCGGTCAAACGGCACCCGTCGTGCCCTCTTTGTAGGAGCCCCGTGAGACGGCGGGACAGGGTTATGATAATCGGAAATGGTGGAAAGAATCATAGGCGGGCCCACCCTCAAAAGCCAGAGGATGTTTCCGAAGGAACTGGGTGCTCGGGACAAAATAGATGACGTCATCGGTCTTTGACTCGCTGGCAGTTATGTTGAATGGTAGTTCATTCTTAGTAACATCAGAATAGTATTTTATGTTATACATGTATATTGAACTTGAAATTACGGGCAAAAAAACATTGTTAAGTAGTAAAAGAGTTTAACAAAAATTTTAAATCATTAAAATCAGAATCAAAATATTTCAGTATTTTAACTTTAACCCCTTTAGTATTCTACATTGATTTGATATAGCCATAATTTTCTCTTACGAAAAGAAAGGGTTCAAATTGAAATACTGTAATAAAGGGAGTCACAATAGGTTAGTTAAGCACATTGTTATGCCATAGTCAAATAATGGAACACTTTTATATGTGCCACTGTCAAATTGCCTTTCCTTAAAACAAAGGAATCAAATAAATAATAAGAGATTAAGCAGTTTTTTTTTCCCTAAAGTAATGGTTTACTTTAGAACAAAACGTACAAGTAATATTAGGCCATGCGTCCCAGTTTTGTTGTGGGTGCTTTTACATGAATTTGTGGGTCAAACGCACCGTTGGGAAAGGGAAAACAATAATAGAAATAATCTTAACACATAGTTTATAAAAAAAATGATGATGATGCTTAGGTTTCGATGGAATAAGTGGAGAAGTTATAAAAAAAAATTAAAAGTTTCGATGGAATAAGGGGAGCAGTTATAAAAAAAAATTCAAAGTAAAATAATCCGGTTATTACATAAACCTATGGGTAAAAATCAATCTTGGAATTAGGAAGAAACAATATTAAATTGGTTTGATTCTTAAAAAAAAAAACAAAAAATGTTTTGATATAACATTTCTAGTGCTGTATTTAAAAAGACCAAATTCAGATGCTTTTTGGCCACTTTCCTATTACCTCTACTGGTTCAACAGTGTTTCGTACCTTATGGAGAGCTTGGAAATTAGTCAGAGGTAAGATTTTGATTGGTAACTCAGCTGGTCCTAATGCTAATGTGATATTTAAAGATTGCTCTATATGGTGGAATCTTATGCATAATAATAAGCCTCTTGCTCTTGTTAGAGGTTGTTCTGCTAAAAAATGGGCTATCAAAGGAATAAATACCTTCAATGATATATTGCTTAATGACTCTCTCATGCCATGGGATGCTCTCAGTAAGCAGTATGATATTCCACAATCACAGTGGCGAACATACTCCTTATTGAGAGATTCGTTTATGACATGCAAGAGCCATACTTTGATTCATGATAAGCAACAATTTTATGATGTGTGCAAATGGATGGATGGTACCAAACTTCGTGATATTAAACCCAAAATGTTATATTATATTCTTCATGATAATTCTGATATTATTAATCATATTAATGATTGCTGGCAATTATCTATTGCTGATAAACAGAGTCATAACATATTCAGACACTTATGGTCTAATTTATTGGAGCCCAAAAAAGCTTGTTTTTGTTGGTTGTTTTTATTACAAAGGCTTCCTATCAACAAAGAGGCTAATAGTTATTTTACATGTTCGTTGTGTCGGGTGCCAGACACTGTTTATCATATTTTCTTTGACTGTCTTTTTGCCAAGGTGATTTGGGGTGTTTTCTTTTCTGATATATGCAGTTGGGATGTAAATAATGTTCATGTTAGACAATAGATTTTATATGGCATTATTCCTCATATGCATCATTGCTATAATAAATTTTTGTTGCTGAATTTTACTGAGATTTTATGGTTCATATGGTTATCTAGAAATGATGAGTTGTTTCAGAATGTCTCGAGGGTTCTTACTGAGTCTTTTAGAAGACACACTATGTTTAAAGTTTTGCTCCAGGTTGCTCGTGTGATGATTGGCTCCAAGACAATATTCAGAACAAAGGATGCTATGATTTTTCCTCAACTTCAGAATCTCAGATATGATATGGACAGTTATAATCAGGTTTTGGTTCTACAGGTTTATTTACAGCAATTTGTGCGAATATATAACTTGTCGAAAATAGATGGCTAATTATGATAAGCCCATTGTTTATCAGCTAGTTTCAGTTTGATGTCAGTTTATTTTGTATATACTTCAGGTTTCAGTTTTTTTTCAGGAGTTTTGTTTCATGCCACTTTTTGTTTAAGTGGCTTTTTTAGACTGGTTTTGGTTGTATCTGTTGTATCAAGGTTGTAACTATTATCAAGATTGTATCAAGGTTGTATTTATTAATATAAGTTATACGATTTTCAATTTAAAAACAAAAAATGTTTTGACACAGTTTTCATTAAAGATGCTCTTAAATGTATTTTGGGGTCAATTTGTCTATGAGGGAATAAGGGGAGCAATGACAAGGGGTTATCATGGGAATTTTAATGGGTGCTCGGGGACAAATTAACTTTACCTGGGTTATTACAATAATTTTTTTAAACAAAAATAATTGTTTTTTTAAATAAAGTATCTTCAATATTAAAAGGTGATCTATTTTATTATGCACCTTCTTCTGTAGGATGCACTTCAAGGTTGGTTGTAATTTTCCCTTTGATTTCCCTTTTAATAAATTAGGCCATGTTGGCCGTGTATTATGATTCCCAACATGGCTGCCTCCTTTAAAAAAAAAAAACAACCCGTCCCCTCTTCTATTATATATTAGTGCCCATTAGTGCACATCCCAACGTTGAGAGTAGTGTATATCGGAAAATATCTAACGCCCCGAGAAGTCAATTCTTTTATTTATTTATTTTTTGTTTGCTTATTGTGAAAAACTTTTATGACCGACGTACATGGTTGAGCAGCTTCTTTCCAACCATGATTTCTTGTAAAGCCGAGAACTATACTTATCAATAGAAAATTTAACACAAAGCCACCACACCCACCCCCTCACAAACTCGCCCACGCCGTGGTTTGAACCTTGGACCTCCCGAAAAAGAGCCAAACCCCGTACTGTTGCGATGCACCCCAGGTGCTAAGTCAATCCCTTTATGACCAAGCATGTGACTAAATAAATAAGGTTAGATCCTAGTGTTGTTTATATGTTTAGGTTGATAAATATAGAGGGTTTGTTAGAACCAAAGCGAAAAACAAAAATTATTTGTCAAAAAGTGAAAAACATCGATCAAACCTCATAAGGGGGCGAAGGTCCAAGGTTCAAATCTTGGGCCTCGTCGGACTAAACGTTTGTCCCTTTCTTGGTGCTTTCAACGACGTAAAAAGTTTAAAATGATTGTGGCATGGTGGTTATAGGGGCGGACTGCACGAAGAACTATGTGATGGCTTCCAGGGCGAACAACATGAAGAACTATGTGACGATTTCCAGAACGAACAATGCAGAATATTGTGGTGGCCATAAAAGCCGGACAGGCTGCCCAAATTTGTGGCGGCTACCGATTCCACCATGTAAATTCTAAAAAAAAGTGAAAAACATGAAGTCAAAACTTAATTATATTAAAAATTATTTGTCAAAAGTGAAAAACATGATTTCAATTGGTTTTTTTATACATAGAGGAATCACCAACTACCTTTGCCTTTTGAACAACTGGTTACAGGGTCAAGTAGCATTGCCTCTAATCGTAGAGTCAAATCATGATGCTATCACTATAATCCCTATTTCGCCTCAGTAAACATGACCCGAAGTGAGGGAGACCCTCGGTGGCTCGAGGTTGATACCGCCATCATCAAGTTGGTGCACACTCAACGAACTTAAGTCAGACTACTACTTTTCCCAGATTGGGCATGCCCCCAAGGTTTGAACCTAGGTCTCCTCTTGGTAAGTGTCCAACGTCTTACCAATCCACCTAACTCTCGATGACAAAAGGGTTTATGGTAGTGTGATTTGAATCGGAGTTGCGTGGATCCGTACTATACGGATCTCGTTCCTCGTATGGTAAACCATTGTGATTTGAATCAAAGTTGCGTGGATCCACACTATACGGATCACGTTCCTAATATGGTAAATCATTGTGATTTGAACCGGATTTGCATGGATCCGCACTATACGGATCACGTTCCTCAACTAGTCACCTCACACCAACTCGGCTACGCACTCACCCTTAAAAAGGTTTAAGGTAAACCAATGTGATTTTAACCGGAGTTGTCTGGACCCACACTGTATTGATCACATTCCTCAACTGGACGTCTCACACCAACTCGACTACGCACTCACCCTTAAAAAGGTTTAAGGTAAACCAGTGTGATTTGTACCGGAGTTGTGTGGATCCGCACCGTACTAATTACGTTCCTCAACTGGCCACCTCACACCAACTCGACTACACACTCACCCTTGATTCCAATTGGATATGTATCACTCCATATCAAATTAATAAGTTAGTTCGGGTAGCACAATGGTTAAGGCTTTGGTTCTTCTTCAGAAGGTTCAAAGTTAAACCGTGACATGTGTGCATAGTTGTTGCTTATAATTTATAGGATTTTGAAAGTTTTTTTTTCTTTTTTATACTAACTTTTTAATATGAAGTTATATAACCTATTTCATTCCCTGTTGATAAACTCAGCTCTACTTTATATGAGAGGTCATGGTGGGATGGGGATGACTCACCTCCATCTTACAACTAAATTTCTTATAATTTATATGATTTTGAAAGTTTTTTTTCTTTTTTATACTAAATTTTTAATATGAAGTTATATAATCTATTTAATTCCCTGTTGATAAATTGAGCTCTCTCTTATGAATGGTCGTGGTGGGATGGGATGCCCAACCCTAAGTGCCCATGGTAAAGATTTCTCACATTAACCAAATCTTAAAAAAAAAAAATTAATAAACCAATTCACATATAAGCTTGAAATTCCAAGGTGAGGAGATTAGTTAATGACCACCATACAAACCTGACAAAATATATTTATTTATTTGGGATACATAGAAGAGTTGGTTACAACCATTGTTTTTAGTAACTGTCAAGCTTAGGGTTTAATCTACATGAGATGCTCCCAACAAGCCTATACCATCCCGTTGTTAACCTGATGTGAAGGGGGCCACCGATTGCTCAGGATTTATATCATCATTGTTAGTCTGACACATACTTAGAGGATTTAGAACATACTACTACCTTTACAAACAAGCATGCCCTTAAAGTTTGAACCTAGGTCACTTGAACTTACCAATCAACCTAGCCTCTAGGAACACAAAATATTTTTTTTTAATATAAGTTTTTTCTGTATAACATTTCCATCTTGCAATTAAATTATTTATAGGATTTTGATTTTCCTTTTTTATATTAATTTTTTAATATGAAGTTATATAAACCATAGTTGAAAAAATCTATAAAAAAAATTTAGATTAGATCCGATTCTGCTCGATTTACACGGTAGCCAATTTTTTCTCAAAAAATTTGATATATATGAAAAACTGTTTTTTTCAATGTCAAATTTGTTTTCCGATTTTGTCCTCAATTGATATTTCTCGATTCTTTTTCATGTGGATTTTAATTTTCTCAACTCTCAATTATAAACTATTTAATATCATTAAAATTTAAATCTTGGTTATATTATTTATATATATCTCAACCATTGATCCTTGAACCTATTAAACCCTTAAACATTTTTACTCTTGAAAAAAAATTGTCTAAAATTGTCTTGTTCAAACACACAAAGTTGGATAGATAGGATTGACGTAGACACATTTGGCATTTAACCAAAACTTATTTGAGGCCAATTAATTTTGTTTAAGACAAAGTTTCAGCTGAATGTTTGCCAGCTTGAAGTCGGCAGTTCTAATCTCAATTCCCTCCAAAGTCCCCTCACTTGAAGTCAAATTCTTACCGAGGTAAGGTAGGGGCTTTAGTGATAGCTTTTCGAATCTAAACTGTGCTCGTAACAATAATATGACGTAGACTCTTGCCAATTCCTCTATCTCTTCAACCAAAAAAATGTTTAAAACAAACTAAATTGCTATCTGTGTAGAATATATACTATAAAGAAATAAAAATATTTTAAAATTATTATTAATAAGGTTTGTAAACATATTGTAATAATATAATTATGATCGAATATTATGATCTAATATAAAAGATGGTATGTTTCTATCTCATATAATAAAAAAAAAAAACTAAAAATTATTATCATTAATTTTAAAAAATAATTTTAACTAAAAGAGGTTAAAGTAATACATTGTTGATGATTAGCTATGAAATTAAAATACTTAATTTATATTGTAAGGAATAACAATAAATAAATATAATTTTTTTAGATATTATATTTTTGTGTGCATAAAAAAAGGTCTCATCTTTTAGAAATTATATCTTCACTAAGGATTATTCGATTTAAATGATTTTTCGACCAATTTGTGTGGAATTTTAATAGATTTAAAATGAGTGGTCATTTGTAGGAATTTGAGCAATATTGAGAAATATACGATCCTATGAAGTCAACCATATGAAAAAAAGGTAGTAATGATTTTTCATGTTGTGAAAAACGAA
Organism: Wollemia nobilis; assembly: GCA_028583015.1. NCBI lineage: Eukaryota > Viridiplantae > Streptophyta > Pinopsida > Araucariales > Araucariaceae > Wollemia > Wollemia nobilis. The sequence continues at coordinate 344,728 of JAQPPZ010002492.1, forward strand.
ATTACAAATATTTGTCATCTAAGGTTCGTATGATGGGAAGAGCAATGAAGGGCTAAAACTTCAGCGATTCAAGATATTCTATCTAGACAAAAAAATTTAGCTAAGTTTCTCTTTTCCCTTCTTTATCTTATAAATTTTGAATGCAAATTATTATAATTTTTTTATCAAATATTATATTTGCTATAAGACATTTTGATAAATTTCAATAGATTTTGAGTTTTAGTTTCTTTTCCATGGACTGATTTATAGTTAAATCCTTAGAATCATCTCTAGTGGTAAAGGTTAGTGAGCGCACCTTAGAGAGATCCTCGTTGTTCCAAAATAAGGTAGTTTTTTGGTAAATTTAATGGGTATTGGCCAGAGGCTTCAGCCTTGATAAAATTGATTGATAAAAGTTGGAAGTCTCCATGAGTGATTCTATGCTTTCTTTCCAAAGGTTTCTTCTTAGCCATTTTTTGTTCTAAGGGAGAAAGAGAAAAAATCCTAAAAGGGGGTCCTTGGTTTATGGGAAGAGCAAGACTCTTCTTTACCCATTGGTATGAAGGGTTTTCACCCAAAAATGTAAATCTACCCTTAGTACCAGTTTGGGGATGTTTGGGTTACCCATTTAATTTTGGGAAATAGATACCTTCAAGACAATAGGCAACACTTTAGGAGAATTCCTTGAGATTTCAGATACTACGAAGATGAATTCATGGCTATTTATGCTCATATATTGGTCATGATTGATATAAGTAAAGTTTTACCATAATCAATCATTAAGTATGGTGAAGATATGAACCCAAACCATAGATTATGAAAACATATCTTTTAGATGTAGAAGATATCATGAGGTGGGGCATATTGAGAGATCATACCCTAAGAAGAGCCCAACATAATCATATGTAGAAAATTGTAAGAGAAACTTACAAATGGTTATGGATGAAGATGGTTTTTAACTTCCAAAAAATAGATCTAAAAAATGAAAGAAAATAAATAGTGGAGACCAGTAAGAAAGGATATTGGAAGAAATACCAACTCTTTTGAGGCTTTAGCCTATGAATAAAAAGTAGATCAAAACTTAGAGGACATAGTACAACAATTTTAACATATTAACCAAAAATTGTCTACTCAGTATGATCATGACTTAAGGAAGAACATTCTCGATGAACCTAAGGAATGTGTCTCATTAGATTTTAAAGACTCTCTTGAAGTACGATATATCGTTTAGGAGAAAAAAATTGTTAAACAAAATGTAGTTTTAGAAGTTAATACCTTTGTCATTAATAAAAAAATACCAAAAAATAAGCAAGACAAGTCAAAAGCTTATGTAGTAAAGTTATTAATTATGGAATCTAGTTATTAGTAAAGTTCAAAATAAACTTTCAGCTTGGAAAGGTAGATGGCTATCGTTAGCCGAGAAGAGTGCGTTTAATTAAATCAATCTTACAGACCATTACAATATATTATGTCATTGTATACCATATCAAAATCAGTTGAAAAAATTTTAATCTATATTTTGTAATCTTTTTTTATGGTCAGGTTTACATGATAAAAGAAAATTTTCTTTGATAAAATGGAACAAGGTGTGTGATGATAAAACTAGAGGAGGTCTTGGTTTATGAGTTGTTACATATGCAAACTTAGCTCTTAGGAGAAAAGTAGTCTGAAGATTTTACAAAGAGAGTTAAAACAATAGGAAATAATTCTTCTTAGTAAGTATGTTGAGCCCAATAACCCAAGCTTAATTTTTATTGCATTCTCTCTAACAAATGGTTCTGCAGTTTAGAATGGTTTAAAAAAATCAATTAATTTAATATTAAAGATTAAAAATGGATAATATAAAAAAAAAAAAACATTTATATTTAGTTCGATACTTAATGCGATAAAAACTACTCAATCTAAATCAAATTTTAAAACTTCAAACACAAATTTTAAAACCTTATGAGATTACTTAATAGAGAAGCCATAGGGTGGCATTGAAATAGAAATGCAACAGAAACCTTAGAAATGCAACAGAGAGGCCATAGGGTGGCATTGAAATAGAAATGCAACAGAATCTGAAGAGGGGAGGGTCCATGTATTTGACCATAGAGCACACATATGGTTCGTGTACCAGCTAGGGAACCTTACTTGACAATATGATGGTGGGCGGAGCCATATAATATTCGAGTGGGCCCTGCACCTTTCGAAATCAGGTAGCAGAGGCAGTAACAACAGGGGTTCTCATGGGTCTATTTGTATTTGATGGAATAAGGGGAGCAGTACCCAGAGGGTTTATCATGGCAGTTTCCTTGAAGTAAAATAATGGGTGCTTTCCATGTGAGCAAATTAGCTTTGGGTCAATTTGGTAGAATAGTCGGGCAATAACAAGAAGTTAGGTTATACTTTCACTTGTGTTTGTGGGTCAATTTGCTTGGCTAGAAGGAGGGAATAAACAATAATGGGCTCTAGTGTTTCTCGAGTTTAGCACTACTCAGGTACCTTTGTGTGAGAGTGCACCGTGCGGAAGTGTTTTTGTGTATTTTTTTTTTTTTTTTAACTTTACCCCAATTTCAAAGAACTATTTATAATATGTAAATAAGTGGATCACTCCACGTCAAATTAATAAGCCAATTCACACGTAATCTTTTAATTCTAACCGAAGGAGAAGAGTTAATGACCACCTTAGAAAAGTAGGAGAATCACTTAAAAAATTGTAATACTAGCTTTCTTTCTATATCATATTTCGTCAGACAACCAAATTGCTTTAATCTACATTTTTAGAGAATATTGCTTATTGTCCAGAACAAGAATCATTTATCTCGTCTGCTCGTACACGCATGCTTGGACAGTTGGATTCACGTGAAGTAGAAGCTTTAGGCATTTAATTAAAATTGTTTGAGGCCATTAATTTTGTTTTAAACAAACTAAATTGTCTACCTAGTATGGCTATTTTAAATTTTCATATTCGAAGGGAATACCTGTAAAAGCAATTTCATAGCTTCATAGCTTGATTTTGGCGATGTGCCGTAGCTTGCGACATCATATAAAGCATATATTAAAATCCTCTTTTATAAAAAATGTATAGCCCCCTTTATATATACAGAGTTTTGAATAGGAGGTTAAATTTTGTTTTTGCACTTCACAACATTTTTATAATTATTATATGAATTTTTTAAAATATATATATAATAAAAAGATTATATTTATATTTAATTTTCAAATTTTTAATGATTTAAAATTATATATATTTTTTATAAAAGATAGTCTGGTGGTTACCGATTCTATTCTACTATGTAAATTATATATATATATATATATATATATATATATATATATTAAATAGATTTAAATAAAAATTATTAATTTATATATTATATTTGTTTATAAAATTGTGTATTACTATATAATAAACTTAAATTTTAAACTTAATAAAAATATAACCTTATATTATTATACATAAAAAATTCACCTGCAAATCAAATAAAGAATTACATCCTAATAAAAATGAAGGTTTTCACCTACAAAACAAAGGAGACCACTTCAAAATAAGCAAAAAGTTACACACCTTTAAATTCAAGCCCTTGGTAGAAATTAACACTAGAAAAAATAATTAAAATTTAAATATAAATTTAGATTTAGATTTTTTTTTAATTTTCAAAAAATTAATATATAATAGCTTTAAAATTATAAAAAAAATAAATGTTTTAATTATAAGAGATAATACAAAATTATTAGAACTTGATAGAGTATTAAGTAGAATATTATTTATGAAGAGTTGAAAGGTTGAAGTCAATCAAAAAAACATTTTACTTTATCATTTTGTTTCTTATCATTATAGTTTTTATATAAATATTTTTTTGTTTTTTATCTTAAGATAATAATTTGTGAAAACCTAATTTTATATACGATATAAAAACCTACTATGATGAGATATTGGAAAAGGGTAGATCTCCTCCTTTATTGATTTATTATATATTTTACAAAAAATTTAATATGTGATACTTATAACAACTTTGAAATTTTTGAGAATAAAACTTAGACAAATCATATTGGAGTTAGTATATATTCCAAACTTATTATAAAATAAAAACTTTCTAAGGTTGAAGGTTATAAAGGTTATAACTCAAATATGATACAACAATGCAAATTCAATCTCTTTTGTGTATTATAAATGCTTGTAGGTTCAAAATATATTTAATTCCTAGAAATATTCAAAACAATAGAAAAACATATAAATCATAAAGAAAAGAGTCTCAAGTGCCACGAAATAGGCATTCAATGAGACATTTTGGAAGAAATGATATCTAACTTCTCCATAAATTGAATCTTGATTGTAGCTAACTACAATACGTAATCTACATCAAACTTATTTTTGAATTTTTGGTACATCATCTCCAACAACTCTTTAGAAACCATCATCTAAGTGTTAAAATTTGAGACAAGGAATCAATGTTGCACCTTTGCTTTTCTATTTATTTGATCTGGCTCCTTCAAATCTATAATTATTTCATCCACACTTATAGAGTAGTTAGAATATGTGATATGGGAGAAAGTTTGTGAAGGGCCTTTAAGGGTATCCATTTCTTCTCTCCCTCTCTCACCTCAAAAAGGGATGATGTAAGCCTAAAGTCTAGTTTGTTGGGTTAATTTAAGAACACCTACATGTCACAAGAAACTATGTTTCCCTTGATACACCTCTTTAGCCAAGCCTAACCTTAATCTATCCTAAATGCACATACAAAATGCAACATACAAGGCCTATAATTAAAATATTTTTGTTTTTTTCATTATAAATAAAATAACAAATTTTCTTTTATGAGCAAGGTCACAAGAGAATGCAACAAACAAAGTCTAGGATATTTTTTTTTTTGTGGAAAACATCCCAGAAGGGATGCCACTTTCGGGTAAGACCCAAGGAGGCAGGAGTATCTTATCCACCAAAATCGTCCAAGGCTCGTACCTGGTCTACCACCTTTGACATACTCAAGGATCAAACCTGAAACAACAAAAAACAAAAACACAAACACACAAAAAGATTAAAAATAAAAAATAAAAAAACATTCTCCTTGAGTGTGTCAAAAATATAAAGCACAACCAAACACACACACAATAAGATTAAAAAAACACAACACGAACCACACAGAAAAACACAACAACATAACAAAACACAAAGATAACAAAAAACAATAGAACGCTACAAAGACACAACCAACAAAAACATGAATAACAAAAACAACCAAAACCTAAAAAATAATATAAAAAATAAAATAAAATTTAAAAAAATAACCAACAACAGACAACAGAGAAAAATAAAAACATAGAAAACACTCACATGCCATAACATAAAAACACCAATTAACACAAACATACAGAAACACAAACACGAGAACATTAAAAACACAAGAACAACAACAAAAAACACAAAACAACAAAAACACAAGCAATAAAAAACAATACAAAAACAAAACAACACAAAAAAAAAAATACAAACATAAATAGAAAAAAAAAAGAAAAAAATAGAATACGACAATGACCTTTCTAGACCAAAAGACTATCAAGGCAAGAATCAATAGAGGAAAAAAAAAGAAATATTAGTTTGAGCTAGGGAACTAAAATACCCTAACCAAACTAAAGAGAAGCAATAATAAAGCAAGAAGAAACTAGGTACCTTCAGAACTGGAGTCATCCAAAGAAATGATAGAAAGAACAACTTCCCTTGTTTGTGAAGCCCACCATCTAGAATGGTGGTCGTAGCAAGTTAGATTACCTTTATCCAAAGCCCAATTACCTAAAGCATCAACACTCTTGTTCTGATCTTTGACCACATGATTGTAATCAACTTTTAAAAATCCCATCTGGATTAATTGAATCTTATCAATAATTCTTTTTATTCTCCAATAAACCTTAAGATTCTTAGAAGGAGACTTAAAAATATTAACATGAGTTGAGAGTCAGACTCAACTAGTAACTTTTTCCATACAACCTTAGTAGCCTCTTGAAGGCCTCTAAGGATACCATACCCCTCAGAAAGGTTATTGGATAGAATACCCAAATTCTCAACAAAAGTAAAAACCAAGGAGCCATCTGAAAGTCTACCAACTCCTCCCACACTAGCTTTTCCAGGCTTCCCTCTAGAGGCTCCATCAGTATTGACTTTTCCAAAATCCTTAGGAGGAGGTTGCCAATTCCTTGTTCTATCCATCTTGCAATTACTCACATTCCCTTTAAATTGGTTTCTCTTAGAAGAGTTAATCTTCAATATTTGCATCACTTGATCTCATATTTGGTGGGAGTTTTGGGGTGATTAAGGAGTTGATGGACTGATTCAACTAAGTTGGCAATGGTATTTTTCCATATATAGTGAATATCCTTCCTATCTTGATTAAAAATTCAGTTGTTCCTTTCATTCCAAATATTCCAAGAAGAATGGTAGAACCCATCCAAAATAACTGCCTAATAAAATGATCAACACCCTCTTGATTAGGCCAATCCCTCCAAAGTTGTTCAAAAGTAAAAAATTTGACCACTGCAAGCCAAGTAAAGTGGCCATTCTCCTCCAGAGCTCAGAGGCTAAAGTACACTCAATAAAAATATGGCTGATAGTTTCCACATTCTCTTCACACATTTCACATCTAAAAGGACCATAAAAATCACACTTCATAAGATGCTCCCCAGTAAGCACCCTGCGATGCAATAAAAGTCAAGTAAAGAACTTCACCTTAGGCCAGAGCTTTTGAGCCCATAACTGAGAAAAGATGTTATATGATTGGTTGGGATTATTATGGTATAAGGCTAAATAAACTTGAGCAACTGAATACTCACCCTTAGTAGTGTTGTTCCATCCAAAACAATCCGTATCATGGGACCAAGAGAAAGATCTCATATGAAGGATGCACAGGATATCTTGTCTTTGCCTTTCTGGGATTTGAATAGGCCAATCCTCAAAAGGGATATAATATCTATCAACCTATGAATTACCAGTATGGTACGAAAAATAATTAGCCACCTTTATCCAATTAGCTTGGTGAAGCTCCTCCATCCAAGGCCTCCAATCAGGAAACTGAGGAATCTGTCCAAACATTTACCTGTTGACCATTATGAATGATCCAAAATATTTTTTTCTTTATCAAATACTCACCAGTCTTAAGAACTGCTAAAATGGGAGAACCTTTGGAAGGCAATTGATAGCGAATAAGGTCTTTAGGACTTTTGTTCTCAGCATATTTAGCACGAAGATTCTTGGCCCAAAGAGCATTGGGGTTATGCAAAATCCTCCAATATAATTTAGCAGCTAAAGCTTTGTTGTTATTAATAGCAAACCGAAATCTTAACCCCCTTCATTATTAGGAAGACATAAAGTGTCCCATTTCACCAAGGCCCATTTTATTTTCTCCTTAGTACTACTTTAAAGGAACCGATGACTGATTTGATCCAGTTCTCGAAGAACAGACTTTGGTATATTCAACATGGTAGAAACATAAATAGCAATAGCCTGAAGGACTGATTTTACCAAGGTGATTCTACCCCTAGAAGAAAGCCACATATTGGTCCACTTTCCAATTTTCTTCTAGACTTTATCCAACAACCAATTCCAATATTTTTTTCTATCTTCGAATATTGATGGGAAAACCTAAATAAGTGATTGGAAGGGAGGTCTTCTTATATCTTAATTTATCCAAGACCATGGATTCCTATCTAGCAGAGCAGTGAAAGAAAATGACTTTAGATTTGTCTTCATTGAACAGTTGCCTCATAGCCTTAGAAAAATAGTTAATGATTTTCTTAATAGTAGAAACTTCCTTAACTGTAGATTTACCTAAAAAGTAGATTCATCAACAAATTGAATATGAGAGAGAGGTCTAGATCCATGAGCAATGGTAACTCCCTCAAGGATTTTGTCTTCTCTCTTTTTTGTTATAGCCCTACCTAAGCATTCAACAATAATGATGAATAAATAAGGGGATAGGGGGTCACCTTGCCTAATACCTCTGGAATATGGGAACAACTGATAAGGCTTGACATTGATAAGAACTAAATAGGAAACCGAAGAGATACATCCCATAATCCAATCCATCCAATCCTGAGAGAAACCAAATTGCCTCAAAAATTTGATAAGTGCCAATCCACTCTATCATAAGCTTTGGATAAGTCTAACCGAATGAACATGGAAGCAGATTTTTACATATCCATAGAATGGATGGCTTCGTGAGCAAGAACTATCTCATCAACTATTTGACGCCCTTCCACATAACCTCCTTGTTTAGGGGAAATAATCTTATGCAAAACAGGCTTCAATCTTTCTGCCATGATCTTAGTGATGATTTTGAGAAGAATATTACATAAATCAATAGGTCTAAAAGCTGAGATATGTTCAAACTCTTGAGCTTTTGGAACAAGAGTAATAACCTTCAAATTTTCTTTGGCTTTCCTGGCTTCTTCCACCACCTCTAATAAATCAACATGAAGGATATCCCAAAACTCTTGGTAGAACTAAATGGGAAAACCATCAGGACCTAGGGTTTTTCCATTTTGTATTTTAAAAACTACTTGTTGAAGCTCATTGATAGTAACATGAGTAGTCAAAATAGAGTTCTCCTCAGAAGTGATAAGAGAAGAGATTTCTTGAAGAACATTTTTTTGAGAAGCCGATTCAACAGGAGTAGCAGTAAAATGATTGGAAAAATAATTGACAACAATAGAGTTCATGCCATCCCAAGTGTAGACAACATCTCCAGAATCTGATTTCAGGGAAGAAATAAATATGTGAGATCTTTGAGCTAGAAGAGATTTATGGAAGAAATTTGTGTTTCGATCACCTTCTTTGAGCTATTGAATTCTAGATTTTTTCTTCCATACGAGTTCTCTTTTTCCCATTCCTCTAACTGAGTTGTGAGTTTAATTTCATCTGCACTTGTACTCTCTGTGAAGCCATCTAAATGGATTTTCTTATTCAAATTTTCAAGTTGAGCAACAACTTCATGTTTTTTATGAACATCCTTAAACTCCTTCTAGTTCCAAGTCTTGATTTTGGATTTAATGTATTACAATCTTTTGGTAAAACAAAACATCTTAGTCCCATACCTAGGTTTACCTTCCTTCCACCATTGTTGCACTCGATGTTTAAAGGAACTGTCTCTAAGCCACATTAACTGAAATTGAAAAGGAGAGAAATTCACATTGGTATTCCACATTTCCACCATGATAGGCCAGTGATCCGAACCAACATTGTTAAGAGTCTTCACTTTAAGAATGTGGTCATGGATTAATAAATTGTCATACAACAAGAACCTATCTAATCTCTCCATTATACAAGTTAAGCCTTGCCTTTTGTTAGACCAAGTCATAAGGCCATTATCTAGTTGGATGTCCACAAGATGGAGGTTTATAATATATTCGCTCATGAGGTTAGTGATCCTATCCAAGTTTCTATTTCCCCTCATTTTCTCATCTAGAGAGAGGATGGTATTGAAATCTCCTCCAATCAAGATCCAAGCTTCAAGAAAATGAGAGATAATATAAGTAATATTCTTCCATTGTCTTCTTTTTTCCTCCAAATTAGTCGGAGCATAAACAGTAATGTAGAGCATAATTTGGTTGGAATGTCTGCTTTGAATAGCTATAGCTAAAATACCCCAAATGCAAACCATATGGTGAAACCACTTTTCCAACTAGCCAAATGTTATTAGCAATTGATTCCATATCCTCTATTGAAATCTTTGTTTCTTGAAGGAAAATAATATGTGAATGATTTATCTTAATCATTCTTCTAATTTCATTTTGTTTTGAAAGACTCCATTTGAGTCCTCTAATATTCCAAGTTATGATCTTCATTAATACCAGGGCTAAAAAAGTTGGGAAGGGCATTAATCTTACCTTCCTCTACAAGATTTTCACCTTCTTTTACCATATGATATTGATTAGTCTTACGACCTGCCTTTTGATTAGAATCCATCTTCAATTTTTTTTCCCTGTTTCTTGACTTACTCCAATTGAATCTGAATGGCTTATAGCCTTGAAGAATGCTTGTACACAGTCAAAATGTTACCAGAAGGTTCAACAGAGTCTATATTGGGACTTGTATTATTTGAAGTTTTAACATTTAAAATATTATTTTTCTTGTGAATATTTTCTCCTTTTTTTTTTGTTGAAATCCTTTGATTTGTTAGTTTGTCTTTGAGTTTTTACCTTTATCTTTAGATTGTGTTTCTAAGATTTATGTTTCCATTATTTCCTCTTCCTCACTTGGGACCTCCTTTATGAAAATAATTTCAAAATAATAGCAAATAACTTTGATTGATCCTTCATAACTGGTTTTTTGTAAGTGTTCTTCTTCTTAGTTATTTTGAATCGTGTTGAGTTTATATCTTTTTTCTTTTGATCTAGAATATTATTTGGGCAAACACTAGCCAAATGACCATATTCATGATAAATTCTACAACAAAAAGGAATGTTCTCATAGTCCACTACTTGCTCCCAAGTGTCCTCCCCAAATTGTAAAGTGATATTTTTAGGTAGGGTTTGTTAAAATCCATTAAAACACAAATTCGAGTATAAATAATATGTTCAAATTTTTTAGTACAATCAACAGTCATTATAAATATTCCTAAAGAGTTTCCAATTGAAGGAAAAATAGTCGGATTCCAAAATTCAATTGGGAGGCCAAAGAGTCTAACCCACACAGGACCTGTAGAAGGCATCTCTTCTTTGACTTTAACATTAGTATGCCAGGGCTTCATGAAAATCCCTGTCCTTCCAAAGAACTAGGGACCCCCTTTAAATATTTTCTCTCTATCTTCATTATTAGCAAATAAAACAAGAAAATAACCATTTGGATAAATAGAGATTTGTAACTCACCTTTAGTTTTCCAGCTTCTTGCAGCCCAAACATTGAAAGCATATAGGCTTGAACGAAAACCCATGAAACGACAAATTAGTTCTCTTATTTTCCATATCTTCAACGTTGGTCTAAATGTTGCCCATATCAAGCTTAACAATAGGATTTCTATCAACTGCTTTAAGACATCCTGAATCCATGTTCTTGGGATCAATCTTAGGCATTCTTAGAGGTTTATAGGAAGCCCTTAGGTTAATATTACCATTAGGTTGAGGTTATCCACCATGAAGGGCATCCCTAAAATTCATTTTTGGGGTTTATTCTTTGAATATTTACCCTTGAAAAGGGTTTCCATAGTAGATTTATTATGTGGGTGCACCATAGCACCAGATTCACTTGAGATCTGAGCTATTTTTTATCAGTTACTTGAAATTTATTTTGTGATCTCTTTAATCCGTGCCCTAGACGTCATGGAAAGGTATGATTTTCACTTTTCTTTTGTGCAACAAATTGGAAGTCATTGTCACTCAAGTTCACAACATGAATATCTATTGAAAGATATATTTCTAACCCATCTTGGATCCCCTACAACATTTCTTGCTAAAATCTTGAGCAGAAACCACAAAAATATTGGCCGCTAGGGCTTGAAGACCCCAAAAACCAACCTATGGAGTTGCTTGCACTTAACCCAGATGAAATCCTCGCACAGTCGCTTGCCAAAAATCTCGTTCACACATAGGGATGCGCTAGGATCTGTGTTGCTCCAAATGATATAAAAATTGGTGGAGACATTCTAGGGTTTGTTAGGCATCTACCCTCAAAATTTTAGCTCAATTCGAGTTCCAAAGTCTAGGATATAATTATATGTTGTTTTGATTTATTTCCTAAGCTTAGAATTTTGATTTATCCCCTATATGATTAAGATGAAATTATGTCCTTATTTCCTATATATTTATTTTAACAATCACTAGAAAATAAAATCTAGTTTAAGCACACAATAAATAGAATCTAAACCCTAAATGTTGAAATGATAGAGATTTGGGGGAGAATGACCTATTTCTATCATCGTGACAAAAGCATTGCCTACTCGCAGAAGCATCATCGACACTATTATCCACTTAGTGCTATAGCTTAATTTAAAAAACAGATAGAAAAAATATGGTAGGTAGTGTAGAGGGGCTTATCTAAGTTGATAGAGGATGTTATACCTTCTTGAAGCAATTAGGCCTCTATTTAGATAAACACAAATAATAAAACAATGACATAATACTTAAGATAAATATTTGATGGTGAAAGTGCCATTGGGTCATAGTAGCTCCAATGCTATCCCTCAATATTGATGGTTTTGCTCTGTATCAAATAGAGAGCAACAACACCGTTAACCTATAATCTAGGGACACTACTGCTTTTGGGAGTAAAAAAATAGGATTAAAAACAAGCTAGATTAATATTATGAGGATGATGACAAAGGGCTCTAAATTGGAAGTATAGAGCCTTGCTAAACAATAGAAAAATCAATATTTGCTTGTTTAAGACTAAGATTAAGTGATAAAATAAAGGACTAGATAGATGCATGTGCAAGATGCAACATTAGTTTTAAGTGTAATAAAATTAGTCTTAAAGATACAAGTACTAGGATGAGCCAATAAGCAAGGATAAGGAGAGAGAGCACAACTCAAGATGACAGGTCATTTTCTCATTATATTCGAGTTTATTGAAAGCTTTCTGGCTAGCTTGTTGATGGCACTTAAATGTTTGAGCTTGATGATTGCTCCTAGATTTGATTGGAGACTTGCTTAGATGCTTGCAAGAACAAGAACTTAAGTGCTTACAAGGATGGTCTTCATGAGATTGTGGTAATATTTTCGCATAATATTACCATTCAAAATAGTAATATTGAGTAAAACGTAGTAAATTTTATTAACAATTAAAAAAATCCATAAAGTTCTCACCTCTTCATTTCTTATCCTCTCAAATATAATTAAAAGATTTAAAAGATTTTGGTAATTAGGTGGAACTATTCATTACTTGGAATGGGACATTTTTTTTTTTTTTAAAAGAATCATAAATTTATAAGTCTTTTAATATATAAGAATTGTGTCTCCACATTATCATAGATTTAAAATATTATTTAGAAATAAGTCTATGTAAAAACAATTTGTTATTACAATGATAAATTAGCATTGTAGTAGTTATGAAGTAATAATAATAATATTATACACATTAAATTGTTTTAAAAACACACATTATCAATATGTTTCTAAGTTTTATTTATTTTCTTATATTGACATAAATATAAACAATGAAAACTCAAATTCAAATTACCAAAATGTATGAGTGAATACAACCAAAATAAACAAAATACTTTATTAAAAAAAAATCAAAATCAAAACACATTTATTTGTACTATTATACTTGAAAACATTATTATTATATTTTTAAATTATAAATTTTTCTTATAACAATTTCTTGTGTATATAAAATTATATGGGTGAGAGGTTTTATTTTTAATAAAAGAGGATAAAAATTTATTAGATCAAAGAAACCTTACAGTTGAGAACAAACAACCACCAAAAAACCAACAAAAACCTCAACCAGACATATCCTCAGCAAGTAAATTATGAAGATGTTGAGAACATTCAGAAGGGAGGTGATCTCAACCCTTAACAAACCAATTCCCCTAAAACTAAAAAGCCCATTTGGCCAAACAATCCGCAACCCTGTTCCATTCCTTAGGAATGTGAGCAAAAGAGATAAACTCCAAGTTACAACAGATTTGAAGAATCTGTTCAACAACCAAAGTCAACCTCCAGTGAACATTATCAAGATGGTGAGTCTTTAACAAATTGATAATAATTTGTGAATCAAACTCACAAATTATCATCCGTCAACCCATCCTCTGCCAACCCATAACCAACCCTTATTCCAAAACACAACAATAACATTATAACAAATTAGAGTGTATCCCTTTATAACATAAAAAAATAAACAAACATTCTCAACATTATCTCTCCCAACTCCTTCGATACCAACATACCCAGGTCTTTTAATGTCAAAGGAGATTTGTAATCACAAACATTCACTCTTAACATCGTAAACAATAAATAAAAATCAAATTTATTGCTCATCTCTTAGCTATTATCAATTAGATTGAATAATCGGATTCACCACTTTAAAACTTATACTTTATTGGATTCTTAACACCGTAAACAATAATTAAAAATCAAATTTATATGTTAACAATAATTAAAAATCAAATTTATTGCTCATCTCTTAGCTATTATCAATTAGATTGAATAATCGGACTCACAACTTTAAAACTTATACTTTATTGGATTTGATGGGTAAAATAACATTTGACAATTATTATCCTAATGTCATGCACTAAATATTAAAAACATTTGTTAGTATGTGGTTGTATGTACATGCCTTCTTTGTGTCCTGTGCGCCTTTCACAATGATTATTTAAGTGATATCACAAAAGGAATCTTTCAGAATTATTCACCTGCTTTTGGACACTTCTTAATTATTCACCTGCTTTTGGACACTTCTTGATTATATAATCAATTGATTTTCAAAGAACTGCAAATGTTTTTGTTGACATATATTTGCGAGCAACATCATAAGAACTCATCAGATGTGATGATAATTAAAAAACATCCGAAAAAAACAATATTATTTTTAGTTATTTAAAATTTTAAATGAAAGTTTGTAAGATTATATATTATATTTTTATAATTTAAATAAAATTAAGAACCATAAAAATTATTTTATTATAAATATTAAAATTATTTTCTTATTAATACTTAAATGATGTTCATCCATAAATCCTCTATGAATCTCAAGATTTTAATTATTTTCTAGACTTAACCCTACCAGATACATATGCTTGCTTAGAGAGCATCCAAATAATGAGCACATATATCACAAAAGTATTCTTTGTTACGTCTCAGTAAGTGGTGTACCTTCAATAGAGGGGCCAGACGGGTAACTCGGTTTGAAAAGCAACAAAGTCCTCAATAGTGGAGGGTCCATGGATGTGACCCCATGGACACCTTAGAGAACTTGGTTAAATTATATTTTCTTGGTGGGTCAGCCAATCAAATTAAGGCATATTTCAGTGCTTGGTTTGCAATGATTAGGTCTGGACTGAAATAATTTACCAAAATGTATGGGAGTTGTGATTATCGAAGGGTCCCACCCCAATCATAACGATCTACACACACTTCAACCTAGGTTTCTACGCTGATTTTTTTATTTTTTTTTGAAAGGATCTACCATGAGTTTTCGCCGACATTATAATTTATTAAACCTTAAGTGTTACAACTTTAATTATTTATTTGTTTTGAGGATTGTTTGGGGAAGGGCCCCGAAGCTACTTTTGTCGTGACAACAGCTAGCAGCAGTTCACCTCGACGGGGACAATCTAATTTCGTAAAGTTTATATCGCCAGAGACGGCAGACACAACTAGCAATTCACCTTGAAAGTTTATTATCTAATTTAAGGAAATTTAAAAAATAAAAAATAAAAAATAAAAGATATTTAGATCTTTTATTTTATAATTTCATAAAATTAGATAATAAATCTTCCTTACAAAATTTACCAATGTCAATTCAAGCTATAATTGAATCTCTCTAAATTATCTTCAAACCCCATGGCTGCAAAGTTTTAATAAATAAAAATTGGTGAAAAAATGATGAGGGACCCACACGCACAAACAAGGGGATGTTTCCGAATACCGACAAAACATAGATGATGTCATCGGTCTTAAGGTTAGCCGTCTCAATCGGTGGACTTTAGCGACGCGGTGATCGAAAAAGTCGAATCACTTTATACTTGCCCTTTATCTTCTTCCTGTTGACGCATCAAGACCCTTCATTATTAAAGTAAATCGCATCACTAATTTAAAATAATGTATCTCTCACACGAGTTGTATTTGACAACGACGTGGAGTGTTTGTTATACAAAAATTGCATATGGGTCCTTAAGTTGGAACAAAATTAAAATGAAATGAAATAATGGGTGCTTTTATATTGTATGGGTTTAAATTCAAACGTTTGAACAAGAAGTGTTAATTATTGGTTATAAGTAGCGTTATCTATATTAAAATCAAGTATCAATATTTAATTATATATTTATTTATTATATAGTAAATGTATCAATAAAAAATTGGTTTGGTATATAGTTTCTTTACCTTTTTGGTTTGGGTGACTTTGGTTTGACCGATTCAATCAGTAATTTTTTTTTTATTTGTAATTTTTATGTATATAGTATATTTTTATTATGTAAAGAAAGAGATTTGAACCTCTTGAAAGTTTTAACTACCCACTTACTTTCTAACTCTTTTACATGAACCAATAAAAAGTAAACTTTTATGTAAGTTCACATAAAAAATACAAATATTAAAACTCAAAATTTGGCGACAACAGCTTACCTGGTCGTGCAATTTTTTTTAATAAAATACTAGTTACATTGAATAAATTAAATATTAATTAATATTATTTTAATTATATAATTTAATAAAATAAAAAATTATATTATATTAATATTTAAAAAAAGCGTTTCCAGATGTTTTTGTCTGGCAAGAATAAGGGGAGGGGAGGAACATTAGTGGGTTTTCCTGAGTTTAGCAAACGCTTAAGGCCAGTACTTTTTCAGTGTACCATACGGAAGTGTTTTGTGTATTTTGAAAGGCTTGATTCCAATTTTGAGGCTCTTGCATGTGGTCCACAAGGTTTTAATTTAATGGCCCCTATCGTTTGCTTTTGGGAGTAGAGACTTTGGATCCATTATAATATTAAGGCAATCTTTTTGATAATTTTGTTTATCACTTTCTTTATGATTATGTGAACGTTTGTTATAAGTAGTTTTTCCTTTTTTCCCTGTTTTATGATTTCCAACATACGTGCATGGTCATTGAGAACAATTAGAATCCAAGAATTCGATAGTGCTTTCCTAACTTCAGGTTTTACAGGTTAATATAGATGGATACCTTCAGATGCAATTGTTACAGTTTTATTTACAGTTGTTTATTCAAATATATAATTTCAAATATATAATTTACACTTCGCGGATGGCTAGCACTTAGTTTTTGCAGAGTTTTGACCCTTCTGCTCTGCTGCTTATCTTCTACAGTCTGTACATGTATATATATTGTAAATACTTTTATAATCATTTAGTTATTTTTATTCGAGTTTTATGCCACTCTCTTTAGTTTGTAGCTGATATTTATATGTTAGCATTGTTGTCTTTGAATTAATTTTGTTTGTATATTCCTGATTTTGATTAATATCAATATACAATTTTTATAAATAAAAAAGTAATTAAAACAAATAAAATATTTTTTATTATAAATATTATTCCAATTAATGTATACAAAGTTGGAGGATAATATATGGTGCAAAATCTCTAAGGCATCTCAAATGCCCAAATGCCCAAGCCTATGAGTAAATAACTAAGGTTTGATCCTTAGTGTCTAGTTTATATATGGTTATAGCATATGGTCATCAATATATTACTTAAGTTGATATTTCACTTTAAAATTTTTAAGTTCAACAATGTCACTTAAAAAAATAATAATATTTTCATTTAACAACTAAATTGTTTATACTGCATCAAGGTTATCGGGATGCGGGCGTGGCAGGAATCGCGAGTGCAGACATAGATACAGCTCCTGTTAAAAATAGAGTTCACGGGATGCAGATGCGGCAGGAATCGCGAGTGCGGACATAGATACAACCCCTCTTAAAAATAGAGTTTGCTAAGTGCAGATGTGGCAAGTTTTTGATTAGAATATATATATATATATATATATATATATATATTATCAAAATAATAAAAAAATAAAATAAATATGTGCATTGCGAAATAATTAAATAAATGATAAATCATATACATTGTGAAATATAATTAATCATTCATACAAATTGCAAAATAAATAGTTAAATATGACATCATAAAAACATATTGATATATGATATTTCATATTTATGTACAAAATGATAGAATGTCAAGTCATAAAGAATCAAGAGATAACAATATACTATATAGTAATGGACATGTAGAATAAAAAAAACATCAAATATCTGAATTTTGACTCTCATTCGTTATATTTCTCATCATCATCTTCTAAGCCCTCTTCCTGTGGATTTGGTGGTGCTAGATCTGTAAAGCCATCACACCTACTCTCATCTCTGGTGTCATTAGGAACTGCATCCCAACGTGCAAAAGGCCCCTCTGTATAACCCTTGTCCCTATGATACATGAGTCGAAGAGTACTATGGACATACACGAGGTTCTCTACCCTACTCGCCTCTAATCGACCTCTCCTCGCTGAATGGATAAATTCATATGTATTCCAATTCCTCTCACAAGTTGAGGAACTGGCCACCTAAGACAACAAACAACATACTAGTCGCTGCAACTGTGGTGTCCCATGTCCGTGCAATGTCCACCAAAATATGGGGTTCTTCAGACTAAGGTCTTAATAGACTGAAATGTACCCCGTACACAAACAAAATATGCAAACTAGTCTCTAATCTCTGTTGTCTCCTGTCCAATGCCATATATGTCCTTGACTGCCTGTAGAAACCCTGCAGTCACCTCTAGATCCTGATTTGGTGCCCTCTTCCTTGTTTTTTCTGCATCATACCACTTTGGGTTAAGAGCATAAGTTGCCATGTGAAGTGGTGAATTGAGGGCATTCCACCTCCGATGAATGATGATCTGTAACTGAGGGTATTCTTTAAATTTTTTTAATAATTTTTTAGCGAGTATGGGTTGGGTGTACCTGTGCCACCTTAAAAAAAATAATAATAACAAACATTTTTTTCCTATGTTAATGCCCAAATTGGGCTGTGTTCGGCTGGGTGAACCCTTACTACCACAGGGTTCAGCCTTACTGACAAGATTCGGTCAAAGTTGAATCCTGACTGACAGGGTTCAGATAGGATTCGGCCCAGCCATACCCGATCGTAAACTCACGAACACGGTGCGAATGTGGGTGCGAGTTTGCACACCCAACCAAGTGAATGCGAGAACCCAACCAAGTGGATGCGAGAATCCGGTTACACTCTAATACACCTTTGTAGGGGATCTTGCTTAGTGTCTCAATAAGAATCAAGGAAACTCTCCGGAATAAGTTTTATGTTTAATATAAGTATACGTCACACTAGAAGTATTTAAATAAACTTAGTTATGCTATTAATTGTTTAAATTAACTAAGCTAAATTGTCTAGTAGGGATATTTAAATTTGTAGGGGATATTTAAAAAAGCCATTCCATAGCGTGATTTTTGCTATGGGCCATAGCTGGGAATGTATTAAAACATTTTGAATAACAAATTTAAAAAATTTATATATTATATTTTATATTTAGGGAAAAATGTATGCTTCAATAGGTTTAGTCGCACGGATTGATAACTTTTATATAGGAAATTATAGGGACTGATATATAGTAAGTTCTGTTTGAGGATTATATACGTTATCTTGCAGATCCATGATAGGAATGCAACATATGGTTATAAATAATTGAAGATTGAGTGGTTTTACATTTAAATTTTATTTGTATTATATATATATATATATATATATATATAAATAAATAAATAAAGTTTATTATCTTGTTATTTAATTTATGTTAAGTGTTAATATTTAATTGAATGATATAACTTCAATTTTTTAAAATGAGAGTTTAATATAGAAATTAAGGTTTAAATTTTATTAGAAGGCATAATAGTATTATGGTTTTTTTAAATATTAATATTATGGTTATATAATAGAGATAGAACATGTTTTAATCTGTGTATAATAAAATTAAAATTAAAATCAGAGTAAATAAAAATGTATAAATATATGTTTTATTATTGATAATAAGACAAATGGTAGTATTTTGTTTTTATTTGTTTTTTCTTTAAGGTGTTTGGCTCTCTTTTTCATTTCCACCAGCACTCTCATATTCACCAATCTCTTTTATGTTTCCATGTTGTTGATAATAGACTTATCTTCTATTAACTTATGCTGTCTTGGTAAAAAGAAGCAAAAAGAGTATCCTCATAAACACTTTTTTCTTTATGTAGCCCAGGAATTCTAAAGTGTAAGGATGCTCCGCCAACTAATTACTTTTTTACATTATAAAAATCCTAAATTTTATCTTGGAAACCATAACATGTAAGGATGATCTTTCATAGTAATTACTTTCTTATGTTAATATGAAAACCCTAAATTTCCATGCATATCCTCCATACTTATTTTTTTATTATGTTGTTTTTAAACCTTAAAATATTAGGGTTAAGTTCTACACTTCTTACACTTTTATTGTAAGAAGACAGTGTTCTACTACTTGAGGAAAATGAGCATGCTTTATTTGGATTAATCTTGACCTTTTATACATTTTTTATTTAAAAAATGCTTTTACAGTGTTCTTCACACCTTTAATTCCTTCTAAATTTGAGCTTGCTTATTGTACTTCTCCATCCAAGCTTGTGTGTTTCTTTGTTTCTTCTAATAGTTCATTCAAATAAAATGTAATGGCCTTTTCGATCTAATGATGTAGTGGGGTTTTCTTTACCATTAGGAGTGAAAAATACTTGGTCTAATCCAATTTCTTTGACTTATTTCATCTTCAAGTTTGTATCATACCCCAAAAGTTTCTTTCTATATAGTTTACACTTTACAATCTCTTATTATATGTTCTATTTCATTACATGTATAGTGTCAAAATGCAATGTTTTCATAATCCACTTATTGGTCTCATTTTCTTCATTCATATTTAATCTTAATGTATAACATACCCAAGCATATACAACATGTATTTTTTCCTTAGTATTTGGTCCCTCTTAGATGAACTCTCTTAGAGTTTTACCAATATTTTTTAAAATAGCTTTATTGGCAAGCTAGTATGAAAATCTAAGAGGCTAACCCACATTGGAAGTCTTTTAATAGTTTTTGTCTCCACAAAAAATAAATTCAGTCCATGATCATAAATACGGTGCACCTTACTCCTAAACCATGGGTTGCCACTCATTATTTATTTATAATTTTGGAATTGAAAAAAATGATGAGGAAAAATCCTTTTGAACGAAAAACTCATGAAATACTTTTCCATCTGCACTTTCACTTGGTTCATTTTTTAATCTCTAAAGAACATAGTCAATATCCATAGAACTTTTGTATTAACGCTCTATTTTTAATAACTATTATATCAATGCTCGATCATCTCATTCTTGATAATAACTATTGGTGTAATTTTTGCTATCTACATAGCATTTATCATAGATTTACTCTTCTCTTATCCCCAACTAGGGCACTATACTTCCATCTTGGGCATTCTTACTTCTAGTTAGGATTTATTCATCTTTACCTTTATGTCCAACTATCATCGTGCCCTCTATTTATTCACTATAACTGCTATTTGTTGTTGTTGTTGCATCTACTACTCTATCATAGTTCTTGAGTTTGACTCCACCTAGAATTTTTGTCTTCTTCCTCTCGTTGCATAGTTTGAAAATTATATGGTCAACAAACAATTAACCGATCCAAAATGCCAAGAAAATATCTCAAGATCCTCAAAATTGGAATACCAACTTCTTTTCCTCGAACTTCTTCATCATGTCCATATTCTTGTGCTTGATGACTACCTCATGCTTGTGGTCCAATGCTTTTATTATTGGAAGGAATGATAAGGATTACAAGGTATTAATTGAAAAGAGTAAGAACGAAATAATATAAACAATATAAACTATTAGTCTTCTAGAAAATCACATTTTGAAAATAAAAGCACATGTTGTAAAACGTGGTAATAACCACCTCCTAACTACCTTCTAGAAAGGTAGGCACATTTAATAAGATTGACCTAGTATATTTTAACCTCAAAGGCGGTTTGTAAAGGCATATGATGCCTATAAATACGTTTTGGTGATCAATGGAAATGAATTTGGTTGGAATCAATCCTATTCCATATCAGAAATCTTCCTTATTAATGAATGACTCTACCATGATAAGATAACACACACAAGTTAAAACTGGTAGAAGCTAATATAATTTTGTGCCATTAGACATAGACAAACTGAAAAGCCAAAATAAGGATTAAATTCAAATGACACTTAAATTGACATATGATAAAGATCTTGGTCGAGTCTACAACAAAAAAAGAAAAAAAAAAGTAGAACAAAATTGTTGTGTTGTCATGTAATAAAATAATTATATATAATGAAAATAAAATCATCAAACATAATATCTAACAAGAGCTAAATTCCTAAAATTTTGAAATAAAATGCATATTAAAGGCATGAAGCTATGATATACTATCTTGATAAAGAATTTTCTCAAAATGTCTATTAATGCTATGATATTCTAAAATAGAATGTACACACCTTAGTTTATTAAGAGGATAGCCTACCCCAAATAATTAAGCATTATGAAACTAGTACCAATAAAAAAACTATAGCTTCATTCTTACAAAATCTCAACATTGAAATTCTTATCAAAAGGGTGGCCCTTCCACTTAAATTCTCAAATGAAAATGGATGCAAAAATTTTGAGAAGACTGTGTGAGCTTCTTGAGAATTTATTTTTGGAAATAAATTATCAATAGGGATCTATAAAACATAGAATGAATATAATTTTAGTTGCTTGGTAAATATATGTAAAAAATAATATAAATATACAAATAAAACTAGAATTTCCTTCATATTTTTTAATAAGACCTCTTATTTATCGTTGTTAATCTAACCATTCTCTTTCTATTGTTGTATAGGTTATTTATAAATAAATTTGAAGTTGGGCTTATCTAATAATAGGTAATCCTTTATTTATCCTTGTCAGGACATCTAGGTTGTTATGGCTTTCACCTCTCATCAAGGAGATCCATGTTCAAACCATAGGGAGGATGGCTCTTGTTGTGTCTCTAATTGTATTTCCCACTATATTTCAACAATAAAAAAATATTTATGAAAAGAAAAACAATCCTTTGTTTTGTGGTTTAGGTATTCGACTCAAATCCATGTATTTGAACAATGACATAAACCCTTGTTTTTTGACATGATGGTTATTGACTTGGATAAGTGGTTAATTCTTTTGCCTACTTAATACATGGAGTTTCCTAACTTGAGTTCAAATCTATTAAATGGTGATGAGGAAGATGAAGGATACATATTTATTATTCCACAATTTATACAAGTTACTAAGTTTACCATTTATAAGAATGAGTGGATATCTTAAAGATGTTTTGAAACATCATAGAATGAATATAGATAACTTTTTAGTTGTGGGAATAATATTGAGGTGGGTTTCTATTGAAAAAAAAAAGAAAAACTTATTTATGTCCTATATTTTTTATTTTCTTTTTCCTCCTATGAATCTTGAAAGATCTACCAAGAACAATTTTAAAAAATATTTCATTCATTGAAATTTTATAGGTTTTGATGTAAATATGGTTTAACTTGCTTTCATTTATTTAATTCTTGATACTGATACCAAGTTTCAACCACTAAACCAACTAATAAGCATTTGTATGGAATAAAAAATCTCAAAAAACTAAGCTATCTTGATAAATGAGGAGAAGATCTTTTGGAAAGAATAAATTTCTTGGTTAGTTAAGAAAAGACCCATAAAGTATTTTTCATAAATTATGAAAAGTTACTAATGCTTAAGTTTGAAAAAAATAAGCACCAAAATTATTTGGTTTTATTTTGAAAATGAATTATTTTATATTATAAGGCTTTGAAGTGTTGTAAACCCAACTTTTTACCATATAATAACAAGTCAAAACTGAAAATTTTATACAAGTTACATATGGAATCTCTTGTATCCATTGTAATAACTATATTTGCATAAAGAAAAAGAATTGAGATTTTTTTAATTGGTTTTATGGAATTTGAATGGTTCTTGTATTATATCATGGTCCTATCATCTTGGGTTTTTAAGTTGCCTCGTTTTAAAAGTTTCAATCACTATATTAGGATTTAAACTTGTATGCTTTTTAGAATTACATCTTATTTATGTTGTTTTTTAAAGTAGGATTTTAAAAGGGTTGTCCTTTTTCTATTACATCAACTTTACCACAGAGATATATAGTCTATTTGGTATCGTGTAGATTTCAACCTTGGTGAGATTTGTGTCATTCATTTGTCTCAGTCGTTGAACCATGGTCCAATTGGTAAAAAAATAGGAATCTTGGGTGTGCAGGTATTGGTGTTGTTGGGAGAGATAGTAGTGGTGCAATTCTTTTCATTTTCTCATGTTATAAGGGGAAGCAAACTAATAATTATATGGAGGTCCTTGCTATTCGTTTTGTTTTGTAAAAAGGTTATGTTCTTGGATGGCAGAAGATAATCTATGGGTCGAACTCTCAAATTATTATTAATCCGTTGAAGACTCATAATCTTTCTAATATTCATTGGTAGTTGGCATTAGTGGCTCGGCAGATCATTCAAATTTGTTGGCATTTGGAGTTTATTTCCTTTGTTCATATTCTGAGGGAATTGAATAGTGTGGTTGATTACTTGGCAAAATGGGCTTCTAAGTTTTAGGAAGACTGGAATGTTAGGGAATGGGATCAACTCCCATTGGATTGTTCTCGTCATCTTGCTAATTTGCTTGTTGTGGATATGCCTAGTTGAGGTTGTTGTTTGTTCGGTATCTTTTGGTCGGATGCTCGGTGGTTTTGGGGTCTCTTTCTTCTGGCCCTTATAAGGGTTATTGTTTTGGGATTCTCTGTTTCTTGTATGGTTTTATTGATTCAATAAATTCTTACCAGCATAAAAAAAAAATGTTTTGGTCCCTTGTATAGCAATTTATTTGGTGTCGTGTAGATTTCAACCTTGGTGTGAGTTGTGTCATTCGTCTATCTCAACTGTTGAACCATGATCCAATTGGAAAAAAAATAGGATGAATAATTAGTTTTTGAAAGGGATTTGGTCCCTTGTATAGTGGTTTGACCAATAATCTCTTGGATGAAAACTCAAAGATATACCACTACGGTATCTTTTTACGTTTGATTAAAAAAACTAACATTATCTAATAATACACTATGAAGATAATTTTTGGGTCTATTTGAATATCATTTTATTTATTATTTATTATAAAAATAACTACTTTTGTAAGGGAAAGATCATTGTACAATAATACGAAGAAAATAATTGCTTATTACAATAACTTATGAGCTTTAAAAAGTCACACATAAAAACCAATAAAAAAGTAACAAAAAATAGTTGTAAAATTTAGAATATATTAATGATTAATTAAGATAATTATTTTATATTTTATAAATGAAATAATAATAAAAACTAAAATAAGATATATTCTTAAATTGATTACATAAGATTAGGATTGAAAAAGGCATCACTCTTACTATGGTATTTTAATAAATTATATAGTGGTTTTATATGACAAGACTTGAACGTAGGTTTTAATATTAAAATTATATATATTTTTTGAAAAATAATTTGAAAAAACTTGTATTAAAACAAAGATCATTTACAAGTTGGGATGATACTTCTCCCAGCCTTAGCCAAAGAGAACACATGTTTACAACAATATTTGCATTGAAGCCAAATCTCTTAAACCATATTTCTACAATGGTTGTTCACATGTTTACAACTATAAAAGAAGATCTACATTAGAGCACAAATCTCCTAAACCATATTTCTGGAATGGTTGTCTAAATTAGCTAAACACTAGATTTTCTCACCAACCTGCCTAATCATCTCATCCTCAATAGCCATGTCACTGTGCCACTGAACCCCTACCTTTTTCTTAGCGCCCATCTTAGCTAGGAAGTCTACCACTTTATTTAGATCTCTACTCACATAAACTGGAATCACATCATCTAATTCTCTCCACAATTCCTTAATTTGAGTGACAAGAATCCTCAATCTCCATGTCTTCAAAGCAAAGTTCCTCATGCAATCTAGAGCTCCAACCATTATTTGAGAATCTGATTCTAGGATTATCCTCCTGTAACCTCACTTTACTGCCCAAATAGAAGCAGATTTGATAACTAAGGCTTTCACTTCATTTTTTGTGGCTCTTTCCAAGCCTTGCAGTTCCCAATTGAGCATTGTTCCAACATGATTATGGAAAACCACTCCAATTCTACCTCTACCTGGATTACCTTTTGCAGCTCCATCAATATTAATTATAATCCAACCTTCTGGGGGTAGTTTCCAACTAGCTTTGTCCAACCCCTCTTGCACTTCACCTTCCTTCTCCATTACCCCTATAACAACCTAAGTTTCCTCTTTAGCATACACTACCACATTTTTTGTGACTTTGCTCCAAATGACTTGCCAAACTCCATCTAAAGAAGAAAAGTTTTCTTTAAAAATTTTGCCATTTCTCTCCAACCACACTTGCCACCAAATGAATTTTAATCCAATCTCCAAACCAATACAAAGAGCTTTAGATTTAAATCTACCCCTCTTCCATCTTTCCCAAATATTAATCCAATTCAAATCACCATTAACTCGAATTTTATAATATAAAAACCATCTCTCCTAGATCTAGTGCGTGAATGGGCACTCAAACATCAAGTGATCAGTTGTTTCCTCACTCTTGTAGCATAAAACACATTGAGATGGACCAATGATTCCCCTACATATGAGATTATAAAAATTAAGAATTCCATTATGCATGAACTGCTAGGCAAAAAATTTTACTTTCGGCCAACCCTTTCCTCAACTTGATATGCATGAGGAGGAGGCTCTAGAAGGATCTTATCATATCCATCCTTCACTGTGTAGACACCAAGGCTACCATAGCCCCAAGCTAATTCATCCTCCTCATATCTACCTATGAGAAATATTTCTACCAAGATTTTAGTCATGATGGATGTCAAATCTAGAGGGATTGAAATTGGCCACTCATCCAACTTCTTAAACTGCTTAAACCTATAATCCTCTAGCTGACTAGTGTTGAAATAAATTTCAATTTGGACCCAACCCCTGGTTTCCATGGTTGTTTTTATTGGTTGCAGTTCAAGAAATTCAACAATGATAGGTGGGTATTGATCCCATGAATCTGTCCAAAATTGTGTCTTCTCCCCTCTCCCTAATTTCCAAAATAATCCATATTTTACTACTTGAGATCCTAATTTAAGAGCTTGCCACATTAAGGATCCATTACCATCCAAAGGGAAATGAACCACCTTATTTGGATTTACCTGTCCCAAATATTTACTAGTTAATATTCTATTGAATAAAGGAGTTGGTTGGGAAATACACCTCTAGTAAAGCTTTCCAACCAAAGATTTATTATTTAACTTTGATCTTCTTAGTCCTAAACCTCCTTTTATCTTAGGTTGGCTTACTTTCTCCCAATCTACTAAGGCTCATTTCCTCTCTTATTTTACTCCTACCCATAAAAATTTTCTAGCCATCTTGTCCAACTCTTTCTATATGGTATGTGGGGCGGCAAGGATAGAAAATTTATAAATTGGAATGGCCTGAATGATTGACTATAAAAACGTTAATCCACCCCCATAGCTTAACCATTTGTGAGACCAATGCTTAATTCTTTCCTTGATACAGTCCAAAATATTCCTCTATATATCTATTTTTAGTTTTTTAAAATGCAAAGGGACCCCAAGTATACCACTGGTAGATAATTCCTTGTGAATCCCAAGATCTCTAAAATTTTATCTTGAAGCCTTTGATCAAGATTGAAAAAGACCACTTTGGATTTTTTATCATTGATGACTTGGTTTGTAGCCCTAAGGTAGACATTAAGTGTATCTCTAATTATTATTACTTCCCTGAAGCTGGCCACTCCCACCAATCCTGTGTCATTCACAAATTGTAGGTTCAAAACTTCCTCACCCATATTGATACATGTTAGCAAATCTTGTTGTCTTCTCCTCAAGATGAGTCTACCCAAGCCTTCAACTAGTATGAGAAAAAGATAGGGGGAACAATGATCTCCTTGACGAAGGCATCGAGTAGCTCCAAACAGTTGTGAGGGAAGACCCTTGATTAACATTGAGTATGTCGGAGTAGAAACACAACTCATGACCCATTCTATCCAATCTTGAGAGAAACCAAAGGTTGCCATCATATTTGACAAGAAGCTCCACTCCACCCTATCATAAGCCTTTGACATATCCAATTTTATGAACATTCCTCTATTACCAAATGTTTGCATTGAATGGATTGCCTCCTGAGCTAGAACCACACCATCTAAGATTTTCCTACCCTCTACAAAACCCCCTTGCTTCGAGGAGATAATGCTATGTAGAAGAGGTTTTAGCTGCTCAACCATTACCTTTGTGATTATTTTATATATGATATTGCATAAGTCAATAGGTCTATAATCTAAAATATGCACCCCCTCCTCTCATTTTGGAATTAAAGCAATGTAAGTATGATTTAATGATTTACGTATTCTTTTACTACCTTTGGACTCCTCTATATCAACCATTACATCCTCCTCCAATTTATCCTAGAAGGCCTAAAAAAACTCAATTGGAAAACCATATGGACTTGGTGTTTTTTCGATGCTCATTCCAAAGACTACATTCTTTAGTTCCTCTCTATCAATTGGTTTAAGTAGGGCCTAATTTTCTTCTTCAGAGATAATAGAGGGTATGACAACAAGAACTTCCTTTTGAGCCTCTTCATCTTGCACCATACTTTCCTTAAATAATTTAGAAAAATAATCCATTGAATGGAAATGCATACCTAGAATTGTATCAAAGTAGTGTCCATTCTCATCTTGAAGAGCTTCCATGTTGTTTGTCTGTCTCTTAGCACAGACAACCCGATGGAAAAATTTGGTATTTTTATCACCTTCTAATAACCAAGTGGTTTTTGCTCTCTGTTTCTAGTAGGTCTCTTCTTGGTTGTCAATGTCCTCAACCGCTTTACGCAATGCATCATCCTCTTCTTTGAGCTACTTTGTAATTGTTCCTTCCCTAAAGTGTTTTTGAACCTCATCCCATCTGGCCACCAATGGAGCTCTTTGGACCTGGAAGTTTGTCTTGTTAGCTCACCTCAATTGTTTCAGTAGATACATGACATAATAAAGTTTTTTGTTGAATCTAAAGATTGTTGTCCCATATGTTGGGTGGTCTTCTTCCCACCACTATGGAATTTTCTTTCGAAGTTCCTCTTTTTGTAACCAAAAGTTTTCAAATTTAAATGGTTTGCGATGCTGCACTGTCTTGATTCCCCCTTCCAACCAAATGGGAAAGTGATCTGAAATTGGACCCTCCAAAATCTGAAATTTTATATTCCATTTTACAAATGCCTCCTCTAAAACCAAAAAATAGTCTAACTTCACCTTCTTGCTATGTGGCTTCCTCCTCTTATTAGTCCAAGTATAGTTGGTTCCAAGACATTTAATATCCACCAAGTGTAATGTTTGGACTTGGGCAATCATAAGTCGATCCCTTGAGTCAAAAATTGGGGTTCCCCCTTCCTGATATCTAGAGGATAATTTAGCATTAAAATCCGCATAAATAATACAGTCTAACTCTTCTCTTGAGACTCTCATGTTATGCACAAATTTTCATTGATGCATCTGACCATCTAGGTTTTGAGCCCCATAAAAATTTATGATTAAAACATGTTCAGTTGTGACATTGTTCCTAAAATGTGATGTGAGAACACCCCTCCAAGCTATATTTTCTATTGCAATCCATTCAAGAGAGTTCCAAAAAGTAACTATCCCCCTTGAGACCCCTTGGGCAGCCACTTCCATATGACCATTAAAATTATATATTTTAACTTATAAAAAATTGGAGTTAATGGAGCACAATTGCTAGGTACCCAAAAGAGGTACTTAATAAATTGATATTGTATTGAGCCATAAATGAATTATTGATTAATGTGAACTTGTTATGATGTAAAATGTAACTGATATTCATTAAAGAAGGTCATATGTCATTTTAGAAATAGGTAAGAGAATAATTGGTTTTATTTCAATAAAGAGCAATGTACGGTATTGTCCTACCTTGAGGGTATTAACAATCTTTATTTTATTGTGTGGATTGTTATTGTGGATGTATGTTTGATATTTTTGCATATTGGTGAATGATTTATGGTTATGATGAGGTTCACAACATTTGGTACGAGAGCAACAATTATGGTAAAGTGAGATTGTTTTTTAGAGTTTGGGCACATTTTTCAAAAGAAAAAAGTTACATTTTGTGAAAGCAAATAATTCTTTTAATCATTTTTAGTTTTGTGACTGCTTATTTGTTTTATTTTAAAATATTGAAAAGTAGAAGCACATCAAGGGCCACTATTCCCGTGAACTGAACTTGGGTCTCCACTAAGAGAGGCCAATACATTTTGCCATTGTAGTGTCCTTATTGGGATTGCTTATTTGTTAAATTTTGATAAATATGAAGAAAGTTATGATTGTTTGAAGTTGAATTATTTATGTTGTTTTTGACTGCGCATTTTTTTTTAAATCGTATTAAATTTATTAGTAGTTAATTTGAAAATATATTTGCACCAGTATGTAGATTATTTTGAATACTATAAAAACTAATCACTTTTGAAATTCAAATATGTATTGAGAGAGTTATAGTCGTTTGAAGTTGGGTTGTTGAAGCTATTTTTTGGCTACACAATATTTTTTCAAAAGAATAAAAAAATCATATTAAATTTTTTTACAATCATTTTTAGAATATTTTTGGACCAACATGTAGATTATTTTGAGTAATATAAAAACGAATGCTCACTTGTGAAATTTTTATAAGCATAGAGAGTTAAAAAATTTTGAAGTTGCGCTTTTGATGTTGTTTTTAAGGTTGCACAAAAAATTCATGCACAGGAATTTTTTTTTGTAAGTCTCAATCTAGGAAAGCAAATCAGTCGTTGTTTGTTTTATTTTGAAGAAA
The DNA here is from genome assembly GCA_028583015.1 of Wollemia nobilis. Classification (NCBI taxonomy): domain Eukaryota; kingdom Viridiplantae; phylum Streptophyta; class Pinopsida; order Araucariales; family Araucariaceae; genus Wollemia; species Wollemia nobilis. The sequence continues at coordinate 375,366 of JAQPPZ010002492.1, forward strand.
TTTGAAGTATTTACTTGTTTGAAGAAAGAAATGGATGAGATTTTCCACAAATAAAAATAATAATAATAATAATAAAAGAAAGAAATGGATGAGATCTCAAAAATGTTAATTTTTGAGAATTTCTAGTTATTTAAAACCCTAGTTGCTCTGAAAAATATGAAGTTGCCAATATTCAAGGATAATAGTGATGCTTGGGAATGGTGAAAATCTTCTAAATTTTTTTGGAGATGTGATCTTTAGATTTATTTACAAGTGAAATTTTTATCTTGGTTTATTGAGTTTTTAGTGCCCATAAACCTACATATACATGAGAAGAATTTGAAGTTTTATTTTTAAGCAAATGGGAATCAAAAGAAAAGGATAATAGTGTGCAGGCTAAGGCAACTACAACTTTTGTGTCAGGGCTAAATAGTGGTTAAAAATATTTGTTTGAATGTACAAACTATCTTTTGTGAGTTCATGGTTGCATTCAAGAAAAAAAAATATTTTTTCCATTTACCTTAGTAGCAATTATATTTTTATCAATATGTCTTTGACTAAGAGGTTACAAGTTCAAGCAAAGAAAATCAAAGACATAGAACTTGAAGGTAAAAATGTTCAAATTTTGAAGATTTGAAACTTACCATTGATAAAATGTTTTACATTCAGATTTTCATATTATTGAGATGAATGATGCAAATATTATTCTTGGTTATCCTTCGTTGTATTCCTTATATACTATTAATTTAAATCTGCAAAAGAAGTTTATGAAACTATGATATAAGAAAAAAAGATAACATTGCAGGATATCTCTCAACATGAGCAGAGATCTAAAGAAAAACATGTAGCTAATACCAGAGAACAAATAGAAGAACATGAAATAGAATCTAAGGAGGCAATAACAAAAATTAGGGAAGAAGCAAAAGTAAGGGAAGAATTACAGGATGGGAGCATGACAAAAAAATACAAAATAGAGGAACAAAAGATTGAAGTGTTAAGGGCTAATGTTGGAGCATATTGCCATCCACATCATCATGAGAGGTAACAATTATGGAGACAAGGAAGAGGGCAACAAAGAAGTTATGATGGATATGAGGGCAACAACTCTAGATATTCAAGTGGCACAAGGACAACTTGGCAACATTGCAAACTACCACCAATCAATATTTCTCTTGGATGGAGGGATAATCAAGATTGGTACGAGTTGTCATCATTGCTTAAAAGATCATACTCTTTAGTTTCTTCTTATGTTTCAAGGACAAAACATTTTGTAAGGGGTGGAATGTTAGGTACCCAAGATAGGTACTTAATAATTTAATATTGTATTGAGGGATAAATGAATTATTGTCTAATGAGGACTTGTTATGATGTAAATATAATTATTATTCATTAAATAAGGCCACATGTCAATTTAGAAATATGTAAGAGAATAATATCATAGAATTGCATATGTAACCATGAGGGGATATTGTCATATCTTAAAACCTTATTTTATGATATAAAACTCTAGACTCGTCAATTACCCTAAAACTTATATACATATTTTAAAAATATTTTAATATCATAACCACTTTCTTTTTCAACTAAAGTCATAAGCTATATCAAATGACACTTTACATAATTAAATTCTATACATTTTCAACTTGTTAATAACCATCGAAATTTTTATTTACATGTAAAAATAAAAAATGTTTCAAAAAATGTTGATTCTTAAACATAATCCCTCTTCCCACTTTCCAAACCATCTTTAACTACTTGAAATCCTAATTTTAGAGCCTACCATGCTAGGGACCCATTACCATCCAAAGGGAAACAACTCACCTGATTAGGGTTCACCTACCCCAAATATTTAGTAATTAAAAATTTGATGAATAAAGAAGTTGGTTAAGAGATCAACCTCCAATAAAACGTTCCAACCAAAACTTTATTATTTAGCTCTTATCTCTTCAGATCCAAACCTCTCTTTATTTTGAACTTACTTACTTTAACCCATTATATTTATGTTCATTGAAGAACACAAACTTATAACAAGAGAAGGATGAAAAATATAATATAAATCTTTTGATTTTCTTTAACTCTTACACAAACTTTATTATTTAGCTCTATCTCTTCAGGTCCAAACATCCTTTACGACCAACGACTCTTACTATTTTTTTCAAAATATATAGCAAAATATTTAATGCAGCGCAAGTGCCGAGAAGTCAAGTCCCTTTGGGGCCAAGCATGCCACTAAATAGTCCCTAGTGTTTGGTTTACATGAAGTTATGGCATAAGGTATCACTCCACCTCAAATTGATAATTCATTCACAACTAAGCTTCGAATTCCGAGCTCATTATAAGAGTTTCATGACCACCTTGCAAAAGCTTGCAATGTCCTTAATATTCCCATCTAACAACTAAATTGCTTATAATGTACATTTGTGAGGATATTGCTTAGAGACTCAAGCAAGAATATTTTAGAGACTCAAGCAAGAATATTTTTTTATGGATTGCTTAATCTTGGACCGTTTGAACTCACATGAAGGAGAAGCATTAAGCATCGACATAAACTTGTATGACGCCACTATCCGTTAAAACAAAGAGAGTTGTCTATATAGTTTTTTTAAAGAAAAAGTTATATAATATTTTATTAACTATTGAAAGGGTTTAACTTATTTTTTTTTGTTTAAGTTATATTTTATAGAGATTTTTTTTTAAATTTAAATGATTTTTGGAATTTTATTATTGAAAGTATTCATTATAATTATATATAATAAAAATAATAGATATATTTAATAAAAATAACTTTTATTTTTATAAGGAATCATGGTTCCCTTGTACTGAGTTTGAACTTAAGTATCCTTACATAAAAAAACTCAAAAGACAAACCATTATGGTATCCCTCAAGGGCCACAAATCTTGAGTTGAAAACATGAGTTTTTATAAGGAGTCCCAATCTCCTCATACAAGGTTTGAACTTGGACCTCTTAAATAAAAATCCAAAGATATACCACTAAGATATCACAAACATCAAATAAATTTAATTTTGTATTATGGTTATCCCACAATATCATAAAAATATTACTTTTTCCTACACCTTTTAAAATAATTTAATTAAAAATTAAATAATATAATTAATTTTAAAATTTATAATAATAGCTTAAATTCAATAGTGTCTTTAATATTTTATATTATAATTTATCGTGTGATCTCGCTTTGTATTCGTAATTTTCTCCTTGATTTTGATTTTATTTTCCATTGCGTCATCTCGTAAGCATCGTCCACAAATGGTAGAAAAACCTTAAAAAGCTTTTAACAAAGATGCTCGTTGAAAGGTTTATATTCTCATTATCATGATAGTTGATATGTCATTAGAAAATGAAAATTCTAAGGGTGAGTTGATTTTGCAGTTTTTTTATACTAATTAAATATTATCTTTCGGGTAAAAAGAAAGGAATATTGGTACTGCTATATCACAATCACAATTGAAGGCAGAAGTCAAATATTCAAACCTTTATCCACGACTTCATGTTTGTATACATTAATAAAAAAACTTACCGTGGTAGTACATATAAAGTGTAATAAGGACGTACTCTTTGAAGTGGATATTTTTTTTTTTTTTTTTTTTTGTTTGGGGGGGATGGAACAGTTGTTTAATGTCACTTCTCCGTGTTGCTCCAAGTTTGTTTTTAACCACACATCCGGAAAATATCATCTTAGATTATGTTTGATTTTTCAACCAAGCCTTCGACTTATGGTTATTAAATGATTTTTAATAGTTTAAAAATTTTCTCTTCAATTTTTTCTTTTTTAATTTTATTTAGTTAGTGTGAGAAATTCCTATAATCAACGTATAAGGTTAAACAAAGCTAAACATTTTTTTTTAACCATTACCCCTTGTAAAATCTAGAGCTATGCTTATCAATAGAAAATTTAACACACACCCACCCCCTCATACATTCGCCCACGTTGCGGTTTGAACCTTAAACCTCCTAAAGAAGAGCCAAAGACTTGTTCATATCATTAATAACAAAAGCAGGTTTAAAACAATAAACAAACTAATTTTATTTTTTTTGTTATATAGGAGAGTTGGTCACAACCACACTATTTTTAGTAACTGAGAAGTGCATGGTTCAAACCAAAGGGGTTGCTCCCACAAAACCTATTCCACCTTGTTATTGTTGACACAACATGAAGGGGACCACCGGTCATTCACGATTCATATTGTCATCGTCAGTCTGCACACGCACTTAGAGGATTCTGATCAGACTACTACCTTTGCAAACAAGCTTCCCCCGAGGTTTGAACCTCGGTGTCTTCTTGGTAAGTGTATGGCTAGACAAGCACTTACCAATCCACCTAGCCCTCGAGCGCAAACAAACTACTTTTTTATTAGTTCATTGTGTGAATAATGAGCAAACATGAACTAGAGTAAGTAGGAGGCGTGAGAAGGAAGTAGGAAGTAGAAATCAAAGCGCAATCAAGAAGCAAGTACCACTTCTTGTTCAAGATCTTAGAAGAAAGTTAAAAACTAAAATATTTATGTGAAGAAAATCTAGGTAACATGGAAAGGAAGTCATTTTAGAAGTCCTTACTGAAAGTAAAGATGTCTTAGTTGGAAGTATAGATGTCCTAGTTAGTGATAATAGGAAGAGTGAATCTATGATAAACCTTGTCTAGGTAGCAGATACTATGCTAAAAGTGATTATCAAAGATGAGATGGTTAAGAATGATATAATGGTTCTTAAATTCAGAGGGTTAATATGTAAGTTCCATGGATACTGACCAAGTTTTTGTGAGATTCAAAATTGGATCAAGTGGAAGTGGGGATTGGACTCAAATTACTCCATGACTTTTCTTCTAAAAGGATTTTTCCTCATTATCTTCTTCAATTCATAAATAAGGGATAAAATAATGTATGTAGGCCATTGGTTTAGGGGTAAAGATGCATTATATTAAAGACCATGGAATGATAATTTTTTTATCGAGACAAAGACTAATAAAAGGCTTTTGATGTGGTTAGGCTTTCTAGGCTTCCTTATCAACTCATCAATAATAGATTTTGAAGAATATCGGTGATACTCTAGGTGAATTCGTCCAAGAGAGACCAACAACTAAGGAGAGAATACATGTTGTATACCCTCAAATATGTGTTGCCATGGAGATTTCAAAACCTTTACCACAGTCTATTAGAATAAATTTGAATCAAGAGAATGGGATCAATAAGTGGAGTATGATAACATTACATTCTGAAGTTATAAATACCATGAAATTGAACACATGGCAAGAGACTATAAAGTGAAAATGATGGAGAAAGAAATAAAAAAATTTAGGCATGAGGGTAACTTCACTATGAAACAAGATCATATCATAGGAGAAGCTAGGTCAAATCAAGGATTTTTCACTCCTAAGAAAGTGGCAAGAAATACCCCTCTACATTATTAGACGAAAAAGACCATTATAGTTCACTCTAATCAACCATATAAAGAAAAATGACATGATGGACGAGGAAGTACAATATGCAAGTTAAATATAGGAGTCCAAGGTGTGAAGGAATATAGGAAGGCAAACTTTAAAACAAAGAAATATGGGAGGTGAATTTTAAAGCAAATTAGGTGAAGGAGGTCAAGCTTAATTCATTTAAATCATCTTCATTTTTCTCAAGGAATATAAAATCTTCTCCTTACAATAAAAATGAATGTAGTAGAGAGTGTATTCATTCCACTTTAGGGTTTCAAGAGCATCACAATAAAGATCATTGGAGGATATCCAAGGAAATTTTGGGAATTCTAGGGCAACGTAAGAAAGTAATGACTATTGAGGATCATATGTGCACTTTAGGGTTTTTAAGGAAACCTAAAGAAGAATGTGTTAATGGGGTCATTCCTTGCATTTTAGATTTTTTGGGGCAACATAAATCTTTTGACGATAAGTCTCATTATGAATAATATGGAAAAATAGAAGAGATTGATGAAGACGAGTGTGTTGGTGGGAATGGAAAAAGAAGAGGAGGGTCATCAAAGCATGAACAAAGAGAAAACAAATTCAAAAGAAAATCAATTTGGGAAGCAAAATAAAATTATCACAAGTGTTAACAAGAAGTGGCGCTAGAGAATGTAATATTAGGGGCTGGAAAACTAGCGGGAAATTTTCTGAGCAGGCGACAGGCGATGTTCTAGGGTTTGTGGAGCGAAGGAAAATCCAGGGCATCAGGTGGGTTGTCGTAGTGTTTTGCTAGTTACTGTGGATCTGAAGGAACGTCTGCTGCCCCAGGAGGGCCCAATGGGGTCTCCTCCAGACCCTCTCTGGGAGAAAGAGCTCTTACGTTGAATTGCTAAAAGAAAATTCTTAGTCTTCTAATGGCGAAGCTCAGAGAAATACTCTTCATACACTCTTCAAGAACGCTGGCAAGAGTTCAACAACACATCGAGTTAATGGATGCCTCCCACAATCCGCCTCAAGACCCAAGATTGTCATCGAACCAAAGATGGTCGAAGACACAATCATATATAGAGCTAACCATGATCTGATTTGTAAATTCATGGGTATCCAACCTACCCTGAATTTCTTGCATACCTGGGTCAGACAGAACTGGGAGCCTCATGGTGAGTACTCCTTATGGTTTATTAGTAACGGGTATTTCATTGTTAGTTTTTCTTCTCTAGCCGATAGAAACAGGGCGTTTGAGTCAAAGAAGAGGAACCACGGTCCGACAGGGTTATTTGTTCAACCCTGGAGAGTGGGTTTCGATCCTCGTATTGAACCCACGATTGTCCCGATTTGGATCCGGTTGTACGCTCTTCCAATGGATTTTTGGGGGGAGTAGGTTCTGGAAATGATCGGTAACTCCCTCGGTAGGCACCTGGGCGTCTCCAAGGACACCATAGAAGGTAACACAGCTGTCTTTGCAAGAATTTGTGTGGAAATGGATATTAGCCAGCCTCTACCGACAGAGGTGGAACTTGAACTGGCGGGAATATCTTGGATCCAACAGTTAGATTATGAGGCTCTGCCTTTTAGATGCAGAGTTTGCCACAAACATGGGCATTTGGCCCGATTTTGTCCAAATATTTTGAACACAAAAACGGAGGCCCCGCTTGAAGTGCCAAATCGCCCCAGAGAGGGTAAGAATACTCTTGCCAAGGAACCATCCAATACTCCTCAGGGTAATTATGTTCAGAAAGATGGCTTTGAACAGGCCAAAAGAAGGAGAAAGCAAAAGAAAAATGGTAAGGAGCAATCACAACTCAAGCCAGCCAATCGATATGAAATTTTTAAGACACTAGTGGATCAAGAGGATCAAGTCATGGAAGGTGTGGATGGGAATATTGAGGACAATAACATTGTAGACACCAAAATCCAGCCACTTGTAAGTCATCTATACCTTCCTGTCAGCCACGTGTTAGTCATCCATCCTTCCCGCCATTATTTGGCCCAAATCCACACTTTCCCACCATTATTTGGCCCAATTTCACCTTTCCCGCCATTTTTCATCTCCAAATTTATTTAAATTAATATATATATATATATATATATATATATATTTTAATATTTTAATATATTTTAATATATATATATATATAAATATAGTTTAAGTGATTTAATCTGAGTCGTCCATCCTTCATTTAATCTCATCCGTCCATCTATCTTAATCCGTTTCACAACCTAGATTTATTCTCTACCCTTGGATCCACTTTAATCTTAGCCACACGTTTAAAGTGTCATTAAAACCCTAAAGTGTGTCGTAAGAGTAGATTATAAATTGAGTCATCTTGATGGCTCAAACCCTATCTCTTCGGCTAAACCTACTTATCTTCCCTATCTAAGTTTGGAGTTTGCTATTGTTGTTAATCCTGAGTCTTCTGAGTCTTCTGCGGCCCTAAGTCTGAACTAAACCCTTTCGCCGCATCCATCGCCATCCCTTCTGCAGCACTCTTTCTGCAGAATCCCTCATCCTTGTCGCCAGCGCTGTCGGGCGTTTACCCGCAGCCGCAGACACAACCGACATCTACAACCCCTATCCAGAAGCATGCGGGCGCTCAGCGGATTCCTCGAGATCGCACCAGGGTGCCTTCTGCAGCCGATCTGACAGTCACATCACTTCCAGGTGCCGCCTGGTCTCGTCGCGTTAACAGGAAAAGGTATAGATTCGTCTAAAGCAAGTAATCTTTCTTTATGTATTAATCTGCTATTAAATTTTGCATTTTGTTTTATTTCATTTCATAAATCTAGGGTTTTAGATTGTTTCTGAGGGCTCACATAGTGGAGCCCTCTTATTAGTTTCTAACTCTTTGGTAATTTTAATGTGTGCAGGATTCTAATGGTAGATCTGATTTGTTGATAGCAGCTACTTAAGCTGGAGTGGTTCGAGCCAAATGATACAACGAAGCCCACTCATTCTGTTGAGGTTAAGGATACATCTTCGGAGACGCCACCACATTGTGCCGCCTAGGGTTTCGGAGAACCCTAGCACAAATTGTAACTTTGTATCACGAAAAGGGTTACAGGCCCTGTTGTACTTAAAAGGAGTTTTTAAACTCCATTGATTAATAAAAATCATTCATTTTGTACAATTGTTCTGCATTCCTTTATTGTGATTTCTTTATTTTTGTTTGGCGTTGTATCTTTAATCTACAATGGCGATCATTGATATGCAGAGATGAAAGATGCATGAAAGAGTCCAGAACTCAGAGATGCTCCTAGTGACTGTATGGATAATTCCTGAGACCTAGTAGGAGCCCTAGACCTAGTGGTGTGCCTAGACTCACTACGCCTAGAGACAGAGGAGGATGGAGGATCAGGAAACACAATGTGATGCCTAAACAATGTGTCCTCCAGAGCCTCAATGTAACGAGTCCTAGACCTAAGCCTAGCTATGTCTATCACGTGCCGTCGCTCCCGCTCCGCTAGCTCTGCCTGGAGTCTCGTCACCCTATCATCCTGGGGCACCCTGGTTGCTCCATCCAAGTCCGCCTACAGCTGGGCCATCCTCTCCTCCTGAGCAGCTAACAGGGCATTCCGCTTTGCCGCCTGCTGCTCCAACTGAGCTATCCTCTCATCCTGGGCAGCTAGCATAGCATCGCGCTCTGCTATCTACTGTTGTAGTTGTGCCAGCTCGTTCTTGTGCCCGCTAGGGGGTACCTCCCTAGCCTCTCCTACAACCTCTCCTAGGCCCTCTCCGCCATCCTCCCCATCATCTCCGCTCCCCGGAGCCTGTCGCGCCATCTTCCCCTTTTGCCTTCGACTGTCAGATCGAAGGCGGGGACCCTCCCTGCGCTTGGGAACCTCCGCGGTTCCCTCGCCCTCTCCAGCCCCAACCTCGGGCTCTCCGGCTCCACCAGCCACCAATGGTGGCTCCCACCTCGGCTCTACGGCCATCCATGCTGCATACTCAGCTGTCATCTCGACGTCGTCCACGTCGGGGATCTCCATGTCCTCATCGTCCTCTGTCGCCTCCCTCCACGGCTCGGCACACGATAAATCCCCCTCTGATCTGTGCCTTCGATAGCGCACTGGCTCACCGAGGACATCCTGCCTCAATCCGACCTGGTGAAGTACTCGAGACATCTATATGTACTCCGCCTCGCCGTGGCTCCGCCCCACTACCCATATGGCCTGTCGCACCTGTCTCAGGTGCTCTCCATCCTCGATCCACCTCGCCTCCCGCCAGGGCCTCCAAATGACTTGGACATCTGTCAAGTCTACCCATAGTCTCCTATACCATTGCCCCGATCTCACGGGGCGGCTCGGCTGTCTCTCCTTCGCCACTGGTCATCTCCTACCATAATCCTGGCTCACGTCCCAGTGAGCCCATGGCAACCCCTCCGGTCGGGCCACTCTGAAGTGCTCCCAGCCCCAGCACTGGAGCACCACACTGCAACCCAGGCCCTTCCGGCCCCGTCTTCGAACCTCATACAACTCCCAGTACACCTGCACCAATAAAGCGGGCACCCAGGCATACACTACCCTATTAGTGAGCATCTCGCTCACTACACCCATCAGGTTCCATGGGAACTCGCACCCGTGCTGTTCAGGGCCACAAGGTTGGCCAACACGAACATCGTCAGAGCCTCCACCGCTCCCAACTCCTTGGCCGTATACATGGCCAAGTATGGGATCCCCCCGCTCTCCGTCCGAATCTCCCTCCAGTCATCCCCAAACACCTTGGCCATCTTCGTGGCCCTATCTCATCCAACCTCCACCTGCGCCCCCTCCACGGGCACCTTGAGGATGCGGTATACATCCTCAAGCGTCACCGTCATCTCTCCAGTCGAGAGCTGGAACGTCCCCCGATCTAGATCCCACCTCTCGACCAAAGCTGAGAGGTACCCCTCATCCGCCCGAACTACCTCCAACCGGGCTGCCTCCGTTAGTCCCACCGTGATCGCCATTTGTAGATTAAAGATACAATTCCAAATAGAAATAAAGAAATCACAATAAAGGGTTACAGGCCCTGTTGTACTTAAAAGGAGTTTTTAAACTCCATTGATTAATAAAAATCATTCATTTTGTACAACTATTCTGCATTCCTTTATTGTGATTTCTTTATTTCTGTTTGGCGTTGTATCTTTAATCTACAAACATCCACACTCATGTTTCTCCTTCATCTCTCCCTGTCTTAGAACAGGTGATTGAGTCCACTGAGTTGCCGCAGCCAGAGAATGTAGGGGCACTGATAGTGCACTCCCAAGCGCAGCCAGTAATCAAGGATGTCAGCATGGGAATTGCACAAAAAAATAGAGAAAGGCCAGCCCTGGGGATATCTTAGGTAGAAAAAAGATCCAAAAATAGCAACTCTCAAGGAGCGGGCAGAAAATCAAATAAGGACCTGCTAGCAGTTCAAGGAGACAAGCTGATCAATGGAGGATCGGTGAGGACAATTGATTCTTACTGCTCTCAAGGTTTTCAATGATTATTCAATCTTGGAATGTTAGGGGTTTAAACAATAGAACCCATCAATCTACTATTCAAAGACTCTTAGGAAAATGTAGAACAGACTTTTTGCTTATCCAGGAGACAAAAATGTCTTTAGATCTTATGAGTAAAACAGTTAATAGAATCTGAAGGGGCGTTGGTCATATGGATGTGGCTGCCCAAGGTGCCTCAGGGGGGATTGTTACTCTTTGGAACCCTCTGGAATGGACTGCAATAGAACATATAGCTTGGAGGGGTGTTCTCACATCTCATTTTAGGAATAATGTCACAGCTGAACATGTCTTAATCACAAATTTTTATGGGGCCCAAGACCTTGATGGCCAGAGGCTCCAATGGAAAGCTGTACATAATATGAGGTCCTCCAGGGAAGATTTAGACTGGATTATTGCAGGGGATTTTAATGCAAAATTATCTGCTCCTGATCATGAAGGTGGTACCCCAATTTTGGATCCAGGGGATCGACTTTTGATTGCCCAAGTCCAGGCCTTTCACTTAGTGGATGTTAAAGGCCCTGGAACCTACTTTACTTGGACTAACAAGAGGAGGGAGCCACATAGCAGGAAGGTAAAGCTAGACCATTTTCTGGTCTCAGAGGAGGCATTTGTAAAGTGGAACACTAAATTCCAGATTTTGGAGGGCCCAGTTTCAGATCACTTTCCCATTTTGTTGGAGGGAGGGACTATGACAGGGCAACATCACAGACCTTTTAAATTTGAGAATTTTTGGTTACAAAAGGAGGATCTTTGAAAGAAAATTCCGCAGTGGTGGGAAGAAGGTCGTCTACCTTTTGGGACAACAATGTTTAGATTCCACAAACAGCTTCATTTTGTCAAAGTTCAACTGAAACAATGGAGGAAAGCTAATAAGTCAGATTTTTAGCTCCAAAGAGCCCCCTTGGTGGCCAGATGGGATGAGGTTCAAAAACTCTTTAGGGAAGGAACAATTACTGAGTAGCTCAAATCCGAGGATGATGCCTTGCGCAAAGCGGTTGAGGACATTGATAACCAAGAGGAGACTTACTGGAAACAGAGAGCAAGAAACACTTGGTTATTAGAAGGTGATAGAAATACCAAATTTTTCCATCGATCAGCTTGTGCTAGGAGACAGATGAATAACATGGAAGCCCTTCATGATGAGAATGGACATTCCTTTGATACTCTTCCTGGTATGCATTCCCACTCAATGGATTACTTTTCTAAACTTTTTAAGGAAAGTATGGAGCAAGATGTTGAGGCTCAGAATGAATTTATTGATGTCATACCTTCTGTTATCTCTGAAGAAGAAAATCAGGCCCTCCTTAAACCCATTGATAGAGATGAACTGAAGAATGTGGTCTTTGGAATGAGCATTGGCAAATCTCCAGGTCCAGATGGCTTTCCTATTGAGTTTTTTCAGGCCTTTTGGGATACTTTGGAGGAGGATGTTTTGGCTGTCACAGAGGAGTCCAGAACTAATAAAAGAATGCTTAAGGCAATAAATCATACCTTCATCACTTTAATTCCAAAAGGGGAGGAGGGGACTCATATCTCTGATTTCAGACCTATTGCCTTATGCAACGTGATTTATAAAATAATCACAAAGATAATGGCTAAACGGCTAAAACCTCTCCTTCATAACATCATTTCCTCAGAGCAAGGGGGTTTTGTAGAGGGTAGACAAATCTTGGATGGGGTGGTTCTCACTCAAGAGGTTATCCATACAATGCAAAAATCTGGTAATAAAGGAATGTTCATTAAACTGGATATGTCCAAGGCTTATGATAGGGTGGACTGGAGCTTCTTGTCAAAGATGATGGCAGCCTTTGGTTTCTCTCAGGACTGGATAGATTGGGTCATGAGTTGTGTTTCTACGCCCTCTTATTATGTTCTAATCAAGGGTCTTCCCTCGCAACCTTTTGGAGCCACTCGTGGTCTTCGTCAAGGAGACCCTTGCTCTCCCTATCTTTTCCTCATTTTGGCTGAAGGATTAGGTAGACTTTTCTTGAGGAGAAGACATCAAGGCCTGCTAATAGGTATCAAGGTGGGGGAGGAAATTTTGACTCACTTACAGTTTGTGGACGATACAGGATTGGTTGGTGTGGCCAGCTTCAGGGAAGCTAGAGGAATCAAAGATACTCTTAATGTCTACCTTAGGGCTTCAAACCAGGTCATCAATGATAAAAAATCCAAAGTGGTCTTTTTCAATCTTGACCAAAGGCTGCAGGACAGAGTTATAGAGATCTTGGGATTCACAAGGACTTCTCTTCCAATAGTTTACTTGGGAGTTCCTTTGCATTTCAAAAAATTAAAAATAGATATCTGGAAGGATCTATTGGATGGTATCAAAGATAGAATGAATCATTGGTCTCATAAATGGTTAAGCTATGGGGGTAGATTAACTTTCTTGCAGTCAGTTATTCAGGCCATGCCAATCTATAAATTCTCTATCCTGGCTGCCCCTCATACTATATGGAAAGAGCTGGACAAAATGGCTAGAAGATTTTTATGGGAAGGTGCAAAAGGGGAGAGAAAATGGGCCTTGGTTGGTTGGGATAAAGTTACCCAGCCCAAGGAAAAAGGAGGGCTAGGACTGAGAAGCTCCAAGCTTAATAACAAAGCCTTGGCTAGAAAACTGTACTAGAGGTGGATTTCCCAGCCAACCTCCTTATTCAGCAGAATCTTCACCAGTAAATATTTGGGTCATGTTCACCCCAATGAGGTGGGGCATTTCCCTCTGGATGGTACTGGATCCTTAGTGTGGCAGGCTCTCAAGCTTGGATCTCAGGTTATTAAAGACCAATTATTTTGGAAAGTGGGGAGAGGGGAGAAGGCATGTTTCTGGACTGATTCATGGGACCAGTACCCACCCATCATTGCTACGTTCCCCGAATTACAACCAATCAAATCCGCCATAGAAGCCAAGGGCTGGATTCAAATTGAAAGTTATTTTAACACCAGCCAAATGGGGGAGTATAAGTTTAAGAAGTTTAAGAGGTTGGAGGAGTGGCCAATTACAATCCCTCCGGAGCTGGCACCCATCTTGACTAAAATCTTGACAGAAAGGTTTCTCACAGGGAGAGACGAGGAGGATGAATTAGCTTGGGTCTATGGGAACCTTGGTGTATATACAGTGAAGGATGGATACGACAAGATCCTCCCAGAGCCTCCCCCACATTCATTTCTGGTTCAGGATTGGAGAAAGATTTGGCATTCCAATGGCTGGCCAAAAGTAAATTTCTTTGCCTTGTAGTTTATGCACAATGGAATTCTAAATTTTGACAATCTCAAAAGTAGAGGAATCATCGGTCCATCTCAGTGTGTATTATGCCATAAGCACGAGGAAACAGCTGATCACCTGATGTTCGAGTGCCCTTTCACGCGTCAAATTTGGAAGCATTGGTTCTCTCACTATAAACTCCAGGCTAATGGTGATCTGAATCGGACCAATATTTGGGAAAAATGGAAGAGGGGCAGATTTAAATCTAAAGCTCTTCAAATAGGTTGGGAGCTTGGCTTACTTTTCATCTGGTGGCAAGTGTGGTTGGAGAGAAATGCCCATATTTTTAGAGAAACTTTCTCCTCGCTAGATGGAGTTTGGCAGGTCATCTGGAGCAAAGTCACGTAAACTGTTGCCATCTATGCTGAAGAGGAAAATCAGGTTGGTCCTGGGCCACTGGAAGAGGGAGTTGAAGAGCAAGAGAGACAGGATAGAGCTAGCTAGAAACCACCCCCAGAAGGCTAGATCAAAATCAATACTGATGGAGCTGCATAAGGCAACCCGGGCAGTGCTAGAATTGGTGTAGTTTACCGTGATCATGCTGGTTCAGTGCTATATTGGGAACTGCAAGGCTTGGGAAGAGCCACAAACAATGAAGCAGAAGCCATTGCTATCAAATCTGCGTCCATCTAGGCAGTTAATCAGGGCCACAGGAGAATAATTCTCGAATCTGATTCTCAAATTATGGTTGGCACTCTTGACTACATGAGGAACTTTGCTTCGAAAGCTTGGAGGTTGCAGATTCTTGTCTCTCAAATCAAGGAACTATGGAGGGAATTAGATGATGTGATCCCCATTTATGTGAGTAGAGATTTAAATAAAGCTGCCGATTTCCTTGCGAAGATGGGTGCTGAGAAAGAGGTAGGGGTGCAGCTGCACAGTGACATGCCTTTGGAGGATGAAGTGATTAGGTAGGGTCTTGAAAGATCCTTGAGACAATGAGCAAAGAAAATGCTAAGGGTGGTTTTCATCGCGATATTGCGACCTGTTGCGTCGTCGCGGCCTTTGGAGGGAAGCTGTCGTGATATCGTGACATGTTGCGCCGTCGCGGCCTTTGGAGGGAAGATGTCGCGATATCACGACATGTTGCGCCGTCGCGGACTTTGGAGGGAAATTGTCGCGATATCACGACATGTTGCGCCGTCGTAGACTTTGGAGGGAAGCTGTCGCGATATCGTGACATGGTGCACCGTCGTAGACTTTGGAGGGAAGTTATCGCGATATCGCGACATGTTGCGCCGTCGCGGCCTTTGGAGGGAAGCATCGCGATATCGCAACTTGTTGCGTCATCGCAGCCTTTGGTTGGAAGCTGTCGCGATATCGCGACATGTTGCGCCGTCGCGGCCTTTGGTGGAAAGTTGTCACGATATCATGACATGTTTCGCCATCGTGACCGTTGGAGGAAAGTTGTCGCGATATCGTGACCTGTTGCGCCGTCGTGGCTATTGGAGGGAAGTTGTCGTGATTTCACGACATGTTGCATCGTCACGGTTTTCGAAGGAAAGTTGTCACGATTTCGCGACATGTTGTGCCGTCGCGGCCTTGGGAGGAAAGTTGTCGCAATATCGCGACGTGTTGCATCGTCGCGGCCTTGGGAGGAAAGTTGTCGCAATATCGCGACGTGTTGCGTCGTCGCGACCAATGGTGGAATGTTGTCGTGATTTAGCGACATGTTGCTCTGTCGCGATCGAGGAAGGATTATTGTCGCGATATCACGACATGTCACAATATCACGACATGTTGCTTTGTCGCGGCTAGGGAAGGATAGTTGTCGCGATTTCGCGACTTGTTGCTTTGTCGCGGCCAAGGTTGGTTAGCTGTCATGAAATCGTGACATGTCGCGATTTCACGACATGTCGCTCCGTCGCGGTCAAGGTTGGTTTGTTGTCGCGATATCGCGACCTGTCGCGATTTCGTGACTTGTTGACTTTTTGCGGTCAAAGGTGGTTTGTGTCGCGTTTTCGTGCCTTGTAATCGGTGGGAAGGGTCTTCTCCCTTATGTAACTGATCTTTGTTTTAATACAAGTTTTTTCAAAATTTTCAAAAAAAACAAGAAGTGGGGCTAAGCCCACTAATAAAAATAAAAAGTGATGATGATAAAAATGATACAATGGAACATTAAGGGTATGAATAAGACTCCTAAAAAAAGAGTTATTAAGGAATTAATAGGTTGTTATAGTCCTGTTGGCATTTTTTCCACATTTATTGTTATTATTAATTATTAATGCTTAAATTGTTGGCCCAAAGCAGTTTTGTGAGTTCCGAGGAGGTTTTTCCGATTTTCGAAGATTAAATGCTGCCCCAAATTAAATGCTTTGCGGATTTTCAATGCGGTCAAGGTCGAAGAGCACCCGAGCCACCAAAATTAAAGATTTTCTTGGTTCGAAACTGCTGGTCGTGGATCGGTTTAACAGTTTTTCATGCACATGTTTAAAAAACAAATTTAATGAAGGTGGTTCATTCAATTTTGTGGGTCTCCAAGGCTGCAATTAAGGGGATCGTGTGCATAATTTCCAATGCATAATTGTAGATCACAAGGAAGTCGGTTTCAAATATTTAATGCTTCAAAGAGGACGGCCCTCTATAAAAACCAATGTAAGCTTCATTTGAAAGGGTGGTTGGAAAATTCTCTGCTAGAGACCTGGAAGTTCGTTTGCAGGAATAAAGGATTGGCTTCTATTTTTCAAGCGTTTGCATTGGTGATTTCCTTTCTGTTCATGTTGCATTTCTAATAGCATTTGTATGTCTTCATGGCTATTACATTTAAATTCTGCATACTTTGGATTTGAATATTGTCGTAAGAGTATAAATTCCTGGAATGTGATTTTGGAGGGTTTTTCTGTATGCATCATGCGGAAGTTAAGTTAGTAACTTTTATTGCTTGTTGTTGCTGCACTTGGAGTTTCTTGCTGTTATTTTCTAATCCCATAACTTCGGCCTGTGGCCATATTTCCCATTTCTTCTCGTAACCTTTTTAATTTCTTTCCAAGTAACCCTTATCTTACACCAAGTTTAGAATAGTGAAGGGAACCAGATCCCACTCTGGAGATTGGTCTGGGAGCCATTTCTTGCTTCCAGCCTTTCAATGTTGGCCGGGTCTAGGGCGCACTTGTAAAAATCCTTTCCTATGGCAGATTCGTGACCAACAAGTCCTGAGTTTATTTTAATACAAGAACTAAAATAAAATAGTGAGGAATGTAAAGATGTCTTTAAGAAGATTTGAAATCTAGACGAATATCTTATAGTTTCTTCTACAAGAGCTTCAAGTTGTATTGCAATAATATGGGACAAATGCAAATGGAATAGACAATTATTAGAAGCAAAAACTAATTGGGTTCCTGAACTATTTTATAGGGAAAAGAAAAACATCAAATTTGGTGTTATAAACGCTTTTTCTCCAACTATAATTACTCCTCTTGAAATATTTTGGAAGGACCTTAATATATTTTTGTCAAATACAATGATGATTTTGATGGTGTTTTAGCCATATTAAATCATAGGTCCTAATATCTAGGATCTTAAACAAACTCAATATTGGAGTATTCAATATAATTGATCAATATCAATGAACATAAATAAACAAACTCATTGTGTAACCAAAAAGAACTGAGCAAATAAATAAAGAGAATACAGAGAAATGAAATTGCTAAAATTGCTTTCTTTATTGATTTTTGATACAAATGTTACAAATGAATTTTGAATTACCCCAAATGTGTTTGGGAGAAATGTTACAATTCTCTCTCTATATATTGATACAAATGAATGATCTGATGGAACGGGGGTCTTCCAACTCTTCACAGGAACTCATGCTCTTCGTCCTTTCTGCTACAATCCAATGTGAGTGGGCTTTGGTATCTAGCAAGGGACCACTCCAACTTCAACAGCTTTCTCAAAGTACCTGTCACCTGCACACATTCACACCAGCAAAGGGATTAGTAGCACCTATATATTGGAGTGTAAAAACTAATGCTACACATAAACCCTAAGCGAGTAATCCTACAAATCAAATGACAACAATAAGTAACACAACAAGCCTTTCTAGAATAAAATTATTGATCATCTCTGATAATGTTCTCGGATCTACGAAACTGTGAGCATGCGATGGTGGATTGGAAATCGCAGACACACAATTGTGGAACCACTGATGCACTGTTCTAACTGTGAAACCATGGACGAACGATTCACGTTGAAACATAGACTGCTTTGGGACATATGCTCGTGATTTGCTCGAGGAGGTCATGGTAAATTTTTGTAGCCTAACGGTGTCTTAATTCAACTCCCTTGGTTTCGTGGGGTAAAGGTGCCTTTATAGGCCCCTTAGGGTTTTGGAGGGAAGTGAAAGGTGGTAAGCCTAGATTACCAAGTGGTAATTCTGGGTTGCCAGGTTGAAGGGACAGTTACAGTGAGTAACCCAATGTGCCTCTCTTAATTGGGGTGATGTGGCTGCAAGTGGAGTGGGATGTGGGATCCTATCCTATGTGAAGGGACAAGGGAGACAAGGTGGTTTAAATGTGGCATGGGTGTTGGATGGAGTGTCTAGGACACATGTCCAGTGGGTAGGCAGGGTATCCTAGGGTGGCTTTTCTAGATTTAATAAATCTGGAAAATGGGATAATGTGCAATATTTTATATCCTTGAGTTGAGACTTAGGTATATAATTTACTATGCGAGATTTTGAGGTGGGATGGCATATGTGGTCTTGTGGGTGCTGAATTTTGGTGTCTACACATTGTATCATAGATAAATCAAATATACAAGATTTGTATTATAAAATGTTCAATACAATGCATAGAGCTTTATCTCCATAATATAACCTTAGAAGGTGACTCTTCAATACTTTGGCTATTGCTTTCCTCATATATTTGAGAGATGCATCCTTTCACATTCTACACATAA
Source organism: Wollemia nobilis (assembly GCA_028583015.1). NCBI lineage: Eukaryota > Viridiplantae > Streptophyta > Pinopsida > Araucariales > Araucariaceae > Wollemia > Wollemia nobilis. The sequence continues at coordinate 394,410 of JAQPPZ010002492.1, forward strand.
GATAAACCTTACATGTCTCTTAACTTTACATCTTGCCAGATACATGTGACTCTTCACTTATATACTTGCAACCTACACACATGACTCTTGATTAAATTATATGACAAATTACACACTCTTACATAGTATACACTTGCACAATTTATTACATGACACATGCACACTTTACTATATGACACTTAGAATCATCCTACACATTCACACATACTTTAGGGGAAATATAAATCACTTTACCCCCTTGTATTACATTATTTTGTTTTTGAAGACTTTAGTCTTCAATCTATTGCTTTCAGTCATTTGTTTTGTTCTTATTTATCTTCAGCTTTTGCTTCATGTCTTATGTTCTTACTTCTTTGGTTCTTTGTTTCACTCTTCTCGTTTGATATTTTTGTCTTCATCTTTAGCTATGGTATGATTGTTGGTGTGACTTTTGGATATTGAATTAACAGTTCATCACAATAATACATATTATTCGAATTTAAATATTTCACATTGAAGTCAACATTGTTGGAGAATATTACATTATTTGGTACATGCCAATGTACCTCCTTGGTACATCCTTGTAAATATTAGATTAGGGTTGTGTCCTAGATTAGTGTGTGAGTAAATATTTTATGTAATGTAATAATGTGTAGGAAATGCACAAGTGTCATGTAAATATGTGTGCAAGTGTTATGAGTGTAAATGTGCACAAGTGTCTCATATGTAAGTGTGAACATGTGTTCTTATATTAGGAAGAGTTATGTGACAAGTCATGTTTAAGTGTGTATACAAGATATTGTCATGTTTATATATATATATATATATATATATATATATATATATATTGTAATAATATAAAAATGTATAAAAATTTGTTTGTCAATATCAACATCCTTCCAGAATTGTACTATACAGATCAAGGAAGAAACTTGATATGTTGCTCTTTTCATTGTTATTTCTAAAAGATACCGTTGTTACCCAATTGAAATATTCTCTATTATCATTGTCATTGGAAGCACACTTAGAGCATTTCACTTCTTATAGACTTGATAAGTTACTCTTTTCATTGTTATTTTTACAAGATACCATTGTTAAACTGATGAAATATCCTCTGTTATCATTGTTATTGGAAGCAAAACTAGAACTAGAGCATTCCACTTCATTCATGTCGGACTATCACATTGGATTAGAGTTTCATATTTTTCTAAGTCAAACTGCAACGTTAACCAAATCCATATTGAAAGAGTAAACTTCAAGTACAAAAAATGTGATTCCAAATAAGATTGTATTTGATAACTATGGTTCCCATGTAGCAAATTGTATTTTTGTTTTTCTCAAGATGGTTTGGTCAGGATACTTCCATTTGGCATTTATGCCCTTTTCATTTTTGGAATTGGTACTATTTGGAGGGGAGATATTAATCCCTGTTAAAAAGCAAGTGAATTCTTTTTTACTTGGTTCTAGTGTTGTTGTGTCTTATATGTATTTCATGTATTCCTTTCTGTTTGACAAGTATGGGAAACAATCACATGTATTCAAGAAATAAGAGTTTGTTTTTTATTGGCATTTATTTATGTTATATGGACTTATTGGCTTTTGTCATCCTAAGAGGGCAGTTATAAACCGTCATCTTAGGGGCCACCCTAAAACAACGATTATAAACCACCGTCATAGGGTGACCTAAGAGGGTGGTTTATAACTGCTCTCTTAGAGGTAAGAGGACGGTTTATAACCACCCTCTTAGGAGAACTTAAATTTTTTTTGCGTGCCCCTATGAGAGTGGTTATAAACCACCGTCTTATCCTTAAGAGAGTGGTTTATAACCGCCTTCTTAGAGGTTGTTTAGGTTTTTTTATATAAAGAAACAAATAATAGACAAGTTTTAAACCCTCGCAAGTAGCATTGTCCTTGTCGATAAAATTTCCAAAACTAAGCCACTCAAAAGAAACCCAATACTTTCTTGAGTAAGATAAAAATTTTGGTAAGATATAAAAAAGATAGGTTGGATGGTAACATCAAAGTGTTTGTCAATTGATTGCTCTAGTTTGATGTCCTAGAAAGTTGGAAGGTCCTGTTGTCAGTTAAATGTCCTAGTTTGATGTCATAAAGAGTCGTAGGGTCTTGTTGTGAGTTGATTGCCCTAGTTTAATGTCCTAAAAAATCGAAGGGTCCTTTTGACTTCACTCTACCCAAGAAACGAAATGTTTATAAAACAACATCCAATAATGTTATAATTTAAAAAAAAAAAAAGTGTGGGATTGTATGAACATACCCCTTATGTGTCGTGGAAAAGAACAATAAAATAACTATTTAAAATGACATTATAGATGGAATCTTTTAAAATTGTGTTCCTGGTTTCAATTATAAAATCAATCGTGTTTTTTTAAAATATATATATATATAATAAAAGCTGAGTATCATAATACTCAAAGTTAATCGTACATAATTATGCTCGCTTAAGCTTCTCAAGTTGTCATAGTATAAACCAACGATATAATAGCATGTTTTTTTAGCTTTTAATGATGAACTTTTCTAATCTTTACCATACTAAATTATTTTCCCTTGTTGGTTGTCTCTCATATACGAAGCTCATGGTTGGACAATCATATTGTTTAGAACAGTATACGTTACAAAGATATCAAGTATTTAAAAAAGTTTAAATCCTTGGAAATACTTTTCATGGTTCTAAACCATGTGTAGCCTTTCCTTTTAGAAAACAACTATCCACATCTTTTTATCCTCCATGAATACCTAGATTCTAATGATGTTTTAGACTAGACACACATCTAGTAATCCTCCATGAATCTCAAGACTTCAATTATGTATTAGAGTAGACCCTTTCAAGGCAGCCACGCTTGCTTTTGTCCATTTGGCTTAAATTAGGAGAGAGCATCCCATAGTCACCACATGTATCACAAAAGCACTCATTTGTTACATGTCACCAGGTAGTGTTCTTTTAAGACATGGGCCATAAGCAACCAAGTCTCGAGAGGGGAGGGTCACCCAATATTGGCTGTGAGGAAAATGCCAATATATGATGGTGGTGGGTCACCATATCAAATTGAACCATATTTCAGTCCTTAGATTGCAATGATTAGCTGTGAGTGGAAATTATTTACGGTTGTTTAGCAAAGGGTCCCACCACTAATCATAATGTCCTTAAAAAACATGTCCTAACAAACACAAAAGCCCTTGGGGGCAACTTATGCCCAATAAAAGCATACAAGGTTTTATATATATATATATAAGAGAAGTTTGTGGGTCTCCACCATTGGCCTTCACCAACATTATAATTCATTTGACCTAGGTGTTAACCCTTTCATTATTATTTTTTTTTGTATATAGAAGCAATGGTTACAATCACGATTTTTAGTAACTACCAGCACAACTGGTAGGGTTTAAACTATGCACAGGGGTTGCACCATCGTCATCAATCTGGCGCACCACTTAGAGGAATCAGATCTGGGCTACTGTATGTGCATAGGCAAGCCCGTGAGATTGGAATCTAGGTCTCCTCTGAATAAGCGCCCCAACTTACCAATCCACCTAGACCCAACTTAACCCTTTCATTATTATTTATTCAAGGATGGTGTGGTGAAGGTCCCTACACCTACTTTTGTCTTCACAATAGATTGCAGTTAACTTTACCGGGACAATGTAATTTCTTAACGTTTATCCACCTCAACATCCACGCTTTTCCCTTTCCTAACTTAAATACTTATACCCTGCCATCCTAGGCGGGGCCCGCATCGGAAAAGTCGACGGCTGGTAGGTTTGACGTTGGGGCCACCATCCCTCCTCGTTAGGCTCGGCGAATAGAGGGGGACACAATGCGTGGGGCCCATGGTGGGCCCAGGCCTTGGTTTTCTTCTAAGGTCCTATGGGCGTGGGTGCGGAGGCTCTACTCGGTGTTCAGGGCCCTACCGGTCAAACGGTCAGGATGGGGCCACCGGTCGTGCCCTGTTTGTAGGAGCCCCGTGAGACGGCGGGACAGGGTTATGATAATCGGAAATGGTGGAAAGAATCATAGGCGGGCCCACCCTTAAAAGCCAGGGGATGTTTCCGAAAGAACTGGGTGCTCGGGACAAAATAGACGACGTCATCGGTCTTTGACTCGCTGGCAGTTATGTTGAATGGTAGTTGATTCTTAGCAACAACATCAGAATATTATTTTATGTTATACAAGTATTTATAAAACTTGAAATTAAAAAAAAAATTGAATTTTTAAACTCTTCATAACTAAATTTTTAAATAATTAAAATCAGGGTCGGTCACTTTATAATATTACTCTTTTTGAGATAAAAAAAGTATCACTCTATTAACTTTACATATTAAAATGTAAATACTGTAATAAAATGAGGCACAATGATAGGCTAGTTTAGCAAATAGGTATCCCATGGCCACATAATGGAACACTTTTATATGTGCCCCACGGAAAAAATTGCCTTCCTTAAAACAAAGGAATCAAATAAATAATAGGAGATTAAGCAGTTTGTTTTGTTTTTTTGAAGTAATGATTTACTTTTAAGTGTGCCTAGAACAAATGGAACAAGTAATATTAGAGCACGCATCACAGTTTTGTTGTGGGTGCTTTTACATGAATTTGTGGGTCAAACACACGGTTGGGAAAGGGGAAACAATTACATAACTAATCTTAACACAGTTTATAAAAAATGATGATGATGCTGCGGTCACTCTAAGGGGAGCAGCAACAATAGCTTAGTTTATTAAAAAAATTCAAAGTAAAATAATCCCGTTGTTACATTAACCTATGGATAAAAATTTTGACACTGTTTTCCTTAAAGATGCTCTTAAATGTATTTTGGGGACAATTTGTCTATGAGGGAATAAGGGGAGCAATGACAAAAAAAAGCGGTTATCATGGCAATTTTCTTGCAAGCATTATAATGGGTGCTCTGACATGTTTTGGGGACAAATTAACTTGACTCGGGGTTATCACAATATTTTTTAAAGCAAAAATAAAGGGGTATTTTTTTAAAATAAAATATCTTTAAATAAAAAACTAAAACAAAATATCTCCAATATTAAAAGGTGATCTATTGCCCCTCCTTCCGTAGGATGCACTCTTGAAGGTTGGTTGTAATATTCCCTTTGATTTCCCTTTAATAAATTAAGGCATGTTGGCCGTGTACTATGATTCCCAACATGTCTTCTGCCCTTCTCAAGAAAAAAAAAAAAGAAAAAAGGAATAACCCCTCTTCTATTATTAAATATTAGTGCCCATTAGTGCACATCCCAACGTTGGGGGGTGTAATGTATATCGGAAAATCTCTATCGCAGCCCAAGTGCCCAGAAGTCAATCCCTTTATAACCAAGCATGTGACTAAATAAATAAGGTTAGATCCTAGTGTTGTTTAAGGTTGATAAATATAGACGGTTTGTTAGAACCAAAAAAAAAATGGATATAGTCCAAATTTAATTATATTAAAAATTCATCCTTCCAAGGGCTGTATTCTTATCAAAAGAATTTAAGAAGCATGAAAGTAGTAACCAGAATGATTTAATGGAAGATTAATAAAGATAGCAATGGTTGCGTCTTGCCGCATAGATTAATTTGGTTGAAGAAGGATAATGGAGTTTATGCATCAGATCGCCCAATATTATAAGCAAAACAGCTAGCTAAAAAAGAAATTAATTGTTGGGCTACCCTGTACATGGCATTCATGGTCTGAACTAAAATCTACTTATATGCTGAAATATTTTGACCATTATTCAATCCATGTTATCAAGTAGTTTTCTCCCTAAGTTGAATAATGGTTTGGCTGGTCCTGATTGGAACACATGGAAATGGAAGTTTGGCGGCCCTTTGCCACAATTCAAGTCTTCTAAGATATATAAAGAAATGCTCATACATATCCCATTAGATACTGTTCTCAACCAGCGTTGGGGTATTCATTGCATGTACAAAAAATGGAAAAACAAGTTGTCTGGCACCTCAAGATTTCAGCTCAATTGTGTGTTTTTGCATGGACTTTGGTGTTTCAAGGGATCCCTTGCAAATCCCGCCTATCCAAGATAAATAAGACTTTAAACAATTGTATGACATGCAACAGAGAAGAGACAATAAAGCATATTTTCTGGGACTATCCACATGCAAAAGCAATATGGCACAATTTTGATCAGACCATTGCTCCTTTCGTTGGAAATCACATATGGTGGAATGTAGCTCTCCTAGGTGATTCCCATCATTACCCCTCTCATCTAGTAGGAATATGGCATATTGTTAGAGTTTCAATCCTATTTGAACTTTGGAAGGACAGGTGTTTATCAATTTTAAGTGCAACATCAACTACAGTTCTCGAGGCTACTTACAAAATTTTGAAATGTATCTCAAAGCAGTTACAAGTCTTCAATCCAGTTATCATGAGAGAGCTGAAAAAGACATCTGACATTAAAAAGTCAAAATGTCTCCAATTGATTCGTAGACTCTCTTGATTGTTTAATGAAATAGTAAGCAATATTTCTACAACCAAAAAAAATTATATTAAAACATTATTTGTCAAAAGTGAAAAACATGAAGTCAAAATTTAATTATATTAAAAATTATATGTTAAAAGTGAAAAACATGATTTTAATTGGTTATGTATTATTCAATATCAAATTAATAAGTGAGTTCATTTTGAGCGTAATTGTTCAGGCTTTGATTTTTCTTCAAAAAGTTCAAAGTTCAAACCATAACGTGTGTGTATAATTGTGTGTTAAATTTTCATCTTACAACTAAATTGCTTATAATTTATAGGATTTTTAAAGTTTTTATTTTCTTCTTTATGCTAACTTTTTAATATGAAGTTAGTATAACCTATTTAATTCTCTATTGATAAATCAACTCTCCCTCCTATGAGAGGTCATGGTGGGATGGGGATGTCCAACCTATTGATAAATCAACTCTCCCTCCTATGAGAGGTCATGGTGGGATGGGGATGTCCAATCTTGAATGTCTAGGGTAAATATTTCTCACATTAACCAAATATTTTAAAAATATATATATAGGATTTTGAAAGTTTGTTTTTCCTTATACTAACTTTTTAATATGAAATTATATAACCTATTTAATTCCCTATTGATAAACTCAACTCTCCCTCTTATGAGAGGTCATGGTGGGATAGGAATGCCCAACCTTGAACATCCAAGGTAAAGATTTCTCACATTAACCAAATTTAAAAAAAAATAATAAACCAATTCACATGCAAACTTAAAATTTCAAGGTGAGGAGACTAGCTAATGTCCACCATACAAAACTGACAAAATATAATATATATATATATATATATATATATATATATATATATATATATATATATATATATATATATATATATATATATATATATATATATATATATATATATAGAAGATTTGGTTACAACCATGATTTTTAGTAATTGTCAAGTACAGGGTTCAATTCACATGAGTTGCTCCCAATAAGTCCATACCATTCCGTTGTTGATATGACGTGAAGGGGACCATTATATATGTTTCGGATACATAGAGGAGTTGGTTACAACCATTGTTTTTAGTAATTGTCAAGCACATGGTTTAATCCACGAGTTGCTCCTAATAAGCCCATATCATTCCATTGTTGATATGATGTGAAGGGGACCATTGGTCGCTCAGGATTCGTATTATCATTATCAAGATTCGTATCATCATTGTCAGTCTAGCACATACTTATAAGATTCAGAGCAGACTACTACCTTTACAAACAAGCATTCTCCATGCTCCTAAGGTTTGAACGTAAGTTTTTTATTTTTCGGTTACATAGGAGAGTTGGTCACAACCACACTATTTATAATAAAAAAACAAGTGCAGGGTAGGGGCTGCTTCCACCAAACCTATTCCGTTTTATTATTGTTAACCTGACGTGAAGGATACCATCGGTTATTCAAAATTCATACCATCATTGTCGATCTGACGCGCACTCAAAGGATTCAAATCAAACTATTATCTTTACAAACAACTGCCCCCCTTACAAACAAACTAGCCCCAAGATTTGAACCTGGATGTCTTCTTAGTAAATGCCTAGCCAGAGAAACACTTACCAATCCACCTAGGTTTCTTCTTATTAAGCACTTGAACTTAACAATCCACCTAGTCTATAAGGACACAAAATATATTTTTTTAATATGAGATTTTTCTATATAACATTTCCATCTTACAACTAAATTGTTTATAGGATTTTGAAAGTTTTTTTTTTTTATTATTTTTTTAATATAAAGTTATATAAAGTGTTGATAAAATTTAAATCTTAGTAATTATATTATTTATATATCTCAACCATTAAACCTTAATCCTATTAAACCCTTAAATATTTCTACTTTTGAAAAAATTTATATGGCTTATTTGAACACACAAAATTGGATAGATAGGATTGACGTGAAGTAGACTCATTTGACATTTAACCAAAACTTAATTTAGGTCAAACATGCAAAGTTGGATAGTTTGGTATTTAACCAAAACTTATTTGACATTAACTAATTTTGTTTAAAACAATTTTAATTGAGTCTCTGTCGGTTTGAGGTTAGCAATTCTAATTTCAAGTTCCTCCAAGGTTCCCATTATTTGGAGTAAAATTCTTACCGAGACGGGGTAGGGGCTTTAGTGGTAGTTTTTTCGGATTCCTACCTTATTTGCAAGGATAATATGACAAAGATTATTGCCGATTTGAAAAAAATGTTTAAAACAAACTAATTTATCTATGCAGAATAGATATATTTTTATGTTTAAGGGAATAAAAATATTTTAAAGTTATTATTAATAAAAAATATAAGGTTTGTAAAAATATTGTAATAATATAATTATGATCTAATAAAAAGGATGGTATGTTTCTATCTCATATAATTAAAAAAAAAAAAACTAAAAGTTATTATCATTAATTTAAAAAATTAGTAATTTTAACTCAAAGAGGTTAAAGTAATATGTTGTTGATGATTAACTATGAAATTAAAATAAATATTATATATTATAAGGAATAGTAATAAATAAATATAATTTTTTTAGATGTTATATTTTTGTGTATATAGAAAAACATTTTATTTTTTAGAAGTCATATCTTTGCAAAGGGTTATTCGATTCAACTGATTCTTTGATCAATTTATGTGAAATTTGAATAGCTTTAAAATGAGTGATAATTTGTAAGAATCTAAACAATATTAAGGGAGATACGACCCTATAAAGTCAATATCCGAAACAAGGGTAGTGATGATTTTTCATGTTGTGAAAAACGAAATTGCAAATATTTGTCAGCTAGGGTTCGTATGATGAGAAGAACAATGAAGGGCGATAACTTCAATGATGCAAGACATTCTATGTGGACATAAAAAATTTTAGCTAAATTTTTCTTTTCCCTTCTTTATCTTAGAAATTTTGAATGTAAATTATTATAATTTTTATCAAATATTATATTTGCTATAGGACATTCTCATAAATTTCAATAGATTTTGAGTTTTAGTTTTCTTTCTATGGACCGGTTTATAGTTAAATCCTTATAATCATCTTTAGTGGTAGATGTTAGTGAGTGCACATTAGAGAGATCCTCGTTGCTCCAAGATATGGCAGTTTTTGGTAAATTTAATGGGTATTGGTTAAGGGCTTCAGGCGAGAAAATTGATTGATAGGAATTGGAAGTCTTCATGAGTGATTCTATCCTTTCTTCTCAAAGGTTTCTTCTTAGCCATTTTTTGTTCTAGGGAAGAAAGAGAAAAAATCCTAAAGAGGGGTCCTTGGTTTATGGGAAGAGGAGGACTCATCTTGACCCGTTGGTATGAAGGCATTTCACTCAAAAATGTAAATCTATCCTTAGTAGCAGTTTGGGTTAGGATGTTTGGGTTACCCTTTAAGTTTTGGGAAATAGATATCTTCAAGACAAAAGGCAACACTCTAGGAGAATTCTTTGAGATTTCATATACTACGAAGATGGATTCTTGGCTATTTATGCTCCGATATTGGTCATTATTGATATAAGTAAAGTTTTATCATTATCAATCATTCTGATGTATGGGGATAAGATGTGGACTCAAACCATAGATTATGAAAACATATCTTTTAGATGTGAAAGATGTCATGAGGTGGGGCATATTGAAAGATCATTAACCTAAGAAGAGTCCAACATAATTATATGTAGAAAATTGTAAGATAAACTTACAAATGGTTATGGATGAAGATGATTTTTAACTTCCAAAAAAATAGATCTAGAAAAATGAAAGAAAATAAATAGTGGAGACCAATAAGGAAGGATATTGGAAGAAATACCAACTTTTGTTAAGCTTTAACCTATGAAGAAAAAGTAGATCAAAACTTAGAGGACATAGTACAACATTTTTAACATATTAACCAAAAACTGTCTATTCAGTATGATATTGATTTAAGGAAGAACATTCTCGATGAACCTAAGGAATATGTCTCATTAGATTTTGAAGACTCTCTTGAAGTACCATGTATCGTTTAGGAGAAAAAAATTGGTAAATAAAATGTAGTTTTAAAAGTTAATACATTTGTCATTAATAAGGAAATACCAGAAAATGAGCAGTACAAGTCAATATCGTTTAAGAGAAAAAAATCTATAAATAAAATGTAGTTTTATAAGTTAATACATTTGATGGAAATACCAGAAAATAAACAGGAGAAGTCAAAAGCTTATGTAATAAAGTTATTAATTATAGAATCTAGTTATTAATAAAGTTCAAAATAAAATTTATTAATCTTATGTGACCCTTTTTATGGTTAGGTTTACGTGATAAAAGTGAAATGGAAAAATATTTGTAATGATAAAAAAGGAAAGTTTTTTTGGTGAAATAGAATAAGATTTGTAATGATAAAATTAGGGGAGGTTTTGGTTTACAAGTTGTTACAGATGCAAAATTAGCTTTTAAGGGAAAAGTGATAGGAAGATTGTACAAAGAGAATTAAAGACAAAAGGAAAGAATTCTTCTTAGAAAGTATGTTCAGCCCAATGACCTAAGCTTAATTTTTATTGCATTCTCTCTACCAAATAATTCTGCACTTTGAAATAGTTTAAAAAATTAATTGATCTAAATAGTAAAATTAAAAAAAACATTTTTATTTGGATAAATATTTAATGTGATGACAAACCTCTTAATCTAAATTAAATTTTAAAACCTTATAGGAAATTACTTCGAAGTGGGTGGTGTTCCTTCAATAGAGAGGCCATAGGGTCGCATTGAAATAGAGATGTAACAGAATCTTAAGAGCGGAGGGTCCATGGATCTGACCAGAGAGAACACCTATGGTTCGTGTACCAACTAGGGAACCTTACTTGACGATATGATGGTGGGAGAAGCCATATAATATTCCAGTGGGCCCTGCACCGTTCGAAAGCTGTAGAGGAAGCAGAGGCAGTAACAACAGGGGCTATTGTGGGTCTATTTGTATTTGGTGGAATAAGGGGAGCAGTAACAACAGGGGTTATCATGGCAGTTTCCTTGAAGTAAAATAATGGGTGCTTTCACATGTTTTCCAGGGCACATTAGCTTTGGGTAATGGATAAACAATAATTGGCTCTAGGGTTTGTCGAGTTTAGCACTCCTCAGGCGGCGTTGTATGAGAGTGCACCATGAGGAAGTGTTTTTTTTTTTTTTTTTTTGTATTTTTGAAAGACGTAACCACAATTTTAAAGAACTATTTATAATGTGTACGTAAGTGGATCACTCCAAGTCAAATTAATAAGCCAATTCACACGTAATCTTGAAATTCCAATCTAAGGAGAAGAGTAAATGACCAGCTTAGAAAAGTAGGAGTATCACTTATAAAATTGTAATACGAGCTTTCTATGTATGTCATACTTCGTCAGACAACTAAATTGCTTTTAATCTACATTTATAGAGAATATTGCTTATTGTGTAGAACAAGAATCATTTATCGGGTTTACTCGTACACGCATGGGATTCTCGTGAAGTAGAAGCTTTAGGCATTTAATTAAAATTGTTTGAGGCCACTAATTTTGTTTTAAACGAACTAAATTGTCTACCTAGTATGGCTATTTTAAATTTTCATATTCGAAGGGAATTACCTTGAAAAGCAATTTCATAGCTTGATTTTGGCGATGTGCCGTACCTTGCGACATCATATAAAGCATATACTAAGATCCTCGTTTATAACAGATGTATAGGCCCCTTTTAGTCAGTCGATATTCAGAGTTGAATAAAGGTTAATTTGTTTAGACTCTTTATATATATATATTTAAAAAAAAAATAGATTATATTATATCATTAATTGGAGCATTATAGTATTTGGGTGTTAGTAAATAAAATGAGGTGGATCATGCGTAAAGTATCCATAACTAAATATACATAAAAATAGAAGCTAATATCAACAAAAAGTCAATAGATATATCTTGTTGCAATACACCAGATATCATCATTCATCTATGGGAGAGTTTATTATATGAAAACATTCTAGGCATGTCTTTCGTGATATCTTTTGAAGTCTTTAGAGAAGAAAAAGAAGTAATCAAACTGTTAGAGTAAATCACTATATAAAATATATTTATATAGAAAAGCAATTATAGTGTTTCAAACTTTAACGACAGAATTAAAGAAAAATTAGACAAACACACACGGAAGAAGAGACAACGATTTTAACGTGGTTCACCCAATGTGGGTTACATCCACCGAGAATTTTCAGTCCTTCATTTTCTCAATCCAAGCAATAGAGGGTTACAACCTACAACAAACATCTCGCTTGTAATTTCCTCTCTATATTTCCAAGGAATTAACACAGTAATTTTCTTTGTCATAGTCTTCTTTGTTTTTCCTCACAACTATATATAAGAAAAAATAGAAAAAACAAACTGCTTTTCTTAATACATTCCAAGATTAACATTGAGTTCCCAACATCTAATTTTGGGATAAAAACAAAAAAACTTTCCCTGGTTGTCCTGTTGTAAATCCGGAAACTTTCTCTCGGTAGACTAACGGATCGTAAATCTGGAAACTTTCCTCGCCCGTCCCGCAAGAAATCCAAAACTTTCTCTCGTTTAGCCTCCTCATAATTAGGCTCCATTCCTAACAATCTCCCACTTGGAGACTAATTCCATTGCACCATACCGCAACCAAGGACCCGAAAATTCTCATCATGGCCTCTTATTCCTTAAGGCCAACTGAAGTTGAGCAAAAGCTCAACTTTTCTCTTGACACCACTTTTGTAAGCATATCAGCAGGATTTTGTGATGTGTGAACCTTCCCTAATTTCAAAGATCCATCTTCCACTACCGATCTAATGAAATGATACCTGAGTTTGATGTGTTTAGTTTTTGAATGGAATGCTGAATTCTTTGCAAGGTGTATAGCACTCTGGCTATCACTCCACAACCTATTATCCTCTTGCTTCTTCCCAGTTCTTCCATTAGTCTTTGCAACCAAACCATCTCTTTGCTTGCTTCTCGTAGCAGGAACATATTCAGCTTCAGTGGTTGAAAGGGCAACTACGTGTTGGAGTTTAGAAATCCAACTAACCGCTCCTCCTCCTATAGTAAATATGTAGCCAGTAGTGCTCCTTCCACCATCAAGATCACCCGCCATATCAGAATCTACAAAACCTTTCAAGAATATATTAGAGCCTCCAAAATTCAAAGAATAATTTGAAGTTCCTCTCAAGTACCTGAGTATCCATTTTACCGCTTGCCAATGTCCTTTTCCCTGGATTACTCATAAATCTACTCACTACTCCCACCGCATGGGCAATATCTCGGTCTTGTACAAACCATTGCATACATCAAACTTCCAATTGCCGATGCATAGGGAACCTTAGCCATATGCTCTTGTTCCTTTTGTGTCTTGGGACACAAATCTTTGGTGAGTTTGAAATGCTTTGCCAATGGAGTAGCAACAGACTTTGCATTGTTCATGTTGAATCTCTTAAGCACTTTTTCAATGTATTTTGCTTGTGATAATTTCAGAGTGTGACTCTCCTTGTCTCTTGTTATTCTCATACCAAGGATTTGTTTGGCTTCTCCCAAATCCTTCATGGCAAAGGATTTAGCCAACTTCTTCTTGAGCATGTTTATATCTTGCATATTTGTTCCCGCAACTAACATGTCATCCACATACAATAGCAAAATAACATAGTTATCATTTCCAGCCTTGCTTAAAATATACACAGTGATCACTTTGACATCTTTCAAACCTTTGATTAGCCATGAACTTATCAAATTTTAAATACCACTGTCTAGGAGCTTGTTTTAACCCATACAAGCTCTTTTTCACTTTACATACCCAATCCTCTTTACCTTTCACCTGAAAGCCTTCAGGTTGGTGCATATAAATTTCCTCCTCCAAATCACCATGAAGAAATGTTGTCTTCACATCCAATTGCTCCATAAACAAATTTTCTATAGCTACAAGACTCAAAATAGCTCTAATAGAGGTCATTTTTACAACTGGAGAAAAATCTCATCAAAATCAATACCTTTTTTCTGAGCAAATCCCTTGACCACTAGTCTTGCTTTGTATCTCTTATGCCCTTCATTCTCCTCTTTAATCCTGTACACCCATTTATTGGTCAAAGCTCTTTTACCTTTGGGTAGCTCAACCAAATCCCAAGTTTGGTTGTGAAATAAAGAGTCCATTTCTTCATTCATTGCAAGCTCCCACTTATTCCCGGTATCCATTTGTAATGCTTCCTGAAAACATTCTGGCTCACCAAAGATCAGAATACAAAACATAATCAGAGAAACGTTGAGGAATTTTACTTATCCTGGTAGAACGTCTAACAACACTTTCTGGAGATTGAGGTGCTTGTTGTTGCTGCTGTACATTTTGATCTTCTACCACCTTTGGAGTTACCTTTTCTATGTGTCCATCAAGGTCTATGTATTCAGCATTTTCCTCTTTCTCGTTTCTTTCCCCGCAACCGATCTTTATACAAGTTTTTTTCATTAAATATGACATCCCTACTTCTAATGACTTTTCGGTTATCACAATCCCATAATCTGTAACCCAAGCCATCAATACCGTAACCAATAAAATAGCACTTTTGGGCCTTAGCATCTAACTTATTTCTGTTCTCTTTGTCTATATGCATAAAAGCCTCACATCCAAATACCTTAAGGAAAGAATAATTTACCGGTTTACCCGTCCAAAGCTCTTCCGGAATTCCTCCATCCAAGGCACTAGACGGTCCTCTATTAATCGGATATACCGCAAGTATCAACAGCATGAGCCCATAAAAATAATGGTAAGCCTGCATGTATTCTCATGCTCCTAGCACGCTCCATGATGGTTCTATTCATTCTTTCCGCAACCCCATTTTCTTGAGGTGTTCTTGGAACTACCTTGATTCTTCTAATTCCATTTTTAGAACAAAACACATCAAATTCTCTACTGCAATATTCTCCACCATTATCCGACTTTAGACACTTTAACCTTTTTCCAGCTTCATTTTCAACTAATGCTTTCCAATTCTTAAAGGTATTAAAAACATCACTTTTATTCTTAATGCAATATATCCATGTTTTCCTTGTTGCATCATCAATAAAAAGTACATAGTAAGAGGAACCTCCAAGAGAAGTTACCCGAGCTGGGCCCCAAACATCTGAGTGCACAAGCTCCAATTTCTCTTTCTTCCTTTCCTTGCCATCCTTGAGAAATCTAACTCTCTTTGCTTTACCATAAACACAATCCTCACATAATTCCAAATCAATCTCTTTTAACTTAGGCAATAACTTTCTTGAATGTAAAATTTCCATACCTTTTCCACTCATATGGCCAAGTCTTTGGTGCCACAAAGATGCACTCTCACCTGTAGAAACTAAATTCATGGAGCAAGTGAGAAAATCAGTAAGTAAATAAAGAGTACCCACCAATTTACCTCTAGCTACTATCAATGAACCTTTAGTAACTTTCCAAGCATTTTCTCCGAATGCAACCGTGTATCCTTCACCATCAAGCTTACTTGCCGATATAAGATTTCTCTTTAAATCTGGTATGTGTCTCACCTCTTTAAGAGCCCATTGACATCCATTTGGGGATTTAATCAAAATCTTTCCAATACCCACGATTTTACATGGTTGGTCATTTCCCAATAGAACCCGTCCATAATCTCCGTAAACATAATCTATGAAGTATTCCTTATGTGAGGTAGCATGGAATGAAGCACCACTATCAATTACCCAATAATCACTATTTCTATCAAGAGATAAGATTAAAGCATCTTGTAGAATTTGTCCAAAGAATATTGGCTTCCGAAGTGTTACCATTATTATCATTACCTTCATTTCCATCACCCTTTCTTTGCCAACAATCCTTCTTGAGATGACCCTTTTTGCCACAAAGTGCCAACACCGTAGCTTTCCTTTTCCACGTGATTTGGATCTCGCCTTTGGATTTGCCACGATGTGAACTCTTGCCTCTTTCTCTTCCTCTTCCTCTATTCTCAATAGTTAAGGCAGTGCTAGATGATTCTCCCGTGGTTTTTCTTCTCATGTCCTCACCGAGTATCACACCAACCACATCATCAAATTCTAATTTATTTGAACTCGAAGCAGTGTTACTTACCGCCATTACCAAATTGTTCCAACTTTTCGGAAGAGAGCATAAGATTAATAAGGCCCTAAGCTCATCATCAAAATCCAATCCTACTGAATGCAATTGATTAGTGACAGTATTAAATTCATTTAAATGATCATGCACAGATCCTCCTTCACTCATTTTCATGTTAAATAACCTTTTCATTAAGAATACCTTATTTGATGCTCATGGTTTCTCATACATCTTGGCCAACTTATCCATGATTCTCTTAGTAGTATTTTCATCGAGATGTTGAAGGCTACGGTGGCTCCCAAGCACAACCTCACAAGCACCCAATGCCTTTCTATCAAGGAGACTCCACTCCTCATCGACATAGATGAAGGTCTCTCTCGCTTCCCCCTCAAGAGGTAAGTAAAGATCCTTCCGGTACAAGTAATCCTCCATCTCCATCTTCCAGAATTGAAAGTTCTGGCCATTGAATTTTTGAACTCTAAACCTCCCTTCTTCCGCCATTGCTCCCACTTGATCCAGAAATTCTCCTTCTGTCAAGTGCACCCAACAAAACAACCGCTCTGATACCACTTGTTAGAGTAAATCACTATATAAAATATATTTATATAGAAAAGCAATTATAGTGTTTCAAACTTTAACGACGTAATTAAAGAAAAATTAGACAAACACACACAGAAGAAGAGACAACGATTTTAACGTGGTTCACCCAATGTGGGTTACATCCACCGAGAATTTTCAGTCCTTCATTTTCTCAATCCAAGCAATAGAGGGTTACAACCTACAGCAAACATCTGCTGTAATTTCCTCTCTATATTTCCAAGGAATCAACACAGTAATTTTCTTTGTCATAGTCTTCTTTGTTTTTCCTCACAACTATATATAAGAAAAAAATAGAAAAAACAAACTCCTTTTCTTAATACATTCCAAGATTAACATTGAGTTCCCAACATCTAATTTTGGGATAAAAACAAAAAAACTTTCCCCGGTTGTCCCGTTGTAAATCCGGAAACTTTCTCCGGTAGACTAACAGCATCAGTAAATATGGAAACTTTCCCTGCCCGTCCTACAGTAAATCCAGAAACTTTCTCTGTTTAGCCTCCTCATAATTAGGCTCCATTCCTAACACAAACCCTAAACATGCTTATCATTGTTAACTATCTTCTTCTTAGTTTCCTATTGGACTTTATGAAGATCTTGAATCATATGAAAAAGTTGATGAAGTCTGTCAATAACATCTCGAGGCTTTTTGGAAGGTCCATAGACATGGGAATGAATGTTTCCCACATGTAACAAAAGATCAAAGGTCAAGTCTGCCAAAACTATATCCCATGGAGGAGTAGATCCAGTAAACAATTTTTTGCATCTATACTTCAAAATGTGCTTGAGAAGGATGAGTGTACAAACATCCCAAATTTTAGGGCATTGATTTATATAAGAAAAACCATGCAGAGAAAGCTTCCAAGATCTAGTGCAAGATGGAAAAAGAAAAGAGTAGAAGATATCCCAAAACTGTTTAGCAATGCCACAAAGCCAAAATAAGTAAATAAGAGTTACTAAAGAATTACAAAAATTGAATTGAGGTGGAATGTGTAAAATCATAGCCAAAATTTCAGTTGGCAGTTTTTGATGCAAAATCCGCCAACCAAGAAGTTGATTTTTTGATTCAACAGGAGTTTTCCAAATTTGAGTAGCAAGAAACTGCCATTGGGCATTGGTAAAATTCACTTGCCACTTGACATTGAGCTTAGTCTAAAGAATGTGGACACAAAAGATTTTTACTTACCACTTGACTAGAGATAATTTTTATTTTAAGTTCTTTTGAATATATATAATATTAAAAAAAAAATATTTATATTTAATTTTAAAAATTTTAAATTAAGATTTTTAATAATTTAAAATTATATAATTTAAATAGATTTAAATATTTTAAAACTATTAATTTGTATATTATTATTATTATTTTTAAATGTTGGTTGATCTTTCATTAAGCTCATTATTACATAGCATATCCGCAAACATGTGATATGGAGAGATTTGTAATTTTGTTTATAATATTATGCATTATTATATAATAAACTTAAATTTAAATTTCAATAAACATATAACTTTTATTAGACATAAAATAATTTAACTAAAAATCAAATAAAGAGTTACATCCTCCTTTCATGATTAATAATAAACGAAGGTTGTAGTGTGGGTGAGTATGTGAGGGGATGGGTGTATGTTCATTAAAAAAAAACGAAGGTTGTCAAAGACAAAATAAAGGAGACTTCACTTGAAAATAAGTAAAAAGTTACACACCTTTAAATTCAATCCATCCGAAGAAATAACACTTTTAAAAGGGCTTTTACAATATAAAATTAAATAAATAAATAAATCAAATTCAAATAAAAATTTTGATGTTTTTAATTTAAAAAAAATTAATATATAATAGTCTTAAAATTATACAAGAAATAAATGTTTTATATAAATATTATAATAATATGTTTATAATTGATTATAAGAGATAATATAAGACTATTAGAAAAGTATTAAGTAGGATATTACTTGTGAAAAGTTGAAAAGTTAAAGTCTTCTTAACACTTCTAATAGTCTTATAAAAAATATTATAAAAAAAATTGAAAGAAAAAATGAAAAATATATTATATTTATAGGAGTTGTATTACAAATTAAATGAGTTGGACAGGAAACAAGGGAAGAAGAAAGTCCTTCTCCAATCCTTCTTGTTTCAAAAATTAGTCATAAAAATAATATATAGGTGTGTTTGTTGAAAACATCACTTGAGGCCACCATAATACAATTATCCATACACATCAACATTACATAGTTGAATTCCAAATTCTCTTAGTCATCTAAATTTCGTAGACTATCCATATATCTTCATGATGTTTTGAAGTCATTACTGACATATTCAACATGTCTGCAATCTACTTATACCACCTCTCACTTCCCTTGGATTTTTTTGCACCAACTTATCTGATTTTCCATCTGAGAGTCTACATATTACCCTTCCTTTGGTTCTTTTCCCCATTTTGCTAAATAATCTACCACCCTATTTCCCTCTTACTTGATGAGTAATAAAAATATCTTGAAAAACCTTCCAAATTTTTTGAACTGCTTCCACCTTCTCTCTCCAATTAACAACACCTGAAAGGGTCTTATCGGATCTAAGAATCGAACCCATACCTGAGAGTCTGTCTCTAGATATAGCTTACGTAAATGTAGATTTATAGATATCATTGATGCTAACAATATCGTATGTCCTTCTGCTTCATTATTTGTTTCCCCCACACCTTCTACTCTCCAGTACACCAGTTTTCCTTTCCAATTTCGTATGATAATGCCAAAATCGGCTTTTACAAGATTTTTAGTAGAAGCCTCATCTGTGTTTACCTTCACCCACTCTCTCAAAGGTGGTCTCCACTCTATGTTATTCGAGGAGATCTCACCTGCGCAAAAAACCCTTAGTTGTTTTTCTTTTATAGTTATTGTAGACACCAAAATAGCACCATTCGATTAAGTGACTACAAACACTAATCACATGCACATACACAGCTTTTAGGGCAGCCTTTAGAGGTCAAACAGTGGTCTTGACCACTCACACAGCAGTTCGGAAGGTCAAAAAATGAGCAGAGCAGAGTTGGTCGTTTTGTCAAAAACCTTCAAAACTTAAGCAAACATCAAACCTTAGGCAAAATTGTTTTTAAACAAAGTCAAAACAATTTTGACTTTGAAAGTCAAAGTCAAAGTCAAAACGGTCGCGATATCGCGCGGTCGCGATATCGCGACGTCGCAGTCACGATCGTGATATCGCGGTCGCGATATCGCGACCGTCGCGATATCGCGACACTTCAGCATTTTTACGCTTGAGGCCGACTTACGATAGTCAAAGGCGGACTTTGACGTGGCCGCCACATCCAATGAATAACCGCCACGTGGCACCCCTACGTGCCCCTTTTTAAAGAGACCCCGTGGGTCTGTAAAACGGCGGATTTTACAGCGGACATTAATGAGACAAGCGGTTTCAAAATATCCGATCCGAGGCCATGCCTCATAACTTCGATGTCAGTGCGAGCCATGCTTAGTAATGACCCGATAAGGATCAAATCTGAGCGGCCCTTACGGATTTAGGGTTTAAACATTAATATCTCAGAGGCCGGATCCTCTATAAAACCGGATCGATACAATGAAAAAAAAAAGGTTACGAAGCATTTTTAAAAGCAACGAAGTGTTGCCAAAGTAAGACACCCGACTGCATCCCTTACGATTCATTTTCTTCTACATACGGAGAGTATGAATCTGGATCCATGGATCTACCCATTCGTCGACAAATCTTAGTGTATTTTTAGTTCTTTTACATTATGGTTTTGAATTCTGATTTCAAGCATGTATTCACCGGCTTTTTAACAGTAGATTTCATTATGTTCTCGTTAACTTAGAATCTGCTGTTTTAATCATTTAACAGGTGCTATTAAACATTTTTATTGTTTCTTTGAGTACAGGAAGAACAGCAGAAGCAGAGACTCATTAAACATCAAGCGGCGGCAACACTATAGCCCGCCCATTTTACATGTGGGCATGCGGAAAGAAATTACTGTTCATCTGTTGTAATAAAAAAATCAGACTATTGTAACCGAGTTGGAATTAATATAAAAAGGCGGTGCTCTTACCTTTTGATATGATTACATCCGTGTTATTACATGCATTAAACTAGTTCTGTTTTTATTGCATCTCGGTGTTTTATTTCCGAAATCTCATGCTTTCAGTGGCGATCACGGTGGGACCCAGGTCCACAGTTTTATTTTTGGATTAAGTTACTGATCTAAAAATTGCTTTTTACAGGTACGCTATTCGTCTCACCCAGGGACGATTACGAATCTGCGCATTTTTCAGAGAAAATCAGAGACATCCAGTTAGGCAGAAAAGAGGTAGGGGTTTTTATAGCTTCTGTCAAAATTTCTGTTTTTCGGTCTTCTGGTTTTTTTTAGTTTGGACGGCTTAAAAATTGTTTTATACTTTATTTAAATAAGGGTAGAAGAATTTTAATTTTTCTTGCTTTATTTAAATAAGGGTAGAAGGATTTTAATTTTTCTTGCTTTATTTAAAGAAAGATAAGAAGAATTTTAATTTTTCTTGCTTTATTTAAAGAAAGATAAGAAGAATTTTAATTTTTCTTGCGTTATTTAAAGAAAGATAAGAAGAATTTTAATTTTTCTTGCTTTATTTAAAGAAAGATAAGAGGAATTTTTTTAAAATTTTCTTGCTTTATTTAAAGAAGGGTAGAGGATTTTTTTTTAATTTTTCTTGCTTTAGTCGTAAACTTTTAATTTTCTACTTGCTGTTTTCCAGTTTGTAGTATATGTCTGGCATAGGGAAAGATTTCTTTTTCGGTTGCTTGTTTCAAATTTGCAAAGTAAAATGAATCCCACACACCACGTGGTACTTTAAACCAAGGCGTTGGTCGTAAAACCCCAACCCTTGAGCAAGACCAAAGGTGGATTCCATTATCACTTTGGCTTGAGATATTGCATCCATTACCTCGATCGCGACTGTTGCTAGACGTAAATCCTGACGAAAGCTGACCGAGTGTTGCTGGGGTGATTCCCATGCACGCGAGGATAAGTCTTCTATGGTAGGTGTCATAAACAGAGCGATTCCCCTTCCGTACCGCCTATGTTCCACGTACCATCTGCTCTCACGTACCTATAGTCTCCCTCACGTAAGGGCGGGTATATAGAGAGGTTGGTATATCGGTCCAGCAATGGTATATTGAAGGGGCGACCATTTATGGGAGTCATATGAGCCAACATTATGCATTTAAACGTTCTTCCAAAATTGCAAACACAAAACAAAACATCAAAATGCACTAAACCAGTTTAGGACACACTATCAATCCTTAAAAGAGATAATCACGGTTTTGCGTATGTGTGTGTTCATTTCTGCTTGGTGTGCACAAAAAGACAAATCATCATAAACGAGATAAAATCTGCTTAGATAGTAGAGAAGCAACACAATGGTGTACACCCGTAGCCAAGCCCAATCAAGGGCGGACGCTGTGGAAGGTGCACAAAGGGAGGGCGCCAGTCGCCTTCGCTTTAACCCCAAGGATTTGGTCATACCACCTTGGCGGCCTCGACACACAAGGCGGTCCCCTCCACACCTTAACAGATAAGGACTATGGGGGTACCCCTTCTAGGAGCACTCCTGTTCAACATAGCACTCAACACACATCCTCCCATGAGGGGTACATCCATAGGAGAGCTACCTTAGATGCTCGTTATGAGCGGTCACCGTGCGATGAAGCGCTGAGTCAACCTAGGGTTCGACGAGAGGAACCACATGGTTACACTATCCCTCCTTCAACCCCTCCAGCTTGTCGGGACTGCAAGGACAAATTCGGAGCACAAGGCTCCTCGAGCGAGGCCAAGCCAACTCCGTCCGCCAAATCGTGCTCACTTATGAAAGAGAGCATGAGGAAGATTCCTACCTTCCTCAAAAACAATACACATCGCGGGAGCAATACGCCTTCGCACCCGCTAGATATCATGGTCACACTCCGAGGCCAGCGCCTCAGATAAATGCCGCTACCCCCATCAGAGAGAGATGGCCTCTAGAGATCTTGGATCACTACGACCAAGATAGATATGTCAGAGAGGCATCTAGGCCTTCTACACATGAGGCGACAAGACCAACTATCTTAGAGCCTCGTCAAGCATTTCGCACGTCGGGTGCAACTCACGCAACGTGAGCGAGACCGACTATCGTTAGCGGAACCGTACCATATTAACGAAGAGCGCCTTCGACGCCAGAAGGATGAGTTGTTCCAACACACTATGTAGGAAAGGACTCCAACCCCTCACACACATAAGACAAAACATTATGAGAGGCACAAATCCGAACCTCTTGAGCAAAATAGGGTAGACCACATCGACCCGGCAGTCACCAAAAAAGTCATCCGCCAAGCTCAAATAACGCAGGTTGAACAAGGTCGCCAGGAGTTAGAAAACTTATACATGCAGCGCAAAGCGGATAAGTTGCGCTATAAACTACCTGAGAAGGCGCCAACCCCTTGCATCCAAAGAGCACAATAGTATGAGGAGCACAACCCCCGAGTGCGAGACGAGTCTCTCGCGACCTTATCAAGCATCACCCCCAATGCCTCCTAGACATGAGCAGGAGGCTACTCCTATAAACAATGACGAGTGCCTTCCTCAGGAACCCACTCAGGTTTATGGGCCACCCTTAGAAAGTCACCAAGAAGCCTCTGAGGAATCAGAGCAAAGAGAAGAGCTGGATGAACAGCCCTACCAAGACATGGGGGGTGCTATTCAGCTACCCCTCCATAGGTCCCCGTTTCTCAACACGAACCAATCAAAGCGGAGGAGCTCAAATCTCCCGATCTATGCAAAGAGCTAGAGCACTTAGAGTTGGTGGAGACCAAGATTTTGGAGCTCCCAAGGCCCAACTTACATGAGGCTCTTTTCGAAGAGGATCAACCTCTAACCGTACTCACTGATGATGCAGTCCTCCATATCTCAGAATCTACAGATCCTGATGAGCTATACACATTGTTCGAAGCTTCTGAGGAATCAGAACAAGGAGAAGAGCTGGATGAACTGCCCTACCAAGACATGGGGGGTGCTATTCAGCTACCCCTCCATAGGTCCCAAGTTCCTCAACAAGAACAAACCAAAGAGGAGGAGCTCAAATCCCCTGATACATGCAAAACATTGGAGCACTTAGAGTCGCTAGAGACCAAGATTTTGGAGCTCCCAATGCCCAACTTACATGAGGCTCTTTTCGAAGAGGATCAACCCCTGGTTGTAGGGCTACCTGATGATACAGTCCTCCATATCTCAGAATCTCCAGATTCCGATGAGCTATACACATTGTCCGAAGGTGAGGATGAAACAGAGATAGCTCAAAGCAATCACATACGACAACATCGACATCCCATAAATATCGATGAAGCATGTCAAATGATAAACATAATACTAGGGCATGAGTGGCGCATAGACCCAGCCTACCAGCATCACATGTCCATCCCACTCCTTGGGGAAGGTCGCGAGCAACTTCCACCCGGAGATATCATAGCACCATCAGTGTCGAAGGCAGACCCTGTCTTCCTATCCGTGCATAAGGCCGATCCATTCGTGCCAATTCCTACAGAGCCAGATCCGGTGCACAAAGATTGTCAAGCTGGGGGTACCTCTATTCCCTGAAGAGCAAGTGGATTACACCAAATGCTCCAAAGGTGTCCATAAACCCTTTGGTCAAACCCAAAAGCTCCAAGGATTATCGCAATCTCTTGGTCACCCAAAAAGCTCCAAGGATTATCGCAATCTCTTGGTCACCCCAAAAGCTCCAAGGATTATCGCAATCGCTTGGTCACACCCAAAAGCTCCAAGGATTATCGCAATCTCTTGGTCACCCCAAAAGCTCCAAGGATTATCACAATCGCTTGGTCACCCCAAAAGCTCCAAGGATTATCGCAATCTCTTGGTCACCCCAAAAGCTCCAAGGATTATCGCAATCTCTTGGTCACCCCAAAAGCTCCAAGGATTATCGCAATCGCTTGGTCAACCCAAAATGCTCCAAGGATTATCACAATCTCTTGGTCAATCTCCAAAAGCTCCAAGGATTATCGCAATCTCTTGGTCACCCCAAAAGCTCCAAGGATTATCGCAATCGCTTGGTCAATCTCACCAAAAGCTCCAAGGATTATCGCAATCTCTTGGTCAACCCCAAAAGCTCCAAGGATTATCGCAATCTCTTGGTCATCCCAAAAAGCTCCAAGGATTATCGCAATCTCTTGGTCACCCCAAAAGCTCCAAGGATTATCGCAATCTCTTGGTCAACCCCAAAAGCTCCAAGGATTATCACAATCGCTTGGTCAACCCAAAATGCTCCAAGGATTATCGCAATCGCTTGGTCAAATCCCAAAAAGCTCCAAGGATTATCGCAATCTCTTGGTCATCCCCAAAAGCTCCAAGGATTATCGCAATCGCTTGGTCAATCCCAAAGGCTCCAAGGATTATTACAATCTCTTGGTACACCAAAAACTCCAAGGATTATCACAATCGCTTGGTCAATCCCAAAAGCTCCAAGGATTATCGCAATCGCTTGGTCAACCCCAAATGCTCCAAGGATTATCACAATCGCTTGGTCAATCCCCAAATGCTCCAAGGATTATCGCAATCGCTTGGTCAATCCCCAAAAGGCTCCAAGGATTCTCGCAATCGCTTGGTCAACCCAAAATGCTCCAAGGATTATCACAATCGCTTGGTCAATCCCAAAGGCTCCAAGGATTCTTGCAATCGCTTGGTCAATCCCAAAACGCTCCAAGGATTTCCACAATCACTTGGTCAAAAATCATGAAAATTCAAAAACAACAAAAATCATCAAAAACAACAAAAATTTGCATCTCATTTCTAGGCATATTCAAATTCATCAAATAGAGAGTTCTTCTCGCAATTCATCTTCATATTCACCAAAATCAATCCATCAAAAATACAAAAATACATAGCTGCATCCAAGCATTGCACCCATACATTGCATATTCATGGTCGCATAGGTCAAAAGGCACCATAGGCTATCATGGTTCTACTAGTCCATCTTGTTCCACACTGTTCCATTTTACAAAAACAACAAAACACCATGCACTTTACCACACCAGAGTCAGTGGTCTTTTAATGTATCAAGAGTTTTTCGTGATTCAGTCATCATTTTGCTCTTTAGCAATGAAATGTATCAAGTCAAACAGATTTTACGAAGGTAGAGTTACACTTGCAATACACCTTGTTACGTAACATCCCAACACAAATTAAAACACATAAAAATTCTCGAGTTGTGTGAACGAAGGATGAAACCTGCACAGTAATCCAGGTTACCATAAGCGAAACGGTTATCTTGCTCATCCCCCTGTGCGAATGACCCCAAGAATGCCGAGAGTTGGCAAAAGGACAAGCATCCTCCCTACCCAATTCCCTAAGAATCCCAAAGTTGCAAAACGTCAAAAATTTGCAAAATGTCAAAACTTCAAAATTTGACACCCTACAATGCACATCTCAAAAAGCACAAAGAATAGTGATTATCGTCACTCCATATCCCTTGCTCAAGAGAAAAGAAAAACAAATCAAAATAAACAGTGATTATTATCACTATAACGAGCAAGTATCCCAATACAATTGAAGAAAAGAAGGGAGTTGACCTTGAATCCCTGGAACTCTCAACATTCTGACAGGTCATGAGGCAAGCCTCGACATCGGTTTGGTTGATAGCCTATCGGTCACTCGGCGGTAAACTTCTCGCATGACGATATATCTCTCACATTAACTTGTGTACAGATCAATGTTTGCATGTGGATGAGCTAGCTTATGGTATCCTGGAGAACACCGCAGATTAATCTAACTACATACAACAAAGGAGTTAGTGGAGCTAATTAGGTGATCCTCAGTACAGGTTCGGTTGAAAGCCCATCTGGCACTGGCGGTATCCTGACAAATACCACATAAATGAACTCAATTGCACACACAGGGATGTGAAATAACTTGGTTAAAAACAAGTCCGATTCATACCTTGTTCAAAAGTCTTGTAAGATAAAGTACAGTCATGGCTAGTGAGTTAAAACTGTCTGAGTCTCGGAAAACCTTTGCTACATTTCTAAACCAATTGCGCTACTTTTCATCCTTGCAATACCATCAGAAAATACAAAAAGAAGAAACACCACATTTGTACATAGCAAAGTAATGGAGTTCTAAACAGTCTATGGTGCCATAACCAAATCTCACTAAGTCCATACATCCATTTCATTTCTGCATATCACATGCATTTGCATTCATCATGCATCCATCAAACTAAATCAACATACAACATTGGTAATTATCATACCATATGCATCCATCCATATCAAGTAGCATGCACCCATCAACATCAATCATTGTGCATAAAATCATGACATCTACGTAAAGAAAGAAAATCAAAACAACAAAAACATCACAAAAATGCAACACAAAAAGAAGCAATAAGCATTGCTGGACACGAGTGCTCTTGCACTCAACCTCTTGGCATAGAAAATCGATGTCGGGGCTCAAATTCTCATTCTCCTACTTCCCTAAGAAGGCTATCATAGCTGGACCGCTCCACGGGAAGACGGGTTTTTGATGATTTCACCCCATTATGGCATCACCAAAAGGGTTAACACCCACCAAAAATAGGTCCAAATGTCGGGAAATTGCACGTGCTCAAATGGAAAAACATCTAAAGCCACCCTAACCTAAGTCATCTTGGGTCAAGCGACTCGTCGCTTTTCTCACGAAGGTCATTCCCTCATCGATTCGTCGCTTGAGGGGGTAGTCACACTTAGTCACCAATCAACAACCACACACCCAATCAAGGCAATGACATGCATTCAAAGAATCATTGACAAAGACAATCACGCTCCTGCTTGGGGCAGTAAACAAGCAATCATTAAATCGATCAAATACTTGGCATTCCCGAAGCATGAACACAAGGTTCCCCTGTGGATAAAAGGTTACGCCCTTTGCCTAATCATGACTGATCAATGTCCAAGCTCAAGTCACACCTCACCAAAATAGGTTAACACTTGAAATCAAATTCCTTAGCTCGTCAGAAGCAAGGATTCAAGAATGCATGCCCTTTCCATACTTGGGGCATTAAAAGTTGGTTAGGTTACCAAGAAACCCTAATCATTAGTGCTTTGGTCGTATATTTTTGCTCAGGATCGCGTCACCCGCAACGCTTCCCAAAAAGGGGCATCTCGTAGACACCAAAATAGCACCATTCGATTAAGTGACTACAAACACTGATCGCATGCACATACACAGCTTTTAGGGCAGCCTTTAGAGGTCAAACAGTGGTCTTGACCACTCGCACAGCAGTTCGGAAGGTCAAAAAATGAGCAGAGCAGAGTTGGTCGTTTTGTCAAAAACCTTCAAAACTTAAGCAAACATCAAACCTTAGACAAAATTGTTTTTAAACAAAGTCAAAACAATTTTGACTTTGAAAGTCAAAGTCAAAGTCAAAGTCAAAACGGTCGCGATATCGCGACCGTCGCGATATCGCGCGGTCGCGATGTCGCGACCGTCGCGATGGCTTCAGCATTTTTTACGCCCTGAGCCGACTTACGATAGTCAAAGGCGGACTTTGACGTGGCCGCCACATCCAATGAATAACCGCCATGTGGCACCCCTACGTGCCCCTTTTTAAAGAGACCCCGTGGGTCTGTAAAACGACAGATTTTACGGTGAGCTTTAATGGAATAACAAGCGGTTTCAAAATATCCGATCCGAGGCCACGCCTCATAACTACGATCTGTCAGTGCGAGCCATGCTTAGTAATGACCCGATAAGGATCAAATCTGAGCGGCCCTTACGGATTTAGGGTTTAAACATTAATATCTCAGAGGCCGGATCCTCTATAAAACCGGATCGATACAATGAAAGAAAAAAGTTACGAAGCATTTTTAAAAGCAACGAAGTGCTGCCAAAGTAAGACACCCGACTGCATCCCTTACGATTCATTTTCTTCTACATACGGAGAGTATGAATCTGGATCCATGGATCTACCCATTCGTCGACAAATCTTAGTGTATTTTTAGTTCTTTTACATTATGGTTTTGAATTCTGATTTCAAGCATGTATTCACCGGCTTTTTAACAGTAGATTTCATTATGTTCTCATTAACTTAGAATCTATTGTTTTAATCATTTAACAGGTGCTATTAAACATTTTTATTGTTTCTTTGAGTACAGGAAGAACAGCAGTAAGCAAAGACTCATAAACATCAAGCGGCGGCAACACTACGAGCCCGCCCATTTTTACATGTGGGCATGCGGAAAGAAATTACTGTTCATCCTTTGTAATAAAAAAATCAGACTATTGTAACCGAGTTGGAATTAATATAAAAAGGCGGTGCTCTTACCTTTTGATATGATTACATCCGTGTTATTACATGCATTAAACTAGTTCTGTTTTTATTGCATCTCGGTGTTTTATTTCCGAAATCTCATGCTTTCAGTTATTCCAAAGCTCCTTAGAATAGTCACTTCCTTCATTTCTAAGTTTGTTTATTCTTGTAATCTAATGGATAGTGTTTCCATTAACTTACTCATAATCCTCCCTCAAAATTTCTCCCTTGTTTTGTACTCTGATCTAAATATGTGTGCATTTTATTCTAGCCATAATTGCCACCATATGAAGTTAAGTCCCAACTTCCATGTCATTTTCGTTATCCTAGTCTTAAATCTGCATTGTTTCCAATTCTCATAAAAGTTTTCCTCACTCTAAAAAATTTCCAATGTTGTCTCATATGCCTCCACTAACTGATCCATATGTGTTTGGTAAAAGAACACCCAAAAAGAGGTGATTCAAGGTCTCCTTTGCCTTTCCACACATAACACATTTGGAAGGCCCGTAGAAACCTCTTTTTCTCAAATTATCAAATGTCAAGCACTTTTTGTGGTTAATTAGCCATGAGAAAATTTTAATTTTTGGTCATATTTCCTTTTGCCAAATAATTGTCCATGGAAGTGGTGTTGGGGTAATATCATATCCACAGACTACCTTGTATCCCTCCTTTTTCTTCTAAATTCCCAACTTACTTCCTCCCCATCCAAGTATATCCCTCTTAGACCATCATGAACTGGATGTCTTTGGAGATGTCTCCATAGTTTTTCAATTAGTTCCTTTGTCCCCCTCACTGGCCATTCTCAAGGATGTTTCCATTGTACTAAGTTTGACACATGTTGATTCCATGATTTCATATAGTAAGAGGCTTTCCACCACCCTGCCTTTTGGAGGTATGCTTTGCAACTCTCCATATATGAGAATGTTTGAATAATTGGTTGAGATTGATTCCATGAATCCTCCCAAAAAAGAGCATCCTTTCCATCCCCTAATTTTTAATAAAGGTATGGCTTTATTAACTCCTGGCCTGCTTCAATTGTTCTCCAAACTATAGATACCTCTTCTTCCACTTTGAGTCTTGGGATGTATTCCTCAACCTCTCATGGATAATATTTGGTTTGTAATAGTTTGCTCCATAAGCCTCCAGTAGCTGTAATCCATCTCCAATATAGCCTCCTTGCTAGTACCTTGCTGCTTTGGGATGTTGATCTTGTCCCCAATCCTCCTTGTTTTTTTGGTTGACATATCTTCTCCCACCTAACTAGTGCTAATTTTTGTTCTTCCCTTGCACCTGACCACAAAAACTTTCTTGCGTATTTGTCAATATCTTTTAAAATTTTCTTTGGAGCCTGAACTATGAAAATTTTATAAAATGGAAGAGCTTGTACCATAGCTTTAATCATTATAAGTCTTCCTCCCAAGCTTAGACATTTGTGTGTCCAGTTGCTCAACTTAGCTTGAAGTCTGTTAATCAACGCTTTGTACTCCTTGCTTTTTGTTTTCTTTGTAGATAAAGGTACTCCTAAATACTGTATGAGTGATAGAGTTTCCATGAACTTCAACAACTGTAAAATTTGTCTCTCATCCTCTTCGTTGTATTGAAAAAACTATTTGAGACTTTTTTCATTAAAAGTTTACCCAGTAGCTTGAGTATACCCATCTAAAAATTCCTTTATATTTTTTGCTACTAGGAGATTGGTTTGACTAATAAGGGCAGTATCATCCACAAATTGGAGGTTATTTATCTCAATCTACGAATTTATTTTCAGACCACTTAGCCTCCCCTCTTGTCTCCCTTTTTTTAATAGTCTCCCTAGACCCTCTACATAAAGGATAAGAAGATAAGGGAGAGAGGGTCCTCTTGCCTCAACTCCCTTCCTGTTGTGAACATGTGAGACAGACCACATTTACCAAAACTGAGAAATATGTAGTATGTGTAGAGGCTTTTACCCAGTCTCTCCACTCCTCTACAAAGCCCATTTTTCTAAAATACTTTGTAAAAAGGACCAGTCTACTCCATCATAAGCTGTAGAAATATCTACTTTAATAAACATACTTGGGTCCTTTTGCTTGGACATTACATGTATCACCTCCTGGTCCACTACTATTCCATCTAGAATTTGTTTGCCTTCAACAAAAGCACCTTGCTCACTTGAAATCAGATTTTGTAAAAAAAAAATTAACTTCTCTACCATAAGCTTTGTTAATATCTTCTATACTATATTACATAGTGAAATAGGCATATAGTTCTCAATTATCTCATTAGGTGGGCCCTTAGGAATTAAAGTGATAAAATTATGATTCAAGGCTTTTAATATTTGCTTACTCTGTCTAATTTCCTCGAGTGCCTCCACCACTACTTGGCCAACAACTTCCCAAAAATTAAGATAAAATTCAATGGGGAATCCCTTTGGTCCTGGGATCTTTCTTGTTTGTATTTTTTGTATGATCTGTGATGTTTCTTCCAAAGAATTTTCTTCCATTAATAATTTATTGCGTTTAGATTTGACTAATTGTGGAATTACCTCTAGTATCTTCTCCTGCCATGTTGTATTCAATTTTTTTTGCTACTGAAAAGAGTATGGAAGTATTGAATTACTATAGTTTTCATTTCACTTCCACTGGTTTTTGCATGACCCATCATATCTGTAAGACTTATAATTATATTATGTTGTCTTCTAGCTATTGTTGTTTTATGAAAGAAAGTTATGTTTTGATCCCCCTTCTTTAACCATGTAACTCCGGCTCTTTACCCCCAATAGATCTCTTCTTGTTCCTCTAAAGTTTTCTCTCTCCTAATAATTTCTACCTCACGTTGCAACAAATCTTCTGTTATAGTTCCTTGTCTTATCTCCTGAGCAATCTTCTCCTTCTGATCCATGATTTTGTTTTTTTGGATTCTAATGAGTTCCTTCTTGTGTTTACTCCACTCCTTTAGTTGGGTCCTCACATATTTTAGTTGTTTGTGGAGTTTGAATTGTATTGTCCTAAATCTTGGTCTCCCTAATTCCCACCATTCCTTTATGTGGTCCTCCAACTCCTCATTTTTTACCCACCATAGGTCAAATTTAAAAGCTCCTACAACTTTATGATTATCTTCTTCTATGGTAAGACTTACTGGAAAATGATCTGAAGAAAGCCTATCCATGACCCTCGCTTGATGTTTGGTATGCAGGAATAATTCCTTCTCATGAAGAAATTATCCAAGCAAGATTTGACTATCTCCCCTTGCTTTCTTCTATTTGTCCAAAAAGAAAAGGTTTAATTAATAAGATTAAAATAATACATTATTACTAACAAATTATGTAATTAAAATAATTCTCTTAAATTATAAGGTATATTAGTAAATAAATATGAAATTATCTTAATGCATTTATAATAAAATGATGTTAGGATGTCAAATGGTATTAGTTCAACTAGTTAGATTCCTCAATATCCATTGATAAAACCTAGATTTTGAATCTTGCCTAAGCTTTATCGTAACACCACTACGTGGTACGAATGTAATGCAATGTAGCTGGGACCAATTTCAATTCCATATGAACAATAAAAAAAATGATGTTAGCTATTAAAAAATAACATTAATATAATTAGTTGGATTCCTCAACTTTTAGAGAGATTTATGTTTAAATGTTACCAAATGCTATATGACTTATAACCAAATTGTTCTACCACTAATAGTATTGATACTTCAAAAATATTTTTATTGTATGTTATTAATTGTATATATAAATAAAAACATTTTGATGATATTTATATTTGAAATATAAAAAAAAACACTTTTTAATATTATATTTTTATTTTTTACTATATTAATTTTGTTGAAGTGTAACTTTAAAGCCACTGCAACAAGTAGATTATCCTTTTACCTATGATTATATTTTTATATAAATATATATATTTTTGTTTTTCTAAAGTTATTTTATACTATTAATATTTTTATAAATATGTAATTTTGAAACATTATAGTGATATTTATGATTTCATTATTTTAAAAAATATATTTTTAATGTTTTTATTTTTTATTATATTGATTTTATCAAAGTCTAACTTTAAAGTTATTGTAATAATTAACCTAGTTTATTGTTTAGACTTAGGCTTTGGCTCTTCTTCAAGAGGTCCAATGTGTGAGGGGATGGGTGTGTGTATGGTTGTGTGTTTGGCCCATATTGAAAGTTTAGCTCTCACCCTTATAAGAGGTCATGGTTGGGATGGGGATGCCTAGCACTTCGGAGGAGTTTCTCACACCAAAGTGAATAAAAAAATATTTTAGTTTATCATTTTTCTTATGATTATAGTTTTTACATAAATATTGTTTTTATTTTTTGAATATTGTTTTTATTTTTTAACCTAAGATAATAATTTGTGAAAACCTAATTTTATCTAGGATATAAAAATATACTATAAATTAGAGGGTTTCTCACACTAACTTGAATAAAAAAATATTCTATTTTATATTATAATAAAATAATTATAGTTTTAGAGGGTTTATCATTTTTCTTATGATTATAGTTTTTATATAAATAATTTTTTTGTTTTTTTACTTAAGATAATAATTTGCAAAAACCTGATTTTATTCAGGATATAAAAATCTACTATTATTTGATATTGGAAAAGAATCGAATTTCTTCCTTTTTAGATTTCTTATATATTTTACAAAGAAAAGTTTTATCCAAATTTAATGACATAAGACATTATTAAAATTTAAAGAATTTTTTTTAAAACAAATAATATGACATTATCTCAATTGATTGAATTCCTTAACTTTCAAGGAAGAGACTTAAGTTGTTATAATTGAATCAAAACAATATTCTAGTTTATTGTTTTTCTTATGATTATAGTTTTTACATAAATATTTTTTTGTTTTTTTACTTAAGATAATAATTTGTGAAAACTTGATTTTATTTAGGATATAAAAATCTACTATGTTTTGATATTTGAAAAGAATCAATTTTCTTCTTTTTAGATTTATTATATATTTTAAAAAGAAAAATTTCATCTAAATTTAATGGCATAAGACATAATTAGAAGTTTAAGAATTTATTTTTAAAAATAATCAAATGAGATTATCTCAATTGATTGAATTTATTAACTTTCAAGGAAAAGACTTAAGTTGTTATAATACCATTATTTTTTTATAATGTAGCATGGGCAAGACCCATTTCAACTCCACATGACATATAAATATATATATATATATTGGAGTTATATTTTCCAAACTTATTATAAAAATTTCAATATGTAATACTTATAACAATTTTAAAATTTTTGAGAACAAAACTTAGACAAATCATAGTGAGTTAGTATATATTCCAAACTTATTATAAAATAAGAACTTTCTAAGGTTGAAGGCTATAACTCAAATATGATACAACAATGCAAATTCAATCTTTTTTGTGTATTATAAATGCTAATAAAAAAATTTACAAAATGTTTGTAGGTTCAAAACATATTTAATTCCTAGAACTATTAAAAAAATATCTAGAAAGACATATAAATTATAAAGGAAAGAGTCTCAAGTGCCACGAAATATGCAATATGCATTCAATGAGAGTTTCTGAAGAAATGATATCTTTCTTCTCCATAAATTGAACCTTTGATTGTAGCTAACGCAATACATAATGTGCATCAAACTTATCTTTGAATTTTTGGTTCATCAAATCCAACAACTCATTAGAAATCATCATCTAAGTGTTGAAAATTGAAATAAGGAAATGATATTGCACCTTTGCTTTTCATTTATCCGATTTGGCTCCTTCAAATCTACAATTATGTCATCCACCCTTATAGAGTATTTAGAGTATGTGATAAGGGAGAAAGTAAGTTTGTGAAGATTCTCTAAGGGTATCTACTACATCTCTCCGCTCTTGCCTCAAAAAGGGATGATGTAAGCCTAAATCCTAGTTTATTGGGTTGATTGAAGAATAGCTACATGTCACAAGAAATTATGTTTCCCTTAAGATACCTTTTTAGCCAAGCCTAACCTTAATCTATCCTAAATGCACATACAAAATGCACAACATACAAGGGCTACAAATAAAATATTTTTATTTATTTATGATAAAGGAAATAACATTTTTTCTTTTATGAGCAAGGTCACAAGATAATGCAACAAACAAAGTCTAGGATGTAATTATATGTTGCTTTGGTTTATTACCTAAGCTTAGAGGTTTGATTTATCCCCTATATGATTAAGATGAAGTTATCTCCTTATTTCCTATTTATTTATTTGAATAATAACTAGAAAACAAAATCTAGTTTAAGCACACAATAAATAGAATCTAAACCCTAAATACTGAAATGATAGTGATTTGGGGGATAATGACCTATTTCTACCATTGTGACAAAAGCATTGCCTACTTGCAGAAGCATCATCGATATTATTGTCCACTACTAGTGCTATATCTTAACTTAAAAAATAGATAGAAAAAGATGGTAGGCATTGTAGTGGGGCTTGTCTAAGTTGTGAGAGGATGTTAGACCTTCTTGAATAGCAATTTGACCTTATTTAGAGAAACACAAATAATAAAACAATGAAATAATACTTGAGATAAATATTTAATGGTGAAAGTGTCACTGAGTCATAGTAGCATCAATGCTATCTCTCAATATTGATGCTTTCGCTCTATATCAAATAGAAAGCAATAACACCATTGACCTAAAATCTAGGGACAATACTGCTTTTGGGAGTAAAACAATAGGATTAAAAACAAGCTAGATTAAGATTATGAGGATGATGATAAAGGGCTATGCTTGGGAGCATAGAGCCTTGCTAAACAATAGAAAATAAATATTTGCTTGTTTAAGACTAAGATTATGTAATAAAATAAAGGACTAGGAATCCACTTGCATTATCGGTGATGTGACCCGGGTTCAATCCCCATGGTGGATGTGTATAAGAAGTATTACTCAAAAAAATAATAATAAAAAAAAATAAAGGACTAGGTAGATGTATGTGCAAGATGCAACATTAGTTCAAAGTGTAATAAGGTAAGTCTTAAAGATACAAGCACTAGGAAGAGCCAATAAGAAAGGATAAGGAGAAAGAGTACAACTCAAGATAGTAGGTCATTTTCTCATTATTTCAAGCTTGTTGAGAGCTTTTTAGCTAGCTGCTTGATGGCACTTGAATGCTTGAGCTTGATGATTGCTTCTAGACTTGGTTGGAGAATTACATGGAGATTTGGAGACTTGCTTAGATGCTCGCAAGAACAAGAACCTAAATGCTCGCAAAGATGGTCTTCATGAAATTGTAATAAGGTTTTCGTATGATCTTGTAATTCAAAATAGTAATATTGAATAAAAAGTAGTAATATTGATTAACAATTAAGACATCCATAGAGTTCTCACCTCTTCATTTCTTACCCTCCCAAATATAGTTGAAGGATTTAAAGGATTTTGGTAACTCAGTGGAAATATTCAATATTTAGAATGAAACATTTTTTAAAAAAATCATGAATTTGTAAAAGAATTTTAATATATAAGAATTGTATCTGCACATTGTCATAGATTTAAAATATTATTAAAAAATAAATCTATACAAAAACAATTTGTTATTACAATGATAAATTAGCATTGGATTAATTACTAAATAATAATAATATTATACACATTAAATTGTTTTGAAAACACACGTTATCAATATGTTTCTAAGCTTTATTTATTTCTTTATATTTGACATAAATATAAACAATATAACACAAATGGTTGAGATACCATGATGATTTGGATTTCAATTTTCATTATAAAAACCCAAATTCAAAATACGAAAATGTATAAATGAATACAACAAAAAAAAATGCTTTATACATAAAATTTACCAAATTTTTTTCAGGCTTTGGCTCTTCTTCGGGATGTCCAAGATTCAAATTGCGGCATGAGAGAGTGTGTGAGGGCGTGGTGTGTGGTAGTTTTGTGTTAAATTCTCTATTGATAAGTATAGCTCTCGGCTTTACAAGGGATCATGGTTGAAAGAAGACTCAGCTCAGCAATGGATCATAGAAATTTCTCACACTAAACAAATAAAAAAAAAATTACCATTTTTTTTAATATTATATATTAAATATAATCAATACATTATAAATATTTATAATAAAAAACCAAAATACATTTATTTGTACTATTATACTACTCATCTTTATTCATATGGAAACAATATTATTATATTTTTAAATTATAAATTTTTATTATAATAACTTCTTGTGTATAAAATTATTTGTATTATTATACTTCTCATCTTTAAACATATGGAAACAATATTATTATATTTTAAATTATAAATTTTTATTATAATAACTTGTCGTTGTATTATTATACTACTCATCTTTAAACATATGGAAACAATATTATTATATTTTAAATTATAAATTTTTATTATAATAACTTGTGTGTATATAAAATTATATGGGTGAGAGGTCTTTTAATGTCAAAGGAGATTCGTAATCACAAACAATCGTTCATAGCATCGGCAACAATAATAAAAAATCAAATTTATTGCTCATCTCTTAGCTATTATCAATTAGATTGAATAATCGGATTCACCACTTTAAAACTTATAATTTATTGGATTTGATGGTTAATATAATATTTGACAATTATTATCCTAATGTCATGCACTAAATATAATAAAAAACAATGTTAGTATTGGTTGTATGTACATGCCCTCTTTCTGTCCTGTGCGCCTTTGAAAGGTTCATTACAATGATTATTTAAGTGATATCACAAAAGGAATCTTTCAGAATTATTCACCTGCTTTTGGACACTTCATTATATAATCAATTGATTTTCAAAGAATTGCAAATGTTTTTGTTGACATATATTTGCGAGCTCAACATCATAAGATCTCGTCAAATGCGATGATAATTGAAAAAACATCCAAAAGAACAGAACAATTTATTTTATATTTATCTAAAATTTTAAATGAAAGTTTATAAAATTATATATTATATTTTTATAATTTAAATAAAATTAATATATAAATATTAAAGTTATTTTATTTTTAATAATTAAAAAATTATAACGCTCATATATCAATTATCTTCTAGACTAAACTGTACCTTGCTTTTGTCCATCTGCCTTAATTTATGAGAGAGCATCCAAATAATGAGCACATATATCACAAAAGTTACGTCTCATTAGGTGGTGTACCTTCAATAGAGGGGCAAGACGGGTCACTCACTTTGAAAAGCAACAAAGTCCTCAATTGTGGAGGGTCCATGGATGTGACCTCAGGGCACCCTAGAGAACTTGGTTAAATTGCTATATGTTCTTGGTGGGTCAGCCAATCAAGTGCTTGGTTTGCAATGATTTGGTATGGGCTGAAATAATTTACCAAAATGTATGGGAGTTGTGATTATCGAAGGGTCCCACCCCAATCATAACGATCTACACCCACTTCAACCTAGGTTTCTACCGAGTTTTTTTTAAGGATCTACCATGAGTTTTCGCCGACATTATAATTTATTAAACTTTAGGTGTTACCACTTTGATTATTTATTTGTTTTGTTTCGGGAATCCCCGAAGCTACTTTTGTCGTGACAACAGCTAGCAGTTCACCTCGATGGGGACAATCTAATTTCGTAAAGTTTATCTCGCCAGAGACGGCAGACTTCCTAACCCACCGTAGTTATACCCTTCATTTTGAAGCGGGCCCCATCTCGGCGCGCTCAAGAGCTGACAGATAGGACACGTGAGCCCAAGCGTTCTCGCGTCCCTCACGTGAGTTGGGCATGGGGTCCATAAACAGACTTAAGAGTACAAGGCGGCGAGATGATGACGGCAGGTAAATCCACGGGCGCAGAATGCGTTGGGGCCTCTGGTGGGACCCATCCTTGCTATTTCCTATTTTCCTATGGGGGCCTCGGGTGGGACCCATCCTTGCTATTTCCTATTTTCCTATGGGCGCGGGCCAGCTCAGAGTTCAATTAAAGTGCCCTCAAAATTCATTATGTTACAAAAATATAAATACTTCCAGTAATACCTTGTCTCCATCCCAAAAGATATAAATCCCTCCAGCAACACAGCAACACCTTCTGTCTATCGTTATCTAAGCGCTAGCTTTTTTTTTTTTTTTTTGGTAAGGTAAGGACCCCCTTAAAACCCCATTCACTCGAGTGTCTCCTCTCCCTCCTGTCTATTTGAGCCTCTAGTTTGATTTTATTTTAAAAGGTCGAGTGCGCCCGGTCGAGGGAAAACCTCGACCTCCTGATCTCTCCCGGTCGAGTCTCCTTTCAATTAATAAGCGAGCTCACCCGCTCACCCTATCAGCGAGTGCTCTCCGAGCTTTTATATAAGAGGGATGTTAACAACACCTCCGAGCATGAGGGGGATGTTAACAACACCGGGAGTCGACCTATCTTAAGAGCATGCACTCGACCTTTTAAACGAGGGAGAGGGCCGCTCTCTATCTATAATGTTCGTGATCCATTCAACATTTGGCCAAACCTCTTTCTGAATAATATCAAGTTTTTTTTGTGTCAATTTTAGATTCTTGAAGACAAACAATATCAGGTTTTACTTCCATGAGTAGATCTCTAACAATTCTTCTTTTCTCAGGGGAATTTAGCCCCCGCACATTCAAAAAAAGGATATTTATTTTTTGATTTTGTTTGATGGGCTTTTACCCTTACCGATCCATTTTTCATTTGGATATAATTCTTGTCCCTTGTTCTCTAGGACTTTTTGTTCTACTCGTTTGGGGTCTTCCTTACTTTATTTTCCCATAATTACCTTTATTCTTTGTATTTTTTGTATGTTTTTCGGGAGGATCATTCTCTCTCATTTGGTTACATCCTATCGGAGATTTTTCTGTTGTTGATTGAGTTGTTTTACCCAACTCTAGTCTTTTGCCGTATCTTGTTTGCATACCCTCCTTAGACTGCTTTGAGTTTTATATTATGCTTAGATTATTGTATTCCTCAAATTGTTTAGTGTTATTCTTTGAACTTAAAACTTGATCTAATCCTTGCCATCCCTTTATTTCTTTGATTTTAAACCCCCAAACTCCTTCAATCTGATCCTTCTCCTGTTTTGAGTCCATTTGAGTACATGGGGTATCCTTTACCATTTTAGCATCATCTACTAGTATTTCTTCTTCAACTTCCAAATTACTGTATGCATTCTTTGTGCTGATTGCAATCACATTTTGTTGTTATGTCTTAGTATCTAGATTTATATGATTTTCAATCATATTTATTTTCATATTATGGTTACCATCTTCATAATTATTTTCTTTTTCTTGATTGAGACTATTCTCTTGTTGATTAGTGTTATTTCCAAAACCACTCAAGTTTTGTTTCTCACTATGTTCTTCATCTGCTTGTTGGTTTAGCTCTGTGCATTTACTTGCATACTCCATTGTCTTATTAGGATTTTGTTGTTCTTCCTTATACTGTATAGAACATCCATTACTAATTTTACTTTCTACCTCTTCATGTAAGCAATGTAAAGTGTTTGGACATATGGAAGGGAAATGTCATCCACGAAGACAAACCAGATTTACTAAAAAGTGGCAACAGAAGGAGAATCAAATAAACCAGAGGACCACAAGCATGGAAAAAGAAACTTCTAGCCCACAAGAAAGGGCACAAGAAAATGAACAATATCAAGAAATTTTCTTGATATTGTTCATTTTCTTGTGCCCTTTCTTGTGGGCTAGAAGTTTCTTTTTCCATGCTTGTGGTCCTCTGGTTTATTTGATTCTCCTTCTGTTGCCACTTTTTAGTAAATCTGGTTTGTCTTCGTGGATGACATTTCCCTTCCATATGTCCAAACACTTTACATTGCTTATAGTATACCAATTTTTTTTTTTATTTAACTTTTTGATCCCATTCCTCAAGCATCGATTTGATACTCACTTTTTCCACTTTGTCTTGTTCTAGTTTCACATTAACAAAGACTCTTGGACACAACATTCTTGTTTTGTTGCAAGTGAGTGGATCCATGGTTATAAACTGACCAATATGTGTTGTTAGGCCCTTAATAATTTGATCATCCCAATATTCTATAGGTAAATCTGGGAACCTAATCTAGATGGGAATGGAAAAAAAATCTTCCTTTTGAGGGTTGAAGCTCTGATGCCAACGTTTTAGGAAAACTGGTCTTTTCCCAAAGAAAAATAGATCTTGTGATAAAGCTGCCACTAGATCGTCCTCAATATTAAACCAGATTAAGAAGTATCCCTTTGATAGACCAATAACATTCATTGAACTCTTTGTTTGAATTTTAGAATGGAGCCATCTTCTAAGCACATCTAAATTTGGTCTAGGTCCTAGAAATTTTTCTACCATGCTAAACTCATTATCCTTCAATATTTTTTTGATTAGGGATTCAACAATACATACCTTTCCATTTTTATGAGATATCTCTGTACCAACTTCTCCTTTAATTGCTTCCTTTCTTTCTTTGAGAATCGATGCCCAAGAATCCTTTCCTGATCCTTCAAGTAGAACATTTTTTGCATATGTCATTCCTTTTTCTACACATCGATTAGCATTCCTTAGATCCCTAGCTCTCCCATATGGATCCCTAATTTCACCATTTTGCCCTAACGAGGGGAAATTTTCATCATTCAAGGAATCCATCCAAAACTCGTATTCACAGCTTGGCAACCATCCAAAACCCTTGGCGTTCACAGATCAACCTCCATTCAAAACCCTCAGTATTCACAGCTTAACATCCATCCAAAACCCTCGATGTTTACCAAAATAAAATAAAAAAAACAAAAATTAAAATTAAAAAAATATAATAAATTTGATGATATGTAATTTTGAAACATTATAATGATATTTATGATTTCATTATTTAAAAATATATATTTTTATTGTTTTTATTTTTTGTTATATTTTTTTTTTTTTTGAAAAAATGAAAACTTGTATTAATACAAAGACCAGATACAAGCGGGAGAGAGCACATCCCGACCCAGAGCCAAGAGCAACACAACAAGGACAACGCACAAAGGCAACACTAGCGACCACAGGGCAAAGAGAACAAACGGCGCGAAAAGGCGACATGTCGCGAAAACGCGACATGTCGCGAAATCGCGACAGGCACCCCCGTCACGGCCGCTTCGGCGCCAACAGTCGCGATAACGCGACATGTCGCGAAATCGCGACTGGAAGGGCCCTCGACAGCCACCCGCAGAAGGCGTCGCGAAAACGCGACGAAAAAACTAAACGACACTCATGCCGCAAAAGGGTCGCGATATCGCGACAAAAAACCATCCAATCACTTAAGAGCCAAACGTGCCGCGATATCGCGACAAAAATGCCAAGCTGCTTCCAATTAACCAACCTGTCGCGAAATCGCGACACAATACCACCTTTGTACTGCATCTTCAAAAGAGGCGCAATATCGCTAGAAAAACCCAACAAGAGCCGCGACAGCGCTACATGTCGCGATATCGCGCAAGAAATTCGCCAAAGGCCGGAAAGGCACAACCTGTCGCGAAATCGCGACAAAAACCAACTCGAGGCCGCGACAGCGCTACAGGTCGCGATATCGCGACAATTTTCCACCCAGCCGCTTAAGTGCCAAACGTGTCGCGAAATCGCGACAGGATTTCCCTGCAGCTTCCCATTCTCAAACTTGTCACGAAAACGCGACGAAATTTTAACTTTGCTTTTCAACTTCATAAAGGGTACGAAATCGCGGCAAGAACTCCACACGGACCACGAAAGCGGGACCTGTCGCGATATCGCGACATGTCGCGATATCGCGACATGTCGCGATATCGCGACAGCAACCCACCAGAGGCCGCGAAGGCTCAACCTGTCGCGATATCGCGACAGCAACCAGCCCGAGGCCGCGACAACACTACATGTCGCGATATCGCGACAAAAAAGATCCTTAGCAAAAAAAACTTTGCACATTATTTCAAAAATTGTTCAAGGCCTTGTCTAATCTCGGCATCCTCCATAGACATATTACTATGCAGATGCATCCCAACCTCTCTCTCAGCACCCATCTTAGCAAGGAAATCAGCCGCTTTATTAAGAGATCTACTAGCATAAACAGGTATCACATCCTCTAATTCCTTCCAAAGCTCTGAAATTTGGGAGACCAGAATCCGCAACCTCCAAGCTTTTAAGGCAAAGTTCCTCATGCAATCAAGAGCACCAACCAGGATTTGGGAATCAGACTCAATGATTATCTTTCTATGACCTTGCTTGACGGCCCAGATGGAGGCAGATTTAATAGCAAAGGCCTCAGCTTCATTGTTTGTGGCATATCCCAGACCTTGCAATTCCCAATAGAGCACAGTCCCAGCATGATCACGGCAGATAACTCCACTACCAGCATTGCCCGGATTGCCTTTTGCAGCTCCATCAGTATTGATTTTGACCCGACCTTACAGGGGAGGTTTCCAACAACTTCTTACCTGTCTCTCAAGATCGGCAGACTCTCCCTTC
This sequence comes from Wollemia nobilis, assembly GCA_028583015.1. NCBI lineage: Eukaryota > Viridiplantae > Streptophyta > Pinopsida > Araucariales > Araucariaceae > Wollemia > Wollemia nobilis. The sequence goes on from JAQPPZ010002492.1 coordinate 438,240, forward strand.
CACAAGGCTTAGAAGCAGGCTGATTTTCCTCCTCAGCATAGATGGCAACGGTTTCCACAACTTTGCTCCAGATGACCTGCCATATCCCATCCACCGAAGAGAAGGTTTCACGGAAAATACGAGCATTTCTTTCCAACCACACCTGCCACCAAATAAAAAGGAAACCGAGCTCCCAGCCAGTACGAAGAGCTTTAGATATAAATCTACCTCTCTTCCAGCTTTCCCATAAATTGGTCCGAGACAAGTCTCCAATAGCCTGAAGTTTAAAGTGGGAGAACCAACGATGCCAAATCTGTTGTGTGAAAGGACAATCAAACAGAAGATGATCCGCAGTTTCCTCATTCCTATAACATAAAACACACTGGGAAGGGCCAATGATGCCTCTAGTTCTGAGGTTGTCAAAGGTCAAGATACCATTATGCATCAGTTTCCAAGCAAAGAAGTTCACTTTCGGCCAGCCCTTGGGATGCCATATCTTCCTCCATTCTTGAACTGGAAAAGAGTGTGGGGGGGGCTCAGGAAGGATCGAATCATAGCCCTCCTTCACAGAATAAACCCCAAGGTTCCCAAAGCCCCGAGCAAGCTCATCCTCCTCATCTCTCCCAGTAAGAAACCTTTATGACAATAGTTTTTCCAGAGTTGGAGCCTGCTCCGGAGGGATTGGAATAGGCCATTCACCCAGCCGCTTAAACTTTTGAACCTTATACTCCCCCAATTGGCTGGTATTGAAGTAGCTCTCAATATTAATCCATCCCTTATCTTCAAGAGCTGATTTTAACGGATGCAAATCAGGAAACACAGCAAGGATAGGAGGATTACGATCCCAAGAATCAGTCCAAAACCGGGCCTTCTCCCCTCTCCCAACTTTCCAGAACAGTTGATCTTTGATAATGCGAGATCCAAGCTTGAGCGCTTGCCACACAAGAGATCCATTACCCTCCAAAGGATAGCGGCCCAAGTCGTTGGGATGAACAAGACCCAAGTATTTACTAGAAAGGATTCTGCTGCAGAGGGACGTAGGCTGGGAAATCCACCTCCAATACAATTTACCGACCGGGGCCCGATTGTTAAACTTGGAGCTTCTTAAACCCAACCCACCTTTTTCCTTGGGCTGGGTGACCTTATCCCAACCAACCAAGGCCCATTTCCTCTCTCCTTTGGCACCTTCCCAGAGAAAACTTCTAGCCACTTTGTCCAGCTCTTTCCAAATTGATGGAGGGGCGGCCAGAATAGAGAATTTATAAATTGGCATGGCACGAATAACAGACTTCAGGAAAGTTAGTCGGCCCCCATAGCTTAACCATCTATGAGACCGGTGATTCATTCTCTCTTTGATGCCATCCAAAAGGTCCTTCCGGAAATCGGCTTTCGGTTTTTGAAATGCGAGAGGAACCCCCGGATAAACAACGGGAAGAGAGGTCCTAGTGAAACCCAGGATCTCCATAACTCTCTCTTGTGACCTTTGATCAAGGTTAAAGAAGACCACTTTTGATTTTGTTTCATTGATGACTTGATTAGAAGCCCGGAGGTAGACGTTAAGAGAATCTTTGATTCCTCTTGCTTCCCTGAGGTTGGCAACTCCCACCAAACCAGTATCATCCACAAACCGTAAATGAGTCAAAACTTCAGCCCCGATTTTAATTCTCGTTATCTGTCCTTGACGTCTTCTTCTCGGGGAGGAGTCCGCCTAATCCTTCGACCAAGATGAGAAAGAGATAAGGAGAGCAAGGGTCTCCTTGGCGGAGACCCCGAGAGGCTCCAAAAGGTGGCGAGGGAAGTCCCTTAATTAAAACGAGTAGGATGGCGTAGAGATACAGCTCATGACCCGGGCAATCCGATCCTGAGAAAAACCAAAGGCTGCCAACATCTTGACCAAGAAGCCCCACTCTACTCTGTCATAAGCCTTAGACATATCCAGTTTGATGAACATTCCTTTGTTACCTGAATTGTGCATAGAATGGATAGCCTCCTGAGCCAAGATCACTCCATCCAAGATCTGTCTTCCTTCAACAAAACCCCCTTGCTCAGGGGAGATTATATTCTGAAGAAGGGGTTTTAGTCTTTCAACCATAATTTTAGTGATTATTTTGTAAATCACATTACATAAGGCAATAGGTCTGAAATCAGAAATGTGAACCCCCCCTCTCCTTTAGGAATTAAGGTGATAAAGGTGTGATTTAGAGCCTTGAGCATTCTTTTGTTAGTTCGGGACTCCTCAATGACGACCAACACATCCTCCTCCAAGATATCCCAAAAGGCCAGAAAGAACTCAATAGGGAAACCGTCCGGACCAGGCGATTTTCCTGTGCACATCCCAAAGACCACCTTCTTGAGTTCATCACGATCAATGGGCTTAAGAAGGGCCTGATTCTCTTCATGAGAAATAATAGAGGGAATGCCCTCAATGACTTCATTTTGGGCTTCCACATCATCTTGCATACTTTCCTTGAAGAGGTTTGAGAAGTACTCCATAGAGAGGGAGTGCATATCAGGGAGAGTGTCAAAAGAGTTTCCATTCTCGTCTTGAAGGAATTCCATGTTATTCAATTGCCTTCTAGCACGAGCAGAGCGATGGAAAAATTTTGTATTTCTGTCTCCTTCTAATAACCAAGTATTTCTTGCTCTCTGTCTCCAGTAGATCTCTTCTTGATTATCAATGTCCTCAACCGCTTTGCGTAAAGCGTCATCCTCGAATTTAAGATGCTCAGAAATAATTCCTTCTCTGAATTGTTTTTGCACCTCATTCCATCTGGCCAACAAGGGAGCCCGTTGGAGCTGGAAATCAGATTTGTTAGTTTGCTTCCACTGTTTTAGTTTACTCTTAACAAAAAGAAGTTGTTTATGAAATTTGAACATAGCTGTTCCAAAAGGGAGACGACCTTCTTCCCACCACTGTGGAATTTTCCTTCGTAGGTCCTCTTTTTGCAACCAAAAATTTTCAAATTTAAAAGGTTTGTAATACTTCCCTGACATAGTCCCTCCCTCCACCAAAATGGGAGAGTGATGCGAGGCTCGGGCCCTCCAAAATCTGGAATTTGATATTCCATCTAACATAAGCTTCCTCCGAGACCGGAAACCGGTCAAGCTTAACCCTCCTATTGTATGGCTCTCTTCTCTTATTAGTCCAGGTAAAGTTTGTACCGGGGCCTTTGATATCAACAAGGTTAAAGGCCTGGACTTGGGCAATAAACGACCGGTCCCTGTATCCAAAGCTGGGATGCCACCTTCCCGATCCCTAGCGAGATAATTTAGCATTGAAGTCCCCGACAATAATCCAATCAAAATCTTCCGGGAGGACCTCATGTTTTGAACAGACTTTCCATTGAAACCGTCGACCATCGGTGTTACGAGCCCCATAGAAATTTGTAATTAAGACTTGTTCGAGTTGTAACAATATTCTTAAAAAGAGATGTGAGGACACCTCTCCAGGCTATATGTTCTATTGCTATCCACGCCAGAGGATTCCAAAGAGTAGCAATCCCTCCCGAGGCACCTAGAGCAGCCACCGCCATATGGCCGACACCCCTCCAGATTCGGCTGACAGTTTTACTCATAAGGTCTAATGACATTTTTGTCTCCTGAATGAGCAGAAAGTCTGTTTTACTTCTCTCTAAAAGTCTTTGAACAGCAGATTGATGGGTTCTACTGTTTAAACCCCTCACATTCCAAGATTGAATAATCATTGGAAACCTTGGGAGCAATACGAATCAATTGTTCTCGCCAATCCTCCATTGATTAGCTTATCTCCTTGCACTGCAATTAGATCCTTATTGGATTTCCTGCCCACCCCTTGGGAATTACTATTTTTCGACCTCTTCTCCACATGGGAAATTCCAAGAGCTGGTCTTTCTCTGAGCTTTTCTGCAATTCCCATGGTAACATCTTTGATAGCTGGCTGTACTGGGGAGTGGATTACCAGAGTCCCTGGGTTTTCTTGCTGCAAAGTCTCAGAGGAGTCAATCACCTGTTCAAGGACAGGGGTTGATGAGGGAGGAGCATGAGTAAGGATGATATTATCCTCAAGGTTCCCATCTGCTCCTTCCATAATTTGGTCTTCTTGATCCACAAGAGATTTGAAGATTTCATACCGGTTGGTTGGCTTGGGAAGAGCTTGCTCCTTGCCATTTCTCTTTTTGTTTCTTCTTCTCTTCTGCTGTTCAAAGCCATCTTTCTGGCCCTCAGAACCAGGGGGAATGATGGGTGGTTCCTTGACCGAAGTGGACTTACCCTCTCGGGGGCGATTTGACATTCCCTGTGGAGCATCCGCTTTGGTGCTCAAGATATTTGGGCAGAGCCTTGCCAAATGGCCATGCATATGACAGACTCTACATCGGAAAGGTAGGGCTTCATAGTCTAACTGCTGTATCCAGGAATGTCCTGCTAACTCCAGTTCCATCTCAGCTGGTAGCGGTTGGCTAATATCCAGTTCTACACAAATTCTCGCATAAACGACGAGTATTTCCTTCAATGGTATCCTTGGAAACTCCCAAATATCTACCTAGAGAGTTGCCTATCAGTTCAAGAATCTGCTCACCCCAAAACTCCATCGGGAGAGCATACAGTCGGATCCAAATCGGGACGGTCGTGGGCTCAATGCGAGGGTCGAAACCCGCTCTCCACGGTTGGACAAATAACCCTGTCGGGCCATGGCTCCTCTTCTATGATTCAAATGCTCTGTTTCTATCCAATAAGGAAGAAAAACTAATAATAAAATACCCATTGCTTATGGGCCATAAGGAGTACTCACCGATAGGCTCCAGTTTTGTCTCACCCGGGGAATGCAAAAAGTGCGGGGGTGGGTCGAATGCCCATGAATTTGCAGATCGGATCATGAGTAGCACGATAGTTTATCGTGTCTTCAACCGGCTCTGGTTCAATGACTATCTTCGGTCTTGACGCAGATTGCGGGAGACATCCATTGACTCTATGCACGGGAGAACCCTTGCCCGCATTCCTGGATAGCGAGATGGAAAGCACTCCGGCGAGCATCATCGAGAGGAAGACGCGGGATTTTCTCGTAGTATCTCCGCATAAGAGGTCTTCTTCCCCTCGAGAAAACCTGGAGGAGACCCCATTGGGCCCTCCTGGGGCACCGAAAGAGCCGACAACAAAGACCAGCAGCAAACCCCCAAAGACCCTGGAAGAGGCTTCCGATCAGAAACCCTAGAGGCTCGGCCGTCGGCAGTTCAGAAGGTTTCCCGCCAAATCGCCAGAGCTCCGGAAATTCCTATCAATTTGCAAGTAACTGTTAACAAGGGTTCCATGTTGGTTTATTTTATTATCTTATTTTTTGTTATATTAATTTTATAAAAGTATAACTTTAAAATTATTGTAATAATAATCTAGTTTCTTGTCTCCTCGAAGGACACTGCAACGATTTAGGCTTTGGCTCTTCTTCAAGAGGTTCAAGTTTCAAACCGCGGTATGGGCAAGTGTGTGTATGGTTGTGTATTTGGCCCATATTGAAAGTTCAGTTCTCACCCTTAAAAGAGGTCATGGTTGGAATGGGGATGCCCAACGCTAAGCGTGGTCGAAAGAGTTTGTCATACTAACGTAAATAAAAAAAAAAATTATAGTTTATTATTTTTCTTATGATTATAGTTTTGCATAAATATTGTTTTTGTTTTTTAACTTAAGATAATAATATGTGATTATTTAGGATATACAAATCTACTATGATTGGAGGGGTAACACACACTAACATGAATAAAAAAAATATTCTAGTTTTTCATTTTTCTTATGATTACAGTTTTGACAAAAACACATTTCTTTGTACTATTATAATACTCATCCTTATACATATGGAAACAAGATTATTATATTTTTAAATTATAAATTATTATTATAACAACTTCTTGTTTGTATATAAAATGCAAGGGAGTTGTGAATATCGAAGGGTCCCACCCCAATCACAACGATCTACATCCACTTCAACCTAGGTTTTTAGCCTGATTTTTTTTTTTTTTTAAATCTACCACGAGTTTTCGCCGACATTTTAATTTATTAAACCTTAGGTGTTACCACTTTGATTATTTATTTGTTTTGTTTCGGGAAGGGCCTGAAGCTATTTGTGGTGACAACAGCTAGCAGTTCACCTCGATCGGGACAATCTAATTTCGTAAAGTTAATCTCGCCAGAGACGGCAGACTTCCTAACCCACCGTAGTTATAGTTATACCCTTCATTTTGAAGCGGGCCCCATCTCGGCGCGCTCAAGAACTGACAGATAGGACACGTTAGCGCACGCGTTCTCGCGTCCCTCACGTGAGGTGGGCATGGCGTTCATAAACAGAGTTACGAAATCTGCAGAGGCAGTACAAAGCGGCCAGATGATGACAGCAGGTAAATCCACGGGCGGAGAAGGCGTTGGGGCCTCTGGTGGGACCCATCTTTGCTATTTCCTATTATCCTATGGGCGCGGGCGCGCTCGGAGTTCGCCGATATTCGTATGAACTTTTACTTTCGTTCTCCCAATTTCATACTAGACAAAAATTAATCCTTTAATAAAATCTTTTTCATTTTTTAATTTTTATTTTATATAGAAAAAACTTAAATTATATTAATTTATTTATGAAACTTGTAAAAAACAAAATAGAATAAATAAAAAATATTATAATAAAATATTAATTTGAAAGTTTATTATCAAATTTAATAAAATTAAAAATAAAAAACCTTTAAGTCGTATCACTTTATACCTTGCCTTTATCTTCTTTCTGTTGACGCATCAAGACCCTTCATTTTTAAAGTAAATCGCATCACTTTAAAGTAAAATAATGTATCTCTCACACTAGTTGTATTGACAACGAGTGTTTGTTATACTCTCAGATAATAAAAGAAAAATTGCATATGGGTCCTCCTTAAGCTGGAACAAAATTATAATGAAATAATGGGTGATTTTACATTGTATGGGGTTAAATTCAAACGTTTGAACAAGAAAAGTGCGTTATCTATATTAAAATTAAATATCAATATTTATTTATTATGTAGTAAATTGGTTCTAGGAGGTGGATGTCTTTCTATAGAATTATTATAACAAATTGTAAAATTCCTAATCAAAACCCCATCTCTTAATATTCAAAAAAATTAATTTTATTTACTTTTTGTTTTGGGTGACTTTGGTTTTGACGGATTCAAGGGAGCATTAACGATATGCTAATTTTCTTTAAAAAGTAAACTTTTATATAAGTTTACAGGTAAAAATACAATATTAAAGCACTTATAAAAGCAAATTTTGGCCTCATGGAATAAGGGGACAACAGCTTACCTGGTTATGCAATTTTTGTAATAAAATACTAGTTACTTTGATTTATTTATACATAAATTAAATATTAGTTAATGTTATTTTAATTATATAATTTAATAAGGGGACCGGAGGAACAATAGTGGGTTTAGTGGGTTTTCTTTAATTTAGAAAACGTTTAAGGCCAGTACTTTTTGAGTGTACCATACGGAAGTGTGTTGTGTATTTTTAGGCTCTTGCATGTGCCCTTCAAGGTTTTAATATTATAGTGGATCCAAAGTCCCTACTCCCAAAAGCAAGATCATTTTGTTTATCAAACGTTTGTTGTAAGATGAAAATATTCCCTTAGATTTTCCTTTTAAATTACGCAATCTTGCCCCTGGTTTATGATTCTTAACATATGTCCCTTGTCATTGAGAACAAACAGAAGAAATATAATATTTTTTATTATAAATATTGTGCCAATTAATGTATTCAAAGTTGGTGGATAAAATATATTGCAAAATCTCAAATGCCCAAAGTCAGTCCCATTCATGCCCAAGCATATCAGCAAATAACTAAGGTTTGATCCTTAGTGTCTAGTTTATATATGGTTATGGCATATGTTCATTAGTGTATTACTCAAGTTGATAATTTACTTCAAAATTAATAATCACCATAAAAAAAACTTGCAATATCATTTAAAAAAATAATATTTTTATCTAACAACTAAATTGCTTTTGTAGTGGATCTTGCATAGTGTCTCAAATAAGAATCAAGGAAACTCTCAAGAATAAGTTTTATGTTTAATATAAGTGGACAATTTGAACTCACAAACTAAATTGGGATATTTAAATTTGTAGGGGATATTTTAGAAAGCCATTCCATAGCGTGATTTTTGCTATGGGCCATGACTTCTGGTCTCATCTCTAATGAATGTATTAAGATTTTTTTGAATAACAATTTTATATATTATATTTTATATTTATGAAAAATTATGCTTCAATAGGTTTAGTCGCACGGATTGATAACTTTGAGAGGAAGTTAGAGGGAGTGATATATAGTAAGTTATGGTTCAAGATTATATATGGTATTTTGTAGATCCACGAGATAGTTGAAGGTAGAATGGAACATATGGTTATAAATGATTGAAGAGTGAGTAGTTTTACATTTAAATTTAATTTGTATTATATATATTTTTTATTATTTGTATTATATATTTAAGTTTATTATTATGTTATTTAAGTTATATTAAATGTTAATATTGGTATAAGTTTAATTTTTAAAAAACGAGAGTTTTTAATATAGAAATTAATGTTTAAATCTTATTAGATGGTATAATATTATGTGATTTTTTGAAATATTATGGTTACCTAATCATTATACAATAAAGATAGAACATGTTTTTTTTGTTTTTTTTCACACCCACCCTGATAGAACATGTTTAAATCCCTGTATAATAAAATTAAATTAAAATTAAAATTAAAAAAACAGACTAAATAAAAATGTATTAATATATATTTTTATTATTCAGAATAAGATAAATGGTAGTATTTTGTTTTCATTTGTTTTTGCTTTAAGAGTTTTTGTCTCTCTTTTTCATTTTCACCAACACTCTTATCTTCGTCAATCTCTTTTATTTTTCCATACTGTTTATATTAGTATTTTCTACTAAATTATGTTGCCTTGGAAAAAAGAAGTGAAACTTTCTTATGTTAACATGAAAACACTAAATTTTCATGGATATCCTCCATAGTAATTTCTTTATTATGTTGTTGTTAGACCTTAAAATGCTAGGGCTAAATTCTACACTTCTTACATTTTTATTATAAGAAGAAAATATTCTACTACTTGAGAAAAATGAGAATGCTTTATTTGGATTATTTTTTTGATTTCAAATATGCCTTTACATCATCCTTCGCACCTTTAATTCCTTCTAAATTTGAACTTGCTATTTGTAATTTTCCATCCAAGTTTGTGTGTTTCTTTGTTTCTTCTAATAGTTCATTCAAATAAAATGTTAAGGCCTTTCCCATCTAATGATGTAGTGGGGTTTTCTTTACCATTAGGAGTGAAAAATACTTGGTCTAATCCAATTTCTTTACCTTGTTTCATCTTCAAGTTTGTATCATGCCCCCAAAAAATTCTTTCTATATCGTTTAAATTTACAATCTCTTGTCATATGTTCTATTTCATAACATGTATGTTTTCAAAATGCAATGTTTTCATAATCCACTTATTGGTCTCATTTTTTTTATTCATATTTATTCTTAATGTATAACATACCCAAGCATATACAACATGCCTTTGTTCCTTGGTATTTGGTAAGCATATTAAACTCTAAGAGATGAACTCTTTTAGAGTTTTGCCAGCATTTTTTAAAATAGCTTTATTGGTAAGCTAGTATGAAAATCTGAGAAGCCTAACCCACATTGGAAGTCCTTTAACAGTTTTTGTCTCCACCAAAAACAAATTTACTCCATGATCATAAATATGCTACACCTTGCCCCTAAACCATGGGTCGCCACTGATTATTTATCAATAATTTTGGGATTGGAGAAAATGATGCGAAAAAATCCTTTTGAATGAAAACTCATGAAATACTTTTATTTCCATCTGCGCTTTGACTTGGTTTATTTTTTAATCTCTAAATAACATAGCCAATATCCATAGAACTTATGTATTAACGCTCTATTTTTAAGAACTATTATATCAATGCTCGATCATCTCATTCTTGATAATAGCTTTTGGCGTAATATTTGCTATTTGCATAACATTTATCATAGATTTACTCTTCTCTTATCCCCAACCAGGGCATCTATAATTCCATTCTAGGAATTCTTACTTCTAGTTAGAACTTATTGACCTTTGCCTTTATGTCCAACTATCATCATGCCCTTTGTTTATTTACTCCAACCACCATTTGTTGTGGTTGTTGCATCTACTACTCTATCATAGTTCTTGAGTTTGATTTAACCATGGTATTCTCAACATTGCAAAGTTTGACAATATTTAGAGCTCCTATAGAGTTGGTTATGCTTATATCATTTGCACGTCCTTCAAGTTATGACTCCACCTAGAATTTTTGTCTTCTTCCTCTCGTATAATTTAAAAATTATTTGGTCAACAAACACTAAACCAATCCAAAATACCAAACACATATCTCAAGTTTCTCAAAATTGGAATATCACCTTCTTCTCCTCAAACTTCTTTATCATGCCCATGTTATTGTGCTTGATGACTACCTCATGCTTGCGGTTCAATACATTTATTATTGGAAGGATTGATAAGGATTATAAATTATTAATTGAAAAGAGGAGGAACAAAATAATATAAAATATTAGTCTTCTAGAAAAGCACATGCTTTAAAACATGGTAATAGCCACCTCCAACTGCCTCCTAGAAAGGTAGGCACATTTAATAAGATTGACATAGTGATTTTTGATCTCAAAGATGATTTTTAAAGGTATATAATACCTATAAATATATTTCGGTGATCAATGAAAATGATTTTGATTGGAATCAATCCTATTCCATATCAGAAATATTTCTTATTAATGAATGACTCTACCATGATAAGATAACACACAAAAGTTAAAGTTGGTAGAAGGTAATATAGTTTTGTGCCATTAGACATATAGACAAATTGAAAAGCCAAAATAAGGATTAAATTCAAATGACACTTAAATTGACATATGATAAAGATCTTGGTCGAGTCTACAACCAAAAAGAAAAAAATAAGTAGAACAAAATTATCGTTTGTCATGTAACTAAATAATTATATATAATGAAGCCAAAGTCATTAAACGTAGTATGTAACAAGAGCTAGAATCCTAAAATTATGAAATAAAATACATATTAAAGGCATGAAGCTATGATATACTATCTTTATAAAGTGATTTCTGAAAATATCTATTAATCCTCTCATATTCTAAAATAGAATGCTCACACTTTAAGTTTATTGAGTGGAATAGCCTACCCCAAATATTTAAATATTGTGAAACTAACACCAATAAAAAAAACTATATCTTTATTCTTACAAAATCTCAACATTGAAATTCTTATCAAGAGGGTGACCTTTCCACTTAAATGCCCAAATGAAAATGGATGCAAAATATTTGAGGAAAAGATTGTGTGAGCTTCTTGAGAATTTATTTTTGGAAATAAATTATCAGTAGGGTCTACAAGAGCATCCTTGATGTCCTCGAAGCTCTGTACTAATTAAAACATAGAATGAATATAGGTTTAGCTACTTGGCCACTATATGTAAAAAAGAATAGAAATTTACAAATAAAACTAGAAGTTCCTTCATATTGTTTTTAGCAAGATCTCTTATTTATCGTTGTAATCTAACCATTCTCTTTCTATTGTTATATAGGTACTTTATAAATAAATTTGAAGTTGGGCTTAGCTAATAATAGGCAATCCTTTATTTATCCTTGTTAGGACATCTAGGTTGTTATGGATTTTGCCTCTCATCAAGGAGACCCATGTTTAAACCATAGGGAGGATGGCTCTTGTTGTGTCCCTAATTGTATTTCCCACTATATTTCAACAAAAAAAAAAAAATTAAAAATAAAAGCAATCCTTTGTTTTGTGGTTTAGATTTTCGACTCTAAAATCCATGTATTTGAACAATGACATACAACTTTGTTTTTGACATGATGGTTATTGACTTGTATAAGTGGTTAATGCTTTTTCCTACTTAATAAATAAAGTTTCCTAACTTGAGTTCAAATCTATTAAATGGTGACGAGAAAGATGAAGGACACATATTTATTATTCCAATAATTTATACAAATTACTAAATTTACCATTTATAAGAATGAGTGAATATTTTAAAGATGTTTTGAAACATCATAGAATGAATATAGATAAATTTTTAGTTGTAGGAATAATATTGAAGTGGGTTTCTATTGAAAAATCTTATTTATGTACTATAGTTTATATTTTCTTTTTCCTCCCATGAATATTGAAATATCTACTATGAACAAGTTTTAAAAACATTTCGTTCATTGAGATTGTATAGGTTTTGATGTAAATATGGTTTAACTTGCTTTCATTTATTTAATTCTTGAAACTAATACCAAATTTCAACAACTAAACCAACTAATAAGCATTTATATGGAATAAAAAATCCCCAAAAAATGAGATATCTTGATAAATGAAGAGAAGTTCTTTTAGAAAGAATAAATTACTTGGTCAACTGAGAAATGACCCATAAAGTATTTTTCATAAATTATGAATAGTTACTAAGTAAAGCTTCATAATAATTCAGTTTGCAAAAAAATAAGCACCAAAATTATTTTGTTTTAATTTTAAAATTAATAGTTTGATATCATAAGGATTTGAAGTGTTATAAGCCCAACCTTTTACCATTTGTTAAAGTAAATACATCTCATATAATATGTCAAAAGTGAAAAATTTATTCAAGTTACATATGGAATCTCTCGTATCCATTGTAATAACTATATTTGCATAGAGAAGCAGAATTGAGAATTTTTAATTGGTTATATGGAGTTTGAATGGTTTTTATATTATATCATCGTCCTATCATCTTGGGTTTTTAAGTTATCTTGTTCTAAAGTTTCAATCACAATACTAGGATTTAAACTTGTATATTGTTTTAGAATTACATCTCATTTATAGTTATTTTTTTAAGTAAGGTTTTGAAAGGGTTGCCCTTTCTCTATTACATCAACTTTGTCATTTAGAGATATATAGTATATTTGATGCCATCTAGATTTAAATTTGGTGTGAGTTGTGTCTTTCATATGTCTCAACCATTAAACCATGGTTTAATTGGCAAAAAAAAAAGGATGAATAACTACTTTTTGAAAGGTTTTCGGTTCCTTGTACAGTAGTTTGAAAAAAAAACTCTTCGATGAAAACTCAAAGACATATCACTATAATATAGTTTTTACATTGGTTTAAAATAATTATTTAAATTTATTTGAATATCATATTATTTGTGATTTGTTATAAAAATAACTACCTTTTGTAATGGAAAGATCATTGCGCAATAAGATAAAGAAAAAATCGCTTATTATGACAACATATGAGATTTAAAAAATCACAAATAAAAAATAGTAAATTTAGAATATATTAATGATTAATTAAGATAATAATATATATATATATATATATATATATATATATATATATATATATATATATATTGAGTAATACTTCTTATACACATCCATCATGGGGATTGAACTCGGGTTACATCACCGATAATGCAAGTGGCGTCCTTGCCAGTAGACCACACTCATGGGGATAATTATTTTATATTTTATAAATAAAATTAAAAAACTATAATAAGATGCATTTTTAAATTGATTACATAGGATTAGGATTGAAAAGGCACCAATTTTATTATGGTATTTAAATAAACTATATAGTGGTTTTATATGAAAAGATTTGAATGTAGGTTTTAATATTAAAATTCTATTTTTTAACCTTGTGAACTTATAAAAAATATAATTGTTGGAGCTACTAGGATTCTTAGGTACCCAAGAGAGGTAGTTAATAAATTGAAATTATATTCAGTCATAAATGAATTATTGACTAATGCAGATTTGCTATGATGTAAATGTAACTACTATTCATTAAAAAAATGTCACATGTCAATTTAGAAATAGGCATGAAAATAATTGGTTAACTTCCAATAAAGAGCACTTTAAGGTGTTGCCTTACCTTAAGGGTATTATCAATCTCTATTTTATTGTGTGGATTCTTATTGTGGATGTATATTTTATATTTTTTCATATTGGTGAATGATTTATGATTATTCTTATGGATATGAGAATAGAGGTTCACAACATTTGGTACCAATTCTAATAAAGTGGGGTTGTTTTTGTAGATCTAAGACACATTTTTCAGAAGAAAAAATGGTTACATTTTGTGGAAGCCACATCTTTCTTTTTTTAGTCATTTTTGAGAAAATAGACTCATTAGATTAATAATCATAAGAACTTACAATGCTTTTATAGCACTCCAATCAGTTTGAAATCTATACTATTATGAAGATCTTACTTTCTCCTACTATGTTTAGAAACACTCTAAACAATTCCCTATATGCTCTCACAACAAAACTGATTTCCTCTCAAATATTTAGAACTTATATACTTTAGGGAAGATAGTCTAAAGTATGCTCTAGAGTCCAACATTCTTCCCCTTAAAGTTGAGAGGACTGACTAGACAGTCTCTCAACTTTATATACTAAGCTTTCACAACTCCTTTGGTGAAGATGTCCGCTATGTTGTCCAAAGTGTTGCAATGTTGTAGCTCAATCACCTGTTTCTCCATCATGTCTCGAATGAAGTGATACTTCATGTCAAAGTGCTTTGACCTGCTGTGGTGGATAGGATTATATACCAATTGTATGGCACTCATATTGTCACAATACAATATAGTAGGACCACATTGTCTTTCTCATATTTATTCAAGTACTTTTCTCAACCATAAAGCTTAGGTACTAGCATGTGTGATTGCTATGTAATCAAATTTAGTATATGATAATGCTACAACAGTATGCTTTTTGGAACTCCAAGTAATTAGTCTTGATCCAAGACTAAAACAATTCCCTAAAATAGATTTTCTATCATCTATATTATGGCCCCAATCACTATCACTAAAGCCAACTAATTTTACAGAATTACATTTGTGGTAATGGATCCCAAAATCCAATGTACTCTTTACATATCTCAAAATTCTTTTAGTTGCTTGTAGATGAAGTTCATATGGATCAGCCATATACCTTGAAACAAGAGAAACTACATATTGAATATCCGACCTTGTGTTGGTGAGGAACATTAGACTCCCAACCATGCTTCTGTAAGTGGTCATGTCAACTTTTGGTGCTCCATCTTCTTTGCTCAATTGGATCCCATGACCCGTTGGAGTTGCAACAGACTTGCATTGCTCCATAGAAAATTTCTTTATCATATCTTGAGCATATTTATGTTGACATATGAAGATACCTTTACCTATTTGATGTACCTCCATTCCTAGGAAGTAATGCATCAAGCCTAGATCTTTCATTTCAAATTATTTCATCATGAATTTTTTGAACTCCTTATTCATCTTATTACTACTACCCATGAATATTAGATCATCCACATATAAGCATACAATGAGAATATCTTTACCTTGTTTCATGTAGTAGAGAGTAGGCTCACTTTTGCTCCTGGCGAACCCATACCCTTTAAAGTAGCCATAAATACGTGAGTACCATGCCCTTGGTGCTTGCTTTAGGTCATACAATGCTTTCTTTAATTTATAGACAAGATGCTCCTTACCTTATTCTTCAAAATCCTTGAGGTTGTTGCACAAAAACCTCTTCATTCAAGTAAGAAAGACACTTTTAACATCCATGTGCTGAATTTCCCACCCTTTGTGAGCAGCCAAGGAAATTACTAGTCTGATTGTCTCTTGTCTAGCAACAAGAGCAAATGTCTCCTCATAGTCAATCACATACTTCTGAGTAAACCCTTTTGCTACTAGCCTCGCCTTGCGTCTTTCAATTCTCCCATAAACATTGAACTTGGTCTTATAGACCCATTTACATCCAACATATTTCTTGCCTTTAGGAAGCTCCACTAGCTCCCAAGTATCATTCTTTTTTATAGAGGTCATTTCCTCTTTCATGGCTTATTGCCATACATCATGAGCACTTGATTTTTCATAGCTAGATGGTTCTATCTCTAAACTAGTCATTAAAGCATAATTGACTACATCTCCCTTAGGCTCTTGGGAGTCATCATCACCATACATAAGCATATTTTCAAGTCTTTTCAAAACTGCATTCATTTCACTAGCTTGACTTCTATTGTATCTTTTCTGGAAATTCTTATCCAACATTTGAATAGATGGATGGTGTTGAAGTGTTCTCTTACCTCTAGATAGAGAATAAATATCCATTGGTGAAGAACTTACTAGTCTTTGTGGGGAATGACTTGGATTAGCATCAGTTGTACTTGAATTAGTACTCATGCTTGGACTTGGAGGACTTTCTTTGCTGTTTTTGGGCTGCACTTGCTGTACTTGAGAGGAACTTTCATCTTGAGATCCATCATCAACAAAACATTTTTTATGACCTCATTCTCCCCCTTCATCAAAAATTACATCTTTGGAGATTATAATTTTGTGTGTTTTTGGATTGTAGAGCCTATATGCCTTTGAAGTTTCACAATACCCAATGAAAATACATGCTTGACTTTTGGGATCAAGTTTATTTCTTATCTCATCAGGAATGTGAGCATATGCAAGACAACCAAAAACTTTGAAGTGTTTTACATTTGGCTTTTTGCCATACCATCCTTCATATGGAGTTATTCCATCTAAACTAGATGTAGGACTCCTATTCAAAATGTAAACACTTGTTCTAATAGCATCAACCCAATACATGTTACTGAGCTTCTTTGTTTGAAGCATTGATCTTGCCATTTCTACAATAGTGTGGTTCTTTCTTTCAGCCACACCATTTTGTTGTGGGGTATAGGCAGTGGTGAATTACCTTTTGATCCCACAATATTTACAATATTTTAGAAATGCATTTGAACAAAACTACCCTCCTCTATCAATCCTTAATCTCTTTACAACATACTCACTTTGATTCTCTATATTATTTTTGAAATCCTTGAAACATTCAAAAGCTTCATCTTTAGTTTTCAAAAAATAAATCCAACACATTCTAGAGAAATCATAATAAAAGTGAGAAAGTAAGAATTGTTACCCAAGCTTTTGGTATTCATTGGACCACAAATGTCCAAATGTACCAATTGTAGTGGATGGCTTGCTCTCCATGCTTGTCCTCTTGGAAACTTGGTTCTTGAGTGTTTTCCCAAAATACATCCTTCACACACCTCCTTGTGCTCTTCAACTTTTGGCAATCCACATACCATAGCTTGAGAAGTCAACAACTTCAAGCTTGCAAAGTTAAGATGACCATATCTCAAGTGTCAAAGCACACTTGGATTTTCTATGGCCATATTAGCAAGTTGGGCACCTCATTTTTCCCCAAAATTAAGATGAAACAACCTATTCTTTGACATAGGCACTTGTGTAACAACTCTATTACAATTGTTTTTATCAAAAATTACACATTTTCCATCTTCAAAAACAAGCTTGTAGTTTTTTTCATTATTTTTCCAACACTAAGCAAATTATGTTATAGTTTGGGGGTGTAATAGATGTTGTTTACCTTCTTTGTGCCTTCTTTTATTGGAAGCTCCATGGATCCCATGGCTTCAACTTGTAGTGCTTTGTCATCTCCCAATTTGATCTTTGACTTGTAGGTGGAATCCATTGTAGTAAAAAACTCTTATTTGCCACTCATCTGATTGGAACAACCAGTATCGAAAATCTAAGTTTCATCAAGATTTTGATCTGATTTTCCATAAGTAAGGAACATATTTGAAGAAGTTCCTTCATCTTCTCCATAGTTTCCATATTGACCTCTCCCTTCTTGAGAAGTCTTGGACCAATAATCTTTAGCAAAGTGACCAAGCTTACCACAATTGTAACAAGCTTTATTTTATTTGTCACATCCTCTTCCTCTTCCTTGGTTGCCACCTCTTGATCTACCTATGCCTCTTGCTCTTGCTCTTTCTTGTCCTCTTCTTTGGCCTCTTCCTTTTCCTCTACCTTGTCCTCTTACATAAGCCTCACCTTCCTTAGATGAGAATGCTTTGTCATCACCTCCAAAGCTTGATGAAATAGAACCCTGTTATCTCTTTTCATGAGACATCAAAGAACCAATTAGAGCATCAAAGTTTAGAGTAGACAAATCTTTAGACTCTTCAATAATGATAACAATATGGTTCCATTTATGAAGGAGTGTTCTCAACACTTTCTTCACAACTACTTTAGTTTTTATGTCTGCACCAAGTGTCTCCATTTTGTTTACAATTGCTTTCATTCTCACACAATAATCTCCCACTCTTTCATCATCTTGCATCTTGAGATTCTCAAAATCTCTCTTCATGGTTTGAAGCCTCACTTGCTTCACTTGATTGCTCCCTTGATAGCTACTTCTCAAGGTTGTCCATGCTTCTAGGGTTTTTGAACAAGAAGCAATCCTTGGAAAGATGCTTTTCTCCAAAGTTGCTTGGAGATGGTAGAAAGCAAATGAGTTTTTCTTTTGGGTATCTTTTTTATTGGTTCTATCAGTTGCACTCATGGTGGTCCAATATGCAGGTTCATTGTAGCCTTCTTCTACAATATCCCATAACCCCTTGCCTATGAGTAAGGTCTTCATATTGATAGACCAATACTCATAATCTAACCCATTAAATTCAGGAATGGGAAGATTGTTATTGGCAACCATTGATGCTAATCAACAAAAATTTGGAATAATTTAGAGAGATTCTAATACAATATTTTTGCAATAAAGAGTAGAAGCAATCTCTCAGAATTAACTTCTGATTGCAAAAATGTATGCTTATTTTTTATTTACCAAAATCTAAAGCACCAAATTTATCATAAATCAACCAATATTGATTGAAACAAACTGAAATTTTACTGTAGACTTTTGATATATGTATATGAAAATCCACTAAATTTCAGAAGAAAATTCACACAAATAAGAAATATGTGATCAATTTACTTTTGCCCTTTCTAGATCTTAGAGTGTTTTTTGAGACAACCTCAATGTTTTTCACATAAATCAATCCATACAGCTCTAAAAAATTTTAAAATTAAAAAATGTATTCCTGAGACAATAATCTAAAAACCCTTTAAATTTTAGAAGAAAACTCACAAATGTGAAAAATATGTGATCATTTACTTTTTTCCTATTTATCACAATTCCAGATCTAGGAATTTTGTAGAAAAAAATCAATATTCACCCAAATTAATAAATACAGATCCAAACGACCTAAAATTTTATCAAAATGATGATTTTATCTAAATAATATTTCTCTCAAAATTTTAGAAGCAAATACCCTGTCTTCCACCTTATATAACCATTTTATTGAAAAAATCAAAATGCTAATAAAATCAGCAAATTAGCTCCAAATTACCTAAAATTTTGATTGTGTCCTCTTGATGCAATTATCTAAAAACCCTCAAAATTTCATTAGAAAGTACCTCAGGATGCGTGAGATATGAATTATTTAATCGAGCTCTTCCTTGCAACTCTGTTGAGTGCTGGCCACTTGAGTTTCTCTAGCAAAGTGCGTGCTTCAGATCTCTTCATGTCACTCTCCACAGGTTTTGATCCGTCTGAGTAAACCTGACTCTAATACCAAAATGAGAAAATAGACATTAGATTAAAAATCATAAGAACTTACAATGCTTTTATAGCACTTCAATCAGTTTGAAATCTCTACTATTATGGAGATCTTACTTGCTCCTACTATGTTTAGAAACACTCTAAACAATTCCCTACATGCTTTCACAACAAAACTGATTTCCTCTCAAATAGTAAAGTTGGTGCAACTATATTTAAATGAATGCTAAATATTTAGAACCTATATACTTTAGGGAAGATACTCTAAAGTATGCTTTAGAGTCCAACAATTTTCAAAAGGTTTTTGTGACTCCTCATTTGTTTTTTTAAATAGATTGAAAAGTGGGGGCACATTAAGGGCCACTATCCCCATGAATTGAACCTAGGTCTCCACTAGGAGAGGCCAATACCTTTTGCTATTGTAGTGTCCTTATTGAGATTGCTCATTTGTTAAATTTTGATAAATATAAGGAATTATGGCTGTATGAATTTGATATTTATGTTGTTTTTTGGTTGCACAATTTTTTTTTAAAATCATATTAAATTTATTAGCAGTCATTTTAAAATAATTTGTACCAATGTATAGATTATTTTGAATACTATACAGACAACTACTCACTTGTGAAATTCATATAAGTATAGAGAGAGTTAAGCTGTTTGAAGTTGGGTTGTTGAGGCTGTTTTTTGGTTGCACAATTTGTTTTGAAAAAAAATAAATTCATATTAAATTTTTTAGCAGTCATTTTCAAAATATTTTTGTACCAACCTGTAGATTATTTTGAGCACTATAAAAACAAATGCTCACTTGTGATTTTTTTTAAGTATTGAGAGAGTGATAGTTGTTTGAAGTTGAGCTTTTGATGTTTTTGGGGTGCACAAAAAATTCATGCATAAGAAATTTTTTAATAAGTCTCAATCTGGGTAAGCAAATCAATTGGCGTTTGTTTTATTTTAAATAAAATTTATAGATTGACTTGTTTAAAGAAAGAAATAGATGAGATCTCAAAAATTTAAAATTTTTGAAATTTCTAGTTATTTAAAACCCTAGCTACTTTGAAAAATATGGAGTTGCCAATATTCACTAGAGAGGATGATAATGCTACTTGGGAATGATGAATATCTTCTAATTTATTTTTGGAGATGTGATCTTTATATTTATTTACAAGTGAAAGCTTTATCTTGGTTTATTGAGTTTTTTAGTGCCCGTAAACCTACATATACATGGGGAGAATTTGAAGTTCTTTTTTTAAGCAAATGGAGATAAAAAAAAATTATAATAGTGTGCAGGCTAAGGCAACTACACCTTTTGTGTTAGGGCTAAACATGGGTTAAAAGGATTTGTTTTAATGTACAAATTCTCTTTTGTGAGTTCATGGTTGCATTCAAAATAATAATAATAAAATTATTGTTTCCATTTACCTTAGTAGTAAATATAATTTTATCAATATATCTTTGACTAAGAGGTTGCAAGTTCAAGCAAAGAAAATCAAAGACATATAACTTGAAGGTAAATATGTTCAAATTTTTGAAGATTTGAAGCTCACCATGGAGAAATGTGTTTTACATTTAGATTTTCATGTTATTGAGATGAATGGTGTAGATATTGTTCTTGGTTATCCTTGGTTGGATTCCTTGGATACTGTTAATATTAATCTGCAAAAGAAATTTATGAAACTATGATACAAGAAAAAGAAGATAACATTGTAGGATATTTCTCAGCATAAGGAGCAGGGATCTAAAGAAAAACATGTAGCTAATACAAGAGAACAAATAAAAGAACCTGAAATAAAATCTAAGGAGGTAGTACCAAAAATCAAAGAAGAAGCAAAAGTAAGGGAAGAATTATTAGATGGGAGCATGACAAAAAAACACAAAATAGAGGAACAAAAGATTGAAGAGTCAAGGGCTAAGGTTGGAGCATATTGCCATCCACATCACCATGAGAGGCAACAATCATGGAGACAAGGAAGAGAGCAACAAAGGAGTTATAATGGATATACATGGAGCCATAGGAGCAACAACTATAGATATTCAAGTGGCACAAGGGCAGCTTGGCAACATTGCAAACTACCATCAATAAAGATATCTCTTGGATAGAGGGATAATCAACATTGGTATGAGTTGTCATCATTGCTTAAAAGATAATACTCCTTAGTTTCTTCTTATGTTTTGAGCACGAAATATTTTGTAAGGGGTGGAATGTTAGGTACCCAAGATAGGTACTAAATAATTTAGTATTGTATTGAGTGATAAATGAATTATTGTCTAATGTGGACTTGTTATGATGTAAATATAGTCGTTATTAATTAAAGAAGGCCACATGTCAATTCAGAAATAGGTAGGAGAATAATCTCATAGAATTGCATATGTAACCACATGGATGACCTTTGTAACTCATAGAAGGTGAACCATCACATTCTTGTACAAAGAGAGATATACCCTCAATTGTAAAGGAATTCATATCAAGTATTCTTCGTAGAAATCTTGGCTGGTGGAGCTGGAGATCTTGTGGAGTGGCTTTCTTCCAATAAGAAGCATTATACGGTATTGCCCTACCTCAAAGATATTATTATTCTCTTTTTTATTATGTGGATTGTTATTGTAGAATTTATTTGTGGATATATGTTTGATATTTCTGCATATTGGTAAATGATTTATGGTTATGAGAATAAATATTCACAACAACAACAAGAATTACACTCCCCGTGATTCAAACTTAGGTCTCCATAGTGTGATCCCAAAGCCTTTAATAATGCATTGTTGGTTTCCCACAATGTGAGTCGAAAGCCTTTAACAATGCATTGTTGGTTTCCCACAATGTAAGCCGAAAGCCATTAAAAATGCATTGTTGGTTTCCCACAATATGACTCCAAAGCCTTTACCAATGCATTGTTAGGTTCTTATAATGTGAGTCCAAAACCTTTACAATTGTGTTGTCCCAACAAAGACGAACTTATAAAATTTAACTAAAATATGATTTAGTTAAAGGATTAGAACCTTAATTTACATTACAAAATTCTTCATTTATCCTTATTCTAAACTTTATAAATAAAATATTAATAATTACTTATATAAATGAAATCTTAAAACCTTATTTTATGATGTAAAACTCTAGACTAGTCAATTACCATGAAACTTATATACATATTTTTAAAATATTTTAATATCATAACCACTTTCTTTTTCAACTAAAGTCATAAGTTATGTCAAATGACACTTTACATAATTAAATTCTATACATTTTCAACTTGTTAATAACCACCAAATTTTTTATTTACATGTAAAAATAAAAAATGTTTCAAGAAATGTTGATTTTAAAAAATAATCCCTCTTCCCACTTTCCAAACCATCTTTTACTACTTGAAATCCTAGCTTTAGAGCCTACCATGCTAGGGATCCATTACCATCCAAAGGGAAACAACTCACCTCATTAGGGTTCACCTATCCCAAATATTTACTAGTTAAAAATTTAATGAATAAAAAAGTTGGTTATGAGATCAACCTCTAGTAAAGCGTTCCAACCAAAGCTTTATTATTTAGCTTCTATCTCTTCAGGTCCAAACCTCCCTTTACCTTGGACTGACTTACTTTGTCCCATTGTACTAATGCTCATTTCCTCTCTCCT
This sequence comes from Wollemia nobilis, assembly GCA_028583015.1. Classification (NCBI taxonomy): domain Eukaryota; kingdom Viridiplantae; phylum Streptophyta; class Pinopsida; order Araucariales; family Araucariaceae; genus Wollemia; species Wollemia nobilis. The sequence continues at coordinate 461,318 of JAQPPZ010002492.1, forward strand.
TTTGCTTCTTCCTATAAAAACGTCTTGGCCATCTTGTTCAACTTTTTCCATATGGTATGAGGGACAACAACGATAAAAATTGCAGATACAAGGTGTAGCTGGGAATGTTCTATGTACTGGTAAAGTCCGACAAGGCTCCATTCCTACCGTGCCCACATGTTGATATCCAAATGGTTGTGTTATTTCCCTATTGATAAGTGTAGCTCTCGACCTTATGAGGGATCATGGTTGGGAGGGGACTACTCAACCCTATGCATCGGTCATAAGGGTTTATCACACTAACCACAAAATTGTTGGTCACAGGGGGAACAATGTAACAGTTCGGGCTTGGTCCAATGTTCAAACCACGTGGATGAGTGTGTGAGGGGATGGTTGTAGTGGTTGTGTGTTAAATTCCCTATTGATAAGCATAGCTCTCGACGTTACTAGGAGTCATGGTTGGAAGGAGACTGCTTAGCCTTCCAAAACTGCTCAACCCTATACATTAATCGTAAGGAATTTTTTACACTGACCAAATAAATAATTATATATATTTTATATAATAATATTAAAAAAATTTAAAGAAAAAAGTTTTAAATTCTCATTATATAACCTATTAAAAATAATATAATATAACTTTATATAAATAAAAGCTTATAGAACACAACGATAACCATAAAACCCTACGAGGGAAAGGTTGGGAGAAGCTTGTAGGCTACCGCTATTGGCTTTCCCCAACATTATAATTCATTAAGCCTAGCTGTTACCACTTCGATTATTTATATAAGGATGGTGTGAGGAAGGCCACTAATGCTACTTTTGTCGTGAAACTACCTAGCAGTTCACCTCGTTGGGGACAATCTATTTTTTTAAAGTTCATCTCCCTAGAGTTCCCCACGATTTCACCTCTTCCAACGTATTCATACCCCTCCCCTCAAGGCGGGCCCGCCTCGGCGCGCTCGACAGTTGACAGACTTGTCGTTGGACCCACGTAATGTCCGTCGCCTGTGGGTCCCGCCCCATAAACCAACGCCGGAATTTATAGAAAAAGATGACGACAGCCGGCCGATCCAAGGGCACAGAATGTGTGGGGCCTCTCCCAACTATTCTGCCACGGTCCCATGGCCGTGGCCCCCAGCGGATGACAGCAAGCTACCAGTCTACTGCCTAGGGAAATAATTATGGCCAAAATAGATGACGTCATCGGTCTTTCACTATCTCCGGGTTTGGCAATCGATTGACTTTAACGACTTGTAAAAGTTAAAGGCCATGACTATTATTGTCCATTAACTTTGTCTTTGTCTGGTCGTATCAACGACCAACGACTCTTTGTATTTTTGCAAATATTTAATCCAGCTAATATTCCCATCTAACAGTTAAATTGCTTATAATGTACATTTGAGGAGGATATTGCTTAGAAACTCAAGCAAGAATATTTTTTATGGATTGCATAATCTTGGACCGTTTGAACTCACATGAAGCAGAAGCATTAAGCATCGACATAAACTTGAATGACGCCAATATCCTTTAAAACAAAGAGAGTTGTGTAATATAAATAGTTTTTTTTTAAGGTTAGGTGATATTCTATTAACTATGGAAAGTGTCTAACTTATTTATATTAAATTTAATGATGGTTTATAATTATAATATATAGATTATTGGGTTTGAATATAATAATATTTTTTTCAAAAAGAACGGTGGTATACACGAATGATTTAGATTAATGGAGAATTTTTTTTTTAATTACTTTAAATGACTTTTGAGATGTTATTGGTGAAAGCATTGAGACAAGCTTTTATTATCTAATACATGATTGCAAATAAAATATACAATTTTTATAAACATTTTATTAAGAAAATTCAAATCATTTTCTATCTCCTTTCTTTAAGACATTTTTCTTCTTAAGACATCCATAGTAACTACTAAGACATTCATACTATTGATTAAAGTATCTTTTTTCTAATAAAGGATTATATGTATGACCTTCCTTATTACATAACTTTTCCTTATAAAAATCTTTCATATATAAAAATAATAAAATTATTATTTTTTTGGTACACCTTTTAAAATATTTAAAATAATTTAATTAAAAATTAAATAATATAATTAATTTTAAAATTTATAATAATAATTTAAATTCAATAGTATCTTTAATATTTTATATTATAATTTATTATGTGATCTCGTATTCGTAATTTTCTCCTTGATTTTGATTTTATTTTCCATTGCATGATCTCGTAAGCATCGTCCACAAATGGTAGAAAAACTTTTAACCCCGAACAAGCTTTTAAGAAAGAGGTTTATATTCTCATAACCTTGATATGTCATTAGAAAATGAAAATTCGAAGGTTAAGTTGATTTTTTTAGTTTTTTACACTAATTAAATATTATCTTCCTGGTAAAAAGAAAAGAATATTGATATTGCTATATCACAACCACACTTGAAGGCAGAAGTCAAAGATCCGAACCTTTATGCACGGCGTAATGTTTGTATGCACACCAACAAATTTATTATTAAAAAAAAAAAAATCAAAAACTTACCGTGGTAGTACATTTAAAGTGTAATAAAGACGTACTCCATGAAGTACATAAAAAGCTTAAGAAGGACGTGCTGTCTATTGATTTCCTTTTCCTTTCGGGGACGAACGTACAATTTATATACTTTTTTGATGGAACAGTTGTTTAATGGTACTTTTCCATATGGCTCCAAGTTTGTTTTTAACCACACATCTGGAAAATATCATGCTAGATTATGTTTGATTTTTCAACTAAGCCTTCGGCTTATTGTTATTAAATGACCTTTTTATATTTTTAAAAAATGCTTGTTCATATTATTTTTTTATTTATTTTATTTTTTATTTGGTTAGTGCGAGAAATTCCTGCGTTGAACAGTCTCTTGCTAACCATGACTCTTTGTAAAGCTGAGAGTTATATTTATCAATAGAGAATTTAACACACACCCACCCCCTCATACACTCGCCCACGTCGCGGTTTGCGGTTTAAACCTTGGCCCTCCTAAAGAAGAGCTAAAAACTTGTTCATATTATTAATAACAAAAGTAGGTTTAAAACAATAAACAAACTAATTTTATTTTCCGGGTTATATAGGAGAGCTGGTCACAACCACACTATTTTTAGTAACTGACAAGTGTATGGTTCAAACCAAAGGGGTTGCTCCCACCAAACCTATTCCACTTCATTATTGTTGACCCAACGTGAAGGGGACCATCGGTCGTTCAAGATTCGTACCGTCATCGTCGATCTGCACGCGCACTTAGAAGATTTTGATCATACTACTACCTTTGCAAACAGGTTGCCCCCGAGGTTTGAACCTGGGTGTTTTCTTGGTAAGTGTCTGGCTAGACAAGCACTTACCAATCCACCTAGCCCTCAAAGGCAAACAAACTACTTTGTTATTAGTTCATCAATAACTTAAAAAAATAATGAATAAGGAGCAAACATGAACTAGAGTAAGTAGGAGGTGTGAGAAGGAAGTAGGAAGTAGAAAGCAAAGCGCAATCAAGAAGCAAGTACCACTTCTTGTTCAAGATCTTAGAAGAAACTTAAAAACTAAAAGATTTATGTGAAGAAAATCTAGGTAACATGGAAAGAAAGTCATTTTTGGAAGTTCTTACTGAAAGTAAAGATGCCTTAGTTGGAAGTATAGATGTCCTAGTTAGTGATAAGAGGAAGAGTGAATCTATGATAAACCTTGTCCAGGTAGCAGATACTATACTAAAAGTGATTATCAAGGATGAGATGATTAAGAATGATCTAATGGTTCTTAAATTCAGAGGGTTAATATGTAAGTTCCATGGATACTGACCAAGTTTTTGTGAGATTCAAAATTGGATCAAGTGGAAGTGGGGATTGAACTCAAATTACTCCATGACTTTTCTTCTGAAAGGATTTTTTCTCATTATCTTCTTCATTTCATAAATAAGGGATAAAATAATGTATGAAGGCCATTGGTTTAGGGGTAAAGATGCATTATATTAAAGACCATGGAGTGAGAAATTTTTTATCGAGACAAAGACTAATAAAAGGCTTTTGATGTGGTTAGACTTTATAGGCTTCATTATCAACTCATCAATAATAGATTTTGAAGAACATTGGTGATACTCTAGGTGAATTTGTCCAAGAGAGACCAACTACTAAGGAGAGAAGACATGTTGTATACCCTCAAATATGTGTTGCCATAGAGATTTCAGAACCTTTACCACGGTCCTTTAGGATAAATTTAAATCAAGAGAATGGGATCAATAAGTGGATTATGAAAACATTGCATTCTGAAGTTATAAAAACCATGGAATTGAACACATGGCAACAAATTGTAAAGTGAAAATTATGGAGAAAGAGATGGAAAATTTTAAGCATGATGGTAACTGCAATATCAAACAAGGAGATTATATCATAGGAGAAGCTAGGTCAAATCAAGGATAATCCACTCCTAAGAAAGTTGCAGAAATACCCCTCTACATCATTAGATGGAAATTACCATTATAATTCGCTCGAATCAACCATTTGAAGAAAAATGACATGATGGATGAGGAAGTACAATGTGCAAGTTAAATATAGGAGTCAAAGGTGTGAAGGAATATGGGAAGACAAACTTTAAAACAAAGAAATATGGGCAGGTGAATTTTAAAGCAAAAATGGTGAAGGAGGTCAAGCTTAATCCATTTAAATCATCTTCATTTTCCTCAAGGAATATAAAATTTTCTCCTTACAATAAAAATAAATGTAGTAGGGAGTGTATTCAATCCACTTTAGGGTTTCAAGAGCATCATAATAAATATCATATGGAGGATATCCAAGAAACTGTTGGGAATTCTAGGGCAACATAATAAAGTAATGACTATTGAGGATCATATGTGCACTTTAGAGTTTTCAAGGCAACATGAAGAAGAATGTGTTAATGGGGTCATTCCTTGCATTTTAGATTCTTCGAGGCAACATAAATCTTTTGATGATAAGTCTCATTATGAACAATATGGAAAAATAAAAGAGATTGATGAAGACGAGTGTGTTGGTGGGAATGGAAAAAGAAGAGGAGGGTCATCAAAGCATGAACAAAGAGAAAAAAAAAAACTCTGAGGGAAATCAATTTGGGAAGCAAAAAAACATTATCACTTGTGTTAACAAGAAGTGGGGCTAAGCCCACTAATAAAAATAAAAAGTGATGATGATAAAAATGATACGATGAAACATTAGGGTTATGAATAAGACCCCTAAAAAAGAGTTATTAAGGAATTAATAGGTTGTTATAGTCCCGAGTTTATTTTAATACAAGAAATAAAATAAAATAGTGAGGAATGTAAAGATGTCTTTAAGAAGATTTGAAATATGGATGAATATCTAATAGTTTCTTCTATAAGAGATTCAAGTTGTATTGCAATAATATGGGACAAAATGCAAATGGAATAGGTAATTATTAGAAGCAAAAAGTAATTTGGTTGTTGAACTATTTTATAGGAAAGAGGAAAACATCAAAGTTGGGGTTATAAATGTTTTTTCTCCAACTTTAATTACTCCTCGTGAAATATGTTGGAAGGACCTTAACATATTTTTGTCAATTACAATGATGATTCTTATGGCTTTTTAGCCATATTAAATCATAGGGCCCAATATCTAGGATCTTAAACAAGCACAATATTGGAGTATTAAAGATAATTGATCAATATAAATGAACATAAATTCATGAAAATATAATAATATAACACAATAAACAAACTCATTGTATCATAGATAAATCAAATATACAAGATCTGTATTATAAAATGTTCAATACAATGCATAGAGATTTATCTCCATAATATAACCTTAGAAGGTGACTCTTCAATACTTTATCTATTGCTCTCCTCACATATTTGAGAGATGCATCCATTCACATTCCACACATAAGATAAACCTTACATGTCTCTTGACTTTACATCTTGTCGCATACATGTGACTCTTCACTTATATACTTGCCACCTACACACATGACTCTTGATTAAATTATATGATAAATTGCACACTCTTACATAGTATACACTTGCACACTTTATTACATGACACATGCACACTTTAATATATGACACTTAGACTCATCCTACACATTGACATATACTTTAGGGTAAATATAAATTACACACCACATTCTAATATTTACAATTGTACAATGGTACCATGGGGTACTTTAACATAGTACCAATAATGTAATATTCTCCAACACCCCCATGTATTATGTTATTTGGGTTTTGAAGACTTTAGTCTTCAATCTATTGCTTTTAGTCATTTGTTTTGTTATTCTTTATCTTTAGCTTTTACTTCATGTCTTATATTCTTCCTTCTTTGGTTCTTTGCTTTACTCTTCTTCTTTGATCTTTTTGCTTCATCTTTAGCTATGGTATGATTGTTGGTGTGACTTATGGATATTGAATTAACAAGTCATCACAATAATACATCTTATTAGAATTTAAATATTTCACATTGAAGTTAACATTGTTGGAGAATATTATATTATTTGGTACATGCCAATGTACCTCCTTGGTACATCTTTGTAAATATTAGATTAGGGTTGTGTCCTAGATTAATGTGTGAGTAAATATTTTTTGTAATGTAATAATGTGCAAAAAATGTACAAGTGTCATGTAAATATGTGTGCAAGTGTTATGAGTGTAAATATGCACAAGTGTCTCATATGTAAGTGTGCACATGTGTTCTTATATTAGGAAGAGTTATGTGAAGAGTCATGTTTAAGTGTGTATACAAGATATTGTCATGTGTATGCAAGTGTCAAGTAGAGAAGTAGAGAGTCATGAGACTTGGCATATAGAAAGGAAGAGTCAAGTAACCAAAGAGTCATCCTACAAAGGCTATATATTACTCCATAGAGAACATCATCTACATCGCCTACATTGCCTACATAGTCTACATTGTCTAGTGAGTATCATTGTATATGATACATTTGTAATAGAAAGAGGAGTAATACAAATTGCATACATTTTGAGAAACTAATATTGTAAGTCTTGTTATATTGTATGGTTCAGGCTATTACATTCATATTTCAACTTATTAATGAATGTTATTTGATATATTGTTAAGCCTTGATATATACATATTAGTTGTCTCATATTATCTCTTTTACATTATATTTGATCTCATTATATTGAAACTATCATATATTTGATCCTATGAATAATTATCTTGTGAGTTTACATTAATAGGAAGGCTTCGCCATTAGTGGTATCAAAGCTACAATAAGAAGTAGCTTGCACAAGATTTATTTAGTTGCATAAGGAACGCAAGAGTCTTTCCACAACTACAAGAACAACTAATGAAGACTAGGACTCAACAATAGTATTTGAAAATTTGAAAAAAGTAGAAATCTAGGGTCTTTTCATTAGTTCGAAGGATAACTAGTGAAGACTAGGACTCAACGAGGGTATTTCCATTTGGTTGAAGGATAACCAGTAAAGACTAGGAAATTGATTATTCAGGAATACCCATCATGACATTGATTGATATTTCAGGGACAGATAACATCTTGGCGATTGGTTTCTATCAAGAAAGTTGAAGAAGTTGGTACAATCAAGCTATCTTGTTTGGAGCATCAAGGAAGTTTATAGTCACCTTGATATTATTGGATTCTCTAGTAAGGAGGAGAATCATTATTGGAGTTCTTAGGATAAACCTAAGACATTGCTACAGTAGATATTAATCTTCAAAGAAGTGAGAAATTTTCTATAACATATAGAAAATTTTATTAAGTGCGAGAGAAGACAAAGAGCTTTCATGAAGCATAGATTAATTCAAGTTGCATAATATTAAATATTCGGGTCACTAAGATATTGATCTTAATAAATATAGATCAAGTTTACCTATTCTAAGATTCTATATGGAATAGGTGGTCTACTAGAAGTTTAAGGTCTTGAAGGTAGATCTTGACAGAGGAAGATTCAGATTTTGAAGGTAGACCTTGATAAAGAAATATCCAGGTCTTGAAGATAGACCTTGATATTGATATTTTGTATTCAAGTCTTAAGAAAAAAGGTATTGATAGAAGTTTTCAACTATATTAAAGTTTCAAATCATATAGACCTTGATAATTTGTCTAAGAGGAGAGGCCAATATTAAAGGATAGAGTTCAGAGAACCAAATATTTAAGACCCTTTAGAGATTGAGGTATTTTGTGATGATTTGTGGACCTAATAGGAAAATAAAAGAGGTCATATTTGATAAATATTTGTGCTCGTTATTGAGAAAGAAAGGAGGATTAGTATGTAACCAGATCATTCCAAGTTGCAAGGATCTCAAGTGTTAACAAAACAACACATTCAACCGAAATAATATTTTAAAAGTAAATTGATATCATAAGATTACAAATATATATGCAAAACAAAGAGCAACAATATCATACACTACACCAAAAAAGGGCTTTTACAATGGCTAAAATAAGGCAATTTTTTATAGTGGTAAAAAATTTCCCATATATATCCTAAGAGGGTGGTTTATAACTGCCCTTCTAGGATAACCACCCTCTTAGGGTTATCTTAAGAGGGTGGTTATAAACCGTCATCTTAGGGGTCACCCTAAGACAACGGTTATATACCGTCGTCATAGGGTGACCTAAGAGGGCGATTTATAACTGCCCTTTTAAGGATAAGAGTGTGGTTTATAACCACCCTCTTAAGGGAACCCCAATTTTTTTTGGGTGCCCCTATAAGGGCGGTTATAAACCACTCTCTTATCCTTAAGAGGGCGGTTTATAACTGCCTTCTTAGAGGCGGTTTAGTTTTTTTTATATAAAGAAACTCATAATAGACAGGATTAAAACCTTCGCACGTTGACATCATTATTTATTCGAATTTTTTGTTTTTGTTTTAGCAGTCAATTTGGCTTAGTTTCCACGTGAATAAAATACAACCTCCACATCATACAATGATATTATTGTTTCTTCAAAGCTTTCATTTTTTCTTTAGCAATCCATTGGCTTTGTTGCTCTACACTTTACAACCTCCACACCACGCGTTGACATTATTATTTTTTCGAAGCTTTCATTTTTTTCAATAATCCATTGGCTTAGCTGCCCAACACTACACGAATATATACAACCTCCACATCGCTCGAACCAAGCCTCATCTCATTTATCATACTAGGGTTCTCGGGCTTTGATTCGTGTTGTTCATTTTTTGGCTAGGGTTTACCCTAAAATTTCTCTAGAACTTCTGCTACTTTACCCTTGGTTCTTCACTTTGTTGAATAAATCTTGGTGAGGGATGAGGGCCAAAGCAGAAGTTGAAGGCACAAAATAGGGCATGAAGAGGAATTTAAAATTGGAAGAGACGAGGTTAGTTAGGTTCAATGAATTTTGTATTAGTTTAGGTATTTTTACGATTAAGGTTTGGAATTTTTAGTTTGTAAAGTTGTGTTTATGCATGATATTTGTAAAATTTAAACCCTAGATTTATAAAATTTAAACCCTACATTTGTAAAATTTAAACCCTAGTTTTTAAAGTTGTGTTTACAAATGCTAGGTTCCTTTCTTTCTACTAATGTGAATTTTCACATCCAATTATACACCCACTCAAAGTCACATTTAGATTTACTTTTTAGCACCCTTCAAGATAGCAACATTGGCCTTTTCACAAATGTGGCTTAGTTTAATGTCGAACCTCGTATTAGTAAACAAAAGTGGTTGGCTATTGAATTGCTTGCTCTATGTTGTGCAAGCATGAGAATGGCTACCTCCATCATTTTTTTAAAATATGTTGATATTTTTTAGCCATTAAATAATATTTTTATTATAATATAAACTAGTTGCCAAGAATAAATAGAATGTACTAAACTCGGCTCTATTTTATTTAGGGTAAAAATGAGTGCATCTTGCTAGAGGACATGGTTGTTTTGTTCTTATTGATCTTCCTTTCAAAAAGTTCAAAAATAGTTTATGTTTGATGGAAAGTAAAAGGTTTAAGTTGTGTTATAACCTGTCCAGGCCATTATAATTTCATTTTTGGTTTCCATCAGGCTCACAACTTTACATTCCATATGTGGACTCTAAAGGAAAAAAAACTTCACCTCTTCTCGTCAAGGTTATAACTTTATACAAAGCATTACATTTAGTATGGAAAAAATAGTCCACTGGAAAACCTATAAAAATATCAAATAATTCAACAAAGTGATATATATATATATATAATTAATTTTGTATGTCAATATCAGTGTCCTTATAGAACTGTTATATTCAGAACAAAGAATAGACTTGACATGTTACTCCTTTCATTGTTTTTTCTACAAGATACCACTATCAACCTGTTGAAATATCCCCTGTTATCCTGTCATTGAAAGTAGAAATATATATATATATATATATATATATATATATATATATATATATATATATATAAAATAACAATAATTGATAAAAATTATATAAAAATGTATAAAACTTTGTTTGTCAATATCAACATCCTTCCAAAAATGTACTATACAGAACAAAGAAGAAACTTGATATGTTGCTCTTTTCATTGTTATTTCTACAAGATACCATTGTTAACCTATTGAAATATTCTCTGTTATCACTTTCATTTTGAAGCACACTTAGAGCATTTCACTTCTTATAGACTAGATAAAATACTCTTTTCATTGTTATTTTTACAAGATACCATTGTTAAACTGATGAAATATCCTTTGTTATCATTGTTATTGGAAGTAGAACTAGAACTAGAGCATTCCACTTCATTCATGTCAGACTATCACATTGGATTAGAGTTTCATATTTTTCTATGTCAAACTGCAATGTTAACCAAATCCATATTGAAAGAGTAAACGTCAAGTACAACAAATGTGATTCCAAATAAGATTGTATTTGATAACAATGGTTCCCATGCAACAAACTGTATTTTTATTTTTCTAAATATGGTTTCGTCAAGATGCTTCCATTTGGCATGTATACCCTTTTTCTTTTTAAGAAATGGCACTATTTGGAGGGGAGATATTATTCCATGTTAAAAAGTATGTGAATTCCTTTTTACTTGGTTCTGGTGCTGTTGTGTCTTATATGTATTTCATGTATTCCTTTCTATTTGACATGTATGGGAAACAATCGAATGTATTTCAAAAATAAAAGTTTATTGTTTATTGGCCTTTATTCATGTTATATGGACTTATTGGCCTTTGTCGTCCTAAGAGGGCAATTATAAATCGTCGTCATAGGGGTCACCCTAAGACAACGGTTATAAACCACCGTCATAGGGTGACCTAAGAGGGTGGTTTATAACTGCCCTCTTAGGGATAAGAGGATGGTTTATAACCATCCTCTTAGGGGAACTTAAAAAAAATCTGGGTGCCCTATGAGGGCAGTTATAAACCACCCTCTTATCCTTAAGAGGGCGGTTTATAACCACCTTCTTAGAGGTGGTTTAGGTTTTTTTATATAAAGAAACAAATAATAAATGGACTTAAAATCCCGCACATTGAATTATCTTTGCCAATAAAATTTCCAACATTAAGCCACTCAAGAGAAACCCAATACTTTCTTAAGTAAGATATAAAATTTTTGGTATTAAGATTTTATGGGTAAAATAATATTGGACAACCCTCATCCTTGTGGTTAGGGCTTTGGTCTTTTATGGGAAGGTCAAAGGTTCAAACCACATCATACTCAAAAAAAGATAGGTTGGATGGTAACATTAGAGTGTATGTCAATTGACTGCTCTAGTTTGATGTCCTAGAGAGTTGGAGGGTCCTATTGTTAGTTGACTACCCTAGTTTGATGTCCTAAAGAGTCAAAGGGTCTTGTTGTCAGTCGATTGCTCTAGTTTGATGTCCTAAAGAGTCGAAGGGTCCTCTTAACTTCACTCTACCCAGCAAGCTTAATGTATATAAAACAACATCCAATGATGTTACTAATTTTTTTAAAGAAAAAAAAAAAAAATGTGGGGTTGTATGAACATACCCTTATGTATCGTGGAAAAGAACAATAAAATGATTTTTCAAAATGGCATTATAGATGGAATCTTTTAAAATTGTGTACCTGCTTTCAATTATAAAATCAAATCAATTATTTGTTAAAATATATATATATATATAATAAAAGCTGAGTATCATAATACTAGAAGTTAATCAAACAGGATGATGTTCGTTCTCAAGTTGTCATAATATAAACCAACGATATAATAGGATGTTTTTTAGCTTTTAATGATGAACTTTTCTAATCTTTACCATACTAAACTATTTTCTCAGAATGACTTGTTGGTTGTCTCTCATATTCGAAGCTAATGGTTGGACTATCAGATTGTTTAAAACCGCGATAAATCGACGTTACAAAGAAATAAAGTATTTAAAAAAGTTTAAATCCTTGGAAATACTTTTCATGGTTCTAAACCATGTGTAGCCTTTTCTTTTAGAAAACAACTATCCACATCTATAAATCCTCCATGAATACCAAGATTCTAATGATGTTTTAGACTAGACCCACATCTATAAATCCTCCACGAATCTCAAGACTTTAATCATGTATTAGACTAGACCCTTTCAAGGCAGCCACGCTTGCTTTTGTCCATTTGGCTTAGATTACGTGAGAGCATCCCATAGTGAGCACATGTATCACAAAAGCACTCATTTGTTACATGTCACCAGGTAGGGTTCTTTTAAGAGATGGACCATAAGCAACGAAGTCTCCAGAGGGGTGGCTCACCCAATATTGGCTGTGAGGAAAATGCCAATATATGATGGTGGTGGGTGACCCAATCAAATTGAGCCATATTTCAGTGCTTGGATTGCAATGATTAGCTCTGAGTGGAAAGTGGAAATAATTTAAGGTTGTTTAACAAAAGGTCCCACCAATAATCATAATGTCCTAAAAACCACAAAAAGCCTTGGACAACTTATGCCCGATGAAAGGTTACAAGGTTTTATGTATATATATAGAAGCTTCTGGGTCTCCACCGTTGGCCTTCACCAACATTATAATTCATTTGAGCTAGGTGTTATTAACCCCTCATTATTATTTGATTATCCTTTATTCATTTTAGGTAGGTGAAGATTTTTAGAGTTATCTAACTCTTGCATCACTAACTTTTTTTCAGCCTTAAATATTGGAAATAATATTTGATCACAGATTTTGTATGTCATATGTCATTCTGTTACTTTTTTTTTTTTTTTAAGCTGCATTAAGCACTCCCGTTGCTTTGTATATGTATTACTTTACCTATTGACCTTTTTTGGTCACCCAGTTGCTCTGTATATGTTTTTACAATCCTATTAACCTCTTTTGATCACAAATAAACATTAATACAAATTCAAATAACAGTTGACCAAATAGCTAGCAGTTAACCTTACCCGGACAATGTAAATCCACCTCAACATCCACGCTTTTCCCTTTCGTAACATAAATACTTATACCCTGCCATTAGCGGCGGGGCCCGCCTCGGAAAAGTCGAGGGCTGACAGGTTTGACGTTGGGGCCACGATTCCTCCTCGTTAGGCTCGGCGAATCGAGGGGGACACAAAGCGTGGGGACCATGGTGGGCCCAGGCCTCGGTTTTCTCCTAAGGTCCTATGGGCGTGGGCCCGGAGGCTATACGCGGCTTTCAGGGCCCTACCGGTCAAACGGTCAGGATGGGGCCACCCGTCGTGCCCTCTTTGTAGGAGCCCCGTGAGACGGCGGGACAGGGTTATGATAATCGGAAATGGTGGAAAGTATCATAGGCAGGCCCACTCTCAAAAGAAAGGGGATGTTTCCGAAGGAAGAGGGTGCTCGGGACAAAATAGATGACGTCATCGGTTTTTGATTCGCTGGGCAGTTATGTTGAATGGTAGTTCACAAAGAATATTATTATTTTTTTGATATTAAGGAATTAGTAATATTCTTTCATCTTTACTAAATGATACGGGATCAAATATTTTCTTCCAGGTTTTTATCTTCAAACAAGGTTAAATTATTGAAGTTGCCTCTATAATCCCTGCCTCTCCTCGGTAAACACAGTCAGGAGTGAGACGTCTACTAGTTCAAGCTGACGTGCACTCAGCAAAACTCGTCTACTAGTTCAAGCTGACGTGCACTCAGCAAAACTCAAATCAGACTACTACTATTTTATGTTATACATATATATAAAACTTAAAATTACAAAAAAAAATTTTTTTTGAAAAAATTGAAAAAACTTATATTAAAACATTGATCAGTTACAATTGGGATAAGACACATCTCAGCCGAAAACAATGAAAGCACATGATTACAAGAGAAGAGGAAGATTTGCACTGGATCCAAATCTCTTGAACCAATACCAAGCTAGCTGAGAGAGCTGATAGGTCTGTTACAACAACTTATCGCAAAAACACGTAGCAAACACCAACTTCACCTCTGTCCGCGAAAAAGCTACAAGTCGCGAAATCGCGACACAAGACTCCTCTGACCGCAAAAAAGTCAACCTATCGCGAAATCGCGACAAAAATCCATCCTTGGCCGCGACGGAGCAACATGTCGCGATATCGCGACAAAAATCCACCAGCGGCCGCAACGGCGCAACATGTCGCGATATCGCGACAACTTTCCTCCAGCGGTCGCGACGGCGCAACATGTCGCGATATCGCGACATGTTGCGCCGTCGCGATCGCCGGAGGAAAGTTGTCGCGATATCGCGACAACTTTCCTCCAGCGGCCGCGATCGCGCAACATGTCGCGATATCGCGACAACTTTCCTCCCTTGGCCGCGACCGCGCAACATGTCACGATATCGCGACAATTTTCCTCCCTTGGCCGTGCCAGCGCAACATGTCGCGATATCACGACAACTTTCCCTCGGCGGCAGCGACGGCACAACATGTCGCAAAATTGCGACAACTTTCCTCCCTTGGCCGCAACGACGCAACATGTTGTGAAATCGTGACAACTTTCCCTCGGCGGCAGTAACAGCGCAACATGTCGCGGTATCGCGACAACTTTCCTCCCTTGGCCGCGACGGACAAACTTTCCTCCCTTGGCCGCGACGGAGCAACATGTCGCGAAATCGCGACAACTTTTCCTCGGCGGTCGCGACGACGCAACATGTCGCGATATCGCGACAACTTTCCCACATCAGCCGCGACAGCGCAACATGTCGTGATATCGCGACAACTTTCCCTCGGCGGCAGTGATGGTGCAACATATCGCGATATCGCGACAACTTTCCTCCCTTGGCCGCGACGGCGCAACATGTCGTGATATCGCAACAACTTTTCCTCGGCGGCCACAACGGCGCAACATGTCGCGATATCGTGACAACTTTCTCGCATTGGCCGCGACAGCGCAACATGTCACGATATCACGACAACTTTTCTCCAGCAGCCGCGACAACGCAACATGTCGCGATATCGCGACAGCTTACCGCCAATGGCCGTGATGGAGCAACAGGTCGCGAAATCGTAACAAAAACTACCCTTAGCTTTTTCATTGATCATTGTCTCAAGGATCTTTCAAGGCCCTGCCTAATCACCTCATCTTCAATACGCATGTCACTGTGCAGCTGCATCCCTACCTCTTTCGCAGCACCCATCTTAGCCAGGAAATCGACCGCTTTGTTTAAATCTCTGCTCACATATCTTGGAATCACATCATCTAATTCCCTCCATAATTTCTTGATTTGAGAGACCAGAATCCTCAACCTCCAAGCGTTCAACGAAAAGTTCCTCATGCAGTCTAGAGCTCCAACTAGAATTTGAGAATCAGATTCAAGAATTATCCTCTTATGACCCTAAGTAACTGCCCAAATAGAGGCAGATTTGATAGCAATGGCTTTTGCTTCATTATTTGTGGCTCTACCCAAACCTTGCAGTTCCCAATAAAGCATTGATCCCTCATGATTCCAGCAGACCACGCCAATACCGGTGCTACCTGGATTGCCCTTTGCAGCTCCATCAGTATTGATTTTAATCCAGCCTTACGGGGGTGATTTCCAACTGGTTCTGTTCTGTCCCTCTCGTTGGTCAACTCCCTCTTCCATTGGCCCAGGAACAACCTGAGTTTCCTCTTTAGCGTAGACGGCAACAGTTTCTGTGAATTTGCTCCAGATGACCTGCTAAACTCCATCTAGCGAGGAAAAGGTTTCTCTAAAAATTCTAGCGTTTCTCTCCAACCACACTTGCCACCAAATGAAGTATAAACCAAGCTCCCACCCAATTTGAAGAGCTTTGGATGTAAATCTACCCCGCTTCCATCTTTCCCAAATATTAGTCCGATTCATGTTACCATTAACCTGGATTTTATAATGAGAGAGCCAGCGCTTCCAAATTCGATGCATGAAAGGACACTCAAACATCAGGTGATCAGCTGTTTCTTTGTTCTTGTGGCATAAAACACATTGAGAAGGGCCGATGATTCCTCTACATCTGAGATTGTCAAAAGTGAGAATACCATTGTGCATAAACTACCAAGCAAAAAAGTTTACTTTCGGCCGACCCTTAGAGTGCCAAATCTTTCTCCAATCCTCAATCGAAAAAGAATGGGGGGAGGGTCTGGGAGGATCTTGTCATATCCGTCCTTCACTGTATAAACACCAAGGCTCCCATAGCCCCAAGCTAATTCATCCTCCTCGTCTCTCCCTGTGAGAAACCTTTATGTCAAGATTTTGGTTAAGATGGATGCCAACTCTGGGGGGATTGGAATTGGCCACTCCTCCAACCTCTTAAACTTCTTAAACTTATACTCCCCCAGCTGAGAAGTGTTGAAATAACTTTCAATTTGGACCCAACCCATGATTTCTATGGCAGATTTTATAGGAAGTAACTCGGGGAATTCAACAATGATGGGTGGATACTGATCCCAAGAATCAGTCTAGAAACGAGCCTTCTCCCCTCTCCCCACTTTCCAAAACAGTTGATCTTTAATAACCTGAGATCCTAGCTTGAGAGCCTGCCACACTAAGGATCCAGTACCAACCAGAGGGAAACGACCCACCTCATTGGGGTTAACTTGACCCAAATATTTACTCGTTAAAATTCTACTGAATAAGGAAGTTGGTTGGGAAATCCACCTCCAAGTACAACTTTCCGGCCAAGGCTTGATTATTTAACTTGGATCCTCTCGGTCCCGACCCACATTTTGCCTTGGGTCGGGTGACTTTATCCCAACCCACTAAGGCCCACTTTCTTTTTCCTTTAGCTCCTTTCCACAAAAACTTCCTAACCATCCTGTCCAACTCTTTCCATATAGTAAGCGGGGCAGCCAGGATAGAAAATTTGTAGATTGACATGGGTTGAATGATCGATTGTAAGAACGTTAATCTGCCACCATAACTTAACCACTTGTGAGACCAGTGATTAATTCTGTCCTTGATACACTCCAGCATATTCCTCCAAGTGTCTAATTTCAGCCTCTTGAAGTGCAAGGGGATGCCCAAGTGTCTAAAATTAAAAAAAAAATTAAATTTTTAACCTCTAAATAATTAAATCACGATCGGTCACTTTATAATATTAATCTATTGAGATTAAAAAAAAACACTAACTTTACCTTTCTTCCTTAGACATATTACTACCCCTTAGTATTATATAGTGATATAATGTTGGTGGTGTATATGTTCAAATGGAAATACTGTAATAAAAGGAGGCACAATGATAGGTTAGAATAGCACATAGTTATCCCATAGCCAAATAATGGAACACTTTTATATTTGCCCAACGGTCAAATTGTAAACCAAAGGAATCAAATAAATAATAAGAGATTAAGCAGTTTTTTTTTTTTTTTTTCCTAAAGTAATGGTTTACTTTATACGTGCCTAGATTAGGCATGCGTCGCAGTTTTGACGTGGGTGCTTTTACATGAATTTGTGGGTCAAACACACTGTTGGGAAAGGAGAAACAAAAATAGAGCTAATCTTAACATATAGTTTATAAAAAATGATGATGATGCTGTGGTCACTCTGTTTCGATGGAATAAGGGGAGCAGCAACAATAGCTTAGGTTATAAAAAAAAAAATCAAAGTAAAATAATACGGTCGTTACTACCTATGGATAAAAATCAACGTTGGAATTTGGAAGAAACAATATCAAATTGGTTTGATTCTTTAAAAAAACAATTGACACAGTTTTCCTTAAAGATGCTCTTCAATGTATTTTGGGGTCAATTTGTCTATGAGGGAATAAGGGGAGCAATGACAAAAGGGGTTATAATGTCAATTTTCTTGTGAGTATTATAATGGGTGCTCTTTTCGGGATAAATTAACTTTACCCGGGGTTATCACAATATTTTTTAAGCAAAAATAAAGGATATTTTTTAAAAATAAAGTATCTTCAATATTAAAAGGTGATCTATTGCACCTCCTTCCGTAGGATGCACACTTCATGGTTGGTTGTAATATTCCCTTTGATTTCCCTTTTAATAAATTAAGCCATGGTGGCCGTGTATTATGATTCCCAACATGTCTTCTGTCTCCTCTATATTAAAAAAAAAAAAAAAAAAACAGGAACAACCCCTCGTCTATTATATATGAGTGCCCATTAGTGCACATCCCAACGTTGGGGGTGTAATGTATATCGGAAAATCTCTATCGCAGCCCAAGTGCCCAGAAGTCAATCCCTTTATAACCAAGCATGTAACTAAATAAATAAGGTTAGATCCTAGTGTTGTTTATATGTTTAAGGTTGATAAATATAGAGGGTTTGTTAGAACCTAAAAATGGATATAGGCAAAACTTAATTATATTAAAAATTATTTAAGTCAAAACTTAATTATATTAAAAATTAAAAATTATAGGTCAAAAGTAAAAAACATGATTTTAATTGGTTATGTATTACTTCATATCAAATTAATAAGTTCATCTTGAAGGGGGAGTTTGATGGTTCAGGTTTTGGTTTTTCTTTAAGAGTTTTAAAGTTCAAATGGGCATGTGTGCATAGTTGCATGTTAAATTCTTATCTTACAACTAAATTACTTATAATTTATAGGATTTTGAAAGTTTTTTTTTTTTTAATATTAACTTTTAATATGAAGTTATATAACTTATTTAATTCCTTATTGATAAACTTCACTCTCCCTGTTAGGAGAGTTCATGGTGATATGGGGATGCTCAACCCGAGCATCCATAATAGAGATTTCTCACATAAACCAAATCTTACAAAAAATTTAATAAACCAATTTACATTTAAGCATGAAATTTCAAGGTGAAGAGACTATGGTTCTTAAATTCTCATATTACAACTAAATTGCTTATAATTTATAGGATTTTGAAAGTTTTTTCTTTTTATTTTTTATACTAACTTTTTAATAGTTATATAATCTATTTAATTCTTTATTGTTTGAAAGTTTTTTTTTTTAAAATAACTTTTTAATATGAAGTTATATAACCTATTTAATTCTCTATTGATAAACTTTATTGATAAACTTTACTCTTCCTCTCATGAGAGTTCATGGTGAGATGGGGATGCTCAACCCTGAGCGTCCACGATAAAGATTTCTCACATTAACTAAATCTAAAAAAAAAAATTAATAAACCAATTTACATTTAAGCTTAAAATTCCAAAGGTGAGGAGACGAGCCATGCGTGTTATATTCTCATCTTACAACTAAATTACTAATAATTTATAAAATTTTGAAAGTTTTTTTTCTTTTTTATACTAACTTTTTAATATGAAGTTATATAATCTATTTAATTCCTTATTGATAAACTTTGCTCTCCCTTTTATGACAGATCATAGTGAGATGGGAATGGCCAACCCTCAGCGTGAGATGGGAATGGCCAACCCTCAGCGTCCATGGTAAATATTTATCACATTAACCAAATCTTAAAAAAAAAAATATACCAATTCACATTTATGCTTGAAATTCCAAGGTGAGGAGAGGAGCTAATGACCACCATACAAAACTGATAAAATATACCATAGAGGAGTTTGTTACAACCACTATGTTTAGTAACTATCAAGTGCATGGTTTAATCCACATGAGTTGCTCCCAACAAGCCTATACCATCTCGTTGTTGATTTGACATGAGGAGTGCCACCAATCACTTGGGATTCATACTATCATTGTCAGTCTAGTACACACTTAAAATATTCAGAGCAAACTACTATCTTTACAAACATGCATGCCCCCAAGGTTTGAACCTAGGTCTCTTCTTGGTAAGGGTTTGAACCTAAGTCTCTTCTTGGTAAGCGCTTGAACTTACCAATCCACCTAGCCCCTGGGGACACAATATTTTTTAATAAGAGCATTCTCTTTGTATAACATTTTCATCTTGCAACTAAATTCTCTATAAGATTTTGAAACATTTTTTATTAATTTTCTAATATAAAGTTATATAAACTATTTAATGTCGTTAAAATTTAAATCTTGGTGTGAATTATATTACTTATATATATCTCAACCATTGAACGTTGACCCTATTAAACCCTTAAACATTTCTACTCTCGAAAAATTTTATATGGCTTGCTCCAACATGCAAAGTTGGATATATAGGATTGACATGAAGTAGACATATTTGGTATTTAACCAAAACTTATTTGAGGCCAACTAACTTTGTTTAAGACAAGGTTTTAGTTTAGTGTTTGTGAGTTTGAGGTCGACAATTTCAATTTCAAGTTTCTCTAAGGTCCCCCTCATTTGGAGTAAAATTCTTATCGATGTGGGGCAGGAGCTTTAATGGTAACTTTTTGGATCTGAACCATGCTCGCAAGGATAATATGAGAGAAAATCTTGTCGATTTTCCTATCTCTTTAATAAATAATTAATTAATTATTTATTTAAAACAAACTAAGTTATTATCTGCCTAGAATAGATATTTTTATAATTAAAAGGAATAAAAATATTTTAAAATTATTATTAATAAAAAATATAAGGTTTGTAGAAATATTGTAATAGTATTTTTATGATCTAATATGAAGGATGGTGTATTTCTATCTCATCTAATCAACTAAAAAAACTAAATATTATTATCGTTAATTTAAAAAATAATAATTTTAACTAAAAGGGTTAAAGTAATACATTGTTGATGATTAGTTATGAAATTAAAATAATTATTTTATATTATTTTATTTTTTAAGCGAAAAACCTCTTGCAGGGCCACCTTGGTTTGAGAGACCACGAACAGGGGGCTATACACTGTCAAAGTCACCCGGGAGTCGCATCCGACCTTGCCTGCACCAACATTATCAATTGGATTTTCGATACCCAATTCAACTTTTTGGTAGGGTGGAGATTTGAACCTGGGACCTCCCTTGGAGGATTGCCCTCTCCTCTCCAACTCACCTACAAAACCTGGGTGGAGAAAATATTTTATATTATAAAGAATAATAATAAATAAATTTAATTTTTTAGATATTATATTTTTGTGTATATAGAAAAACATCTCATCTTTTAGAATTCATATCTTCGCGAAAGGTTATTCGATTCAACTGATTCTTTGACCAATTTGTGTGTAATTAGAATAGCATTAAAATGAGTGGTCATTTGTAGGAATCCGAGCAATATTGAAGGTGATACGACCTTGTGAAGTGAATATCTGAAACAAGGGTAGTGATGATTTTTCATGTTGTGAAAAACAAAATTGCAAATATTTGTCAGCGGGTTCGTATGATAGGAAGAGCAATGAAGGGTTAGAACTTCAGTGATGCAAGACATTCTATCTTGACATAGAAATTTTTAGCTAAGTTTTTATTTTTCTTTCTTTATCTTAGAAATTTTGAATGGAAATTATTATATATATTTTTATCAAATATTACATTTGCTATAGGAAATTCTGATAAATTTCAATAGATTTTAAGTTTTAGTTTCCTTTCCATGGACCAATTTATAGTTAAATGTTTAGAATCATCTCTAGTGCTAGAGGTTAGTGAACGCACCTTAGAGAGATCCTCGTTGCTTCAAGATAAGGCAGTTTTTTGGTAAATTTAATGGGTATTGGCCAAGGGCTTCAAGCTTGAGAAAATTAATTGATACGAGTTGGAATTCTCCATGAGTGATTCTATCCTTTATTTTCAAAGGTTTCTTCTTAGCCATTTTTTGTTCTAGGGGAGAAAGAGAAAAAATCCTAAAAAGGGGTCCTTGGTTTATGAGAAGACCAAGATAAATCTATCCTTAGTACCAGTTTGGGTTACCCTTTAAATTTTGGGAAATAGATTCCTTCAAGAAAATAGGCAACACTCTAGAAGAATTCCTTGATATTTCAAATACTAAGAAGATGGATTATTGGCTATTTATGCTCGAATATTGGTCATGATTGATATAAGTAAAGTTTTACCATAATCAATCATTCTGAAGTATGGGGATAAGATGTAGACCCAAACCATAGATTATGAAAACATATCTTTTAGATGTAAAAGATGTCATGAGGTGGGGCATATTGAGAGATCATACCCTAAGAAGAGGCCAACATAATTATATGTAGAAAACTGTAAGAAAAACTTACAAACGGTTATAGATGAAGATGGTTTTTAACTTCCAAAGATAGATCTAGAAAAATGAAAGAAAATAAATAGTGGAGACCAGTCAATAAGGATGTTGGAAGAAATACCAACTTTTTTGAGGCTTTAGCCTATGAAGAAGAAGTAGATCAAAACTTTGAGGACATAGTACAACAGTTTTAACATATTATCAAAAAATTGTCTATTAAGTATGATCATGATTTAAGGAAGACCATTCTTATTAGATTTTGAAGACTCTCTTGAAGTACCATGTATCGTTTTATGAGAAAAAAATTGGTAATAAAATGAAGTTTTAGAAGTTAATACCTTTGCCACTAATAAGGAAATACCATAAAATGAGCAAGACAAGTCAATATCGTTTATGAGAAAAAAAAAATCAATAAATAAAATGTATTTTTAGAAGTTAATAACTTTGCCATTAATAAGAAAATACCAGAAAATGAGCAAGACAAGTCAAAAGCTTATGTAGTAAAGTTATTAATTATGGAATCCAATTATTAGTAAAGTTCAAAATAAACTTTCAACTTGGAAAGGTAGATGGTTATTGTTAACAAGAAGAGTGTAGTTAATTAAATTGGTCTTAGTAAAGTTATTAATTATGGAATCCAATTATTAATAAAATTCAATATAAACTTTCAACTTGGAAAGGTAGATGGCTATCCTTAGCAAGAAGAGTGCAGTTAATTAAATTAGTCTTACATACCATTCCAATATATATGTTATAGTATACTATGCCAAAATTATTTGAAAAAAGTTTAATCTATATTATGTGATCCTTTTTATGGTCAAGTTTACATCATAAAAGGAAAATTTCTTTGGTGGAATAGAGCAAGGTGTGTACTGAGGTCTTGGTTTCGAGTTGTTATAGATGCAAACTTACCTCTTAGGAGAAAAGTAATTTGGAGATTGTACAAAGAGAGTTAAAGACAATAGAGTTAAAAACAATAAGAAAGAATTCTTCTTATGTTGAGCCAAAAAAATCCAAGCTTAATTTTTATTGCATTCTCTACCAAATAATTCTGCACTTTAAAATAGTTTAAAAAAATCAAATTAATCTAAAATGAATAAAGGTTTAAGATGGGTAATAGGAACGGTAGAAAACAATTATACCGTTGTATAAGAGTGCACCGTGCGGAAGTGTTTTTGTGTATTTTGAAAGACTTAACCGCAATATTAAAGAACTATTTATAAAATGTACGTAAGTGGATCACTCCACTCCACGTCAAATTAATAAGCCAATTCACACGTAATCTTGAAATTCCAATCTAAGGAGAAGAGTTGATGACCACCTTACAAAAGTAGGAGTATCACTTACATAATTGTAATAGGAGCTTTCAATCTATATCATATTTCGTCAGACAACTAAATTGCTTTAATCTACATTTTTAGAGAATATTGTGTAGAAGAAGAATCATTTATCTGGTTTACTCGCACACGCATGCTTGGACAGTTGGATTCACGTGAAGTAGAAGCGTTAGGCATTTAATTAAAATTGTTTGAGGGCACTAATTTTGTTTTAAACACGCTAAATTGTCTCGCTAGAATGGATATTTTGGATTTTCATATTGGAAGGGAATACCTTGAAAAGCAATTTCATAGCTTGATTTTGGCGATGTGCCGTAGCTTGCAACATCATATACTAAGATCCTCGTTTATAACGAATGTATAGCCCCTTGAGTCAGTTGATATAGAAGGTTAAATTTTTTTATAATTTATAATATTTTTATAATTTTTATTTTAAGTTTTTTTTAATATATATAATATTAAAATGACTACCTATATATATTTATATTTAATTTTTAAAATTTTAAATTAAGAATTTAAAATTATATATTTTAAATAAATTTAAATATTTTTAAAATTGTTAATTTCTATATTATTTTATTTATAAAATTTTGTATTACTATATAATAAATCTAAATTTTAATTTTTATTATACATAAAAGAATTTCACTGAAAATCAAAGAGTTACATCCAACTTAAAAATAAGTAAAACGTTACACACCTTTAAATTCAAGCCCCGAAAGAAATAACACTTTTAAAAATGGCTTTTACAATTAAAAAATAATAATAATAATTAAAATATAAATAAAAAATTTGATATATTTTTTTATTTAAAAATAAATTAATATATAATAATTTTAAAATTAAAAAAGAAATAAATTTTTTATATAAATATTATAATAATAGGTTTATAAATGATTATAAGAGATAATATAAGACTATTAGAAATTGACAGAGTATTAAGGATATTACTTGTGAAGAGTTGAAAGGTTGAAGTTTCCTTAACACTTTTAGTAGTTTTATAAAAAAAATATCATAAAAAAATTCAAAGAAAAAGTTTAATTTTTTTTCCAAAAAATAAAAATATGTTATATTTATAGAAGTTGTATTACAAAGTCAAATGAGCCGGACAGGAAATAAGAGAAGAAGAAAATCCTCCACCAATCCCTCGTGTTTCAAAAATTAGTCATAAATATAATATATAAGTGTGTTTGTCGAAAGCATCACTTGAGGTCACTATAATAAAGTTATCCATACACATCAACATTACCATAGTTGAATTTCAATTTTTATTAGTCATTTGAATTTCGTAGACCATCCATCTATCTTCATGATGTTTTGAAGTCATTATTGACATCTTGAACATGTTTGCTATCTACCTATACCACCTCTCGCATCCCTTGGATTATTTGGTACCAACTTATTTGATTTTCTATTTAAGAGTCCACATATTGCCCTTCCTCTGGTTCTTTTTCTCATTTTGCTAAATAATCTATCACCCTATTTCCCTTTCGCTTGATGAGTAATAAAAACATTTTGAAAAACCTTCCAAATATTTTGAACTGCTTCCACCTTCCATCTCTCTCTAATTCCTAGCACTTGAAAGGGTCTTATCGAATCCAAGAATCCAACCCATACTTGAGAGTATGTCTCTAGCCATAGCTTATGTAAATGTAGATTTGTAGTTATCATTGATGCTAACAAGATCGTCTATCTTTATGCTTTATTATTTGTTTTCCCCATACCTTCTGATCTCTAGTACACCAGTTCTCGTTTCCAATTTCATATAATCATGCCAAAACCAACTTTTCCAGGATTTTTAGTAGAAGGCCCATCTATGTTTGCCTTCACCCACTCTTTGGGAGGCAGTCTCCACTCTATGTTATTCGAGGAGATCTCACCTGCGCAACCAATCCTTAGATGTTTTCTTTTACAGTTATTCCAAAGCTACTTAGAATAGTCACTTCCTTCATTTCTATGTTTGTTTCCTCTTGTAATTTAGTGGATAATGTTTCTATTAACTTACTCATAATCCTCTGCCAAAGTTGCTCCCTTGTTCTGAACTCTGATCTAAATATGTGTGCATTTCATTCTAGATATAACTGCCACCATATGAAGCTAGGTCCCAGCTTCCATGCCATTTTTATTGTTCTAGTATTAAATTTGCACTGTTTCCAATTCTCATAAAAGCTTTCCCGACTCTAAAAAATTTCCCAATGTTGTCTCAATTGCCTCCACTAACTAATCCATATATCTCTGGAAAAAGAACACCCAAAAAAGAGGTGATTCAAGGTCTCCTCTACCTTTCCACATAACACTTTTAGAAGGCTCGTAGAAACATTTTTTTCTCAAATTATCAAATGTCAAGCACTTTTTGTGGTTAATGTCTTCATAGTTTTTTGGTTAGTTTCTCAGTTCCCTTCATTGGCCATTCTCGAGGATGTTTCCATTGTAGTAAGTCTAGCATATGTTGATTCCCTTATTTCATATAAGAAGAGGCTTTCCACCACCCTGTCTTTTGGAGGTCTGCTTTCCAACTCTCCATGGTTGAGAATGTTTAAATAATTGGTTGGTTGAGATTGATTCCATGAATCCTCCCAAAAAAGAACATCCTTTCCATCCCCTAATTTTCAATAAAGGTATGTCTTTATTAACTCCTGACCTGCTTCCATTGTTCTCCAAAATGTAGATCCTTCTCCTTCTTCTCTGAGTCTTGGGATGTATTTCTCAACCTCTCCCGGGTAATATTTGGCTTGTAATAGTTTACTCCATAAGCCTCCAATAGTTGTAATCCATCTCCAATATAGCCTCCCTGCTAGTACCTTGTTGCTTTGGGATGTTGATCTTATCCTCAATCCTCCTTGTTTTTTTGGTTGACAT
The DNA here is from genome assembly GCA_028583015.1 of Wollemia nobilis. Classification (NCBI taxonomy): domain Eukaryota; kingdom Viridiplantae; phylum Streptophyta; class Pinopsida; order Araucariales; family Araucariaceae; genus Wollemia; species Wollemia nobilis. The sequence continues at coordinate 487,837 of JAQPPZ010002492.1, forward strand.
ATCTTCTCCCACCCAACTAGTGCTAATTTTTGTTCTTCCCTTGAACCTAATCACAAAAACTTTCTTGTGTATTTATCAATATCTTTTAGAATTCTCTTTGGAACCCGAAGTATGGAAAATCTATAAATTGGGAAAGCTTGTAGCACAACTTTAATCATTATAAGCCTTCCTCCCAAGCTTAGACATTTGTGTGTCTAGTTGCTCAACTTAGCTTGAAGTCTATCAATCAACCATTTCCACTCCTTGCTTTTTGTTTTCTTTGTAGATAAAGGTACTCCTAAATACTGTATGGGTAAAAGAGTTTCCATGAACTTTAACAACTGTATAATTTTATCTCTCATCCTCTTCATTGTATTCAAAAAAACTATTTGAGACTTTTTTCATTAAAAGTTTGCCCAGTAACTTAAGTATACCAATCTAAAAATTCTTTTATGTTTCTTGCTACTTGAAGATTGGCTTGATTAATAAGAGAAATGATACGAAAGTGGTACATTGATAAGAGAAGAGATGGTAGCTTTCTTGTAACACCACTATCCGGTACGAATGTAATGCAATGTAGGTGGGACCAATTTCAATTCCATATGAACAATAAAAAATGGATGTTAGATATTAAAAAATAACATTAATAAATTAGTTGGATTCCTCAACTTTTAAAGAGATTTATGTTCAAATGTTACCAAATGCTATATGACTTATACCCAAATTATTGTTCTGCCACTAATTATATAATACTAATAGTATCCATACTTTAAAAATATTTTTATTGTATTTTATTGATTGTATATATATAAATAAAAACATTTTGATAATATTTATATTTGAATTATTAAAAAACATTTTTTAATTTTATTTTTTTTATTTTTTACTATATTAATTTTGTCGAAGTGTAACTTTAAAGCCATTGCAACAAGTAGATTATCTTTTTACCTATGATTATATTTCTATATAAATATATATTATTTTGTTTTTCTAAAGTTATTTTATATTATTAAAAAAATTATAGATATGTAATTTTGAAACATTACGGTGATATTTATGATTATATTATTTTAAAAAATATATTTTTAATGTTTTTATTTTTTATTATATTAATTTTATCAAAGTGCAACTTTAAAGTTATTGTAATAATAATGTAGTTTATTATCTCGAATGACACTGCAATAATTTAGGTTTTGACTCTTCTTTAAGAGGTCCAAGGTTCAAAGGCTTTGGCTCTTTTTCAAGAGATCCAAGGTTCAAACCGTAGCATGGGCAAGTGGGTGTATGGTTGTGTATTTGGTCCATATTGAAAGTTCAACTCTCACCTTTATAAGAGGGCATGGTAGGGATGGGGATGCCTAGAGCTGAGCATGGTCGAAGGGGTTTCTCACACTCACGGGAATCAAAAAATTATTATACTTTATCATTTTTATTATGATTATAGTTTTTACATAAATATTGTTTTTGTTTTTTAAATATATATATATATATATATATATATATATATTAACTTAAGATAATAATTTGTGAAAACCGCACGGGGTGCAACACAACGATTTGGGCTTTGGCTTTTCTTCGGGAGGTCCAAGGTTCAAACCGCAGCATGGGAAAGTGTGTGAAGGGGTGGGTGTGTGGTGGCTTTGTGTTAAATTACCTATTGATAAGTATAGCTCTCAAATTTATGAGGGGTCATGGTTGGGAGGAGACTGCTCAGCCCTATACGTCGGTCATAGGGGTTTCTCACAATAACCAAATTCAAAAATAAAAAATAATTTGTGAAAACCTAATTTTACCTAGGATATAAAAATTTACTATGATTCGAGGGGTTTCTCACACTAACGTGAATAAAAACATATTCAATTTTATCATTTTTCTTATATTTATAGTTTTTACATAAATAAATAAATAAATAAATAAATAAATAAATATATATATATATATATATATATATATATATATATATATATATATATATATATATATATATATTTGTTTTTTTACTTAAGATAATAATTTGCGAAAACCTGATTTTATCTAGAATATAAAAATCTACTATGATTTGATATTGGAAAAGAGCACATTTCCTCCTTTTTAGATTTATTATATATTTTACAAAGAAAAGTTTCATCCAAATTTAATGGCATAAGACATTATTAGAATTTTAAGAATTTATTATTTAAAAAAAAACCAAATGGCATTATCTTAATTGATTGAATTCCTTAACTTTGAAGGAAGAGACTTAAGTTTTTATTATACGATTATTTTTTCATGATGTAACATGAGCAGGATCCATTTCAACTCCACATGACCTATACAATTGATTGAATTCCTTAACTTTCAAGGAAGAGATTTACGTTTTTATTATACTGCTATTTGTTCATGATGTAACATGGGTAGGATCCATTTCAACTCCACATGACCTATATATATTCATATTGGAGTTATATTTTCCAAGTTTATTATAAAAATATCAATATGTGATACTTATAACAATTTTGAAATTTTTGAGAACAAAACTTAGACAAATCATATTTTGAGTTAGTATACATTCCAAACTTATTATAAAATAAGAACTTTCTAAGGTTGAAGCTTATAACTCAAATATGATACAACAATGAAAATTCAATCTCTTTTGTGTATTATAAATGCTAATAAAAAAAATTACAAAATGCTTGTAGGTTCAAAACATATTTAATTCCTAGAACTATTCAAAAAATATTTAGAAAAACATATAAATTATAAAGGAAAGAGTCTCAAGTGCCACGAAATAGGCATTCAATGAGACTTTATGGAAGAAATGATATCTAATCTCTCCATAAATTGAACCTTGATTGTAGCTAACGACAATACGTAATTTGCATCAAACTTATCTTTGAATTTTTGGTTCATCATCTCCAACAACTCATTAGAAACCATCATCTAAGTGTTGAAATTTGAGATAATAAAATGATATTGCACCTTTGATTTCCATTTATCTGATCTAGCTCCTTCAAATCTACAAGTATTTCATCCACCCTTATAGAGTAGTTAGAGTATGTGAGAAGGAAGAAAGTAAGCCTAAAGTCTAGTTTGTTGGGTTGATTGAAGAACACCTACATGTCACAAGAATCTATGTTTCCTTTAAGATACCTTTTTAGCCAAGCCTAATCTTAATCTATCCTACAAAATGGGATGATGTAAGGGTATCTTAATCTTAATCTATGTTTCTCTAAGGGCATCTACTACATCTCTCCCTCTCTTACCTCAAAATGGGATGATGTAAGCCTAAAGTCTAGTTTGTTGGGTTGATTGAAGAACACCTACATGTCACAAGAATCTATGTTTCCCTTAAGATACCTTTTTAGCCAAGCCTAATCTTAATCTATCCTAAATGCAAATATAAAATGCACCACATACAAGGCTTACAATTAAAATATTTTTGTTTATTTATGATAAAGAAAATAACAAATTTTCTTTATGAGCAAGGTCACAAGAGAATGCAACAAACAAAGTATAGGATGTAATTATATGTTGTTTTGGTTTATTACCTAAGCTTAGAGGTTTGATTTATCCCCTATATGATCAAGATGAAGTTATATCGTTATATCCTATTTATTTATTATAACAATAACTAGAAAATAAAATCTAGTTTAAGTACACAACAAATATAATCTAAAATCTAATGCTGAAATGATAGAGATTTGGGGGATAATGACCTATTTCTACCATTGCGAAAAAAACATTACCTACTCGTAGAAGCGTCATCGATATTATTGTTCACTACTAGTGCTATAGCATAACTTAAAAAATAGATAGAAAAATATAGTAGGCAGTGTAGAGGGGCTTGTCTAAGTTGTCAAAGGATGTTAGACCTTCTTGAATAACAATTAGGCCTTTATTTAGATAAACACAAATAATAAAACAATGACAAAATACTTGAGATAAATATTTAATGGTGAAAGTGTCATTGGGTCATAGTAGCATCGATGTTATCTCTCAATATTGATGCTTTCGCTTTATATCAAATAGAAAGCAATAACACCATTGACCTACATTGTAGGGACAATACTGCTCTTAGGAGTAAAACAATAGGATTGAAAACTAGCTAGATAAAGATTATGAGGATGATGACAAAGGGCTATGACTTGGGAGTATAGAGCCTTTCTAAACAATCAAAAAATAGAGATTTACATGTTTACGACTAATATTATGTAATAAAATAAAGGACTAGGTAGATGCATGTGCAAGATGCAACATTAGTTCTAAGTGTAATAAGATAAGTCTTAAAGATACAAGCACTGGGAAGAGCCAATAAGCAAGGATAAGGAGAAAGAGTACAACTCAAGATAGTAGGTCATTTTCTCATAATTTCAAGCTTGTTGAGAGCTTTCTAGCTAGCTGCTTGATGGCACTTGAATGTTTGAGCTTGATGATTGCTTCTAGACTTGATTGAAGACTTGCATGAAGATTTGGAGACTTGCTTAGATGCTCGCAAGAACAAGAACATAAATGCTCGCAAGGATGGTCTTAATGAAATTATGGTAAGATTTTCGTATAATCTTGTAATTCAAAATAGTAATATTGAATAAAACATAGTAATATTGATTAACAATTAAGACATCCATAGAGTTCTTACCTTTTCATTTCTTATCCTCTCAAATACAGTTGAAGTATTTAAAATATTTTGATAACTGGATGGAACTATTCATTATTTAGAATGAGATAATTTTTTTAGAAAATAATGAATTTATAATAGACTTGTAATATATAAGAATTATATCTACACATTATCATAGATTTAAAATATTATTAAAAAATAAATCTATGTAAAAACAATTTGTTATTACACTAATAAATTAGCATTAGAGTAATTATAAAATAAGAATAATACTATACACATTAAATTGTATTGAAAACACACAATATGTTTCTAAGCTTTATTTATTATATAACGCAAATGGTTGAGATACCATAGTGATTTGGATTTGAGTTCTCATTATGAAAACCCAAATTCAATGTACCAAAATGTATGAATAAATATATCCAAAAATAAAAAATAAAAAACTTTATACCTAAAATTTACTAATAGTTTTTAATATTATATATTAAATAGAATAAATACATTATACATATTTATAATAAAAAACCAAAACACATTTATTTGTACTATTATACTACTCATGGAAACAATACTATTATAATTTTAAATTATAAATTTTTACTATAACAACTTCGTTGTGTATATAAAATTATATGGGTGAGAGGCCTTTTAATGTCAAAGGAGATTCGTAATCACAAACATTCACTCTTAGCATCGTAAACAATAATTAAAAAACAAATTTATTGCTCTTCTCTTAACTATTATCAATTAGCTATCACAAACATTCGCTCTAAGCATCGTAAACAATAATTAAAAATCAAATTTATTGTTAGTCTCTTAGCTATTATCAATTAGATTGAATAATCGGATTCACTACTTTAAAACTTCTACTTTCTATTGAATGGTATTTTCTTTAATGACAGTTTTTGTGAGGTTAATTTCTCTTGTGTTTGTTCGAAGTAAATATTTGTACATATTTATAAACAATATTCAATATAAAAAAATTAAACTTTCTTATAAAATAAGATTTGACAATTATTATGTACATATTTATAAACAATGTTTAAATAACATTTGACAATTATTAACATTTGACAATTATTATGGTAGCGTCACGCAATAAATATTAAAAAAAATTGCTAGTACGTGGTTGTATGTACATGCCTTCTTTGTGTGTTGTTCGCCTTCGAAAGGTACAACACAATGATTATTTAAGTGATATCACAAATGGAATCTTTCAGAATTATTCACCTGCTTTTGGACACTTCTTGATTAAATTAATCAATTGATTTTCAAAGAATTGCAAAATGTTTTTGTTGCCATATATTTTCGAGCTCAACATCATAAGATCTCATCATATGTGATGATAATTGAAAAAACATCCCATAGAAAACAATAATATATATTTTTTAATGTAAGTTTGTAGGATTATATAATATATTTTATAATTTAAATAAAGTTGATAACCGTAAAAATTGTTATAATATAAATATTAAAATTATTATTTTTTTAATTCTTAAACAATTGTATCAATTGAAACGATGATGCTCATCTATATATCATTATTTTCTAGACTAAACTTTACCTTGCTTTTGTCCATCCGACTTAAATTATGAGAGAGCATCAATAATGAGCACATATATCACAAAAGTATTCGTTTGTTACGTCTCAGAAGGTTGTGTACCTTCAATACCTAATCACTCACTTTGAAAAGCAACAAAGTCCTCAATAGTGGAGGGTCCATGGATGTGACCCCACGGACACCTTAGAGAACTTGGTTAAATTATATTTTCTTGGTGGGTCAGCCAATCAAATTAAGGCATATTTGAGTGCTTAGGTATGGGCTGAAATAATTTATCCAAATGTATGAGAGATGTGATTATCGAAGGGTCCCACCCCAATCATAACGATCTACATCCACTTCAACCTAGGTATTTACCCTGATTTTTCGCCGACATTATAATTTATTAAACCTTAGGTGTTAGCACTTTGATTATTTATTTTGTTTTGTATCGGGAAGGACCCCGAAGCTCCTTTTGTCGTGACAACAGCTAGCAGTTCACCTCGATGGGGACAATCTAATTTCGTAAAGTTAATCTCGCCAGAGACGTTAGACTTCCTAACCCACCGTAGTTATACCCTTCATTTTGAAGCGGGCCCATCTTGGCGCGCTCAAGAGCTGACAGATAGGACACGTGAGCCCAAGCGTTCTCGCGTCCCTCACGTGAGGTGGGCATGGCGTCCATAAACAGACTTACGAGTACAAGGCGGCGAGATGATGACGGCAGGTAAATCCACGGGCGCAGAATGCGTTGGGGCCTCTGGTGGGACCTATCCTTGCTATTTCCTATTATCCAGAGTTCACGGATATTCTTATGAACTTTTACTTTGATTCTTCCAATTTCATACTAGACACAAATTAATCCTTTAATAAAATATCTTTATTTTTTAATTTTTATTTTATATAAAAAATTAGATTATATTAATTTATTAATAAGGATATTAGGAAACTAATATTATCTATCAACTAAAAAATTAAAGTAAATTTTATTTTGAAAGTTCATTATCTAATTTAATGAAATTAAAAAAATAAAAAATACAAGATCTTTGTATCTTTGATTTTTTACTTTCATTAAATTAAATAATAAAATTTCCAATTAAAACTTTCCTTATATTAAAAATAAAATATTAAAATAAAATATTAAAGTGATTGTAACCATTGCTTCTATATACCAAAAAAAAAAAAAAAAATATTAAAATTTATCAAGTTTTATTCAAGTTATAATTGAATTTCTTAAAAGCTAGTGTAAGAGGAATTGGTAGACTTTTAGATGGCTCTCTGGTTTTTGCTTTTGCTGAGAATTTAGGTATTCTTTCCAATAACCTTGTTGAGGGGTATGGTATCCTCATAGACCTTCACAAGGCTACTAAGGTTGGATGGGAAAACGTTTTAGTTGAGTGACTGTCAACTTATGATTAATCTCTTGAAGACTCATTCAAACAATCATAAGGTGGATTGGAGAATAAAAAGAATTATTGAGAAGATTCAATTAATCCAGATGAGATTTTTGAAAGTTGATTACAATCATGTGGTCAGAGATCAAAACAAGAGTGTTGATGCTTTCGCTAATTGAGCTTTGGACAAAGGTTATCTTACTTGTTATGGTCACCCTCCTAAATAACGGGCTTCTCAAATTAGGAAAACTCTTATTTCTATCATTTCTTTGGATGAAGGACCCACACGCACAAACGAGGGGATGTTTCCGAATACCGACAAAACATAGATGATGTCATCGGTCTTAAACTGTCGCAAGGTTAGCCGTCTAAATCGGTGGACTTTAGTGACGCGGTGACAGAAAAAGTCGCATCACTTTATACTTTGCCTTCATCTTCTTTCTGTTGACGCATCAAGACCCTTCATTTTTAAAGTAAATCGCATAACTAATTTAAAATAATGTATCTCTCACACGGGTTGTATTTGACAACGACGTGGAGTATTTGTTATACTCTCAGATAAAAAAACTGCATAATGGGTCCTTAAGTTGAAATTAAATTATAATGAAATGAAATAATGGGTGCTTTTACATTGTATGGGGTTAAATTCAAACGTTTGAACGAGAAGAGCCCCTTGTCTATATTAAAATCTAATATCAATATCTAATTATATATTCATTTATTATATATAGTAAATCTATCGATAATAAATTGTTTGGCACATAGTTTCGTTAGCTTTTGTTTTGGGTTACTTTGGCCTGGACGGATTCAAGGCAACAATAAGAATATGTTAATTTTTTTAAAAGAAAACTTTTATATAAGTTTAAAGGTAAAGATATAATATTAAAATTTTTATAAAAAATATGAGGGTGATTGTTTCTTAAGTGATCTTGTGTTCAAACTTTTTGAGAATGGTTGTTGATGTAATTTGTAAAAGTTCTCATAAAAATATTAAAACGCAAAATTTGGCCAACATAGAATAAGGGAACAACAGCTTACCGGTTCATGCAATTTTTTTTTTTTAATACTAGTTACTTTGATTTATTTATACAAAAATTAAATATTAATAAATAATATTTTAATAATATAAATTATATTATATTAACATTAAAAAATGCTCCAGATGTTTTTGTCTGGCAAGAATAAGGAGACAGGAGGAACAATAGTGGGGTTTCTTGAATTTAGCTAACGCTTAAGGCCAGTACTTTTTGAGTGTACCATACGGAAGTGTGTTGTGCATTTTTAGGCTCTTGCATGTGGCCTTCAAGGTTTTAATTTAATGGCCCCTATCGTTTGCTTTTGGGAGTAGAGACTTTGGATCCACTATAATATTGAGGCAATCTTTTTGATGATTTTGTTTATCACTTTCTTTTTTATTATGTGAACGTTTGTTGTAAGATCTAAATATTCCCTTAGATTTTCCTTTGCCCCTAGTTTATGATTCCCAACATATGTGCATGGTCATTGAGACCAAACAAAAGAAATATAATATTTTTTTATTATTAATATTGTGCCAATTAATGTATTCAAAGTTGTTGGATAAAATATATTGCAAAATCTCAAATGCCCAAAGTCAGTCCCTTCATGCCCAAGCCTATGAGCAAATAACTAAGGTTTGATCCTTAGTTTCTAGTTTATATATGATTATGTTGATAATTCACTTCAAAATTAAACTTAAAACACCAAGTTCAAAGAAGAGTTAATAATCACCTTAAAAAACTTGCAGTGTCTCTTAAAAATAATAATATTCCCATATAACAACTAAATTGCTTTTATAGTGGATCTTGCTTACTGTCTCAAATAAGAATCAAGGAAACTCTCGAAAATAAGTTATATGTTTAATATAAGTGTAAGTGGATAATGAAGAAGTATTTAAATAAACTTATTTGAAGTAAACTAAATTGGGATATTTAAATTTGTAGGGGATGTTTTGGAAAGCCATTCCATAGCGTGATTTTTGCTATGATCCATAGCTTCTGTTCTCATCTAATGTATGTATTAAGATATTTATGGCAAAATGTATGCTTCAATAGGTTTAGTCGCACGGTTAGAGGGAGTGATATATGGTAAGTTCTGCTTGAAGATTATACTTGAAGGTAGGAATGGAACATATGGTTATAAATGATTGGAGATTGAGTGGTTTCACATTTAAATTTTATTTGTATTATATATTTAAGTTTATTATTATTATGTTATTTATATTAACTATTAATATTTAATAGTTAATATATTATTCACTTGCGAAATTCAGATAAGTATTGAGAGTTAAGTTGTTTGAAGTTAGATTTTTGAGGTTGTTTTTTTGGTTGCACAATTTATTTTGAAAAAATTAAATTCATATTAAATTTTTTAGCAATCATTTTCAAAAGATTTTTTCAGCAACATGTAAATTATTTTGAGTACTATAAAAACAAATATTCACTTGTGAATTTTTTATAAGTATTGAGAGAGTTATAGTTGTTTTAAGTTGAGCTTTTGATGTTTTTGGAGTGCACAAAAATCATAAGTCACAATTTGGGTAAGCAAATCAGTTGTCGTTTGTTTTATTTTGAAGAAAATTTATAGATTTACTTGTTTGAAAAAATAAATAGATGAGATCTCAGAAAATTAAATTTTGGAATTTCTAGTTATCTAAAACCCTACCTACTTTGAAAAAATATGGAGTTGTCATTATTCACTAGAGAGGATGATAGTGCTACTTGGTAATGATGAAATTTTTTTAATTTTTTTTTTTGGAGATGTGATCTTTATATTTACCTTCAAGTGAAGGCTTTATCTTGGTTTATTGAGTTTGTTGATGCTTGTAAACCTACATATACATGGGAAGAATTTGAAGTTCTATTTTTAAGCAAATGGGGATCAATACAAAATGATAATAGTGTGTAGGCTAAGGCAACTACACCTTTTGTGTTAGGGCTAAACATTGGTTAAAAATATTTGTTTGAATGTACAATTTTTCTTTTGTGAGTTCATGGTTGCATTCAAAATAAAAAAAATTATCGTTTCCATTTACCTTAGTAGCAAATATAATTTTATCAATATTTATTTGACTAAGAGGTTGCAAGTTCAAACAAAGAAAATAAAAAACATACAACTTGAGGGTAAAAATATTCAAATTTTTGAAGATTTGAAGTTCATCATGGATAAATATGTTTTACATTCAAATTTTCATGTTATTGAGATGAATGATGTAGATATTGTCCTTGGTTATCCTTGGATACTATTAATATTAACCTACAAAAGAAGTTTATGAAACTATGATACAAGAAAAAGAAGATAACATTGCAGGATATTTCTCAACATAAGGAGTAGGGATCTAAAAAACAACAGGTAGCTAATACAAGAGAATAAATAAAAGAACCTGAAATAGAATCTAAGGAGGTAGTACCAAAAATCAAGGAAGAAGCAAAAGTAAGGGAAGAATTATTGGATGGAAGTATGACAAAAAAACAGAAAATAGAGGAACAAAAGATTGAAGAGTCAAGGGCTAAGGTTGGAGTATATTGTCATCCACATCATCATGAGAGGTAAAAATCATGGAGACAAGGAAGAGGACAAAAAAGGAGTTATAATGGATATATATGAAGCCATAGGAGCAACAACTCTGGATATTCAAGTGGCACAAGGGCAGAATGACAACATTGTAAACTACCACAAATCAAGATTTCTCTTGGATAGAGGGATAATAAAGATTGGTACGAGTTGTCATCATTGCTTAAAATATCATAGTCCTTAGTTTCGTTTTATGTTTTGAGCACGAAACATTTTGTAAGGGGTAGAATGTTAGGTACCCAAGATAGGTACTAAATAATTTAGTATTGTGTTGAGCGATAAATGAATTATTGTCTAATGTGGACTTGTTATGATGTAAATGTAACCATTATTCATTAAAGAAGGCCACATGTCAATTTAGAAATAGGTAGGAGAATAATCTCATAGAATTGTATATGTAACCATTAGGGAATATTGTCATATTATGCACTTTGTAACTCATGGAAGGTGAATCACCATGCGGGTGACCTTGTAACTCATGGAAGGTGAACCATCACATTCTTGTACAAAGAGAGATATACCGCCAATTGTAAAGGAATTCATATCAAGTATTCTTCGTAGAAGTCTTGGCTCGTGGATATGGAGATCTTGTGGAGTGGCTTTCTTCCAATAAGGAGCATTGTATGATATTGCCCTACCTCAAAGATATTATTATTCTCTATTTTATTATGTGGATTGTTATTGTAAAATTTATATGTGGATACATGTTTGATATTTCTGCATATTGGTGATTATTTTATGGTTCTGAGAATAGAGGTTGACAACAACAAGGGCTACCCTTCCCATGATTCAAACTTGGATCTCCGTGGTGTGATCCCAAAGCCTTTAACAATGCATTATTGCCTTTACACATTGCGAGCCCAAAGACTTTACCAAAGCGTTGTTAGGTTCTTATAATGTGAGTCCAAAGCCTTTACGATTATGTTGTCCCAAAAAAAACAAACTTATCAAATTCAACTAAAATAAGATTTAGTTAAAGGATTAGAACCTTAACTTACAATATAAAAATTTTAATTTATCCTTATTCTAAAATTAATAAATAAAATATTAATAATTATCTATACAAATGAAATCATAAAACCTCATTTTATGATATAAAACTCTAGACTAGTCAATTACCCCGAAACTTATATATATATATATATATATATATATATATATATATACTTTTTTTTTTAATATTTTAATATTTTAATATTATAACCACTTTTTTTCAACTAAAGTTATAAGCTACGTCAAATGACACTTTATGTAATTTTTTCTTGGTTACATAGATGAATTGGTTACAATCACAATTTTTAGTAATTACCAGTGCATCTGGTAGGGTTCAAACTATCAGTGAAGGCTTCCAACACACCCACCGTCTCGTTAATGATAACTCAGTGTGATATGGGGACCGTTGGATGCACAGGGTTCATATTGTCTTCGTTATTCTAGTTCAACACAAGACGAAAACAGATCGTCGTCATCAGATAGGTGCAACACGCAAAGGAGTCGGATCGGGCTATTGGCTATGCATGGGCATGCCCATGGTATTGGAACCTAGGTCTCCTCTCGATAAGCGTACACTTTACATAATTAAATTATATACATTTTCAACTTGTTAATATCCACCAAAATTTTTATTTACATGTAAAAATAAAAAATATTTCAAGAATTGTTGATTCTTAAATATAATCCCTCTTTCCACTTTTCAAACCATCTTTTACTACTTGAAATCTTAGTTTTAGAGCCTACTATGTTAGAGACTCATTACCATCCAAAGGGAAACAACTCACCTCATTAGGGTTCACCTACCCCAAATATTTACTAGTTAAAAATTTGATGAATAAAAAAGTTGGTTAGAAGATCAACTTTCAGTAATACTTACCAACCAAAGCTTTATTATTTAGCTCCTATTTTTTTCAAATGCAAACCTTCCTTTACTTGGACTTGCGTACTTTGTCCCATTGTACTAATGCTCATATCCTATCTCCTTTTGCTCCTTCTTATAAAAACGTCTTGGCCATCTTGTCCAACTTTTTCCATATGGTATGTGGAGCAACAACGATAAAAAATTTCAAATTAAAATGGCCTAATATGAAAAGGTTAATGTACCCCTAAAGGTTAACAATTTATAAGACCAATGGTTGATTCGTTCTTTGATATGGTCCAAAAGATTCTTTCATGTAGCTATCTTCAATTTAAAAAAATGCAAAAGGACCCCAAATAAACCATTGGGAGAGAAGTCCTTGTGAATTCCTATATCTCTAAAATTCTATCTTGAAATCTTCTGTCAAGATTGAAGAAGATTATTTTAAATTTCTTATTGGGAGAGAAGTCCTTATGAATTCCTATATCTCTAAAATTCTATCTTGAAATCTTCTGTCAACTGTCAAGATTGAAGAAGATTATTTTAAATTTCTTATTTTTAAATATTAATGTGTATGTTTAACATTCTTATAAAAATATATTTAAATATGTTTGTGTAGTGCAGTTGGTGAAAGTCTTGGGTGTTGGTAGAGGCCGACTAGGTTCTATTTTCCCTGTGTCCACCTTGCAGATACAAGTTGCAGCTAGGAAAGACCGATAAGGCTTCATTTCCCTGTGCCCACTTGTTGATATCCAAATGGTTTTGATATTCCCCTATTGATAAGTATATCTCTCGACCTTACTAAGGATCATGGTTGGGAGGGAACTGCTCAACCCTATGCATTGGTCATAGGGGTTTATCACACTAACTATAAAAAGTTTGGTCCTAAAGGGAACAACATAACTATTCGAGCTTTGACTCTTCTTCGAGAGGTCCAAGGTTCAAACCGCGGTGTGGACGAGTGTGTGAGGGGGTGGTTGTATGTTAAATTCTTTATTCATAAGTAAAGCTCTCGACGACTTTACGAGAAATTATGGTTGGAAGGAGACTGTTCAACCCTGTGCATTGAATAAATAAATAAACAAATATATATATGAAAGCTTATGGCAGCCAATGATAACCATAAATATATGAAAGCTTATAGAAGCCAACGATAACCATAAAACCGTATAGCGGTGAGGGAAAGGTTGGGAGAAGCTTGTACGCTACCATTATTGGCCTTCCCCAACACTATAATTCATTAAACCTAGCTGTTACCACTTCGATTATATATATAAGGATGGTGTGAGGAAGGCCACTAAATGTGTGGGGCCTGTCCCAACTATTCCGCCACGGTCCCATGGCCGTGGCCCCCAGCGGAGGACATCAAGCTACCAGTCAAATGAAGAAGGGCGGGCCCCACCTCCGTCCTCCCTCTGTACGAGCGGTTTGCAGGCCCAATGTGACTAGTGCTTAGGGAAAAGAATAATGGCAGGGGGAGATATTCCCCACAATACAATACGCTCCTGCCCAAAATAGATGACGTCATCGGTCTTTCAAAATTATATTCTCATAACTATGATAGTTTGATATGTCATTAGAAAATAAAATTCTAAGGGTAAGTTGATTTTCTTAGTTTTTTATAGTAATTAAATATTATCTCAAGGAATATTGATATTGCTATATCACAATCTAAGGCAGAAGTCAAAGATTTAAAACTTTTATGCACGATCTATTGTTTGTATACACACCAACAAAGTTATTATTGGAAAAAAAAATTACAGTGGTAGTACATATAAAGTAAAGTGTAATAGGGACGTACTCTATGAAGTACATAACGTACCAAAAAAAAAATATATATATATATATATATATATATATATTTTTTTTGATGGAACAGTTGTTTAATCAAGTTTAGTTTTTTTTTTTAAATATTGTTTATTATTTTATTAAAAGAAAATTAATACAACAATCAAGAGAGTCTATGAATTAATTCGAGACATTTTGACTTTTTGAATTTCAGTTGTTTAACCAAGATTTAAAAATATCATCTTCGATTATGTTTTATTTTTCAGCTGAGTCTTCGAATTATGGTTATTAAATGACCTTTTATATTAAAAAAAAAATGATTGTTCATATTATTTATTTATTTTTATTTTTTTGGTATTGATTTGATTAGTGTGAGAAATTCTTACGACTAACGCACAAGGCTAAGCAGTTTCCTCCAAACCATGACTTCTCGTAAAGTCGAAAGCTATGCTTATCAATAAGAAAGTTAACACACAACCACCACACACCCACCCCCTCATACACTCGCCCACGTTGGGGTTTGAACCTTTGCCCTTTGGAAGAAAAGCCAAAGACCTGTTCATATTATTAATAACAAAAGAAGGTTTAAAACAATAAACAAACCAATTTTTTGGTTATATAGTAGAGTTGGTCACAACCACACTATTTTTAGTAACTGACAAGCGCAGGGCTCAAACTAAAGGAGCTGCTCCCACCAAACCTATTCCACCTTATAATTGTTGACCCAACATGAAGGGGACCACTGGTCCTTTAGGATTCGTACCGTCATCATCGGTCTGCACATGCACTTAGAGGATTTCGATCAGACTACTACCTTTGCAAACAGGCTACCCTCGAGGTTTGAACCTGGGAGTCTTCTTGGTAAGTGTCTGGCTAGACAAGCACTTACCAAACCACCTAGCCCTCGAGGGCAAACAAACTAATTTGTTATTAGTTCATTAATAACTTTAAAAAAAATTAGTATGAATAAGGAGCAAGCATGAACTAGAGTAAGTAGGAGGCGTGAGAAGGAAGTAGGAAGTAGATACAATCAAGAAGCAAGTACCACTTCTTGTTCAAGATCTTAGAAGAAACTTAAAAACTTAAAATATTTATGTGAAGAAAATATAGGCAACATAGAAAGAAAGTCATTTTTAGAAGTTCTTACTGAAAGTAAAGATGCCTTAGTTGGAAGTATAAATGTCTTAGTTAGTGATAAGAGGAAGAGTGAATCTATAATAAACCTTGTCCAAGTAGATACTATACTAAAAGTGATTATCAAGGATGAGATGATTAAGCATGATATAATGGTTCTTAAATTCAAATGGTTAATATGTAAGTTCCATGGATACTGACCAAGTTTTTTTGAGATTCAAAATTGGATCAAGTGGAAGTAGGGATTGAACTTAAATTACTCCATGACTTTTCTTCTGAAAGGATTTTTTCACATTATCTTCTTCAATACTGAAATAAGGGATAAAATAATGTATGGAGGCCATTGGTTTAGGAGCAAAGATGCATTATATTAAAGACCATGGAGTGAGATTTTTTTTATCGAGATAAAGACTAATAAAAGGCTTTTGATGTGGTTAGGCTTTCTAGGCTTCCTTATCAACTCATCAATAATAGATTTTGAAGAATCTTGGTGATTCTTTAGGTGAATTCGTCCAAGAGAGACCAACTAGTAAGGAGAGAAGACATGTTGTATACCCTCAAATATGTGTTGCCATGGAGATTTCAAAACCTTTACCATGGCCCATTAGGATAAATTTGAATCAAGCGAATGGGATCAATAAGTGGATTATGAAAACATGACATTTTGAAGTTATAAATGCCATGAAATTGAACACATGGCAAGAGATTGTAAAGTGAAAATGATGGAGAAAGAGATGGAAAATTTTAGGCATGAGGGTAACTTCAGTATGAAACAAGGAGATCATATCATAAGAGAAGCTAGGTCAAATCAAGGATTTTCCACTCCTAAGAAAGTGGCAAGAAATACCCCTCTACATCATTAGATGGAAAATGCTATTATAGTTCACTCGAATCAACCATCTGAAGAAAAATGACATGATGAATGAGGAAGTACAATGTGCAAGTTAAATATAGGACTCAAAGGTGTGAAGGAATATGGGAAGGTAAACTTTAAAACAAATAAATATGGGGGGGTGAATTTTAAAGCAAATGAGTTGAAGGAGGTCAAGCTTAATTCATTTAAATCATCTTCATTTTCCTCAAGGAATATAAAATATTTTCCTTATAATAAAAATGAATGTAGTAGAGAGTATATTCATTTCACTTTAGGGTTTCAATAACATCACAATAAAGATCATATGGAGGATATCCAAGGAAATTTTGGGAATTCTAGGGCAACATAAGAAAGTAATGACTATTGCGGATCCTACATTTTATATTCTTCAGGGCAACATATATCTTTTGACAATAAGTCTCATTATGAACAATATGGAAAAATAAAAGAGATTGATGAAGACGAGTGTGTTGGTGGGAATGGAAAAAGAAGAGGAGGGTCATCAAAGCATGAACAAAGAGAAAAAAAAAACTCAAAGGGAAATCAATTTGTGAAGCAAAATAAAAGTATCACAAGTGTTAACAAGAAGTGGGGCTAAGCCCACTAATAAAAATAAAAAGTAATGATTATAAAAATGATACGATGGAATATTAGGGGTATGAATAAGACCCCTAAAAAAAGAGTTATTAAGTAATTAATAGGTTGTTATAGTCTTGAGTTTATTTTAATAGAAGAAATAAAATAAAATAGTGAGGAATGTAAGGATGTCTTTAAGAAGTTTCGAAAGACGGATGAATTTCTAATAGTTTCTTCTACAAGAGCTTCAATTTGTATTGCAATAATATGGGACAAATGCAAATGGAATAGGCAATCATTAGAAGCAAAAATAAATTGGGTTGCTGAACTATTTTATAGGAAAGAGGAAAACACCAAAATTGGGATTATAAATGCTTTTTCTCCAACTATAATTACTCCTCGTGAAAGATGTTGGAAGGTCCTTAACATATTTTTGTCAAATACAATGATGATTCTGATGGCTTTTTAGCCATATTAAATCATAGGTCCCAATATCTAGGGTCTTAAAAAAACTCAATATTAGAGTATTTAATATAATTGATCAATATCAATTAACATAAATTCATGAAAATATAATAATATAGCACAATAAACAAACTCATTGTATTATAGATAAATCAAATATACAATATTTGTATAATAAAATGTTCAATATAATGCATAGAGATTTATCTCCATAATATAACCTTAGAAGGTGACTCTTCGATACTTTATCTATTGCTCTCCTCACATATTTGAGAGATGCATCCTTTCACATTCCACACATAAGATAAACCTCTCATGTCTCTTGACTTTACATCTTGCCACATACATGTGACTCTTCACTTATATACTTGCCACCTACACAAATGACTCTTGATTAAATTATGTGACAAATCACACACTCTTACATAGTATACACTTGCACACTTTATTACATGACACTTGCACACTTTATTATATGACATTTAGACTCATCCTAAACATTGACACACACTTTGGGGAAAATATAAGTCACAGACCACATTCTAATATTTACAATTAGACAATGGTACCAATGTGTACTTTAACATAGTATCAATAATGTAATATTCTCCAACACCCCCTATATTACGTTATTTAGTTTTTGAAGACTTTAATCTTCAATCTATTGCTTTCAGTCATTTGTTTTGTTATTTTTTATCTTCAACTTTTGCTTCATGTCTTATGTTCTTCTTTATTTGGTTATTTGCTTTACTCTTCTTCTTTGATCTTCTTGTTTTCATCTTTAGCTATGGTATGGTTGTTGGTGTGACTTCTGGATAATGAATTAACAAGTCATCACAATAATACATCTTATTGGAATTTAAATATTTCACATTGAAGTCAACATTGTTGGAGAATATTATATTATTTGGTACATGCCAATGTACCTCTTTGGTACATCTTTGCAAATATCAGATTAGGATTGTGTCCTAGATTAGTGTGTGAGTAAATATTTTTTGTAATCTAATAATGTGTAGGAAATGTACAAGTGTCATGTAAATATGTGTACAAGTGTTATGAGTGTAAATGTGCACAAGTGTCTCATATGTAAGTGTGCACATGTGTTCTTATATTAGGAAGAATTATGTGAAGAGTCATGTTTAAGTGTGTATACAAGATAGTATCATGTGTATGCAAGTGTCAAGTAGAGAATCCAAGAGTCATGAGACTTGGCATATGGAAAGGAAGAGTCAAGTAACCAAAGAGTCATCCTACAAAGGCTACATTACTCCATAGAGGACATCATCTACATTGCCTACATTGCCTACATAGTCTATATTGTCTAATGAGTATCATTGTATATGATACATTTGTAATAGAAAGATGAGTAATATAAATTACATATATTTTGAGCAAATAATATTGTAAGTCTTGTTATATTGTATGATTTAGGCTATTACATTCATATTTCAACTTATTAATGAATGTTATTTGATATATTTTTAAGCCTTGATATATACATATTAGTTGTCTCATATTATCTCTGTTACATTATATTTGATCTCATTATATTGCAACTATCATATATTTGATCCTGTGAATAATTATCTTGTGAGTTTACATTAATAGTAAGGCTTCAAAAGCCATCAAGCTACAATAAGAAGTAGCTTGCACATGATTTGTTTAGTTGCATAAGGAATGCAAGAGTATTTTCACAACTGCAAGAACAACTAATGAAGACTAGGACTCAACAAAAGTATTTGAAAATTTGAAAAAAGTAGAAAGCTAAGGTCTTTTCATTAGGTTGAAGGATAATAGTGAAGACTAGGACTCAACTAGGGTCTTTCCACTAGGTTGAAGGATAACCAATGAAGACTAGGACCCATATTTGGATGAATCAACTTGAGGAAAATTGATTATTCAAGAAATAACCATCATGACATTGATTGATATTTCAAGGATATACAACTTCTTGGAAACTAGTTTCTATTTAGAAAGTTGAAGAAGTTGGTACAATCAAGCTATCTTGTTTGGAGCATAAGGGAATTTTATGGTCACCTTGGCATTATTTGGTTTTCTAGTAAGGAGGAGAATCATTATTGGAGTTACTAGGATCAACCCAAGATATTGTTGTAGTAGATATTGATCTTAATAGAAGTGAGAAACTTCCTATAACAAATAGAGAAAACTTTCATCTTGAAGTGCGAGAGAAGACAGAGAGCTTTCATCAAGCAAAGATTAATTCAAGTTGCATAATATTAAAGATTCAGGTCACTAAGATATTGATCTTAATAAAGATAGATCGAGTTTACCTATTCCAAGATTCTATTTGGAATAGATGGTCTACAAGAAGTTTAAGGTCTTGAAGGCAGACCTTGACAGAGGAAGATTCAGACCTTGAAGGTAGACCTTGGCAAAGAAAGATTCACGTCTCGAAGATAGACCTTGATATTGATATTTTGGATTCAAGTCTTAAGAAAAAGACCTTGGTAAAATTTTTCAACTATATTGAAGTTTCAAATCATATAGACCTTGATAATTGGTCTTAGAGGAGAGGCCAATATTAAGGATAGAGTTCAAAGAACTAGCGATTTAAGATTTGTGGACCTAATAGGAAAATAAAAGAGGTCATATTTGATAAATATTTGTGCTCCTTATTGAGAAAGGAAGGGGGATTAATATGTAGGTTTTAGAGATGAAAGGAATAATAATCAGATCGTTCCAAGCTGCAAGGATCTCAGGTGTTAACAAAACATCACATTCAACCAAAATAATAATTTAAAAGTAAATTGATAGCATAAGCTTACAAATAGATATGCAAAACAAATAGCCATAGATAAGGCAGTTTTTTATAGTCGTAAACAACTGCCCTAATATATCCTAAGAGGGTGGTTTATAACCGCCCTCTTAGGATAATCACCCTCTTAGGGTCATCCTAAGAGGGCAATTATAAACCATTGTCTTAGGGGTCATCCTAAGACAACAATTATAAATCGTCGTCATAGGGTGACTTAAGAGGGTGATTTATAATCGCCCTCTTAGGGATAAGAGGATGGTTTATAACCACCCTCTTAGGGGAGCCCTAATTTTTTTGGGTACCTCTATGAGGGCGGTTACAAACCGCCCTCTTATCCTTAAGAGGGCGGTTTATAACCATATTCTTAGAGGTAATTTAAGTTTTTTTATATAAAGAAACTCATAATAGACAAGCTTAAAACCCCTGCACGTTGACATCATTTTTTCTTCGAAGCTTTTATTTTTCTTTCAATAGTCCATTTGGCTTAGTTACTGTGTGAATAGAACACAACCTCCACATCACACACTTACATTATTTTTTATTCGAAGCTTTCATTTGTCTTTTAGCAATCGATTGGCTTAGTTGCCCGACACTACGCAAATAGATACAACCTCCAAACTGAGCATTGATGTTATTGTTTCTTCGAATCTTTCATTTTTTTCCAGTAGTCCATTGGCTTAGCTGCCTGGCACTACACGAATAGAAACAACCTCCACACCACTCGAACGAAGCCTCATCTCATCTATCATACTAGGGTTCTCGGGATTCGTTTCGTGTTGTTCATTTTTTGGCTGGGGTTTACCCTAAAATTTCTTTGGATATTTTGCTACTTTACCCTTGGTTCTTCACTTCATTGAATAAATCTTGGTGAGGTATAAGGGCCTAAGCAGAAGCTGAAGGAACAAAATGGAGCATGAAGAGGAATTTAATATTGTAAGAGACGAGGTTAGGTTCAGTGAATTTTGTATTATTTCAGGTATTTTTACGATTAAGGTTTGGAATGTTTAGTTTGTAAAGTTGTGTTTATGCATGAGATTTGTAAAATATAAACCCTACGTTTGTAATATTTAAACCCTAGTTTTTAAAGTTGTGTTTACAAATGCTAGGTTCCTTTCTTTCTACTACTAGTGTGAATTTTCACATCCAATTATACATCCACTCAAAGTCACATTTAGATTTACTTTGTAGCACCCTTCAAGATAGCAACATTGGCCTTTTCACCAATGTAGCTCAGTGTAAAGTCAGACCCCGTATTAGTAAACAAAAGTGGTTGGCTATTGAATTGCTTGCTCTATGTTTTTAAGGCATGGGAATGGCCACCTTCATCTTTTTTTTTTAAATATGTTGATATTTTTTAGCCATTAAATAATATTTTTATTATAATATAAACTAGTTGCCAAGAATAAATGGAATGTACTAAACTCGACTCTCTTTTATTTATGGTAAAAATGAGTGCATCTTGCTAGAGGACATGGTTGTTTTGTTCTTATTGACCTTCCTTTTAAAAAGCTCAAAAATTGTTTATGTTTGATGGAAAGTTAAAGGTTTAAGTTGCATTATAACCTCTCTAGGTTATTATAATTTCATTTTTGGTTTCCATCAAGCTCACAACTTTCCATTCCATATGTGGATTGTAAAGGAAAAAAAACTTCACCTGCTCACGTTAAGGTAATAACTTTGTACAAAGTGGTACATTTAGTATGGAAAAAATAGTCCACTAGAAAAGTTATAAAATATTAAATAATCCAACAAAGTGAGTTATATATATATATAAATAATTGATAAAAATTATATAAAAATGTATAAAACTTTTTCAATATCAGCATCCTTCCAAAACTGTACTATACAAAACAAGGAAGAAACTTGATGTGTTGCTCTTTTCATTTTTATTTCTACAAGATACCGTTGTTAACCTATTGAAATATTCTTTGTTATCATTGTCATTGGAAGCAAACTTAGAGCATTTCACTTCTTATAGACTTGATAAGTTACTCTTTTCATTGTTATTTTTATAAGATACCATTGTTAAACTGATGAAATATCCTTTGTTATCATTGTTATTGGAAGCAGAACTAGAACTAGAGCATTCCACTTTATTCATGTCGGAATATCACATTGGATTAGAGTTTCATATTTTTCTAAGTCAAACAACAATGTTAACCAAATCCATATTGAATGAGTAAACTTCAATTACAACAAATGTGATTCCAAATAAGATTGTATTTGATAACCATGGTTCCCATGCACCAAATTTTATTTTTGTTTTTCTGAAGATGGTTTGGTCAGGATGCTTCCATTTGGCATTTATGTTCTTTTCTTTTTTGGAAGAGGCAATATTTGGAGGGGAGATATTAATCCCTGTTAAAAAGTATGTGAATTCCTTTTTACTTGGTTTTGGTGTTGTTGTGTCTTATATGTATTTCATGTATTCCTTTCTGTTTGACATGTATGATAAACAATCGCATGTATTTCAAAAATAAAAGTGTGTTATTTTTTGGCCTTTATTCATTTTATATGGACTTATTGACCTTTGTCGTCCTAAGAGGGTAGTTATAAGCCATCATCTTAGGGGTCACCCTAAGACAACGGTTCTAAACCACCGTCATAGGGTGACCTAAGAGGATGGTTTATAACTGCCCTCTTAGGGGTAAGAGGGTGGTTTATAACCACTCTCTTAGGGGAACCTAAATTTTTTTAGGTGCCCCTATGAGGGCAATTATAAACCGTCCTCTTATCCATAAGAGAACGGTTTATAACCACCTTCTTAGAGGCGGTTTGAGTTTTTTTATATAAAGAAACTCATAATAGGCAGGCTTAAAACCCTTGAACGTTGCACTGTCCTTACCGATAAAATTTCCAAAAGTAAGCCACTCAAGAGAAACCCAATACTTTCTTGAGTAAGATATAAAATTTTTGGTATTAAGATCTTATGGGTGAATAATATTGAACAACCCTCGTCCTTGTGGTTAGGGCTTTGGCCTTTTTTTGGGAAGGTCCAAGGTTCAAACCACATCATACTAAAAAAGATAGCTTGGATGGTAGCGTCAAAGTGTTTGTCAGTTGACTATCCTAGTTTGATGTCCTAAAGAGTTAGAGGGTCCTGTTGTCAGTTGACTGCCCTAGTTTGATGTCTTAGAGAGTCAGACGGTCTTGTTGTCAGTTGATTACTCTAGTTTGATGTCCTAAAAAGTCGGAAAGTCCCGTTGACTTCACTCTACCTAGCAAGCTTAATGTATATAAAACAACATCCAATGGTGTTAATGATTTCAAAAAATTAAAAAAAAGAGTGTGGGGTTATATGAACATGCCCCTTATGCATCATTGAAAAAAACAATAAAATAATTATGTAAAATAACATTATAAATATAATCTTTTAAAATTACATCCTGCTTTCAATTATAAAATCAATTGTTTTTAAATATATATATATATATATATATATATATATATATATATATATATATATAAAAGCTGAGTATCATAATACTAAAAGTTAATCGAACACTATGATGCTGGCTCAAGCTTCTCAAGTTGTCATGATATAAACCAACGATATAATAGTATGGTTTTTAGTTTTTAATGATAAACTTTTCCAATCTTTACGATACTAAATTAATTTCTCAGAATGACTTGTTGGTTGTCTCTCATATAAGCTTGGACAAATTTAAAACCACAATCAAGAAAGAAATCAAGTATTTTAAAAGTTTAAATCCTTGAAAATATTTTTCATGGTTCTAAACTTTCGTGCATGTGTAGCCTTTTCTTTTAGAAAACAACCATCCACATCTATGAATCCTCCATGAATACCAAGATTCTAATGATGTTTTAGACTAGACCCACATCTATAAATCCTCCATGAATCTCAAGACTTTAATCATGTATTAGACTAGACCTTTTCAAGGCAGCCACGCTCGCTTTTGTTCATATGGCTTAAATTACGAGAGAGCATCCCATAGTGAGCACATGTATCTCAAAAGCACTCATTTGTTACGTGTCACCAGGTAGTGTTCTTTTAAGAGATAAGCAACCAAGTCTCGAGAGGGGAAAATGCCAATATATGATGGTGGTGGGGCACCCAATCAAATTGAGCCATATTTCAGTGCTTGGATTGCAATGATTGGCTGTGAGTGGAAATTATTTACGGTTGTTTAGCAAAGGGTCCCACCACTAATCATAATGTCCTTAAAAAACATGCCCTAAAAAAACACAAAAGCCCTTGGGGCAACTTATGTCCAATAAAAGGTTATATATATATAATATATGACAGAAGCTTCTGGGTCTCTACCATTGGCCTTCACCAACATTATAATTCATTTGAGCTAAGGTGTTAATCCCTTGATTATTATTTATTCAAGGATGGTGTGGTGAAGGTCCCCAAACCTACTTTTGTCTTCACAAAACCTAGCAGTTAACCTTACCAAGACAATGTAATTTCTTAACGTTCTATCCACCTCAACATCCACGCTTTTCCCTTTCGTAACTTAAATACTTATGCCCTGCCATTAAAGGCGGGGCCCGCCTCGTAAAAGTCGACGGCTGACAGGTTTGACGTTGGGGCCACCATTCTTCCTTGTTGGGCTCGGCGAATCGAGGAGGACACAATGCGTGGGGCCATGGTGGGCCCAGGCCTTTGTTTTCTCCTAAGGTCCTATGGGCGTGGGCCCGGAGGCTCTACGCGGCTTTCACGGCCCTACCGGTCAAACAGTCAGGATGGGGCCACCCCTCGTGCCCTTGTTGTAGGAGCCCCGTGAAACGCCGGGACAGGGTTATGTTAATCGGAAATGGTGGACAGTATCATAGGCGGGCCCACCCTCAAAAGAAAGGGGATGTTTCCGAAGGAACTGGGTGCTCGGGACAAAATAGATGACGTCATCGGTCTTTGACTTGCTGGCAGTTATGTTGAATGGTAGTTGATTCGTAGCAACATCATAATATTATTTATTTTTGATGTTAACATCTCAGACATTCTCTTTAAAAAACCAAAACACTCTTTTAACTTTACCTTTCTTCCTTAGACATATTAATACCAGTATTATATAGTGATATAACCATTAGAAAAAGAAAGGGTTGATTGTGTATATGTTCAAATGGAAATACTGTAATAAAAGGAGGCACAATGATAGGTTAGATTAGCACATAGTTATCCCATAGCCAAATAATGGAACACTTTTATATGTGCCCCACGGTCAAATTGCCTTCCTTTAAACAAAGGAATCAAATAAAAAATAGGAGATTAAGCAGTTTGTTTTGTTTTTTTAAAGTAATGGTTTACTTTTATATGTGCCTAGAACAAAAGGAACAAGTAATATTAGACCATGCATCACACTTTTGTTGTGGGTGCTTTTACATGAATTTGTAGGTCAAACATACGGTTGGGAAAGGGAAAACAATTATATAACTAATCTTAACACAGTTTATAAAAAATGATGATGGATGATGCGGTCACTCTGGTTTCGATGGAATAAGGGGAGCAGTTTCACCTATCACCTGATTTTTTTTGGAAATGGTTTTGGTGGTTTTTCAACATTTTAAGGGGTGTGGATTGTTATCAGAGCAGCTGACTTTGTATATTATTTGGAAGGTGATATGCAGTTTAATTTTTTGAGATGAAGCTATTCTTGTTTTTAGGATTATGTCCAATGCTGTTATTGATATTCAATTTCAACGTAGAGCCTTTAAAAAACTTATAATCAAAAATCTCAAAAACTGCTCCGCTCAAGACAAATCAAATGGTTAAATATCTTTAAACAATTTTTTGTAATGTACTGCAATATCTTGTATTTTGATTTTTATATAAACAATATTAAAAAAAAACAATAGCTTACGTTACTTTCAAAGTAAAATAATCCGGTTGTTACATTAACCTATTGATAAGAATCAACGTTGGAATGAGGAAGAAACAATATTAAATTGGTTTGATACTTTAAAAAAAATTGTTTTGACACTGTTTTCCTTAAAGATGCTCTTTAATGTATTTTGGGGTCAATATATTTTGGGGTCAATATGTCTACGAGGGAATAACGGGGGTTATCATGGCAATTTTCTTGCAAGTAGTATAATGGATGCTCTTTGGGGACAAATTAACTTGACTCGGGGTTATCACAATATTTTTTAAAGGAAAAATAAAGGGGTATTTTTTTTTAAAATAAAGTATCTTCAATATTAAAAGGTGATCTATTGCACCTCCTTCTATAGGATGCACACTTTAAGGTTGGTTGTAATATTCCCTTTGATTTCCCTTTTAATAAATTAAGCCATGGTGGCCGTGTATTATGATTCCCAACATGTCTTCTGCCTCTATATTAGAAAAAAAAAAACAGGAACAACGCCTCTTCTATTATATATGAGTGCCCATTAGTGCACATCCCAACGTTGGGGGTGTAATGTATATCGGAAAATCTCTATGGCAGCCCAAGTGCCCAGAAGTCAATCCCTTTATAACCAAGCATGTGATTAAATAAATAAGGTTAGATCCTAGTGTTGTTTATATGTTTAAGGTTGATATATATAGAGTGTTTGTTAGTACAAATAAAAAATTAATAGTTATATAAAATATCATTTGTCCAACATGAATTAAAAATTTAATTAGATTAAAAATTATATGTTAAAAATGAAAAACATGATTTCAATTGGTTATGTATTACTTCATATCAAATTAATAAGTTCTTTCATCTTGAGGGGGCAGCGTAATGGTTCAGGCTTTGGTTCTTCTTCAAGAGGCTCAAAGTTCAAACCGTGATGTGTATAGTTGTGTGTTAAATTTTCATCTTACAACTAAATTGCATATAATTTATAGGATTTTGATTTTTTTTTTTTTCATTTTAATACAAACTTTTTAAAATGAAGTTATATAACTTATTTAATTTTCTATTGATAAAATCAACTCTCCTTCTTATGAGAGTTCATGGTGGGATAGAGATGCCCAACCCTGAGCATTTATGGTAAATATTTCTCACATTAACCAAATCTTAAAACAAAATAAAAAATTAATAAACCAATTCACATTTAAACTTGAAATTCCAAGGTGAGGAGACGAGCTAATGACCAACATACAAAACTGACAAAATAAACCATAGAGGAGTTGGTTACAACCACTGTTTTTAGTAACTTTCAAGGGTAGGGTTTAATCACATGAGTTACTCCCAACAAGTCTATACCATCCCGTTGTTGATTCGACGTGAGGGGGCCATCAGGGAGCCACCAGTCAATCGGGATTTGTATCATCATTGTCAGTATGGCATACACTTAAAAGATTTAGAGCAAACTACTACCTTTACAATCATCATTGTCAGTATGTCGCACACTTAAAAGATTCAGAGCAAACTACTACCTTTACAAACAGACATGCCCCTAGGATTTGAACCTAAGTCTCTTCTTGGTAAGCTCTTGAACTTAACAATCCACCTAACCCATAGGGACACAAAATTTCTTTTTTAAATATGAGCATTCTCTTTGTATAACATTTCCATATTACAACTAAATTGTCTATAAGATTTTGAAAGTTTTTTATTATATTAATTTTCTAATATAAATTTATATAAACTATTTAATGTAGTTAAAATTTAGACCTTGGTGTGAATTATATTACTTAAGTATATCTCAACCATTGAACCTTGACCCTATTAAACCTTTAGACTTTTCTACTCTTAACACATTTTATATGGTTTGTTGGAACATGCAAAGTTGGATATATAGGATTGCCATGAAGTAGACGCATTTGCCATTTAACCAAAACTTATTTGAGGTCAACTAATTTTGTTTAATACAAGGTTTTAGTTGAGTGTTTGCCATCTTGAGATTGACGGTTCCAATCTCAAGCCCCTCCAAGGTCCCCTTCACTTGAAATAAAATTTTTATCGAGATGAGGCGGGGGAACATGCAAAGTTGGATATATATGATTGACATGAAGTAGACACATTTGCCATTTAACCAAAACTTATTTGAGGTCAACTAATTTTGTTTAAGATAAGGTTTCAGTTGAGTTTTTGCCAGCTTGAGATTGACTATTCCAATCTTAAGCCCCTCCAAAGTCCCCTTCACTTGGAGTAAAATTTTTATTATAAATATAAGAATTTTTAAATAATAAATAAATATTTAAAACAAACTATGTAATTAGC
This sequence comes from Wollemia nobilis, assembly GCA_028583015.1. NCBI lineage: Eukaryota > Viridiplantae > Streptophyta > Pinopsida > Araucariales > Araucariaceae > Wollemia > Wollemia nobilis. The sequence continues at coordinate 516,523 of JAQPPZ010002492.1, forward strand.
TGCCTAGAATAAATATTTTATATTTTAAAGGAATACAAATATTTTAAAATGATTATTAATAAAAAATAGAAGGTTTGTAGAAATACTGTAATAATATAATTATGGTCTAATATAAAGGATGATATATTTCTATCTCGTATAATCAACTAAAAATACAAGAAATTATTATCATTAATTAAAAAAAAATGAAACAATAATTTTAACTAAAAGGGGTTAAAGTAATACATTGTTGATGATTAGTTATGAAATTAAAATAATTATTTTATATTATAAGGAATAAAAATAAATAAATATATAGTTTTTTAGATATTATATTTTTCTGTATATAGAAAAACATCTCATCTTTTAGAAGTCATATCTTCACGAAGGGTTATTTGATTCAACTGATTTTTTGATCAATTTATGTAGAATTTGAATAGCTTTAAAATGAGTGATCATTTGTAGGAATATGAGCAATATTGAGGGAGATACAACCATGTGAAGTCAACCATCCGAAACAAGGGCAGTGATGATTTTTCATATTTTTTTGTTTGTGGAAAACATCCCAGAAGGGATGCCACTTTTGGGTAAGACCCAAGAAGGCAAGGGTATCTCTTTCGCCAAAAACGCCTAGGGCTCGCACCTGGCCTACCACCTTTGACACACGCAAGGAGCATACCTGAAACAACACAAAACAAGAACACACAAACACAAACACAAACACAAACACACAAAAAGCTAAAACAAATAAAGCATACTCCTTGAGTGTGTCAACAACACAAAAAAAGAACACACAAACACAAACACACAAAAAGCTAAAACAAATAAAACATATTCTTTGAGTGTGTCAACAATAAAAAACACAATTAAACACACATAAAAAAGAGAAGACACAAACCACACAAAACAAACACACAAATAACATAGGAAAACACAATCAAATAAAACACACACAATAAATAAAATTAAAAAAAATAACAACAATAAACAACCCCAAAACACGAAACACATGGATAAAACCACCAACACAACCTAACAAACACTACCAAAACAAAACAACAAAAAGAAACAAAAAACCATAAAACACGAAACACACAAAAAAACCCCAAAAACAACAAAACAAAACAAAACCAAAACAGAAACAATAAAATGAATCAAGTACACCACAAATGAAATTAAAAAAAAAAATACAACAAAAACTAAGTCAAAGGAGCTATTGACAAATCCAACAAAATACGATAACACTAAAAAAAACAAAGCTTAACAAATTACCAAAAATATTAGAAATTGATTAGAAAAATGGCCAGAGTTTCCAACATTGCCATAAAGAGATTGACTAAATATTTGGATTATGGCATCCTTATCCTTTTATTCGTATCTTGCTTCATTCCAGTTGGGACTATAGGCTGGTTACTTGGTACCACGATACTACTATTGGAATTTGACAATTTTTCATGTTGTGAAAAGCAAAATTGCAAATATTTGTTAGCTAGGGTTCGTATGATGGGAAGAGCAACGAAGGGCTAGAACTTCAGTGATGCAAGACATTCTATCTGGACAAAAAATTTTAGCTAAGTTTTTCTTTTCCCTTCTTTATCTTAAAAATTTTGATTGCAAATTATTATAATTTTTTTATCAAATATTATATTGGCTATAGGACATACTCATAAATTTCAATAGATTTTAAGTTTTAGTTTCCCTTCCATGGCCTGAGTTATAGTTAAATCCTTAGAATAATTTCTTGTGGGAGAGGTTAGTGAGCACACCTCAGAGAGCTCCTCGTTGCTCCAAGATAGGGTGGTTTTTGGTAAATTTAATGGGTATTGGCCAGGGGCTTCAGCCTTGAGAAAATTGATTGCTAGGAGTTGGAAGTCTCCATGAATGATTCTATCATTTCTTCCCAAAGTCTTCTTCTTAGCTATTTTTTGTTCTAGGGAAGAAAGAGAAAAATCCTAAAAGGGAGTCCTTGGGTTATGGGAAGAGCATGACTCTTCTTTACCCACTAGGATGAAGGTTTTTCACCCAAAAATGTAAATCTATTCTTAGTACCAGTCTGGGTTAGGATGTTTGGGTTGCCCATTAAATTTCAGGAAATAGATACCTTCAAGACAATAGGTAACACTCTAGGAGAATTCCTTAAGATTTTAGATACTACAAAGATGGATTCTTGGCTATTTATGCTTGGATATTGGTCATGATTGATATAAGTAAAGTTTTACCATAATCAATCATTCTTAAGTATGGGGATAAGATTTGGATCCAAACCATAGATTATGCAAACATATCTTTAGATGTAGAAGATGTCATGAGGTGGGGCATATGAGAGATCATATCCTAAGAAGAACCCAACATCATCATATGTAGAAAATTGTAAGAGAAACTTACAAATGGTTATGGATGAAGATGGTTTTTAACTTCCAAAAAATAGATCTAGAAAATGAGTAGGAAACGTCAAAAGCTTCTGTAGTAAAGTTATTAATTATGGAATCTAGTTATTAGTAAAGTTCAGAATAAACTTCAAACTTGTAAAGGTAGATGGCTATCATTAGAAAGAAGAGTGCAGTTAATTAAATCAGTCTTATAGGCCATTCCAATATATTATGTCATTGTATACTATGCCAAAATCAGTTGAAAAATGTTTAATCTATATTATGTGATCCTTTTTATGGTCAGGTTTACATGATAACAAGAAATTTTACTTGGTGAAATGGAACAAAGTATGTGATGATAAAACTAGGGGAGGTCTTGATTTAAGAGTTGTTACAGATGCAAACTTAGCTCTTAGAGGAAAATTAATATGGAGATTGTACAAATAGAGTTAAAGACAATAGGAAAGAATTATTCTTGGTAAGTATGTTGAGTCAAATGACCCAAGCTTAATTTTTATTGCATTCTCTCTACAAAATGGCTCTCTACTTTGGAATGGTTTAAAAAAGTTAATTGATCTAGTGATTAAAGGTTTAAGATAGATAGTGGGACCTAGAGAAAACATTTCTATTTTGATGGATACTGCAGGGAATATACTATTAAAATAAAGCTCACACACACAATATTGAAAAATAATTGGAATACATGTAATATTAGAATAACATTATGGAGAAAGTAATTGTAAAATTGAAAAAATGTCACAAATAAATCATAATCATAGGCCTATTCGAGGGGGAAACCTCCTTCAATATTTAATTAACTTGCAAAAGATACATTCGTACATGGCTTCATGCCTTTTAAAGAGAAAGATACATGTAATCCTACCTAAACGCTCAAGAGTTGGCTTACATGTAAAATTTCACTCAAGCTAAATATTCTACCAAACATCGGTTACAATCTTGATAATGGTTACATGCAATGGCACCACTTGGCTAGGTGCCCTAATTGCCACATACATTACAAAGTATTACAAAATAACATTATAATAGACCCCCCACGTTGGAAGTGGGTCATTACATAATAATGAGAATTACAAAATAACATAAGGATGAGATCTTAATATGTCCTTCCCATTCAAAAATATTTTTCCTCAAATTTGAAGGTGAGGAAACTGGTGCTGGAGTTGATGGAGAGACTCCCATGTAGCATCTTATGGCTAGAGTCCACTCCACTAAACAAGGACTTCAGTAATGGTGCAGTTGCAAAGAGTGTGACTTTGACGATCCAATAACTATTTGGGTTCAAGCAAGATAAAACCTTCTTCATCTAACTGTAGGAGTGCAAATTGGACCTGTATCTAATTGCCCACCACCTTTTTGAGAGAGGAAAAATGAAAAATATAATGGAGCTTGGATGTGGGTGGAAGGGCCAATTTGTAGATTGTAGCACCAATCTGTTGTAACACCTGGTAGGACCCATAGTATTTAGCAACAAGTTTCTAGCATCTATGAAGCTAGAGGGACAATTGTTTGTACGACTACAAACAAAGGAAAATAATATCACCCACGTCAAAATTACACTCAGAACAATGTTGGTTAGCTTGTTGGTGCATCCGATTCTGGGCTGCATCCAAATTCATCTTCGATTGACAGAGGACATCAACATGCTGACTGAGAGCAGAGTTGATTGCATGGACCTCGGAGCTACCTGGAATGTAAGAGGAAGGCGTGGGTGGAGAGCACCCATAAACTACCTTGAAATGGGTAACCTTAGTTGTTGTGTGATAGGAAGTGTTGTATCACCACTCAGCCAAAGGAAGCCATTTCACCCAGTGCGTAGGATGATCAAAGATAAAGAAATGAAGGTAGGTTTCCAAACATTTGTTGACAATATGCATCTGGACATCTATTTGCGGATGATAAGTTGGACTCATTTTGAGTTGTGTTCCCTACAACTTGAATAATTCTTGCCAGAAGTGACTAGTAAAGGTTGGATCACTATTAGACACAATGGAGGAGGGCAGACCATGAAGACAAAATATAGAATCAAGGAAGGTTTGGGTAGCGGTGGAAGTTGTGTAAGGATGGGAGAGGGAACAAAAGTGAGAATATTTTGAAAGAAGATCCACTACCATGAAGATAATAAATTTGCCTCCTGACTTATGTAATCCTTCAATAAAATCCATAGAAATATCAATCTAAACCTGGTCATAAATGGGAAAGGGTTGAAGAGTGCCTAGAGAACACACCGTTTCACCTTTCATCCGTTGATAGGTATCACAAGCTACCATAGAATCTTGAATGTCCTTTTTCATACCCTTCCAAAAAAAGTACACTTAAGTCGTTCATATGTTTTGAGAAATCCTAAATGGTCAGAAGATGGGGCAGCATGCAGTTCTATCATGAGAAGTTCCCGTATTAGGGACTTATGAGGAACAACAAGGTGTTGGTGGTAACACAAATCCTGGCCATCCCAAGTGTAGCCTGAACATGAAGTAGAATCAGTGTGTAGGGAAGCAACCAAAGTCTGTAATTCAAAATCCGGAAGTACCTCCTATCGTAAGGAATCAATCCATTGGAGAACCGACAATGAAATAGCACACAACATATTGAGAGCCTCAAATTGGTGAGAGAGAGCATCAACCACAACATTCTCCTTGCTCTTCTTATAGGTGATATCATAATCATAGCCCATGAGTTTAGATACCCATTTTTACTTTAGGGGTGGCAACCCGTTGCTCCAAAAAGTATTTGAGACTTTGATGGTTTGTTTTAATGGAGAAATGACACCCGATGAGATACGATTGCCAATGGGTTACTACATGTAGAATTGCCATCATCTCCTTGGCATAAGTGGATTTTCCCAAATTACGACGGGAGAGAGCTTTACTAGTGAAGGCCAAGGGTCTCCCCCATTGCATCAACACTGCACCAATACCATGAATTGAAGTGTCGCTTTCAATGATGAATGGTTTGGAGAAATTATAGTATGGTCAAAATAGGCATAGTGGTCATAGCATACTTCAATTTTAGGAAATATTGTTCAGCGCATCCCGTCTAAGTAAAAGAGTCCTTTAACATGGAAGTGAGGGGAGCTACAATTTTACCATAGTTACAAATAAATTTATGGTAATAACCTATAAGCCCTAAAAATCCCCTAAGACCTTTGAGAGTGTGAGGTTTTGACCATTCTTGAATTGCTTGGATCTTCTTGGGGTCAATTTTGATGCTCTCCTTAGTGAAAATATGTCCTAAATATTCCACTTCTATCTACCCAAAAGAACACTTGGAACACTTAGCATAGATTTGATGATGTGCCAACAGTTGGAGAGTCTGATTCACACGAATAAGATGCTGTCATGAGCGACTATACACCAGAATGTCATCAAAGAATACTAGGATGAGTTTTTGAAGGAATGGGTGAAAAATGTTGTTCATGAGGCTTTGGAAAGTGGAAGGGGCATTAGTCAAGCCAAATGGCTTTACTAAAAACTCATAGAGAACTTCATGAGTATGAAAAGTAGTCTTGGAAATATCCTCATCTTTGAGCTTGATTTGATGGTACCCCGAGCGAAGGTCGAGTTTGGAAAAATACATAGTTCCATTAAGTTCATCTAGTAATTCATCCACCACCAGAATAGGAAACTTATCCTTGATGGTGATTTTATTGAGCTCTCAATAATCGACACACAATTGCCAAGACCCATATTTCTTGTGCACTAGTAAAACGAGAGAAGAGTAAGGACTATTGCTTGGGCGAATGATGTCGAATTTTAATAATTGCTATACTAACTTCTTTATTTTTGACTTAAGATCATGAGGATATCAGTACAGTCTAATGTTGGGCAGTGGATTTTCAGGTAACAAAGGAATACCATGGTCATGAGAGCAGCAAGGCGGTAATTCTGATGGCTCAACAAAAATAGAATTGTGCTTGGTCAAAATAAGTTATAAATCTTCAAGAATAGAATCCTCCTCTAAAGGATGAGTTTGGATCACAAAAATCTAAGCTATAACACCTCGAGATGATTTTTTTAACAACTTCTCCATCTGGTTGGAACTTATAATCTATAAAGGCATTGCTTTTAATCCATGGAGAGTGTGGGACTGTCCATTATGTGAAATCGTATCCAAAACTCGATAAAGTACCATGCGATAACTCCCAATGTACCCAACCATTGAGCTCCCAACACGATATCACATCCCCCTAGCTGAAGTGCAAACGTATCTTGTTTGAGCTTATAGTCCCCAATATTAACCTTAACATTACAATATTTACATTTGCAAGGTAAGGTTTCGCCATTTGCTACCATAATATCAAAGGAATTACATGTATTTACGTAGCAATTTGCCTGCTTGGCAATGAAAGGATCAATAAAATTATGTGTAGTGCCATAATCAATCAAGATGATAATATGTAGGCCCTTGAAATAACCCACAACTTTCATGGTTTGTGGAGTAATAATGCCAACAAGAGCATGAACATAAATTTTAGCCTGTGGTTCATCCTGGTTTTCTTCCTCCGGTTTGGGTGGTTCCTCTATTGATTATGTGTCATCATCACTATGGTGGCTGGTGTCAGGATCATCAAAATCGATGAGGAACTTTTTTTGGGTGCACCTATGCCCGCAAGAAAAATTTTCATCACAATTATAGCACTACCCTTGGGCATGTCGTGCATCCATTTCGATAGTGGTTAGATGTTTGGGTGCAACAGTGGGTGCAACAGTTTTTTGTTCATTCTGATATTAGAATCTAGGAGGAAAAGAGGGTTTAGCCTATGGAAATTTAGATATCTAGCTCTGAGCTAAAACTTTGGACTCGACCAAATAATCCAACTTGATAGCCTACATCATGGATTATGGTTGAAACATTGTGACCTCGGCTTGGAGATCTTCCCTCAACCTGCTAAAAAAATAATTCATAAAGAACCCTTCATTCATTCCTGTAGTTTTGTTGGCCAATTTCTCAAATTGTATTTGGTAATCTCGAATTGTCAAAGTTTGTCTTAACTTTTTCAATTGTCTTGTACAATCATCATACTCACTAGGACAAAAGCAAGTGAGTAATTGAGACTCAAAGTCCTCCCAAGAAGGATTAGGGAGTGTTTTATTTAACCATTGGTACCACTGTAAGGCTTCAAATTCCAATTTGAAAGAAGCTATTTGAACTTGGTGATACATGGGGACATCGTGGAGTCTTAAAGAATTGAGCAACACGACATAACCACCCATCCACATCCTTCCCATTGAACTTAGGAAAGTCTAGTTTCGGCATCTTAAAGGTAGTATCACAATCAAAGCGAAGGTGAGAGTCATATGTTCCCTTTCCTTGACCTCGATTAAAATGTGAGTGTTTAGTACGATACTAAAACTTGCTTGGAATACTTTGCAATTTGGGATCAACTTCTGCAAGTTGTTATTTTAGGTAAATTTTGGAGGTATCTTATTCAATTTTGAAAGTTTGTAATTCTGCCATCAAGTTTTGACTTGTGGTTTACAAGCTAGAAACAACACTTAGTAGGGTATCCAACGTTGTAGCAATGTTTTGCTCTTCATATTTTTGATGTCCATGAGTGCCACCTACCATTTGGGTAGCCTTGAACCTCTTTTACTGAATTACTAAAAATAGAAGTGTGGTTTGAGGAGTTACTATTTTTAGTAAGGAGTCCAAAAAGTGCTTGGGTGTTATATATCAAGATGATCAGCTCAAAAATATGGTCACAATAAGCTATATCCCACAACACAGATTTTGGGTACCCTAGACTCAATTTTGTATTTGTGGAATATTTGGCTAAAAAGTGCTAGTGTAAAATGATAAATTTGAGAAATTTTGAGAAAAAAGGGAGATAAGACTCAAAAATTCCGTGAGAGATGCAAAAGGGGCTAACTAAGATAAAAAAATAAATTTGAGGATTTTTGGGGTTGTCTAGGGCTTTTTATGACTTTTTAGTGTTATTTTTACTAAAAATTACTCAAAATAGAGTAATGATAAAACCACTACAACTTCTTCATCATAGCTCCAATTTGCATGATTTTTGATTTTTTTATGATTCTACTGGTGCAGTCGATTTTTTATTTGGAGCTAAAGTTCAAAATTTGGGTATTAGATCAACTATCTTTGTTCTGTCAACTGACCACCTTGTCACTGTCCTATCACCTGTATTGCAGTTACTAACACTAATGGTTATGTGTTTGATCTTGACCACCTATATTTTGACAGTTATAGTTGATTGTTACTGTAACTATTGTTGACCCAATTGTTACTATCACTGACCCAACTAGTACTATCACAGTCCCGACTATTACTATCACTAACCTGATTGGTATCGTCACTAACGTGACTATTAATACCACTGATCTAGATATCACTAGAATATTTTAGACTATTATAGACACTTGCAGACTCTGCTAGTGCATGCAAAGTGTGTTCTTCTATGATAGGGAAGTCCTTCTTTGTATACCCACTTTTTAGGATTATGAATGCAAGTTTAGCAGAATAGGGAGATGTGTGTTTTTGCAGGTTGAAGTTTTGAAAATAACCAAGGTATGCTAGGTAGAGGAGTATGTAACACCCATAGGCCCTTTATTATACCCCAGTGATGAACAATAGTGCTCGGACCAATATTTCAAGCCACTATCCAAGGAGGATTCCACACATACCCTTGAGCACACTATCTGCCTCTCGAACAATACAAGAGGGTAATCGTCAGGGATGTTGTATCCCTTGGAATATGGATGATACAAGGGCAAGAAGCTTCCTATTGGATAAAATTTTGTTTAACTAGAATGGTCTATTGATACACCCAAAGATGTGTGGGAGATCGATTCCGTGTGCGAGTGTTGTTTGAGGCTTGGGTATTGGAGCCTAATCGCCCCTCACTTCACTAGACACTTTATGGGCTATTTAGCTTAGCCAATAATGATAACTCCTTCACGATATTTTTAAACCCATGACACAAGGTTTCTAGCCTACTCAACTACTAAAAAAATAGACTGTATTTTTTTTATTTTTGCAAATTTATTTTTGGTCTTTTGAATAAAGGAAAACATAATGAAAAAACACAAGAAAATTATACCTAACAAGTGGAAATGGTTGAGCAATGACATCACTTGGATAGGTGTCCTACAAAACATCGATTACAATCTTGATAAAGATTACATGCAATGACACCACTTGGCTATGTGCCCTACTTGCCACATACATTACAAAGTATTACAAAATAACATTATAATAGAATCCCCCCATGTTGGAAGTGGTTCATTACATAATAATGAGAATTACAAAATAATGTTAGGATGGGATCCCAACAGATACTTGATGTGATAAAAAACAACTAAATCTAGATCAAATTTTGAAACCTTGTATGAGATTATTTTAAGATAAATATGATGATAGGGATTCAAACATTTTGTACACGGATCAAAAAGGAATATACAAATAGAAAGAAGATTTTTTATAAGTATACAAGACATTGATGCTAAGAGGTAATTGAGTAGAAATATAACAACTATGATTATTTCAAGGGGAGACAAGGATAAATTGATTTGGGAGTTGAATAGATCAAGAGAATACACAACAAGAAGTGGATATAATGTAAAACACCAACAAAATAGTAATATCACTAGAATATGGAGAGATATTTGGGATAGCCCAAGCATTCCTAAAGTTAAAATGTTTGTTTGGCTAGTAGGTCATAGAAGAATTTTATCTTGGGATAACCTTATAAAAAGGAGTTTTCATGGCCCCTCTCAATGTGTTCTTTGTAAAAAGGAGAAGGATAGTATAGACCATATCTTGGGACAATGTTTAATAGTCTCCAAATTATGGCAATGAATTATTAATATGTTTGGTAAATTCATAGTGATGAATAGAATAGTTGAATATTGGTTAAAGCAATGAAAGAACATTTATAAAAGTGAGGCTTTACAAACAATATGGGATATATCAAAAGATACAATACTTTGGATTATATGGGTAAAAAGGAATAGAAGAATATTTTTAAAGGAAAGACAATCAATTTAGAGGTAATAAAAAGGAAGATATGTTTAGCCATAGAGGAGTCTAATCCAATCCTATAAAATCACCTAGTCCCTAATCTAGAAGAAGAGAGCCTTGATAGATGGATTCAAGTCATCAAATGGAATTATGATATTGGGTATAGGATTGATCATCATTTGTAGAGACAAAAATATGACATCAAGCAATGCTAAATATGATATATAATTCCAACTAACCAAATATTGAACAACAAATGAGATTTGTATTAAATATGGGAGGAGCCTAAAAACTTTGTTGTTACAATAGTGGATTTAAGAATCCTCCTTGATAAAATTTTGCAAAGATTTCTAAGGTTCTCTGAAAACCTAGCTATAACAAATGGTGGTGTCTTCAGTTGTGTTATGCTCCCAATAAGTGTGAGTGGGCTTCTGTGTATCCGATGTCAAGCCACTCCAGATTAAAAAGGTACCCAATGCTAATAAATCTTCAAATATGCACACCAAATATGAAAGGAGAGAGTTAGTAATAATTGAGAGGGCTCCACTGCATGAGATCCTCAGAAACTCTAACTATTATATAACACTGCTACAAACAAATAAAGAGATATTGGAATTAACAAAACATAGAATGATTTACCTTGCTCCTTGCTAGTTGTCTATTGATGAATAGATCTATTGCAGGTCGATGGTGAGGGTGTGCCCTAGAGACACCCAAGGATATCATTGGTTGTCAGAATAAGGCTTTGAGACGTAGTAGGGCTCTCAAGAAGTGTAGTAGGGTACCTAGAAATGCGACGAAGAGTAGCAAGGCACTCGAGGAGAGTGGTAGGGTGCTCAGGACTATGGTGGAGAGCAACAGGGTACTCACAGAGAGCAATAGAGCGATCAGGACTATGGCAGAAAGTAGTAGGGTGCTCGTAGAGAGCGACAAGGTGCTCGAGATATTAGACTAGATTTGCAAAAGCAAATCTGATGATGGTGAAGGATGCGATAATGGTGGTAGTGAGCAAGGTGACGAGGGATATGGTGGATGGAGTGGTGTTAGGGCACAATTGTTAGATTGGAACCTCAGCGAACTTAAGGTATTCAACGACTTAGAAAAATTAGGAAATTAGGCACTTAGGGGTTGAGCCATCAAAATGACCTCTATTTATAATCCAACCTAGGGCATGCTAGGGTTTCAATGACACTAATCGTGTGGCTAAGATTAAAGCACATCTAAGGGTGGATATTAAATTTAGGGTGTGGCATGGATTAATGTGAATGGACGGATGAGATTAAATGAAATCGGATGGATGGGATTAATTTATTTATATAAATATATATTTATTAAATATATATATATAATATATTATTAAAATATTATTATATATATATATATATATATATATAATAGGCGAAAATGGTGGGAAAGCTAGGATGGAGGACAAGTGGCTATGTTTTGGTGGTGGAAATGGTAGGAAAGCATGGATGGAGGACAAGTGGCTATGTTTTGGTGGTGGAAATGGTAGGAAAGCATGGATGGAGGACAAGTGGCTATGTTTTGGTGGTGGAAATGGCGGGAAAGCATGGATGGAGGACAAGTGGCTATATTTTGGTGTCTACAAGGATACAAAAAAAGAAGGCAAATAATATAAAATGGAAACCACCAGATGTGGAGTTTGTCAATAAAGGGATTTTTATTAAGGATTGTGGAGTTATATTCTCATTTCCATGGTTAGAGGAAGTTGTAAGTTTAGTTGAAGTTGACAAAAAAATATTGACTACCTGAATCAAATAATGATTAAGATTTACTTTGATGTTTTCCATTGGTAACATCTGCTTTATTTTCAAATAATAATGTGTTTTCATATGGTTTCACTATGTTTCAGGAAGGAAACTAGTAATTTAGATTTGGTAAAGTGGACTATGATAGTGCAATATTTTGAAAATATTACTCTACTAAGATGCAATGCATAGATAGTAGAGGTGAACTTTTGGTATTATGAAGGTGGCTATAGAAAATGTCAGGAAGGATGTTGAATTTTGGAATTTTTGTATTCGTATAGAAAATTGAAAAGATCCAAAAAATGAAAATCAAGAAATCAAACATTTTATGTAAAATGATGTAGGTTTCTAGCTATAGCATCTCAATTGAGATGAGAAGTGTATCTATTTGTAAACTCTCAAGCTCTAAAGAAGAGAGTTGTAATTTGTGAAGGGTGGGGGACCTGAGTACAACCCCTTACTATCCAATAAAAATTATATATATATATATATATACTTTGACTATTTTAGCAATATATTATTATAAATTTTGTAAATAAATAATTTAGAAGCATTTTGGTGAGATTTACAATTTAATCATTTTAAAGAATAATATTAATTTTTAAACTTATTGTAAGCATATTATCCTTTTTCTTATGGTCTTATATTATAATCGAGTTTTCTTATTACTATTTAATTTCTAAATTCCTAATTGTATCTATGGTATGAAAATCTAATACAAATATTTATCTCTAAAGATGCAACATTTAAAAAAGAATCAATCTCCTCCCTTTTAGATTAATTGTAAATTCCACAAAGAAATTAGTTTCATACAAATTTAATGATACATAATGTCAATAAATTTTAAAGAACACATTTAAAATTTCATATTTTTTTAATATGTGATACATACAACATTGAAAATTTTGAGATCAAATCTTTGACCAATCATATTCGACTTAACATATTTTAAAATTATAAAATCAAAACTTTCTAAAGGTGAAGATTATGAATCAAATATGGTACAACAGTGCAAATCCTATCTCTTTTTTGTATTGTAAAGTCACATAACAAATTTTGCCTTCGAAATATTATAATCATGAAAAAATTATAGCATCTAACAAACTAAATATGCACCAAAATCAAATGCCTAAAGGTCTAAAAAAGCCTATGAAAATAGACAATTAAACTCGACAAGATCCCTTTCTATTTAATTTTATTCCAAAAATACTAGGATAATATTTACTAATCCTATTCCAAATCTTTCTTGTATTTATACAAGACCAAAATATGTGCTTTTATTATTTTTAGCCTCTTGCAAACCACACACTTACTAGTAGTCCAACCCAATTTGGTTAATAACACACGAGAGTATATCTTACAATGTAAATATGCTAAGCAATTTATTTACCATAGAAGCACCAAACTTCCAATTTTTTGAACTAAAAAATCTTCAAGATTCTTTAGAAAAATTAACTTTCCACTTACTATTGAGTCTAGGTGTAAATAAAATAGGAAGAGTTAGAGTTATATACAAAGAGGAAACACAAGGCCTAGCAATTCCATTTTCATTAGGCCACTCCAAATCATTAAATCTATTATAGATTATTGTTGTAGATAACTTGTCCCATAAAATAGAAGGTATTAAACTCTAAATAACACCAATCACATGTTCCAAAGTACTTATGTTGGTCAAATATCTGCCTAATCAACAAAAATTGTGTTTGTGCACCCTAGATACAACCAACATTGAATGAGCGAAGGAAAGTAATGTCCTCCGTGTCAATATCCATAGGGTTGGTTCCCTTACTGATCCTAAAATGGTTGAAGACTAGATATGCAGGAAATAAATTAGAAAATGCGAAAAGAGATGGGAAATATGGCCACAGGCCGAAGGTGTAGGATTTGGGGTAAACAAACAGCAGGAAATTCACCCAAGCATGAAATAACATCTAATGAAAGAAAAGCAACAAAATATACTCATAAAATTGCAACAACAACCTTTAGAATAACACTCCAGCACTCACTCCCTCACGAGCAATATTTAAATTCAGATGTAAAATTCAAATCTAACACCAAATAAGGAACACAAATGTAAAATAGAAGTGTATAAAGCAGAAGGAAATCACACATGATATTATTTACAAATTTAGAAGCCTGGTGTCTTCTATTGATGCAGAGAACATGGAGAGTTTTCTCGCAAAGTGTCTAACCTCCTTTACAATGGAAATTTGATTAGTATTTATAAAGGATTTCACCTCTTTCATTAAATGTACATGAAGACAAAATGATCACAGATCAGAAACCAAAGTGAGGAAATTCCTCCTTGGAAATATTGAAAATCCATCCTTCCAGAACATCAATCCATATTTCAAGGAAACATTCCCAAGAAATCAACATTTTGGGCATCGGTGCACCAAAAATTAAGATACGTTCAATACCTTGAGAACGCATCCCCACCTTGGAAATCATGAAAATCTTCCTGTACTTTTAACATGGCTTTTTTATTTTCTTGGGATTCATAATTTGAGTTACTCATTGCCACCATTATTTAATGCTTGTCAAAACCTTCTCTAGGCGCCTTTGAAATTTGGACACCTTGGAAGAATACATTTTTGATTGACTATATTCCTCATGGACTATGGCGAAACCATTATTCTCATTTCAGATGAAACTTAACAACTGAACAACTTTATCTTTGTAACTATGTTCACCCTTTTTGCTCAAAAAATTACGTTCACCCCTCAAAAAAATTGCATTTGCCCAATTTCCTGTTACTTTGCACGTTCGCACAATTTTATTTTTGTGAACGCGTTCACCCCTGGGAGAGGCGAGCGGGTTGTTCGCCCCTTGACCAGGGTGCACACGATTTCATTTTGTTTTTAGAGTGCATTCACCCATGGGAGAGGCGAACGGGATGTTCAACCCTTGACCAGGGCGGACGCGATGTCTCCCTTCCATCGCCTTTCACATTACGTTCACCCCAAGGTGGGGTGAACAAAGTTTTCACCTCATATTTGGAGTGATCACAATATTTCATCGAAATAAATTTTTAGAAGGCAAGTGATGCAGAATTTTTAAATCCTTTTAGAAAGACGTTTGCCCCAAGGAGGGGCGAACGGAGCTTTCGTCCCATATTTGGGACGAACGAGTTTTCCATACCTTATCCCTTTTCAAATATTTTGATCGTTAGCCATTTTATTATTTAAAATAATTTTTTCCTTTCCTTTTGACAAAGTATACAAGGCCGAAGGCATCTCCAATTCTTGGTGCTTTCGATCATTGCAAATTTGAATTCCTTATGAAGTTCTCAATTTGTTTTTCCCCTTTAAACATTCATCACTTTCAAGCAAAAAGGGTATATATACAAAATAGAAAAATAACATATGAAATTGATCCACAATAATATTTCAAGACAAATACTGTCGCATTACAATCAAAATGCTCTACCAAAATAAAACAAAAATCCCAATGTGGCAAAGTGCAAAATTGCCAATATTTTTGGTGACTCACGGGGTATCCAACTCTCATGGATGCAAGCGATCCCAGGCATTTATCAATTGGGCTATCATGGAGTCTTCTTACTTGTCGCCTTGGCTGTCACCTTTGTTGTAGATACCTTTCGTCGTGCCTCCTCTTCAACTCTCTCCTTTTCTTCATCTTCAACCGCCACTTTGAGAACTTCAACTTGCTTTGCCTCCTCTACTACCTTCTCTGCTACTGCGCGCTCTACTATCGATGTTTCCTCTTGCTCCTTGAGGGTCTCATAAATTATTTCATAGACTATGACTGCCTCTTTCCAAGCATAAGTAGTGAATAGGTAGGGAACACTTAGTGACTCATGAATGAAGCGAAGATTTTGAGCATCATCCATGCTGAGGTGCTTCGCTCATTGAGCAAGCTCATACAACAAAAACTCCAGACGTGTATATTTCTACATTAAGGGCAATACCTGTACTTTCATGAGAGGCTCCTCCTATGCATCATTTTTAGATTATCTTCCATGAACTTCCTCCATATCACCTCTAACTGCTCTCATGGCCAGGGTTCACCCCACTCATCTATAAAGTCTGGAAATCCCAACTCGACAAGAGTGTTAAAGTGAGACATGGTAATGGTATGTTATCGCTCGATAGTGTTGAGGATTGTTCGACATTTTCTTACCAGGTCCATCCTTTGAAAATAATTGCACAACATGACCTTGGCAGTTGACTAGGCATGATCCATATCACTTAGAGGGTGGATATTTATGTTAGCATTGGCTAAAGCTCACATTTTCATGACCATCTCCATGTGCAGCTCTAGCATGCCCTCGGTAGTATTTATCAACTACTGTTTGGTTTGGATTTGTATCTGAGTAACCCAAAGATAATGCAATACTTGAATAGCTTGTGCAACCAGCTTCTCACAGTTTTGGGTAGAGCAAAGATGAGCCTCCTTGACGCTTTTCAGAGAGAAACCAACAGCCTACGTAGCCTTCTCTGCTAGCTGATTTTTTGTGTCTTCAAGCTACTGGTAGAGCTTGTGCATATCTATTCGAGCGACATATCTTTCCTTCAAGTGTACTCTGAAATGTTGGTGCAAATGTTCATTTTTTGTGGTAGTTCTTTCCTCTTGCGCCCTGCTTTTTGCCAAGGCATTTTCAAGATCAATAATTTTATTTTCATTTTCAAAGTATTTTTCCTTGTAATACTCATCGTGCAAGTACACTGAGATCATATCAACTTGTATATTTCCCATATTTTCTATTGGATTTATCCTGGTGAGGTCCTCCGTTATAGTCTTATAGACATAATCACTTAGCAACATTTCTCCTTACGACTTTTGGACCAAGGGAGTGAGTTTAGTCATGTGAGATTCCATAGCAACTGGATCAAAAGCAACTTTCTTAATCGGTTGAGCTAGAGCCAAGGCTTCCTTACGCATCATGCTATTCAACCACTATGAATAACTGAGGTGTGCCTAGTTAATTTTATCCACATCAGGTTACTTTTGGGCCACCTGAACATTAGGCAATGATTGCAACTCCAAAAATGAGGTGAACAAAATCAACACATATGAGTGGCTAGGATCAA
The DNA here is from genome assembly GCA_028583015.1 of Wollemia nobilis. Classification (NCBI taxonomy): domain Eukaryota; kingdom Viridiplantae; phylum Streptophyta; class Pinopsida; order Araucariales; family Araucariaceae; genus Wollemia; species Wollemia nobilis. The sequence goes on from JAQPPZ010002492.1 coordinate 533,689, forward strand.
TGGAAGCGGATGATACGGTGAGAAGAGGGGGAAAGAAAATGATGGACTGGATAGAGAAACCAGGTTCAGCTGTAGTTACGCTTACTCTGGGAGGAGCTTGCGTACTTATAACCTCTATAGTAGTGGAGACAAAAATGGAATGGGAAGGGCACAAAAAGGTATTGGGCTTTGATGCATACGAACTAAAAGAAATGGAGGCCGAAGAGATGGGAATAGAAGAAGGAGCAGTAGCGACTTTAGGAATAGAAGAAGATGGAATTAAAATAGATGTGGAAGGTATACTAAATGGAGGGGAAATAGTGACAAAAAATGGTGGAAGTGAAACAAAAGTCACTACATGCTTCGGGGAAGAAGAAGAGGGAAAAGAAGACATACCTTCGGGTGTGGGCACCCTGTGATGCGGTGAAGGGGGTGGCTATAAAATTTCTTCTTTTTGCACTTTGTTAGAATAATATTCCATTACTTGGGATATTTTCCCCATTTCCTACATTAGGTAGTTTTTAGTTACCACATGGTAAAAAGTAATTAATTACTTTTTACCACTAGGTAATATTTATTTACTATTCACCTAGGTTAAGTAACATGGTCGACCGATATTATTGACGGCATGTAAATGACAACAAGTGGTCGGTAAATGAGATTGGGTTGAATAGGTTAGTAGGTTACCGTAATTATCTCCTAGGCTATTTATAGCCTATGGGTTATGTATTTAAACATTAATATTCAATATCCAATGTGATGATTTAATTTTCACATTGGTATCAGAGCAAACATTTGCCTCACACTTCGATTGCGTAGGCAGTGGACCTGGACAAGGCGACAGCAAGCCGTTCCAGTTGGTCTAGGGGCCCAAATCCCGACACACGGGACCCCTTTGACAAGCACACTTCCTGAAGCAACATCCTTGGCACATTTATCGAGGCTCATTTTTATTGAATCTGAGACAATAATTCCTTTACACAAAATTTTTTGGAGCATGCATGGAAATCGATGTGGTGGCACTAATTTTCCTAGTGATCGAGCTCAAATCTCTGCTTGCAATCTGCTACTCGAACAACACTGCGGGCTGTTAGATTCCGTAGGTGTTGCTGGCTCTAACGCACTGCAAGGAGGACTATCAGATCTGATAGCCACCTACAGCTGTCAGACCTGACAAGCCCACGTGGGGTAGCCCACATCATCTAGGTGGCCCTTCGACAGGCGATCGAAGAGGAGTCTTTGGTGCCCTCAAGGCAGGCGGCCCTTTGACAGGTGACCGAAGAGGAGTCTCCGGTGCCCTCAGGCCAAGCAGGCCACGTGGCCCATTCATGGAAGAGCAACGATGGCAGGAGCACTATCCCCTCCCCATGAAAACCAGACCTTACCTCAGGATCTGAGAGGGCAGACGACCCTCCAATCCCTGACCGACACGTGGCACATTTATGTGCCTAACCTACACACACCCCGACGGACACGTGGACTAACCCTGACATGCACCCTGATGTGCTGACTAGATGGACATGTGGACAAACATTGGCATGCACTCCGAGGTGCTGACTAGACTGAGACTGAACACGTGGCAGATAACCACTAGATGATGATCCGACGCAGACAGACAAGACACATGGTAGACTTGCCACGTGTCACAGGACCTGACATTGGCGACAAGTGGCAGATAAGCCACGTGTCACGACTCAGACGGTCCACGTGACTGGCAGCAAAACCAATCACGCAGTGGACAAACTGCCCGAAGGCAGTCAAAGCACTATATGCGCTTTTGCTCTTTTAAAGAGCAAATACATTGCCGCACAGGCAATGTGGGACTAAAGTCCCGAAGGAATTTTGAATTCCTTCCAATTCCCACCTCCTACCAAATTTAACAGGTACGTATTATGCCTTATTACCCATCGGGCTCTCTAGCCCAACCGGTTGATCGGGTCGAGCTAAGGCCCTAGGCGGGGAGTCCAGGGTTCGACTCCCGCCGAGTATAAAAGGCATTTTTTTTGCCTTATAAAAACCCAAGGTAAACTATTTTTTTTTATTTTTATTTTTGCATATTTTATTCAAGTTTTTTGTTTTATTATTATTTTTTTTAATAATTTAAACTTTAAAATAATGTTTTATTTATTAAATCAATTTCTATTAAACATTTAAATTGATTTATTTAAAACATGTATTTTTAGTTTTTATTATTAATTAAAATGATTTACTTAAACTTTCTTTAAATATTGCAAATTAAAATTAAAGAAATATTTTTTTTGCAACTTTCAAATTTGAAGGTGCTTGTGTTTTCTCACAAAATGGAGATATGAGACATAGCAAGAGCACATTTTTTGTTGCAAATTAAGAAAACTCTTCTCAAACCTTGTTAATTTAGCATACAAGAAAGGATCACACTTGATTTTTTTTGCAAATTAGACAACAAGGAGACTGAAATTTTTGTAAGAATCAAAGTTCAAAGAGTGCATTTGTTTTCTCCAAGGAGATATAATACATAAAATTGCACATCTTTTTTTTTTTGCAAATTTGAGAAGACCTTGTAACCTTGGGCCCATAAAAACTAAGTCGTGTGTCGACTAGTTCTGGAAGCCTTTCAAACGCGGGTCGTGTGTCGACTTGTCTTGAAAGGAGTGCTCTAAATTCTACATTTTGTAAACATTAAGGGGGGATAGAATTCATTTTTTTTGATTCTATAGTTTGCAAAATTGTAACGAAAAAGGGGGATATTTCAGAGTAAGAAAGGTGCATTCTCGATTGAACTCGACACCTACTCTTAAAAATTGCTTGTACTAGGTGCATTTTCGGTTGCATCCGACACCTAGAGTGATAAAAATTTGGGTTGCTCTCATGTTTTGATTATTGCACTAACACTCATGTTTTTGTGTGCAATTAAACAGTCAAATACAACATTAGAAGAAGCATTTCACAAAACCCAAACTTCACTCAAAAACCATGCTAAACTTTGCATAGGTTAAAACAAGTCATTTTTTTTACTCCCCATCAAAGGTCAAAAATCCAAATCACCTTGATTCACTCTCTTTGTTTGGCTTAATATCCTCAAATTTTTCATCCTTCTTGAAGGGTGTTAAGGCAGGTGCCATTAAATATCCTAGAGGGCAAAATCAAAAGTTTTTTCACAAACCTACCCTTTTTTATTTGCTCTATTTGTTTGGCTTAATTTCCTCCAACTTTTCATCCCTTGGTAGGGGTGTTAAGGCAGGTGCCATTAAATATCTTATAGAGGCAAATTGAAAACAACTTCCATATACTCTTTTGAGGGTATAGTGCAAGATAGAACCATCTTAGTCCTATCAAATTTGAAACCTAAACCATGGCCATGATACACAAGTATCTCACCGAGAGCCAACTGCTCAAAGGTTCAAATTATTCAGCTTGGAAGACTAAGATGAAAGCTATCTTAACTGTAGAGGATTTGTGGTCAATAGTGGATGGAAGTGTCACTAGACCTCAATCACCTGGAGCAGATCAAAGAGACTTTGATAAAAAGGATAAAAAACTATCCTTAATGATCTTGCTAGCTATTATTGATGATATCCAACCTCATATAAGTGAAGCTAAAATTGGAAAGGAGGCATGGGATGCCTTAACTACCATCTTTGAGGGAAAGAATCAATCCACGATTCTTAACCTTCAAACACAGCTTCATACACTTCACATGAAATCTGGAGAAACAGTAGAGCTCTTCCTCTGCAGAGTGGCCGATTTGAAAACAAAACTGCAAGCCTTAGGAGAAACTGTGGAAGACAAAGTCTTAATATCAATTATTTTGAGAGCTCTTCCTGACTCCTATCGAATGTTGATTACATCCCTTCAAGTCTCTGGTAGGACAATGACTTTTGTAGAGTTGGTGAACATGCTTCAAACTGAAGAAGCTAATCAATTCCAAAGAGATGAGGCATCCAACAATGCACTTTTCTCACATAAACAACAAGGAAAGAAAAAGTGGAATCAACAACAAGGCTCTTCTTCTAACAAAAACAAAGGTCAAGGCCAAGACACTAAGAAGAAGAAGCAGTATTGTAAAATTTGTGACAAAGACACTCATCAAACCAAGAGATGTTGGTTTAAGAACAAGCCTCCCAAAGAGAAAGGTCAAAAGAAAAACCAAGGCAATGTTGCAAATGAGATGTCTAATACAGATTTTGATTCTGGTTCAGAGAAAGCACACAGAGTGCTAATTGCTAGAACAATTTTGTAGAGGGAAAACACATGTGTCCCTTGGGCAAAAGCACCATTTTCTCTCTCTCCTCTTTTTGGCTTCATAAATAGCATAAGTATTTTGTTTGAAGACCTTGCAATAAGGGGTGCTTGTACCTCTTTTAGGCTTCATAAATAGCAAATTCTAGGTGTTTGAAGTACTTGTAACAAGAGGAGCGACTTTTTGTGATGTAAAATTGTCTAGGAGGCAATATTTGTAAAATCCTTCACAACACTCTTGCGTTGCACACTTTTTGCAATTGAGGGGGGATATAAATTTCTTTTCTTCACAATTTTTGTAAAAAGGGAAGATGGCTTATAAGGGTGCATTTTCGGCTTCGACCGACACCTTAGTCACACTTCCTTCAAAAATTAATTACACTATGTTTTGCAACAAGAAGGGGGGAACTTATAAGGGTGCATTTTTGGCAGCGATCGACACCTTAGCTACCTTATCTTTTGCAAACTCATATTGTAAATGAATGAACCTCGTATGAAGTGATCTATTCTACTACACCTAGCGATTGCAGTGGCTGGTTACCCATGCAATTTGGTTGGATGATGTGATTACCATAAGGACATTCATTGGCGTGAAGACAAAGTGAGGAATGACCCACTTTTTTCTTAGGAGCAGCCAGAGCACTGTGACAGAGCAAAGAACCAACAGATCAACATCTTCTTCACTGTATTGGGGCAGTTATATACTTTACCCAAATATTGTTGTATAGAGGGATATGTATGTATTACCCAAATAATGTAATAAGGGGGGATGTTAGAATAATATTCCATTACTTGGGATATTTTCCCCATTTCCTACATTAGGTAGTTTTTAGTTACCACATGGTAAAAAGTAATTAATTACTTTTTACCACTAGGTAATCTTTATTTACTATTCACCTAGGTTAAGTAACATGGTCGACCGATATTATTGACGGCATGTAAATGACAACAAGTGGTCGGCAAATTAGATTGGGTTGAATAGGTTAGTAGGTTACCGCAATTATTTCCTAGGCTATCTATAGCCTATGGGTTATGTATTTAAACATTACAATTCAATATCCAATGTGATGATTTAATTTCCACACACTTTCGTCCTCTCCTCAATGTTCACATTCTTCTCACCGTCCATGACCTCCACCTAAGAAGTCTCTAATTAATGATCCTCCTCTTATTTTGGAATGATTGGAAACATCTGCGCAACCATAGTCGGGACCTCTGCTGTTGGCGAAGGGTTAACAACTATGGATGAAACAATAGGAACTGTAGAAACTATAGTGACTGAAACCTCAACAATAGAAGTAGCAACAACACTAGTCCTTGGTCTTTTTTCTACCTTGGGAAACGGTGGAACTTTTGGAATATTTTGTTTTTTTTGCGCAGGCGCCTGTTCAATCTTCGGTTTCATCCGCTGTGATCTCCGTCTAAACACATACTGCTGCTCTTCTTCCTCTGGAGTCTCCTCCTCAGCAAATGAATATTTTCCTTCTGTTTCACCTTCACCACTATTAGAGTGTTGAAAACTTTACGATAAAATATTGGCAAAAGCGATGGGCTAATATGAATCAACATACTCATCATAATTATATGAAAATGACTCATAACTTTAGCTCATAAGGAGTTGTCGGCTTCCCTCAGTGAACCCGCATTATCCACCAATTCATAATATTCTCCTTAGTCTATTTGGGCTAACTTTCTTTAACCTAGCTAAATAAACCCGACGGAGGGATTTGAGACTTATACCGGGCTGGATTATACTCTGCCTCTTGGTCATAGTAGTCGTACCAAGGGAGAAGCGTTGTCATATTTTCAATGTGCCAGTTCATATCAGGCCCATCAAAATTATTTTAATTCTTCTAAATATCAAGTCGAGGGCAACAATGAAAATATTTAGCTTTTATAATAGCTAAAAACTTGCTCAACGGGTCTTACCTCCAATGCTACGATAGTTCTATCAGTACCAAATCTTGCAACGCTACTGTAAGTAGCCGATTCTGTCCAACTTGGCTCACCTCTATACTACAAAATTTAAACGACATATTGCATGGAGTTCTTGGGCTCTACAACCTCTATAATTTTTTTATTCTTTGCTTCGTTTCCCCATTGTCTCTTCTTTCTAATAAATACTCTAAACACTCTCTGGACACTTTTGCAGCTACAGTTCAAAATACACAGTAGTAAAAATTTAAAAGAAAATAAACTATGAGCTTTTTACCTCATCCTTTATATAGAGCACTTTCCCAACTGCCGCAATAAATGCTAAATTAATCTGAGCACTTTCGGGATATGATAGGCATTGATCCGCTCTCTTGGCACCATTCCCTACGTTCTAATGGTATTGCATTTGATTTACTGCCAAATCATTCTAGGAAAGAGTGTCCTCCTTACCACAAAAGTTTGTTGTAAATCGTGCCCTAGTGCCCAAAGCTTGCTTGGAAAAATAAATTTACCACTTGATAACCAATGATGGGTATTTTTTGCTCCTCAGGAAAAAAATATTTTGCAGGGTGCATGTTCTTAATCAAATGCATTCAAAACACCCCTTTACTTGCATTCATGTTTTTGATAGCTACCATGTTTTCAAGGGCATAATTGTCTTTGCAACGTGCTTCCGAAAATAAACACACTCGCTCCCTTCTCTTCTATGAAATCACTTTATGGTTTGTCGATATTCTCTTTCTTCTCTTCTTGGAAAATCAATGCACTTCGAAAATCATAAGAGCAAATCATTTCGGTGAGCCTTCAATGTGCCTGATAACTGTGTAGACACTAAAATCTAGGCATTTGCATTTCATCACATAATTTTGCATATTAAATTATATGCCTAGGTCTAAACTTAGGCATATAAATTACTGCACATTTCACCCACATTGTACATCACAATTCTGCCTGATAATATATGCCTAAGTCTAAACTTATGCTAATGACCAAAAAAGGAGAGGAGGGAATGCTAATGTTATGCTGCTCGAATTGTGCTCATGTAAGCAATCATAATAATCATACTTGTTTTCTATTTCCATTATGCATTAGTCATTTTAGCCATATTCATTGTTCATTGTTTTCTATTTTCATTTTACATTTACATTTTATCATTATCATTGTGACAGGTGCTACTAAACCCTCGTCCATTTTCATGTGTGCAGATTCTAGGTTCAGGTTCAACAAGCTCAAAGTCCAACACGGTGGTCACGACAAACCCACCTCCAAAATTGTTGTAGCATGAAGGAAATGAAAGACACCATGTTTATTGTAAAAGGGGATCACCCCCTTCAAGCATTTGTATTGTGAAAGCACCTTACAAAGGGGCTTATTGTAACACAAACACATTTTATGAAATAAATGTAATGTTTCATTTTTAATTCAATGGTGTTCTTCCTTTATGTATATAAATTTGACGATCACGGTCTTCTTACCACTTTTCCCTTTTCTTTCTTTATTTTTATTTTTAGAACACTAATTTTTAGTTTTTTATGTGGTTGCAGGGTTTACAATTTGTCTTGACAATCTCCTCCACTAAAAATCCGAGTAAGTGTTCTTTAATTTCTAAAAAAAAATTAAAAAAATATTCTTTTTAATTATTTCTGATTTAAAAAGAAAAAAATATTGTATTGTATTTTTAAAACTTTCGTGTGTTTTACTTTCTTGAAAATTATTATATTATATTTTTTAATTTAATTAAATTAAAAAAATATTAATAAAAAAAATAACACGCAACGGCCCCCTTTCAAGCCTGCATCAGGTCTTCCGGCCTACGTAGACCTAACGTTGACCTATGCAGGCCGACTTCAGACTTGCGCTGCGTCAGGCCTGACACCCTGCGCAACAACTACGCAGTTTAACTATGCTAACTACGTAGTTAACTGCACTAACTACGTAGTTAGCGTAGTTAGCGTAGTTGCTGCACAGTTTAACTGCACAAAACTGCATAGTTAACTGCACTAACCCCGTAGTTAACGTAGTTGCTACGTAGTTAACTCTGCTAATTGCACAGTTGCTACACAGTTAACTATGCTAATTGCATAGTTGCTGTGCAGCACTGCGCAGTTAGCGCATTTCAAAACCAAAAAATGAACAAGGACATTATATAAATTAAAAAATAATAATAAATTCAAATAAAAAAATGACGTGGGTCACAAACCTTAAAATAAAATTAAAATAAAAATCAAAACAAAAAAAAAAACATTAAAATAGTTCAAAAACTTAAAAAAACACAAAAGCATTAAAAAAAATTAAACAAAATTAAAAAAATTCAACAAAAATAAAATTTTAACTTAGAAACTAGAAATGAAAATTCAAAATAATTAAAATAATTCAAAAACTTAAAACACATAAATATTAAAAAAAAAAATTAAACAAAATTCAACAAAAACAAAATTTCAACTTAGAAATGAAAATTCAAAAATTCAACAAAAAAAACAAAAAAAAATTACTTAGAAAATATTCAAAAAATAAACAAAGTTAAAAAATTTCAACTTAGAAAAAAATTGTTTCAAAACAACAAAAACAAAAAAAATAGAATAACGACATTGCATTTTCATCTTACGAACATTTTAGGCATAATATTTGTTTACATTGCATTTTGCATCCTTGGCTTCCATTTTGCATACTACATAAGCATTCACATTATACATAGGCATTTTAAAAAAAATCAAAATAAACAAAAACAACAAAACAAAAAAATACGAAAACATGTAAATTTTTTTTTTATCAAAACAATATTATCTAAAACTAAGTCATATTTACATTTTTTGGTGTTTTTTTGTGTTTGGTGTGTTTTTTATTGTATTTTTAGGCATCCAAAATTGAATTGCATCCTAGATTGCATTATATCTTGCTTTACAAAAACAATAGAAAACAAAAAATCTTCACACACTTGCACGTTTCATAATAACATTGGTAGGTTGGATTTAATCACCAACCTCCAATTTAGATCGGTGACGTTGGAATTCACCTCCTTCCATCGGCTTGCCCCTAGATATCCTTAGACATAATAGAGAACTCTTTAAGTTGGTATAGGTCACTTGTGTTCAAGTTGTCTTCCACTGTTGGAACGATTGTCGAATCAGAGTGGAAGAGCTAGGCAAACCCCCCACTGGGATTTAAGTGGTGTACCCTAGACTCTTTTGAGAAATCATGCTTGACACTAGTGTTCATAATCACCATATTAATCGAGTTCCTTTATTCTAATAAAAAAAAAAACTTCAAAATTCCAACAACATCAAAACACACTGAAACTCAAAACAAAAAAAATCAAAAACCTCAAAATTACAAAAAAATCAAAAACTTCAAAAATCCAAAAACAATAAAAAAATCAAACATCGAAAACAAAATTTGAAAAAACTTAGAAAACATTGTTTGTTTATTTTATTTGTGTGTTATTCATTTGTATTTTCATCACAGTTTCACATACATACCTTCACATTCGCCACCTCATTTCACCTGAACCACCTTCCACATTCATATCAAAATTCAAAATGCAAAAAAAAAAAACCATTTCAAAATTCTCCAAAGGAATAAAACCCCTTTGGTCAAATCAATCCAAAAGGCCCCAAAGGAACCTAACCCCTTTGGTCAAATTTCATTTCAAAATGCTCCAAGGGGGGACACCCCTTTGGTCAATTCAATTCAAAACGCTCCAAAGGGGACACCCCTTTGGTCAAATCAATCAAAAAATCCCCAAAGGAACTTAACCCCTTTGGTCAAATTTCATTTCAAAATGCTCCAAGGGGGGACACCCCTTTGGTCAATACAATTCAAAACGCTCCAAAGGGGACACCCCTTTGGTCAAATAAAAAAGACCCCAAAGGAACCTCACCCCTTTGGTCAAATCAATTCAAAAGGCTCCAAGGGAACCAACACTCCTTTGGTCACATGTAATTAAAAAAAACTCCAAAGGAACCAAACCCCTTTGGTCACATTTCATCTCAAAAGCATCAAAAGGTAAAATAAAAAAACAATCATAAATATAAAACACAAAAACAGTTTCATACACATTGCATTTTTAATATCTCACTTTCACAATCCATCTTCTATTGCATTCACACATTCTAACTTTCATAGCATTTGCACATTCATACCATTCGTATTCATTAAAATCAATAATAATTGATAGTGCACTATGTCTTGTTGCCTTAATCAGGGGTACCTCACATCGAACATCACCAAAACCATCAGTAATAATAATAAATTGTTTCCTAAGAAAAAACTAGGGGTTTCCGTCACTCAACCACTCCTATTGTTTTAAGCAACCTCTAAAAAATATGTTGAATTCATTTAGGACCATTGCACATATATACACTAAGCAAATCTTGAGTATGGGGAATTGATTTCAAAAATATTCTCGAACCAAGCACAATTTAGCATCTTAAAAATATCTTGCGCTAAAGAGGGATGACACCATACTTGGTAGGAACCTTGAGGTGAAAAGGGTCATCCTTGCTTGTCCCATTATGCAACATAGTCCATGAAAACATTGGTTTTCACTACTATCATAATTATTTCAAATTCAAAAGAGAGAGTAGTAAGGATAGGGTACAATTCTCATCACACTTAGTTTGAGAATCTGATTTTCCAAAGCTCTAAATATTTTACATCAAAAACCACTGATTAGTTAGGTTGTCAGGATCATACTACATTTCCAGTCAGACGGTCAAGTAGTCATCCATAATATTCAAGAAATCAAAAACAAAAATCATGGCCTATGGAGTTAACCTCCATCGGAGCTATGGACGCTTGACTGGTAGTGGAGTACGCTCATACATGGTGATATGTCTCTTTTAAAAATATACCTCTGACTGCTCATACGAATAAGCTAGCTTCTAGGTTCAAACCATAATAGGTTTATCCAATTTACTCAATATAAGTTGATGAACTCAATTGCACACACACTGGTTCTTGATTGTCTTGGGTCATTACCATGCTCTTGATTCAGTAAATGATTCACTGCATACACAATTGGTCCTAGAAGAATTAGGCAGTTTTAGTGAGTTTGTTTGAGATCACTAGGATGTTTGAGTCTTTGCAAAACAACTCTAGATCCTTTATCCCTAAGGACAAGAAAATCATAAGCAAGCCTCCATTCCATATCACCATCGCATAGTCACAAATATCATTATCCATTTCATCCATGTGGTCATACCAGTAGTATCATATTGGTACCCCTGATTAAGCAATAAAGGTAAAGTTTGCTAAATAATGGTTCAAAAACCTCTTTGAAAAATGATCAATAAAGCAACACTATTCATTCAAATGGTTCAAAACCTCTTTGAACAACGATTAATAAAAATATCATTCATTCAAACAGTTTAAAATCTCTTTGAACAACGATCAATAAAGCAACATCATTCATTCAAATGGTTCAAAACCTCTTTGAACAATGATCAATAAAAATACCATTCATTCAAATAGTTTAAAATCTCTTTGAACAAAAATCAATAAAGCAACACCATTCATTCAAATGGTTCAAAATATCTTTGAACAATAGTCAATAAAGAAACACCATTCATTCAAACGGTTCAAAATATATTTGAACAACAATCAATAAAGCAACACCATTCATTCAAATGGTTCAAATTCTCTTTGAAAAATGATTAATAAAGTAACATCCTTCATTCATTTGCATTCATTCATAACATATTCTTTTCATAACATGTACAAAAAAATAATAATTGAACAATCAATCATTACACATATACATAAACAATCACAAAACAACTTGGGGGGGTTCAAGATCTCACACCTTTCCCATCAATCACATCAAACAACAAACAACTTGGGGGATTCAAGGTCTCACACCTACCCCAAAAATCACATTAAACATTCACATTTCAAATAATAAAATTCAAAAAACTCCAATGGAATCAACCCCTTTGGCCACATTCAATTTAAAAAAAAAAAGCTGCTCCAAAGGTAACACAATTTCTTTGGTCAAATTCAATCTCAACAAGGCTTTTGAAATTGAAATGCTATAATATCAAACCCCTAAGAAAGCCATGTGGCTGGACTGCTCCATGGGATAGAGATATGCATTTCCTTATTTCACTCAGCCTTAAGTTATCCTTGTATCTAGTTATTTACTCTAGCACCCTAGTGGTTGTAGCAATTGGCTATCCATACAATCTGAGAGGAGGAGTAGATTACCATAAGGACAATTATCATTAAAACAATTAAAAAAGCCCCAAAGGCTTAAAACCCTTTGATCAAATCAATCCAAAATGCTCTAAAGCTACTCAAATTCCTTTGGTCAAAAAAAAAAGTCAATCATCAAAACATAAAAACAAAAACAAAAAAACATCTTGTGCTTTCTTTCCATTTCAAAAACATCATACACAAAAAACATATCCATACAACTTTTGTCTTACAAAACCATAAAACAACAAAAACATTGCCATGCATATTTTGTCATATAAAACATAAAACACAAAAAAAATTTCCATGCATCTTTTGTCATACAAAAACAAAACAAAAACACAAAATAATCATGCATTCTCCAAAAAAAAACAAAAAAAAAAACAAAGAAAAAATCCAAAGATATCTCAATTCCTTTGGTCAAAAACAAATTCAACAGGCTCTTGAAAGAATAGAAGTGTTATCATCTCAACTCCCTAAGAAGGCCATGAGGTTGGACTGCTCCAAGGGATAGAGGTTTACATTTCATTCTTCCACTTAGCCTCAAGTGATCTTCGTATACAATAACTTATCATCTCAAAAAATGAATTGTTATCATCTCAATTCCCTAAGAAATCCATACGGCTGGACTACTCCAAGGGATAGAAGTGCACAATTATCAAAAATGGTCAAAATCACAGTTGAAACAAAAATAAAAAAATTCATTCCAACCATTATCATCTATTTTATTACTTTCATCATCTCATATCTTCTCCATTGAATCATTGCTTGAAGGGATATACAAAATCAACAAATTCGAGTTTCATAATCAAAGTCAACACTCAAAACACTCAATCATGCAAATTACGCTCATTAAAATGAGCATCTTTTTCATGATTGAGGTAACACAAATTGAATTTTATTTGTGACCATATTACACAACTCCCCTTCAAATGCAAATGGCTATAAAAACATTGTAAAAACCCTCCAAATCATCATCTCACATCATCATCTCGAGTGAGCCTTGTATCTAGTAATTTACTCTAGAAACCTAGCGGTTGCAATGATTGGTTATTCATGCAATCCAGTAGGATGGATAAATTACCATAAGAACACTAACAAAATCATTTCACATCATCATGTTCGAAATTAAATCATGTTGATCCTTCAATTTTTGAGTGACCTATGTTCAAGAAGATTTGTCCAAGATTGTCATTGACGCCTACTCCGTGGGGTTACAAAACATGGAAAACTTATACTTCATCATTTTCCATTAAGGAATTGCTAACAGTCACTAGGACAAGCCCCTAGGGTGATTGGTTCCTTTACTTCATCATCTTGCATGTCAATCAAACCAAAAGGTAAATTTACGATAACATAAGTCCACCCTAAACATGGGGAATCCAAATTGATATTGATTTGCAATATTTACATCAATCACATCATGCATTTTCACAAAGATCATCATCATCATCACATCATATAGTGAACCTTGTATATAGTGGATTACCCTATACACCTGGAGGTTGCAATGCCTAACAATCCATGCAATCCGATCGGATGGGTAGTTCACCATAAGGAAACTCATTAAAATATTCAACATCAATCACTATGGCATTAAATCAGCTAGGTCCCTAAATATTTGAGCTTAGATGTGTTCAAAACATATTTCCACAAGGTTATCCTTCAATCCCTTCCGTTGGATCAAAAGCGAAAAACAATCAAAATAATTTGGTAATAATAATAAATCACTCGAGTATCAAATTCCTAAACGATTGGTTCCTTGAACCCATCATTTGGAAAGAATTACTAAAGTCACAGTGGAACAAGAACTTCAAACGTGGTCGAAGATTTTACCACACATTTTGCACATCAATGAAATCAAAGGCAAATTCATAAGAACACAAATAATCCTAAACTTGGGGCATCAGGTTGGTCAAAATGATATAAATTTGCATTAAATCCACATCATTCAATCAACCACCTCCTTTCATCATACACATTTGGTCAATTGGCTCGTGGGTTTCATCCTTTACCATTCGCCAATTGAGGGGGTAAGAAAACAAATCAAAAATGTCAAAAAAGTTATTCATTCTTGGCATCAAGAATATTTGAGTCCATTCCTCCATCAAATAAAACTAGGTGTCTTTTTTTTTGTACCATATTGTGTTTCACACAATACGGTACAAAAAGGGGCATCTATAGACACTAAAATCTAGGCATTTTCATTTCATCACATAATTTTGCATATTAAATTATATGCCTAGGTATAAACTTAGGCATATAAATTACTGCACATTTCACCCACATTGTACATCACAATTCTGCATAATAATGTATGCCTACGTCTAAACTGATGGGGGATGGGAAATTGCACCTTCCCAAATCCAACTTTTCATTCAATATTATGGAAAATACATACAAAAAAATAGCTCGTAGGCTTTACAACAGCTAGCGCTCGGCTTAGCTTTTTCACACTCACACTCTGCGTGCAATCTCTAATCCACCACCCTTTCCTTACAATCTCTGAGTTTTTATCGAGGTCTCGACCCTCTAGGCCATTAATGACCCACCTGCATGAATATATTAAACAAAACCTGCAAAATCGGCTTCCTCCGTCGAGCTTTCAATTTTCTTTCCATAAATGGGCAACTGCCCCGATCCGCCATGAAAGCACGCATTAATGAGACCCTTGACCTGCAACCGTCGTTTTGTCAGAATGTTCATCTGTGATTTTTGCCTCTTTTTCCATGCGCATGGCCGTCCTCGTGTTCATTTCTTATTTGTTTTCTTTTGGCCGCAATATCGTGACATGTCACGATATCATGATCATTTCGCCTTTGAGCCCTTTGGTATGTTTTATGTCACGATATCGTGATCGTTTTGCCTTTGCGCCATGGTTTCTTTTATTTGTCGCGATATCACGATATCGCGACAACCTTCTGCCTTTGCCCTGTTTTCTTCTTTGATGTCGCAATATCACGACGTCGCAATATCGCGACGTCGCAATATCACGACAAACTCCTATCTTTTCCCTGGTTCCTTTTTGATGTCGCGATATCGCGACAAACTCTTGTCTTTGCCCTAGTTCCTTCTTTGACGTCGCGATATCGCGACGTCACGATATCGCGATGTCGCGATATCATGACAAACTCCTGTCTTTGCCCTGGTTCCTTCTTTGATGTCGCGATATCGCGACAAACTCCTGTCTTTGCCCTGGTTCCTTCTTTGATGTCGTGATTTCGTGACGTCGTGATATCACGACAACCTTCTGCCTTTGCTAAAGAAAAGAAATAAAACAAAATACTTAGAGAAATTTGGTTGATGCAAGATTGCCTTGCTGTCGTCGGATGCTCCTAGCATCAGACACCTGGGGTAAATGGAGAAGTGACCTTCACTTTTGTGTTGTTCGGTCCGCGTCTTTTGTAATATCTCCAAACGTGCACCTGCCTCTGCAGCCCGCTTGAACCCCGTCTCCTGGCAAAATTTTTTTTTGCCTTCTACCAAAAAAATTTTGGCACTACTGCACACCTTCTCGCCCACTGCCTGTAATGGCTTTAACTTGTGGTGCACTCCATCTTTCGTCAATGAGTACGTATTTGCACGACCATCATGCACTGCACTTTGATCAAACTACCATGGCCTTCCTAATAGCAAATGGCAAGCATCCATGGGGAAAACATCACACAGGACCTCGTCCTGGTAGTTCCCAATATTGAACGTGACTAAGCACTGTTCACGGACCCATGCTTTGTGGTCCTTCCGCAACCATGCAATCTAGTATGGATGCGGGTGTCTCCTCATTTCCAGCTGTAACTTAGCAACCATCTCTTCGAAGACTAAGTTATCAGTACTTCCATTGTCTATAATAACATTACAGACTTTACCTAAAATTTTGCACCTCGTGCGAAACAGGCTTCTCCTCTGCTCTGGTTTGTCTTCCTCAATCAGCATGGCTCTCCTTATGACCATGACTTCCCCTCTCTCTACCTCCTTAGAATGTTCTGATTCGGTTCTTTCATCTGCCACAACAGCTCTGGCAGGACCCACAGGTCTCTTGTTCACCCTCTCGCGGTGCTGGGGACACTCATATGCCCGATGTCCCTCTTCTCCATAGTGGAAACAGGTTCCACGAAACACTCCTCCTCTGTTTCCTTGTCCAGATCTACCTCTTCCTCTTGGGTAGTTATTTTGGCCACTGGATCTGGGTTCCTCATCTTCCTTCTGATCCCGACTGCTGCTAACTTCTTCTTTCTTCTCCTCTTTTCCTTCACCTTTTCTTCCACCAGTCTTTCCTCCATGACCTCTTCCATTCTGCTTACTCTCAAACCTTCTATTCAGCTTTTCTTCAACCTTCAGAGCAAACTGGTAAGCATCTTCAATGGTGCTCACCCGAACTAGGCTCAACTCTTCCTGGATACTGGGTCTCAACCCATTGATATAACGGGCCACCTTCTCCTTGCTTACCTCTAAATGGCCAGTTCTAATAGAGATCTTGTAAAACTCCTTAGTGTACTCTTGGATAGTTTTGTTCATCTGTCTCAAACTTTGCATTTTCCTTAACAGATCCAATTCATAATCTGTAGGAATAAACTGTATTTTCAGCTTCTCCACCATTCGTGCCCATTTTGTTATCTGTTCTTTTCCTTTTCTGTTTTGCTCCAGCTGCACTCCCTTCCACCACATGCTGGCATGACCCTTCAACTTGGTCTTGGCAAATCTGACCTTCTCAGGATCTTCAACTTCTTCATACTCAAAGTATTCTTCCAGATCATTGATCCAGTCAATCAATTCCTCCGGATCCAGATTCTCGAAATACGTGGAAACCTCTATCTTCGGCCTCTTCCCAATCTGGGATATGGCTTTGTACAGTCTGGCTTATGCAGGATCTACAGCCTCTTCTTCTTCTTCAGACTGGTTTTCTTCTTCATCCACTTCGTCTTCACTACCATCATCTCTTCTTGGCTCCGATCTTCTACGCATCTCTTCTTGCAGGGCTTGTATTTGCCTCTGCAAAACTTGGACATCTTCTACTGACGTCGTGCCTCTCCCATCAATAGGGTTTCTTCTTAGAGGCATTCTGCTCACTCTCTCACAAGCCCCTCCACAGATCCTGGTGTAACTGCCTCACGTCCGGTGATCTGTTACACACTCAGGAACTTTTGGCTCTGATACCACTGATGGGGGACAGGAAATAGCACCTTCTCAAATCCAACTTTTCATTCAATATTCTGGAAAATACATACAAAAAACAGCCCGCAGGCTTTACAACAGCTAGCACTCGGCTTAGCTTTCTCACACTCACACTCTGCGTGCAATCTCTAATCCACCACCCTTTCCTTACAATCTCTAAGTTTTTATCGAGGTCTCGACCCTCTAGGCCATTAATGACCCACCTGCACGAATATATTAAACAAAACCTGCAAAATCCGCTTCCTCCACCAAGCTTTCAATTTTCTTTCCATAAATGGGCAACTGCCCCCGATCCACCATGAAAGCATGCATTAATGAGACCCTTGACCTACAACCACCGTTTTGTTAGAATGTTCATCTGTGACTGTTGCCTCTTTTTTCATGCATGTGGCCGTCCGCATGTTCATTTCTTATTTGTTTTCTTTCGGTCGCGATATTGCGACATGTTGCGATATCGTGACCATTCCACCTTCGAGCCCTTTGTTTTGTTTTATGTCGCGATATCGCGACGTCATGATATCGCGACCGTTTTGCCTTTGTGCCATGGTTTCTTTTGTTTGTCGTGATATCGTGACAACCTTCTGCCTTTGCCTTGTTTTCTTCTTTGATGTCGCGATATCACGACAAACTCTTGTCTTTGCCCTGGTTCCTTCTTTGATGTCGTGATATCGCGACATTGCGATATCGCGACAAACTCCTGTCTTTGCCCTGGTTCCTTCTTTGATGTCGCGATATCATGACAAACTCTTGTCTTTGCCCTGGTTCCTTCTTTGATGTCGCGATATCGCGACAAACTCCTGTCTTTGCCTTGGTTCCTTCTTTGATGTCGCGATATCGCGACAAACTCCTGTCTTTGCCCT
Source organism: Wollemia nobilis (assembly GCA_028583015.1). Lineage (NCBI taxonomy): Eukaryota > Viridiplantae > Streptophyta > Pinopsida > Araucariales > Araucariaceae > Wollemia > Wollemia nobilis. Next base: position 552,042 of record JAQPPZ010002492.1, read on the forward strand.
GGTTCCTTCTTTGATGTCGCGATATTGCAACGTCGCGATATCGCGACAACCTTCTGCCTTTGCTAAAGAAAAGAAATAAAACAAAATGCTTAGAGAAATTTGGTTGATACCACTGATGGGGGACGAGAAATTGCACCTTCCCAAATCCAACTTTTCATTCAATATTCTAGAAAATACATACAAAAAAATAGCCCGTAGGCTTTACAACAGCTAGCGCTCGGCTTAGCTTTCTCACACTCACACTCTGCATGCAATCTCTAATCCACCACCCTTTCCTTACAATCTCTGAGTTTTTATCGAGGTCTCGACCCTCTAGGCCATTAATGACCCACCTGCACGAATATATTAAACAAAACCTGCAAAATCGGCTTCCTCCGCCGAGCTTTCAATTTTCTTTCCATAAATGGGCAACTACCCCGATCCACCATGAAAGCATGCATTAATGAGACCCTTGACCTGCAACTACCATTTTGTCAAAATGTTCATCTATGACTGTTGCCTCTTTTTTCGTGCACGTGGTCGTTGGCGTGTTCATTTCTTATTTGTTTTCTTTTGGCCATGATATCGCGACATGTCGCGATATCGCGACCATTCTGCCTTTGAGCCCTTTGGTATGTTTTATGTCGCGATATCACGATCGTTCTGCCTTTGCGCCATGGTTTCTTTTGTTTATCATGATATCGCGACAACCTTCTGCCTTTGCCCTGTTTTCTTCTTTGATGTCGCGATATCGCGACAAACTCCTGTCTTTGCCCTGGTTCCTGCTTTGATGTTGCGATATCGCGACGTCGCAATATCACGACAAACTCCTATCTTTGCCCTAGTTCCTTCTTTGATGTCGCGATATCACGACATCGCGATATCATGACAAACTCCTGTCTTTGCCCTGGTTCCTTCTTTGATGTCGCGATATTGCGACGTCACGATATCATGACGTCGCGATATCACGACAAACTCCTGTCTTTGCCCTGGTTCCTTCTTTGATGTCGCGATATCGCGACAACCTTCTGCCTTTGCTAAAGAAAAGAAATAAAACAAAATACTTAGAGAAATTTGGTTGATGCAAGATTGCCCTGCTGTTGTCGGATGCTCCTACATCATAAACTTAGGCTTATAATTCCTACACATAATTCATTCACATTGCACATTTTAGTTTTGCATAACATTATGTGCGTAAGTATGACTTAGGCATAAAATATTGCACATAATTATATTTCCTAGATTTTATTAAATCTGGGAAATATCCTCCTAGGATGCCATCTCTCCTCACTTGACATGTGTCTTGGCCACATCACCATCACTCATTTGCCACCTCTCATACACCCTTATCCCCTTTGTCCCTTCACATGGGGTAACCCTCCATATTTCACTCCACTTGCACCTACCCACTTGCCACATATCACACCTCACTCCATACATAACTCCACTTGCACCTACCCACTTGCCACATCTCACACCTCACTCCATATTTCACTCCACTTGCACCTACCCACTTGCCACATCTCACACCTCATTCCACACATCACTCCACTTGCACCTACCCACTTGCCACATTTCCCCAGTTAAGTGAGACACTTCTAGTGATTCACTACAGCTACCCAAGGTAGGTGGCTACCCAATCCTTGCCACTTGGTAGGCCTGGCTTGCCACCTATCCTTCCCTTCAAAACCCTCAAAGGCCTATAAAGGCACCATCACATGACCAAAAAAAAGAGAGGAGGGAATGCTAATGTTATGCTGCTTGAATTGTGCTCATGTAAGCAATTACAATAATCATATTTGTTTTCTATTTCCATTATGCATTAGTCATTTTAGCCATATTAATTGTTCATTGTTTTCTATTTCCATTTTACATTTACATTTTATCATTTTCATTGTGACAAGTGCTACTAAACCCTCATCCATTTTCATGTGTGCAGATTTTAGGTTTCGGATTCAACAAGCTCAAAGTCCAACATGGTGGTCACGACAAACCCACCTCCAACATTATTGTAGCATGAAGGAAATGAAAGACACCATGTTTATTGTAAAAGGGGATCACCCTCTTCAAGCATTTGTATTGTGAAAGCACCTTACAAAGGGGCTTATTGTAACACAAACACATTTTATGAAATAAATGCAATGTTTCATTTTTAATTCAATGGTGTTCTTCCTTTATGTATACAAATTGTATTGGCGAATGACCTCCTTTTAAAGCTTCTTTCTTTTACCCCCTTTTTCCCTTATTTAGAAAATATGATTTTCTAAAAAAAAAACAAAATCACTTCTAAAGCAGCTCTTTTTTTTTTCCTTTTGGTTTATTTTGATTTTCCTTTCCTAAAAAGGGCTCATTAAAATAATAAGACCTCTTAAAAACCAAAATGCATAAACTAATTTTTTTTTTTATTATTATTATTAGAATAAATCCTTATTGCCCTACCCTCCTTAAACGATGCGTTTACCCAAACTAAGGACGAACGATCATTTCGCCCATCATCTAGGATGAATGCAATGATGATTTTGTGCTCGTTTTCGCCAGAAAAGGATGTCAAAGCCATCAACAAGTTCACCCAAACCAAGGGCAATCAGTTGTGTCTCTCCCTCTTCAAGGCGAACGCGAATTAGAATGTTATCTTCATTCACCCCCACAGAGGCGCCTAGGGCTTGCCTTTTCTCCTTGGGTGAAAGCGTCTGAAAGCACCCCCTTTTTCTTTAATTTTGTTGCAACACTTTGATGGGGGGCAAAAATTTACTCTTTTGTGCCTAATAATCACCATTTTTCAAAGGGGTGACCGCCTACTAGGAATCACATAATTGTCGTTTTTTCTTTTCTTCTTATTTTTTTCTTTTTTTTTTTTCTATATATATATATATATATATATATATATATATATATATATATATATTTTTTTTTTTTTTTTTGATTTTTTTCAATTTACATGGTGGAATCGGTAGCCGCCACAAATCCGGGTAGACTGTCTAGCTTTTATGGCCGCCACAGTATTCTGCACTGTCCACCCCAAAAGCCGCCACACAGATCTTCACGCAGTCCGCCCCTATAACCACCATGCCACAATCATTTTTAAACCTTTTACGCAGCTGAAAGCACCAGGAAAGGGACAAGCTTTCAGTCCGACGAGGCCCAAGATTTGAACCTTGGACCTTCGCCCCCCTAAATTTTTTCTATATATATTATATAAATATAGCATCAACAATTTAAAACAAATAACACACTAAAAAAATATTTACATATGTACAAGATGGTACCTCATCAGAACCTCGTCATTGAATATAGGCCTTCAAATGAAGATCATTCATTGGGATAGGAAGATTGCAACCCTCAATATCTCGAAGGTGATAGGCATTTGCTAAATTCACTGCAAAAATTTGAAAAGGGCCTTCCTAGATAGCATCAAACTTATGGTGTTTTCTTGTCTTATCCTTCTCCTCATTCCATTTTAGAACTAGGTCTCCCACCTGAAAACTGCGTTCAATTGTTTTCTTTCCAAACCACTTCTGCATTTCTTTTACATGCTCAAAAAATGCTCGATAAGACTGATATCTATCCTCTAACTACAACAATTGTGCCAACCTTGCACTCATAGGATCATACTCTTCATCTTCACCTTGGAATAACTGCAATGTTTGGAGAACTAGAAGCTCAAAGTGAGTGTGGAGAATGACTTCTTTCCCATAAACCAAGGCGTACAAATTTTTTTAATGGATTTCTTCACGAAAATGCGATCTGCCCAAAGCGCCTGGTTCAACAACAAATGCTAGATTATTTTATTACTACCCAATATCCTTTTTAAAATTCATAGCAAATTTTTATTGATAGATTCGGCCAAACCATTCCCTTGCGGGTAATAATTGGAGGATGTCTTGAGATAAATGTCGTATTTGCTGGCGAATTATGTGATTTTAGCCCTAATGAATGGAGTTTCATTATCAGTTACAATTGAATATGGGACACCAAAATGAGTAATGATTCCTTCCAAAAAAGAGATAACAATTGCTTGATCAGCCTTCTTGGCAGGAATAGCCTCCGCCCATTTAGTGAAATAGTTAGTCTCTGTTAAGATATACTTGTGCTCTAAGAAAAAATGTGGATCAATGACTTCGATGAAGTCAAGAACCCATTGTTGAAAAGGTGCTTCCAGTTGCATTGGGTGTATAGGCAATGCTCCTTTTTTGACTCTACCAGCGTATCGCTGACAACTATCATAATGTTGACTTACTTTATGAGCATCGGTGAATAGAGTGGACCAAAAATAGCCTACTCGGATAATTTATAAAGCCATGGGCTTACCAATATAGTGACCACCAGATAGCCCAGAAATAAATTCCTCCAATATTTTCTCCTTCTCGGACCACTTTACACACCTAAGAGGAACTCTATCAATGTTCTTGTGAAATAGTCCATTTGGCAACAAAACATATTTTAGAACTTGAACCTCCATCGTTGTGAAGCATCTATGTGGGCTGGAAATTTACCTAAAGTAAAATAATCTACCAATTCTTCTATCCAATCATGATATTTCATAGCATGATTTGCACAAATGCTTTCGCCAATGTCCTCTTCATGCACTACATCCAATGATTCAACGACTGTACTTTTAGCTAACTCCTGGCATAAAGCTCATTTGCAACTAGCTTTGTTGGTCGGATCTCCACATCAAATTCTTGAATTTTTGAGATCCAACAAACCCTTTTATCGCCTAGTTATCCTTGGAGTGTGAAATTATGGACATCTGGATGTATAACATAAACAACAGTCCTGCTCTAGGAGACAAAGTGTCAGAACTTCTTCAATGATTTCATCACTGCATATACTTGTTTCTCAATAAAATTGTATTTCTCCTCATGTGGCACAATAAATTGGCTCAAGAAGGCAATTGGCTTCTCTTCTCCGTCTTCTTTCTTTTGTGTCAAAACTGCAACATAGCTCTCTTGCTCACCCACCGTATAGAGAATGAAATCTTTTAAATAGTTAGGATTGATTAAAACTGGAGCTTGGGTGATTCTTTCCTTAATATATTGAAAATCTTATATTTTGGCATCTATCCATTTAAACTCGGTGTTCTTCTTTAAGAGCTCAGTCATAAGTTTCACAACCTGAGCAAAGTTAGTAATAAACTTGCGGATGAAATTTATTTGATCGAAGAAATATTGTAGGTCCTTGTTAGCAGGTAATGGTAACTTCATGAGTGCTTTAGCTCTTGCAGGATCAACTGCCATCCCATCTTGTGAGATCACATGTGCCAACAACTTTCTTTCTTTAACAACAAATATTGACTTCTTCAGATTAATAGAAATCCTGAACTCATGACACTTCTTGAACACCTGCTTCAAATGAGCAACGTGGTATTCTTTACGATGCGAAAACACAATCATATCATCAAGATAGATTACAATAATTCTATTCAATAACTCATCGAAAGCAATGTCCATGGCCATCTAGAAAGTAGCGCTAGCATTTGAGAGTCCAAAGGGCATCTGTTGGTAGGCAAATGTGCCCAACTTGGTGGTGAATGTTGTTTTATATCGGTCCTCATACTTCATCCAGATTTGATTATATATAGAGAAACCATCTAACAATGTGAACCTCTATGCGCTAACATTTGATCAATCTATGGCAGAGGGTAGTGATATTTCAGTGATGCCTAGTTTAGGTTGCAAAAATCAACACACAATTGTCTCCATTCTTCTTTCGTACTGGCACCAAATTCGCCACCCATATTGAGTGCTTTATTGGGTAAATTATCTTGGATTCGAGCATCTTCAATAGTTTTGCCTTCATAAGCACTTCGATTTTGGGATTGACAGGACACTGCTTTTGTCGAAAGAGTTTTACCCCCTCCTGCAACTCAATGGTGTGTTGAATCACATTTTTATCATACCCCTTAAAATCCTAATAGCTCCATGCCACGATGTCAGGGTACTCATAGCACAAGTTATTGATATCTTCCAATTCTTCTTGCATGCAATTAGTTCTGATTTTAATGATATTTTTAGGCTCTAGTTGTAATTCCTTATACTCCTTCACATCCACCTTGATCCTATGATTATCAAACATGTCATTCTGATAAAACAAACTCTCCAGTGAAATCAATCCTCTGGGAATATGGTTGTTCTTCAATTGGATCATTCCTTCTCTCTTCTTCAGCAAGCACTCTATCATCTACGTTGGTAGCTTCTCTAAGAAGAAAATTGACTATATGTTCATCATTATCGAATACTTGCCAATAAATATTATTATCAGGGACTGAAGGTTCATTCATGGACCATCCCTAACAACCTAACTCAATCCTTTGTCAATAAATCAACTTGACCCATCCTTTGCATCTATAAGTGAAAACCTTGATACATCAACATTTGATTTCATTGATTTAAATATTTCTAATATCACCACATCCATAAATATTGAGAGACAAACCCTTCTAATTTGTTTAGAACATCACTCATATTTTTCTACGCTTAAGGAATTATTACTACACAATACTAATTGCCTCATATCTTAATAGGCAGGCATAAGCAACATCCCCAATCAAATATTACGATCAAGTATCCCAATCTCTAATCCTCATATAAATATATCTCATGTTCCTCAATATCACCTTACAAGCATGTGTATGGGATCTGAGAAAAACCTTAATCATGTAATCTCTCATCCTTGAATCCTTTCATCTTAGGCACCCTGGTACCAAAATGTACAATGCTAGCTTTGAAATTATATGCCTAGGTGCAACAACCTCCTTATGTTAATCATCAACAATTTTCTTATATATTTGAACACATATATTTTATGTCATTAAATCATACTTCTCCTAAAATCCAAACCTTAACCGTTCAATTAGAGCAATTGAAACAACAAAAAATCATTATCCAAGGGTCGTAATCTAGTCATAAATACTCATATGATAACTTGTGCAACTAATCCCTATATCCTTTTGTAGCTAGCCATCCTTTTCATCCTAACCTTAAAACCCCTAAGTTTCAAATGTATAAAGGAAAGGAGGGTCCTATCAACCACCTTAGGTCATTCAGAAAGTTTGTTGTGATATTATTATGATGAAACATTATTGTTTAAAATATTATCTAAGAGCCTTTATATCCTTGCCTTGGAGTGGTACTAACAACTACAAAGGCATTCCTAGAAATTATTTAGGGACCTCATTGAAATGTTTTCAAGCAATTCTCTATCTACATTGAGAAAAAACCACCATAGTGACGTCTAATAACTCAAGCAGTCCAAAGATGAGAATTTTTCCAACTTCTCGATAAGATGGCGAGACCTAGTGAGGAGAATACAATATATCCCTCCACCTAGATACTTGTTATACATCTTCATAGAAAACCTTAATGAGAAACCGACCTTCTACTTAGAGATGACCAATGTGTCTTCCTTTGAAGATGTATTTAACATGACCAAGAGAATAGATACTACCCTTGTCAAAATAGGAAAACTAAAGATTAAGTTCCATAAAGATGAAAATAAGTCCTCCTCTAACCCAAAGGGGTGGTAAAACAATCAACTTATTGTAGGAAATGAAGTCATAGACTTGTGCTAAGCCAACAACATGAGTGTTTCCACAAACCTCCAAAAGCTTTTTTTAGAGAATCCCCACCAAAAAAATCCCAAAACGAGGTATTATTGACTAGATGAACCTCTTTTAACCATCCTATGATAGCTCCTAAAATCCAATATGGTAGAGCTTCCACCTATCAAATATATTGAACCTGGAAGGAAAAATGGTACTTGGTTTTCTCCTAATGAGAAATGTGCCTTCCACTACATAAATAATCATGAGACCAATAGATGCACAATCTTGAGGAATATAATCCAAGACCTAATTTATGATGATTAAGTTGTTCTTAATGGCTCTAAATCTCAATTTTCTTCCAATCAAGGTCTAGAAATATTCTAGAATCTATTGTCTAATCATAAGATAAATTTAAATATAGCAAATAGCATTATCTACAAGAATGTCCCACTTCTAAACCAAGGGATGGTTGGGACACTATATTTTTCAAATCATATCTCTCATATTTATGTTTGTAACCAAACAACAACACAAAAAATTATCATCTAATCAACCTTTAAGACCTACCTTGGACCTTCATACAAAACAAAATTCTCCCTCAAAGGACCTCCTTTAATCATCCAAACAAGAACCAAGGCTAAGGGTGCTTTCGATTTTCTATAACAACTTTAGAGTACCCTGGTCAAAATATCCTTTCATGAACTTCATTGGCCTGCTCCAGCTCATAGATATATCTTATTTAAAATTATAGGCAAACAAGTTGTTCCTCAAGATCTCAACCTAAATGAGCTTACTTCTATAGTAGGATCTATTACAATTATTTATACAACTATATCATCCCATGAGGATGATATCCCTCAATCCTCTATGGTTAGAGTTATTCCATTGTACATCATAGCCATATTGGAAACCATCCTAATAAGGCATACCATGATAACACCATTTTTTAAATTGATTGAATTGGGATGAGGATAATGACGATGGGTCTCTCATAGATCCTAGCTTCTATAGATTTACCCAAGATATCAAGGTAAACATTTTAAGCCTAGCCTATCTCAAGTTGATTGTTGATAAAATTAGCTTTGAATTAGAGGATACGCCAAAAGATCCTCCCTAAGATGGTCTCTCAGACTATCTAGCACAAAATAAAATTTTTTTTGGTGGATATTTTCCCAGATTGTTAACATTGCTTTCTAATAACATATCAACAATAGTCAATCAACCTTAGATCCTATAAACCTAGAGAGACTGGAAGTAATGCCAAATCTTCCCCAATTGGAAGATGAATCTCGTATTCTAATTGAGGAAAATATGGATATGAATATTGGGACTCTAAATTATTTTAACATTCTTAAACTAGGTAAGGTCTTGATGCCAATCAAGCATGAGGAATACACGAAGCTCTTGATGGAGTTTACAAATATTTTTGCTTGATCCTATGTCAATTGCCTAATCTTGATTCTTCTCTAGTTGTCACTCTTGGTGCAAAACCCGTAAAGAAAAAATGATAAAAAATACAATTGAAAGTCATATTGTTAGTCAAAGAAGAGCTCCAAAAACTCCTCAATATCAAATTTATCAAATCCATTGACTATTTCAATTGGATCTCTAAAATGGTTCTTATGGTTAAGAAAATAGGTATCGTTAGAGTGTAGATCGACTTTTGGAATATCAATAAAGCATGATCTAAGGATGACTTTCCTCTGCCCAATATTGACATGATTATTTATTTCAATACATGATGTGGAATGTAGTCTCTAATGGATGGATTATTAAGCAATAACTAGATCAATATTACCCTTGAGGAAAAAACCAAAAAATCTTTCACCACCCTATGGGGAACCTTCTCCTATTAAGTCATAGCATTCAAGATAAAATATGTAGGAGCTACATACCAGAGAGCCATTACATATTTCACAAAATGATGCATGATATCATGGAAGACTATGTTTATGATCTTCTCCTATGATCTTTAAGATGAGAAGATAATTTTTGAGATCTAAGGCACATCTTTTAGTGGTTAAGGGAGTACAAGGTATATCTAAAGACTCATAAGTGTATCTTTGTGATGACATCAATAAAACTATTGGTAATTATTGTATCTTGATATGGTGTCAAAATTATTTTAGATAAAATATTGGCTATCATTGATATGCCTCCCCCTCAAACTCTAACCTATATCAAGAGCCTCAAGATAAATTCTAGGCCATTCAAAGATTCATTTCCTAGATATTCAACATTGTGTCAACCCTTCACCAATAATTTAGGGAAGGATAAGGTATTCAAATAGGATATTGAATGCCAAGCTACCTTTGATGCTCTCAAATCCTACCTTTACTCTCCTCATGCCCTTGTCCCACCTAATCCCCACAGGCTCTTATTATTATACATAATGGTCATCGATTGTGCACTAGGAGACATGTTGGTATAATACAACAACATAAAGAAAGGCCTATTTTATCAATTATAAAGTTTTATAAATGCCCATAGGGAATATGTGCCTAGTTTGAAGTGTTTACCTCTCAGAAACATAGACAATATATGCTTAGCCATAAGACCTTTGTTATTGCAAGGGTCGATCCCTTTTGCTATATGATGTCCAAGTCTCACCTCTCATGACAAAATGCTTAGTGAATCATTGCACTTAGTTAATTTTATCTTGAGTTTGTTAACCAAAAGTCTATGAGAGGCTATGTCATTGTTGATCAATTAGTAGTCGTATGTTTAAAAGTTAGTTGTTTCTTAGTGGTAAACTTATTTAATGAGTCAGTTTTTATTCTAGAAGCAAATCAACCTGACTCTTGTACTTTGTACTTTAATGGTGCTAGATATGTCAAAGGAGTAGGGGCAGGAGTCATCTTGGTCACTCAACAACAACTAATTCCTTTGTCCTTTAAGCTTAAGTTTTTTGTACCAATAATATCACTGAGTACAAAGTCCTTATCCTAGGATTGTGTACAATTTTAGATCTATAGATCGAAATCCTTTCCATATTTGGAGATTCTCAACTATTTGTTGGATGTGTGCCAAAAATACTAGATTTGTGTTTTTGGGAGTTGCTAGACATGTGTTGAGATGTTATTAGTTGGTTGCCTTAAAATGGGCAAGAAAACCTTAAACATGGTACCTTCACATGTGTATTTATTTTCAATGCAACTCTATAATATGAATATGTGTGAAGAACCATGAGAGAACATATCTCCGATGTAATATTGAATGTATTGTCAATGCAATTCTTCTTCTTCCATTTTTCTATTTGTGCTCTATGGAATATCACGTATAAATGTTTACTGGTAAATTATTCTTTTGTTTCATGTTAGTTGCTTATCAACTACACATTATTTTCTTCATTATATGAGTTTATTTCATCCTTTATTTGTTATTGATTTTTTTGGCTACATTTTCTTGGCTATGCAAAAAGCTTACAAATACTTTTTTATCTATTATTTTTATGGATTTGCAAATAAATTCATTTCCATAGCACATGGTGTAGTGGGAGCTTTGTGAATATTTACAACAGTAAATATTGAAGGTAAACCTAGTATAGAGAATTTTAGTGGGTAAAACTTCAATCTTTGGAAGTTGAAGATGAAGTTTTTTCTTGTGGAAAGAGATCTAAATATGGTTGTCACTGCAACAACGAGGCCTATAGGAATGACACAAGTTGACTGGGATAAACAGAATGAGAAATTCATTAACATAATTTAGCTAAACTTGACCGATTCTATTTTGATGAATGCCCAAGATGTTGAGACTGCTAAGGAGTTGTGGGATAACCTAAGAAATATGTTGAGTCCAAATCTCTAATGACCTTTATATTCTTGAGGAAGAAGTTGTATTCTTTGAATATGAAGAATGGAGACAGTGTAGTTGACCACCTAAATATTTTCAGTACATTGATAAACCAACTAAGGTCTACTAGAAATGGGATTAAAGATACTGAACAATGCATTTGCATGTTGTGTAGTTTGCCTAACTCTTGGGATAATCTCATTGTTGCAATCGATGGGAGTTTTGAATTGGAGAATCTCAAGAAAGATGAGATTGTTTGCCTAACATGGAGTATTTTGAGCACTCAAAATATTTTATAACTAGAGGATGTGCCAAAGATAGAGATGGTGACAAATCTTGTGGTGCAAGAAGATCTAAAACAAGATATACCAGTAGAGGAAGGAAGTCTCAACTAGTGTGTTGGAGGTGCAAGTAAAAAGGTCATAAGAAACATGATTGTAAAGTAGATTTATCCAAAAAAATCTAATTCAATCACAGATGATAATATTTTACATATTGATAATATATATCTTATTATATGCACATAATATGATGTGTGGCTGACATATTATTGATTATCCTTCCATATGACTCGCCATAATGAGTGGGTTGCATAATATAAAAAATCAAAATGTAGCAAAGTTTTCTTAGGTGATAGTTTCAATCATGAAATTGTTGGTAGAGGTAAGTTTAAAATTAGACTCAGATATGGGAGTGTTAAGTGTATCCTAGATGTTAGACATACCCTGATATTAACAAGAAGTTTGCTATCTATGAGCCAGCTAGCTGAAGCAGGAATAGAGATTACATTCAATAATGATGGTTGTAGTTTGATGAGTGGAGTTATTACTCAGGCAAGTGGAGTAAGACTTGGAACATTGTATAAGTTGGATGCAACATGTTTGAATGTTGCATGTGGACATGCAACCATTGTAGAAACAAGTAAACTCTCATATTCAAAGATGCAAAGTTTATTACCACTAAGTAACACTAATCATACTTCTTGATATAATTTCTTGGTGATGGTAATACCACTGAAGTGGCCATCACATGATCATCATGAGTCTCTTTGATGACTTTTTGGACTTCAACTAAGTCTAAGAACCTATAAGTAAAATGCCATAAAGGGTGCAATGGTATAGGATATCATCATGGTATAATCAACCGCATCAACTAAACTTAATCATCATCATAACATTAAACATAAATGCTTATCAAACATAAAATATAATCTTAAAACACTTAAACACATATAATCATCACACCATAAAGCATCCAATATATTACATAAATCATAAATCTATAAGAGGTCGTTGCATATATACATTGAGTCTCATCATATATTACATCATACATGATGTACATCCAAAAGTACAAACAACAGTTAACATTAGCCCACATAAGGGTAGCTAGCTTTGCAAACCCATGTCATGTGCTCTTACTGCTCCTCCTCCTTGCATTGGTAGAAACATCCTCATTGACCTTTATGACTGATATATCACAAACCACGAGTATCATGTCCTCTTCCTGGTGGTATTTTTGCGAGACTAGCAACACTTTACTAGTAGCACTTCTACAAGATTGTAGTAATTTTGCCTCAGTGGCAAAAAATCAGGTTTTTGTAATCTAATATCTTCATTTCCAATATTTAGATCTTCAGATTTTCTATTGATTGCTATGTACTTGTTTCTATATGTCCTTTTATTTGTTAAGGATAAAATAAAAATAAAGGAAACTAGCTCATATTGATCATTAGGGGACCATCTCTCATATTACTATCATTAAAAACAAAATCACATATAGTGGCATTAGGCTTGTTTGCTACACCCTTGAATCTTTGATATTAAAAAGAAAAATCATCTTTACTTTATCATCAAAATTAAAAGGTATTTTAGTTATTAGGTTTTATTCATTATATTGCATAATGCATTTATAGGTAACTAAGCCTAGATTAAAGTTAAGTTTTATCAAAAAAAAATTACGAGAAATATAAGTGTTTTTTAACTAATCCACTAAACACTATACTTAGGCTTACAAACTACCTCTATCCTTGAGATGAAGAAGAGGAGGAAACTGTCGCAAAGAAGTCCTTTGTGATTCTCTTACTATTCTCCTCCACAATTATAAGGCAAGTTAGTCTTTGGATAGTTTTAATGTTTACATAGTTATATGGTTTAAAATAATTATTTAAAAAATATTTGTTTAAAAGATTGGAAATTTAAGTCCAATATACATACATCACATTTAGAAAAACAAACTACATCCATAAATCTCAATGAAATCAAGATTTTGCAGAGCTATAGGCTTTTTGTTGATATTAGCTTCTATTCTTATATAGATTCAGTTATGGATGCTTTACTTCTGATCCACCTCATTTTGTTTTTTAGCTGGTGGACAAAGCTAACACATATTGTAATGTTCCGATTAATGATATAATATAATCTCGCTTAAAAAAAAAAAAATTAATTAATTAAGTTTTTAGATTAAACCCTTTCTTGAAAGGCATGCTTGCTTTTGTCCATTGGCTTAAATTACTAAAGAGCAATCAATAACGAGCACATGTATCAAAAAGGCATTCATTTGTCACTTCGAATTAGGTGGTGTTCCTTCAATAGAGAGGCCATAAGGTGTCATGGAAATAGAAAAGCAACATAATCTGTAGAGGAGAGGGTCCGTGGATCTGACCAGAGAGAACACCTATGGTTCGTGTACCAACTAGGGAACCTTACTTGACAATATGATGGTGGTGGGGAGCCATATTTGAGTGCTTGGTTCCAATTATTAGTTGTTAGCAAGATTACATGTTTTTCAGGGCAAATTAGCTTATGGGCTTTGGTAGAATAGTAAGGCAATAATAAGAAGTTAGGTTATACTTTCACATGTATTTGTGGGTCAATTTGCTTGGCTAGAACGAGGGGATAAACAATAATTGGCTCTAGGGTTTGTCGAGTTTAGCACTCCTCACGCACCGTTGTATGAGAGTGCACCGTGCGGAAGTGTTTTTGTGTATTTTTGGAAGACTTAACCACAATTTCAAAGAACTATTTATAATGTGTACGTAAGTGCATCACTCCACGTCAAATTAATAAGCCAATTCACACGTAATCTTGAAATTCCAATCTAAGGAGAAGAGTTAGAAAAGTAAGAGTATCACTTGAATAATTGTAATACGAGCTTTCTATCTATATCATATTTCGTCACACAACTAAATTGCTTTTAATCTACATTTAAAGGGAATATTGCTTATTGTGTAGAACAGGAATCATTAATTTGGTTTACTCGTACACGCATACTTGGACAGTTGGATTCAAGTGAAGTAGAAGCGCTAGGCATTTAATTAAAATTGTTTGAGGCCACTAATTTTGTTTTAAACAAACTAAATTGTCTACCTAGTATGGCTATTTTAAATTTTCATATTCGAAGGGAATACCTTGAAAAGCAATTTCATAGCTTTGATTTTGGCGATGTGCCGTAGCTTGCGACATCATATCCTAAGATCCTCGTTTATAACAAATGTATCGCCCCATTTAGTCAGTTGATATACATAGTTGTGAATAGTAGGTTAAATTGTTTTACACTTCATAATATTTTTATAATTTTTATTTTAAGTTATATATATATATACATATAATATTTATAAAAATAATATTTATATTTAATTTTAAACATTTAAATTAAGAATTTAAATAATTTAAAATTATATATTTTAAATAGATTTAAATATTTTTAAAATTATTAATTTTTATATTATTTTATTTATAAGATTATGTATTACTATATAATAAACCTAAATTTTAATTTTAATAAAAATATAACTTTTATTATACATAAAACAATTTCGCTGAAAATCAAATAAAGAGTTACATCCTTCTTTCATGATTAATTAAAAAACGAAAGTTTCCAAGGACAAAACAAAGGAGACTTCACTTGAAAATAAGTAAAACCACCTTTAAATTCAAGCCCTTTGGAAGAAATAACACTTTTAAAAGGGCTTTTACAATATAAAAAATAAATAAATAAATAATTTAAATTTAAATAAAAAATTTGATATATATTTTTAATTTAAAACAATTAATATATAATAGTCTTAAAATTATAAAAAATAAATGTTTTATATAAATATTATAATAATAGGTTTATAAATGATTATAAGAGATAATATAAGACTATTAGAAATTGACAAAGTATTAAGTAGGATATTAATTGTGAAGTGTTGAAAGGCTGAAGTTTCCTTAACACTTCTAGTAGTTTTATAAAAAAATATTATAAAAAAAAATTCAAAAAAAACTTTAATATTTTTTCTAAAGTGAAAAATATGTTATATTTATAGAAGTTGTATTACAAAGTTAAATGAGTTTGATAGGAAACAAGGATTAGTCATAAAAACAATATATAGGTGTGTTTGTTGAAAACATCACCTGAGGCCACCATAATATAGTTATCCATACACATCAACATTACCATAGTTGAATTCTATTTTTTCTCAGTCATCTAAATTTCGTAGACCATCCATCTATATTCATGATGTTTTAAAGTCATTATTGGCATCTTGAACATGTTTGTTATCTACCTATACCACCTCTCGCATCCCTTGGATTCTTTGGCACCAACTTATCTGATTTTCCATTTGAGAGTCCACATATTGCCCTTCCTCTGGTTCTTTTCCCCATTTTGCTAAATAATCTACCACCCTATTTCCTTCTTGCTTGATGAGTAATAAAAATATTTTGAAAAACCTTCCAAATCTTTTGAATTGCTTCCACCTTCCTTCTCTCTCCAATTCCCAACACCTAAAAGGGTCTTATCGGATCCAAGAATCTAGCCCATACCTGAGAGTCTATCTCTAGCCATAGCTTATGTAAATGTATATTTGTAGCTATCAATGTTGTTAACAAGATTGTTTGTCCTTCTGCTTCATTATTTGTTTCCCCCATACCTTCTGCTCTCAAGTATACCAGTTCTCCTTTTCAATTTCATATGATAATGCCAAAATCAAATTTTCCAAGATTTTTAGTAGAAGCTCCATCTGTGTTTGCCTTCACCCACTCTTTGGGAGGTGGTCTCCACTCTATGTTATTTGAGGAGATCTCACCTACGCAACCAAACCTTAGTTGTTTTTCTTTTACAATTATTCCAAAGCTCCTTAGAATAGTCACTTCCTCCATTTCTATGTTTGTTTCTTCTTGTAATCTAATGGATAGTGTTTCCATTAACTTACTCATAATCCTCTCCCAAACTTGCTTCTTTGTTCTGTACTCTGATCTAAATATGTGTGCATTTTGTTCTAGCCATAACTACCACCATATGAAGCTAGGTCTCAACTTCCATGCCATTTTTGTTG
The DNA here is from genome assembly GCA_028583015.1 of Wollemia nobilis. Lineage (NCBI taxonomy): Eukaryota > Viridiplantae > Streptophyta > Pinopsida > Araucariales > Araucariaceae > Wollemia > Wollemia nobilis. The sequence goes on from JAQPPZ010002492.1 coordinate 568,676, forward strand.
TTCTAGTCTTAAATCTGCATTGTTTCCATTTCTTATAAAAGCTTTCCTAACTCTAAAAATTTCCCAATATTATCTCATGTGCCTCCACTAACTGATCCATATGTATTTGGTAAAAGAACACCCAAAAAGAGGTGATTCAATGTCTCCTCTGCATTTCCACACAACATATTTGGAAGGCCCGTAGAAACCTCTTTTTCTCAAATTATTAAATTTCAAGCACTTTATGTGGTTAATCAGCCATGAAAAATGTTAGTTTTTGACCATCCTTTCTTGTGCCAAATAAATGTCCATGGAAGTGGTGTTGGGGTAATCTCATATCCATAGCATACCTTGTATCCCTCTTTTGCCTTATATATTCCCAACTTACTTCCTCCCCATCCAAGTATATCCCTCTTAGAACCGTCATGAATTGGATGTCTTTGGAGCTGTCTCCATAGTTTTTCGGTTACTTCCTCTATCCCCCTCATTGGTCATTCTCGAGGATGTTTCCATTGTAGTAAGTCTGGCACATGTTGATTCTATGATTTTATATAGTAAGAGGTTTTCCACCACCCTGCCTTTTGGAGGTCTGCTTTCCAACTCTCCATATTTGAGAATGTTTGAATAATTGAGATTGATTCCATGAATCCTCCCAAAAAAGAAAGGATAATCCTCCAAAAAAGAACATCCTTTTCATCCCCTAATTGTCAATAAAAGTATGACTTTATTAAATCGTGGCCTACTTCCATTGTTCTCCAAACTGTAGATACCTCTCCTTAAACTCCGAGTCTTGGGATGTATTTCTCAACCTCTCCTGGGTAATATTTGGCTTGTAATAGTCTGATCCATAAGCCTCCAATAGCTGTAATCCATCTCCAATATAGCCTCCCTGCTAGTACCTTACTCCTTTGGGATGTTGATCTTATCCCCAATCCTCCTTGTTCTTTTGGTCGACATATCTTCTCCCACCCAACTAGTGCTAATTTTTGTTCTTCCCTTGCACCTAACCACACAATATTTCTTGTTTATTTGTCAATATCTTTTAGAATTTTCTTTGGAGCTTGAAGTATGGAAGATTTATAAACTAAGAGAGCTTGTAGCACATCTTTAATCATTGTAAGCCTTCCTCCCAAGCTTAGCCATTTGTGTGTCCAGTTGCTCAACTTAGATTGAAGTCTATCAATCAACCCTTTCCACTCCTTGCTTTTTATTTTCTTTATAGATAAAGGTACTCCTAAATATTGTATGGGTAAAGGAGTTTCCATAAACTTCAACAACTGTATAATTTTGTCTCTCATCCTATTCGTTGTATTGAAAAAACTATTTGAGACTTTTTTCATTAAAAGTTTGCCTAGTAGCTTGAGTATACGCATCTAAAAATTCTTTTATATTTCTTGCTACTAGGAGATTGGCTTGGCTAATACGGATAATATCATCCATAAACTAGAGGTGATTTATCTCAATCTGAGAATTTATTTTCAGAACCCTTAGCCTCCCCTATTGTCTACGTTTTTTTAACAATCTCCCTAGACCCTCTATATAAAGGATAAAAAGATAAGGGGAAAGAGGCCCCCCTTGCCTCAACCCCCTTCATGTTGTGAACATGGGAGATGGACTGCCACTTACCAGAACTGAAAAATATGTAGTCTGTGTACAGGATTTTACCCAGTCTCTCCACTCTTCTACAAAGACCATTTTTCTAAAATCCTTTGTAGAAAGGACCAATCTACTCTATCATAAGCTTTAGAAATATCTAATTTAATAAACATACCTAGGTCCTTTTGCTTGGATATTGTGTGTATCACCTCTTGGGCCACTACTATTTCATCTAGAATTTGTCTACCTTCAAAAAAACCACCTTGCTCACTTGAAATCAAATTTGGTAAAAAAGGTTTTAACTTCTCTACCATAAGCTTGTTAATATCTTGTCTACTATATTACATAGTGAAATAAACCTTTAGTTCTCAATGATCTCATTAGGTAGGCCCTTAGGAATTAAAGTGATAAAAGTATGATTCAAGGCTTTTGACATTTGATTACTCTGTCTAATTTCCTCCAGTGCCTCCACCACTTCTCGGCCCACAATTTCCCAAAAAAATTGATAAAATTTAATGGGGAATCCATTTGCTCCTGGGGTCTTTCCTATTTGTATTTTTTGTATGATCTGTGATGTTTCTTCCAAAGAAATTTTCTCCATTAATAATTTATTGTGTTTAGATTTGACTAATTGTGGAATTGCCTCTAGTATCTTCTCCTGCCATGTTGCATTCAATTATTTTGCTATTGAAAAGAGTATGGAAGTATTGAATTGCTATAGTTTTCATTTCATTTCCACTGGTTTTTACCTGACCCATCATATCTGAAAGACCTGTAATTCTAATATGTTGTCTTCTAGCTATTGTTATTTTATGAAAGAAACTTGTGTTTTGATCCTCCTTTTTTTTTAGTTTTTTTTATTTTTTTTTGAATTTACATGGTGGAATCGGTAGCCGCCACAAATTCGGGTAGGCTGTCCGACTTTTATGGCCACCACAGTATTTTGCGTTGTCTGCCCCGAAAGCCGCCACACAGTTCTTCACGCAATCCGCCCCTATAACCACCATGCCACAATCATTTTAAACCTTTTAAGCGACAAGCGTTCAGTCCGACGAGGCCCAAGATTTAAACCTTGGATTGATCCCCCTTTTTTAACCATGTAACTCTGGCTCTTTACCTCCAATAGATCTCTTCTTGTTCCTCCAAAGTTTCCTCTCACCTAATAGTTTTTGCCTCACATTGCAACAATATTTTGTAATAATTCCTTGTCTTATCTCCTAAGCAATCTTCTCCTTCTGGTCCCTGATTTTGTTCTTTTGAATTCTAATGAGTTCCTTCTTGTGTTTACTCCACTCCTTTAGTTGGGTGCTCACATATTTTAGTTGTTTGTGGAGTTTGAACTAGGCTGTCCCAAATCTTGGTCTCCCTAATTCCCACCATTCCTTTATGTGGTCCTCTAACTCCTCATCTTTCAGCCACCATAGCTCAAATTTAAAAGTTCCTGCAACTTTATGATTATCTTCTTCTATGGTAAGGCTTATTGGAAAATGATCTGAAGAAATTCTATCCATGACCCTCGCTTGATGCTTGGTATGCAAGAGTAATTCCTCCCCATAAAAAAATAATCCAAGCAAGATTTGGCTATCTGCCTTCCTTTCTCCTATTTCTCCAAGAAAAAAAAATTAATCAATAAGGTTAAAAGAATACATTATTACTAACAAATTATGTAATTAAAATAATTTCCTTATATTATAAGGTATATTAGTAAATAAATATAAAATTATCTTAATGCCTTCATAATAAAGGGATGTTGGATGTGAAATGGTGTTATTTCAACTAGTTAGATTCGTCAATATCCATCAAGAAAAGCTATATTTCAAATCTTGCCAAGCCATATGCGAAAAACATCTAAGCTTTCTTGTAACACCATTATGTGGTACGAATGTAATGCAATGTAGGTGGGACCATTTTTAATTCCATATGAACAATAAAAAAAAAAAGGTTAGATATTAAAAAATAACATTAATATGATTAGTTAGATTTCTCAAATTTTAGAGAGATTTATGTTCAAATGTTACCAAATGCTATATGACTTATAACCAAATTATTGTTCTGCCACTAATAATATAATACTAATAGTACTGATACTTTAAAATATTTTTATTATATTTTACTTATTGTATATATATAAATAAAAACATTTTGATGATATTTATATTTAAATTATTAAAACAACATATTGTAAAATTATATTTTTATTTTTTACTTTATTAATTTTGTGAAAGTGTAACTCTAAAGCCATTGCAACAAGTAGATTATCCTTTTACCTATGATTATATTTTTATATAAATATTTTTTTTTGTTTTTTTAAAGTTATTTTGTTTTTATATATAGAAGCAATGGTTACAATCACGATTTTTAGTAACTACCAGTACAGTTGGTAGGGTTCAAACTATCTATGAAGGCTCCCAGGACTTTCATCGTCTCGACACATGGTAACCCGGCGTGAGATGGGGACTGCCGGACGCACAGGGGTTGCACTGCCGTCATCAATTTGGCGCACCACACAGAGGAATTGGATATGGGCTACTGTCTGTGCATGGGCAAGCCCATGGAATTGGAACCTAGGTCTCCTCTCGGTAAGCGCCCCAACTTACCAATCCACCTAGATCCACGAACACTAATCTAAATTATTGGAGTAGAAGTGGAATATTATAAATTTAGTTCTAATTTTATAAATTAATGTCGACTAACTATGTTCAAATAGGAGTAATGGATATGTATATGTCCAATCTTAAAGTTATTTTATATTATTAAGACTTTTATAAATATGTAATTTTAAACATTATGGTGATATTTATGATTTTATTATTTAAAAATATATTTTTAATATTTTTATTTTTTATTTTATTAATTATATCAAAGTGTAACTTTGAAGTTATTTAATAATATTTTAGTTTATCGTCTCGAGCACAACGATTTAAGGTTCAAATCACGACATGGGTAAGTGTGTGAGGGAATGAGTGTGTATATGGTTGTGTTTGGTCCATATTAAAAGTTCCACTCTCACCTTATAATGCCCAACGTTAAGCGTCAGTCGAAAGGGTTTCTCACACTAACGCGAATAAAAAAAAATATTTTAGTTTATCATTTTTCTTATGATTATAATTTTTATATAAATATTGTTTTTGTTTTATAACTTAAGATAATAATTTGTGAAAACCTAATTTTATCTAGGATATAAAAATCTACTATGATTGGAAGGATTTCTCCCACTAACATGAACAAAAAAAAATATTTTATGATTATAGTTTTTACATAATTTTTTTTTTTTTTTGTTTTTAACTTGAGATAGTAATTTGCAAAAACTTGATTTCATCTAGATATAAAAATCTACTCTGATTTGATATTGGAAAAGAGTCGATTTCCCCCTTTTTATATTTATTATATATTTTATAAAAAAAATAAAAGTTGATTCGTTTTTAGCATTTTTTATTTTTATAAAAAGGGTAAAATTTTTATTGAAATCAGAAAAGCATACAAGACCCAAGAATCAGATTACAACAAATTGCCTCATCCATGCATATCATTTTTCAACAAACTAGTAAGATATTGAGAGCACATTGAAGGAAGGTGATGCCACTCCCTAACATCCCAACCTTCTTGAAATTCAGAGGCCCATTTAGTCAAACAATCAACAACACCATTCCACTCCCTTAAAATATGAGTAAAAACGATGAACTCCATATGACAACGAAAGCGAAGAATCTGCCTAACCACCTCGACCAACCTCCAATTAACATTGGTAAGATTACAAGTATTCAACAAATTAATGAGAATTTTAGAATCCGATTCACAAATTATCCTATGCCAACCCAAACCATATCTTTGTTCCAGTGCATAAAGAATATCAAGGGCTTCCATATAATTATTGGTATGTCATCCTTTTAAAACATGAGAAAAAAGAAACATAACGCACCATTGCAATCACGTCCCACTCCACCAATACCACCAATACCAGTATTTCCAAGATTACCTCTTGAAAACCCATCAGTATTAATCTTAAAAACCCCTTAAAAAGCAGGTGCCATCTACCCTCTTTATACTCTGTTATTGAATCTCCACATGCTAAAAGAAATAGTAACATCCTAAACAATAATTAAAAACAAATTTATTGCTCATCTCTTAGCTATTATCAATTAGATTGAATAATCGAATTCACCACTTTAAAACTTATACTAATGTCATGTCACTTATTATCAATTTGATGGGTAAAATAACATTTGTCACTTATTATCTTATCCTAATGTCATGCACTAAATATTAAAAAAATCTCTTAGTATGTGGTTGTATGTACATGCCTTCTTTGTGTCCTGTACGCCTTTGAAAGGTACAACACAATCATTATTTAAGTGATATCACAAATGGAATATTTCATAATTATTCACCTGCTTTTGGACACTTCTTGATTATATAATCAATTAATTTTAAAAGAATTGCAAATGTTTTTGTTGGCGAGCTCAACATCATAAGATCTCATCAAATGTGATGATAATTGAAAAAACATCCGAAAGAAAACAACAATATATTTTATATTCATCTAAAATTTTAAAAGAAAGTTTGTAAATTATATATTATATTTTTATAATTTAAATAAAATTAATAACTATCATTATAAATATTATTATTTTTTTAATACTTAAATTACTATATAATTGAAACGATGATGCTCATCCATAAATCCTCTGTAGATCTCAAGATTTTAATAATTTTCTAAACTAAACCCTACCAGATACACATGCTTGCTTTTGTCCATCTGGCCTAAATTATGAGAGAGCATCCAAATAATGAGAACATATATTACAAAAGTATTCGTTTGTTACGTCTGAGTAGGTGGTGTACCTTCAATAGAGGGGCCAGACGGGTCACTCACTTTGAAAAGCAACAAAGTCCTCAATAGTGGAGGGTCCATGGATGTGACCTCACGGACACCCTACAGAACTTGGTTAAGTTCTATATTTTCTTGGTAGGTCAGCCAATCAAATTAAAGCATATTTCAGTGCTTGGTTTGCAATGATTAGGTATGGGCTGAAATAATTTACCAAAACGTATGGGAGTTGTGATTATCGAAGGGTCCCACCCCGATCATAACGATCTACACCCACTTCAACCTAGGTTTCTACGCTGATTCTTTTTTACTTTTTTTCCAAATCTACCATGAGTTTTCGCCGACATTATAAATTATTAAACCTTGGGTGTTAGCACTTTGATTATTTATTTGTTTTGTTCCGGGAAGAGCCTCGAAGCTACTTTTGTCGTGACAACAGCTAGCAGTTCACCTCGATGGGGACAATCTAATTTCGTAAAGTTAATCTCGCCAGAGACGGCAGACTTCCTAACCCACCGTAGTTATAGTTATACCCTTCATTTTGAAGCGGGCCCCACCTCGGCGCGCTGCAGGGCTGACAGATAGGACACGTGAGCCCACGCGTTCTCGCGTCCCTCACGTGAGGTGGGCATGGCGCCCACAAACAGACTTACGAAATACGCAGAGACAGTACAATGCGGCGAGATGATGACGGCAGGTAAATCAACGGGCGCAGAAGGCGTTGGGGCCTCTGGTGGGACCCATCCTTGCTATTTCCTTATGAACTTTTACTTTGATTCTTCCAATTTCATACTATACACAAATTAATCCTTTAAATAATAATAAAATTATTTTTGATTTTTTAATTTAATTTTATATAATAATCTTTCAAATTAAAAGTTTGATTTTATGTTAAAAATAAAAGAGTATAAAATTTACAACGTCCATTCAAGCTATAATTGAATCTCTTTAAATTATCTTCAAACCCCATGGCTCCAAAGTTTTAATAATGAAAAATTGCTGAAAGAATGAAGAGGGACCCACACGCACAAACAAGGGGATGTTTCCGAATGCCGACAAAACAAAGATGATGTCATCGGTCTTAAGGTTAGCCGTCTAAATCGGTGAACTTTAGCGACGCGGTGATAGAAAAAGTCGTATCACTTTATACTTTCCCTTTATCTTCTTTCTGTTGACGCATCAAGACCATTCATTTTAAAAGTAAATCGCATCACTAATTTGAAATAATGTATCTCTCACACGAGTTGTATTTGACAACGACGTGAAGTGTCCGTTATACTCTCAAATAATAGAAGACAAATTGCATATGGGTCCTTCTTAAGTTGGAACGAAATTATAATGAAATGAAATAATGGGTGCTTTTACATTGTATGGGGTTAAATTCAAACGTTTGAACCAGAAGAGTGTTAATCATTGGTTATAAGTAGCGTTATCTATATTAAGATCTTATATCAATATTTAATTATATATTCATTTATTATTATATTAAATCTATCAATAATAAACTGGTTTGGCACATAGTTTCTTTACCTTTTGTTTTAGGTGACTTTGGTTTTGACAGATTCAAAATTATATATCCATTATATAGTAAATCTATCACTAATAAATTGGTTTGGTATATATTTTCTTTACCTTTTTGTTTAAGTGATTTTGGTTTTGACAGATTTAATAACAATATGTTTTTTTTGAATTTTGCTAAAAAAAATTAGGGAACTACATTGGTCTGATAAATCAGAGCCAGGGATTTTACACGGTCAATTGAATTTTAGGTATCTAATGTGCATGAAGATTCGAACTAAAGACATCCTTTGAAAAATTGCCCTACCCTTTTTAACTTACCTACAACATATACATCCAATAACGATATGTTAATTTCCTTTAAAAAGTAAACTTTTATAAAATTTAGTGGTAAAAATACAATATTAAAACTTTTATAAAAGCAAAATTTGGCCATCATGGAATAAGGGGGCAAGAGCTTACCTGGTCATGCAATTTTTTTTAATAAAATACTAGTTACTTTGATTTATGTATACATAAATTAAATATTAATTAATGTTATTTTAATCATATAATTTAATATTAAAAAATGTGTTTCCAGATGTTTTTGTCTGGCAAGAATAAGGGGAGGGGAGAAAAGTGGGTTTTCCAGTACTTTTTGAGTGTACTATACGGAAGTGTGTTGTGTATTTTGAAAGGCTTGATCCCAATTTTTATGCTCTTGCATGTGGTCTTCGAGGTTTTAATTTAATGTCCCCTATAGTTTGCTTTTGGGAGTAGGGACTTTGGATCCACTATAATATTAAGGCAATCTTTTTGATGATTTTGTTTATCACTTTCTTTATGATTATGTGAACGTTTGTTATAAGATGTAAATATTCCCTTAGATTTTCTTTTTAAATTACGCATCTTGCCCCTGTTTTATGATTCGCAACATATGTGCCTGGTCATTGAGAACAAACAAAAGAAATATAATATTTTTTATTATAAATATTGTGCCAATTAATGTATACAAAGTTGGGGATAAAATATATTGCAAAATCTCTAAGGAATCTCAAATGCCCAAAGTCATTCCCTTCATGTCCAAGCCTATTATAAGTAAATAACTAAGGTTTGATCCCTAGTGTCGTTATGGCATATGAGATGCCTGAAGTGAGTCCCTTCATGCCGAAGCCTATGACTAGCTAACTAAGGTTTGATCCCTAGTGTCTAGTTTATAGATGGTTATGGTATATGTTCATCAGTGTATTAAGTTCATAATTCACTGCAAAACTAAACTTGAAACACCAAGCTCAAAGAAGAGTTAATAACTACCACTTGAAAAAATAATAATATTCCATCTAACAAATAAAATGTTTTTAATTCAAGTTTGTACTGGATCTTGCTTATTCTCAGGAAATTCTCGAGAATAAGTTTTATGTTTAATATAAGCCTGCGTGGACAATTTGACCTCACACGAAGGAGAAGTATTTAAATCAACTTATTTGATGCCATTAATTATGGTAAATTATGGTGGATATTTAAATTTGTAGTGCATATTTGGAAAACCATTCCATAGAGTGATTTTTCCTATAGCTTCTAGTCTCATTTAATGGATGTATTAAGATTCTTTTGAATAACAAATAATTTTTTTTATTATTATATTTTATATTTATGTAAAATTTATGTCTTAATAGGTTTAGTCGTAAAGAGTGATAATTTTTATATAGCAAGTTATAGGTAGTTATATATATAGTAAATTTATGTTTGAGGATCATATATAGTATTTTGTAGATTTATGTAGATTTATGAGATACTTGAAGTTAAGGATAAAATATATGGTTATAAATGAACTAATTTTTTTTAATTATTTTATTTATAAGAATATTTTAGCAAGAATTATTGAATTGGAAGATTCCTTAGGTCATTCTCTTTTCGACTCCAATGAGATCATGAATTTTTTTGTAACCTACTTCTCTCAACTATTTACAACGAAGTCAAGAGATGACATCCATCTTCTTTTAATAGAATATGTGCAGGAACATATTCCCTACCTATATGGGATCAACTTGAATGTCCTCTTTTTATAAATGATTTGCATAATGCTCTATTTTTTATGAAGAATGACAAAGCCCCTGGTATGGACAGTCTTCCAATAGAGTTTTATAAAAAAATTGGCATATCCTTTCCTCATATCTTTATTGTGTTTACCTAGAAGCTCTTCAAAACAATTCTCTCTGAGCTTATATCAATGCAAGGCTAATAAACTTATTTCTAAAGGAATGACTCGTAATCAAATCTCCAATTAGAGACCTATTACCCTCAATGTTTCATACAAGATCATAGCTAAAGCAATAGCTTTAAAAATCAAACCTGTTGCACAAGCTATTGTCCACCCAAAACAATCTAGTTTTCTTAAGGGTCATTATATCTTAGATAATCTTATGATGGCCTAGGAAATAACACAATGGGCTATCAAGTTGTATCAACTCCAATCAAGATGACCTTAAGTTAGATATTGACATAACATATGACAAAATCAAATGGGATTTTATTCTTTGTATGCTTTCTTGGTTTGGTTTTGATCCAAAATTATGTAGTCAGATTGGTATGCTCTTTGGTGATGCTTCAACTTATGTTAAGACTAATGGAGCTCTATCCCCTTCCTTCCCTCTATAGCAGTCTATTAGACATGGTTACCCTCTTACTCCTTTTTTGTATGTTTTGGTTGTTAATGTTCTTGGTTATATTCTTCATAAGGCTCAATATAATGGTCTCATTCAAGGTATTAAGCTTCTTGGGTATAAACATGCTCTTAACTCATATTTTTCTTATGATTCCTTTCTTTTTATTTAAAATACCCAGAAAGAGGTGGAAACGGTTAAAGAGATTGTAAAACTATTTTGTGATGGTTTTGGCTCTCGTATCACCCACTCTAAAACAAAAGTTTTCTATACTTATTCCAATCCTAATGGTTGAAACTCCTCCATTGAGTGGAAGATCATCACTCATGGATTGATTGTTCATTACATTGGGAATCTCAGTTGGGAGTAATATTTCTCCTATAAATATTTAGAACTAGGTTATGGAAAAACTTAAGAAGAAGTTCAATGCATGGATAGCTTGGTTTCTCTCCTTAGCAAGAAGACTTAAAGTTGTCAATAAAGTTATGACAACCTATTATGTTTACTGCTCTTCTTTCTAGATGTCCTTAAAGGATGCCTATAAAATATTTATTCAGCTCATTCATAAATTTTTATGGACCAAATAGGATGAGGTGGTAGGCATGTTGTGGAAGCTTTGTACTGAACCAAAGCCTTCAAGAGATCTAGGTATTATTGATCATCTTACCAAGAGCAAAATTTTGGCTTGTAAGTGGGTTGCTAGAGTCATTACTAGAGAGAAAAATTGGAAACAAATATTTTGGTATAAAATCTCCCAAGCTACTCATAAAGGTAGATGGAAAGAAACCCCATGGGAGGATAAGGTCCTTAATGCACCATAATTTAAGGTTAAAGGATTTATTTCTCTTACCTATAACTGGGAAGCTTGACAATCAATTTCATATTTACTGGCTTGGAAGTCTAACTCCTCATGAAATGGTTTAAGCATTGGTCTGAACAGTCTTTGGTGGAGTAAACTTATCCTCTATAATGATAAACCTTCAACTTTGTGTAGTGCTCTTCAAGGATTGGTATTTTTGAACAAATGTATAAATAGAATAAGGAATATTTAGGATCCAGATAGTTGCTCAATTCTCACCTAGATCCATATCCATAATTATTGTTTCCTTTCCTCTTTGTTTAAGGAGTCTTATGGCCTTGTTATGGCTTCCATTCCATGGAATATCCTTATTAAGTTGGGAACAATTACCTACAATGTATGGAATGAATGGAGATGGCTTAATGACCATAGAATATTTTCAATTAAATCCAGTTGGATCTATACAAATATTTTATGTTCTTTACCATTGGATTCTAATCTCAATGTCAAGTGGCAAGTCAAATTTACCAATGCTTAGTAAAAGTCTCTTGTTGCGCAGATCTTGTTGAATCAAAAACTTGGCTTCTTGGATGATGAGTTCTGCATAAAAAAACTCCAACTTCTGAAAGTTTGGCTCTAATTTTACATATTTCTCTTCAATGCAAATTTTGTAATGCTTCAAAAGCTATTATTCACCTATTTTGGTTCTATGACATGGCTAAATATTTTTTGAATGTTTTCAATAGTTTTTATTCCCATCCTTCACTAGACCTTGGAAGCTTGCTTTGCTTGGTTTTTCCCAACAAGATCATTGTCCCAAACTTTGAGTTATTTGTAGACTCATTTTTCTCACACATATTTGGAAGTATATATGCAAAAATATGTTCACTGGCTCCACTCCTTCATGGGGTATTATTTTAGCATACTTGTCCTTTGATATTTTGTTACATTTGGAATACATTCATTTGCATGTTGTTAGATTTTCCAATACACTAATGTTAGCAATAGGCTTCATCATATATTTCACATGATACAAGATCTTCGAAAGTTCTTGCAAGAAACAAGAAAGAAGGTAGTATACAGTGATGAACCAGTTCAAGAACTCAATACTTATTTTTCTTCCTTGAAGACTTTAGAAGATATAATGGAATATATGCTTAGAACTTCTTCAGATGATAGGCTCTCCTAAGGATGAGTGATGATATCAAGTATATTACAACAAGATACAACTATAGTCTCTTTGTTGCTATTAGCTTCTATTCTTATGTGTACTCAATTATGGATGCTTTACTCCTTATCCACCTAATTTTATTTTTTGTTGGTGGACGGTGCTAACACCATATTATTGTAATGTTTCGATTGATGACATAATATAATCTTAGCTTTTACTCCCAAAAAATATTGAAGATTGAGAGGCCTTAGATTATGTTTATATTACAAATTTAAAACCATTACCATGCTCTTTATGAGTTGTCAAATGTTAACATTTTACCAAATGATACAAGTTCAACTCTTTAAAAATGAGGGCTCGTATTGTAGAGATTAGGGTTTAAATCTTATTAGAAGATATAATATCACTATGTGGTTTTTTGAAATACTATGGTTACTTAACCATTATATAACAAAAACAGAACATGTTTTAATCCCTATATAATAAAATTAAAAGAAAAACAAACTAAATAAAAATGTATATATATATATATATATATATATATTTATTTATTATTATAAATTTGCGTGATGTGGTCTACCGACAAGGATGCCACTTACATTATCGGTGATGTGACCCGGGTTCAATCTCCACGACGGATATGTATATGTATAAGAAGTATTTACTCAATAAAAAAAAGAATAAGACAAATGGTAGTATTTTGTTTTTCATTTCTTTTAGTTTTAAGGGTGCTTTAATGGTGTTTGTATCTCTTTTCCATTCCCACCAACACTCTAATCTTCATTACTGTCTTCTATTTTCCCATATTGTTCATAATAGGCTTATATTCTACTAACTATTGTTGCCTTGAAAAAATGAAGTGAAAGGAATACTCTCATAAACACCTTTTTCTTTATGTAGCCTAGAAACCTAAAGTGTAAAGATGCTATCCCAACTAATTACTTTTTTATGTTATAAAAATCCTAAGTTTTATCTTTGAAACCATAACATGCAAGAATGACCCTCCATAGTAATTACTTTCTTATGTTACTCTAAAAACTCTAAATTTCCATGGATATCCCCCATACTCATTTTTTTTATTATGTTGCTCTCAGACCTTAAAATTCCAGGGCTAAATTCTTCACTTACATTTTTATTGTAAGAAGACATTGTTCTACTACTTGAGGAAAATGACAATGCTTTACTTGGATTAATCTTGTCCTCTTATGCCTCATTTAATTTAAAATATGCCTCCACATATTCCTTCACACCTTTAATTCCTTCTAAATTTGTACTTTCTTATTGTACTTCTCCATCCAATATTGTGTGTTTCTTTATTTCTTCTAATAATTGATCCAAATAAAATGTAATGGCCTTCCCTATCTAATGATGTACAACAGTTTTATTTTTCATAATTTAGGAGTGAAAAATATTTATTCTAATCCAACTTATTTGTCTTGTTTAATATTGAAGTTTATATCATGCCCCAAAAAATTCTTTCTATATCATTTACACTTTATAATCTCTTGCCATATGCTTTATTTCATAAAATGTTTGGCATCAAAATGCAATGTTTTCATAATCCACTTGTTGATCTCATTTTATTGATTCATATTTATTATTAATATGTTGTGGTATAGGTCCAAAATATCCATTGTAACACATACCTAGGCATATACAACATGCCTTTGCTCCTTAGTATTTGGTCCTTCTTAGATGAACTCTCTTAGTGTTTTTTCAACATTTTTTTAATATCTTTATTGGTAAGCTAGTATGAAATTCTAAGAAGGCTAATTGTTGTATTTTAATTCTATCTCACAATATCACATATCCCAATGTAAATAATCCAACAATATTATAGGTTAAAATATCAATAAGCAAGAGTAAAATTATATATGAGCAATCAAACATATATACAAGTCAATATAATAATGAAATAACATTCACTTATAATATCAATATGAATGTAATTGGCCAAAATCATTCATGTACATGCATGAAGACTACTTACAATCTGAAAATTGCTCAAAATCTATATACAAGGTTTCTTATCGATGCTTGCTATGTGGTGATCACTACAAACTATTTTTCCTTACATTGTATGGAGCTTTATTTCCATAATATAGCCATAGTAATGTGACTCTTCAATACTTATCTATTACACTCCTCACATATATAGGAGATGTGACCTTTCATATTTTTGACTTGTGGTTTCTCATCTTACCACTTGTATACTAGAGTCTTCACTCTCTTCTTACATGCATACTTGACTCTATGACACTTGCATACTTTTACATGACTCTTACTCTCCTACATGCACTCCTAATATAAGATACTTGTGCACATCCTCACTTTACATATTTGCACACTTACATACATGACACTTGTGCACATTCTTTGAATTCACACTTGAGCTTTTACTTAGATAACTCTTGTGCATTTTTTGCAATGTACTTTTACATGACACTTGTGCATCTCCTACATATTGCACTTTAACATTACACTTGTGCATATCTTGCATATTAACACTTACATAAAGAGAAAATATAAATCACTCATCTAAACTATAGACACAAACCTTAATCTATTACATATTTACATTTGTACCATGAAGGTACCATGGGGGTACATTTGCATGTATCAAATAATGTAATATTCTTCAACACCCCCTTGTATTACATTATTTAGTTATTGAAGACTTTAGTCTTCAATATTTATCTTCATCTTCAATTTTCTTCTTTTAGACTTGAGTCTTCAACATACAATCCTGCTTGATATCCTTCAGGTTCTTGTTCTGACACTTGATTTTGATTTGTATCTCTTTTAACTGTCTTCCTCTTTACTTTCATAATCTTCTTCTTTTGCTTATTTATTCCATTATTTTATGTCGTGGTATTGATCTTGCCTTGTCGACTTTTTGAAGTCTTTTTTCTTATATTATGGTTTTCTAAAACATTTGCAATATTAGTATCATCAAAATATTTTAAGAATGAATATCTTCATTGACCAAGAGTTTTATTGTAAGATCTTTGAATTCATTTCCTTATGATGTTTCTTCTAAATATTGAATTTCATGAATTAATTGAACTACGTTTCCTTTTTTATTTTCTTCTTTAAATTGTAGTTGATGTTGTTGCTAACGATCATATTGATACTGAGGTTGATATTAACAATGTTGGTATTGAGGTTAAAATTCATATTGTCATTTTTGATTGTATCAACACTAAGGTGTGTTTGCTAAACGTTTTTATTCATTTGATTTCCTTTATTATATCTATCCAAATTTGTACTATGACCCATTTTTTACATATATGATAAAATATTGAATTACATTTATATCTATACTTGGATGTTGTAGCAAATATTACTTGGTATGTTTTCTTTAGATACCAAGGCATTATTAGTCATTTCATCCTTGAATAAATTCTCTACTTCATATTCCTAAAGAATATTGACCAAATCATCAAATGTAGGCTCCTTAGAACTTTAAAGAAGTAACCAAATGTTTATAATTTTTTGGAAGTGCCCTTAATGTAACTTGAACAAGAAATTTATATTCTATTTTTTCTGCCAGAGTTAATAGTTTTGCCTTTATATCTTCTACTTTTTAAAGGAAGAGTTTTATAATTTCTTCACTATTAACCTTTAAAGAATATAATTGATATTGTAAATTCATAATTGTTGTTTTTCTTTTACCTTCAAATATTTTGCATAATGTATTCCATGCATTTGTAGAAGTTTTTGCTCCACTTAAGTATGGCTATATTTCATCAATTATTCCAAATGTAATTAAAATGAGTGCCTTTGCACCACTTTCTTCAAATATTTGTATTTCTCTTTCATCCTCACTAGGTTTTTTCTTTGTTCTATTTACTATATCCCATAGTTTTTCTACAATAAGAATTTATTTCATTTTGTTCTTCCATGATGCAAAATTTGGTCCATTCAAAAGTTGAGATTCAGAAAGAAATATTTTATTATTTGACATAATGTAACTCATTCATATTTAATACTTTGTAGTATACCTTATATCTCCCAAGTTAAAACCTTTCATGTAGAAGTCCTTTTAACTCCCTACTAAATTAAATTAACAAAATTTCAAATTTCAAATTTCAAATTTCAAATTGCAAAAAATTTTGAGGTATGAGGTGTAGACCAATTGGTTCGACCAAACCCCGTAAGGGGACGGAGGTCCAAGGTTCAAATCTCGAGCCTCGTAGGACTAAACGCTTGTCCCTTTCCTAGTGCTTTCAACGGTGTAAAAGGTTTAAAATGATTGTGGTATGGTGGTTATAAGGGTAGATTGTGCGAAGAACTGTATGGCGACTTTCGGGGTGGACAACATAGAATACTATGGTGGCCATAAAATCCAGACAACCTACCCAGATTCATGGCGACTATCAATTCCACAATATAAATTCAAAAAATGAAATTAACAAATTTTCAAATTTTTAAATCTTCAAAAACTTCAAATAACTTTAAACTTGAAAAACTTCAAAAAATTTAAAATTTTAAATCTTCAAACCTTTTAACTCCACTACTTTCAAATCTCTTAAAAAACTCAAATATTAAATAATTTAAGTCTTCTAATCTTCAAATATTAAAAAATACTTAAATCCTAGTAGAAACCCTTTTCACTCCAGACCTTAAATAAATTTAAATATTTTCAAAAAAATAAACTTTTAAACTTCAAAAAACTATTATGGTAGAAAACCTTATAACTCCCTACTAAAAAATTAATAAAGTTTAAATTCAAATAACTTGCTTTCTCTCCAAGCAATAAAGGAATGAAAGGTAACTTAATGAACCTTTCCTTTGAAATATTTTAAAGCTAATAATTGTACCTCTCATTAGTAACATATGGACGTTACCTCTATTAACTCATTTTTGTGTGCTTAATCCCTACTGCGATGCTTACACTCATTTAGGTATTTTAATTTCCCAATAATGGTGCTCAATATTCCATCATTCTTGGGTGTTGGCTTGATTCTTTTTAGTTGTATGGCATCCTAGGGTTATATTTGCTAAATAGGATACTCAAATCACTTTTTGTCTCCTTTGTTGAATAGCTCACTTAGTGGATTCTTTATCTCTTTCGTTGAATAACACACTTAGTGTATTCTTGATCTCCTTAACCGAATAACATACTTAGTGCATTCTTGATCTCCTTCATTGAATAACACAATTAGTGCATTATCGATATCCTTCATTGAATAACATACTTAGTGTAGGCCCAAAAGGCTACATCCTTAGAAAATTTTACTTTTGAAAGTTTTGCTAAGTATTAGAAGGTGTCTCCAGACCAGAGCCGCACTAATACCAATTAGCTCTAGATCACAGTCAACACGGTCAAAAGAGGAAGATTTACGATCCAAAATGTGACCCAGCACCAATTGGATCCTACATCGTGTAATAGCGTTTTATGCTTTAGATCACATTCAACCTGGTCAAACCTACAAAAAATCATAGTCATAATCTGACTTAGCACCAATATGGCTCCAAGCCGCACTTCGATGAGAGGGCACCAGATCGTAGTCAAACTTTTCGAAGTTGTAATTCAAAATACAACCCAATGATAAGTTCTATGCCATGATCGAATCTAAGTCTAAGGTAAATGAGAAGTTGAAACTTTGCTTTCACGTGACATCCCAGCATGCTTCAGGTTGTAGTCAAACAAGTCAACATGCCCATTCTTGTAATTCAAAATGTAGCCTAGGACAAGGTTCTACACCGCAGACCAGTTTTGCTTTGGAACAAAGATAGAAGAGTAAGTTGTTACCTCACACCATGAAGACCATCTCCAAATCACAGTCAACATGGTCAAATTGACCAAATTTACAATCAAAACTATAGCCCGGATCATAGTTTTCGTTCCAAAGTCATAATTTACTTTGAGCCAAGTATGGTAGAGAGATTGTGATCGTGTGCCATTTAAGTAAACTCTACATCATAGTCAACATAGTCAAACCAACCAGACCCTCAATCCAAACTATGACGTAAAGCCAGTTTTATACTACTAATATTGAATACCACTTAAAGCACATATACTAAGGATGGTCCCATCCCAAATTTGGTTCAAAGTCATAAGATGGCTTTAGGGCACAGTCAACTTAGTCAAATATCGAATGAAACAACAAAGAAAGTGTGGTTCTATGACTCTAAAGTAGAATAGTAAGTCTCTCTAGGCTCCAATCATTAAAACATACAAGACTCTTTTGAAAATTGGATCTCGATCATTCAAATATAAATCAAAGAATGACATTAAATCTTAATTTTTATATGTTGAAAACAAGTGCGACACAGAGAAAATAAATTTTATCAATGTTGTTGAGTTAAGAAGATGAAGCATCCACGATTCAA
This sequence comes from Wollemia nobilis, assembly GCA_028583015.1. NCBI lineage: Eukaryota > Viridiplantae > Streptophyta > Pinopsida > Araucariales > Araucariaceae > Wollemia > Wollemia nobilis. The sequence goes on from JAQPPZ010002492.1 coordinate 587,548, forward strand.
GGCCAATTCAGTTCTAGATCAACAGTAAAGAGAAGACCACAAGAATAGGGGATGACATTGATGCAAATCATATAGCTAGATTCCATGAAGCCTAAGCAAGTTGCAGAGGATCAACGAAGTAGGATCATTCCTCTTTATTGAATCAAATATGAGGCCACCACATTAGCATCCCATTGGCCAAACATTCAAATTTTCTTACAATTCTCTATTTAAAAAAATATATATTGTAAAACTATAATAAAGACCATTACCTCCTTTCAAAGGATCGACTCTAAAGTGTTTGCATGCACTTTTGTTGTATATTTCCTACTATTAATGAATAAAGTATTACTTGGAAGTTTTACCTTAGACTCACATATTTTATCACCTGATTATAAGCCTTGTGAAGTCATTTCTGCTACTGTTGCTATGGTTAGTGTATTTTGTTAATTTGGATTTGCTAACTTAGAGTAAATTGGAATTTTTCATATTCGAATGTATGCTTGTAGAAAATTATTTTTATTTTCCAAGATTTTAATATACTCTTATTAATTTGGATTATTAATACTCTTGATGTTTGGAATAATTCTTGAAGTATGCAATTGATTTTAATGTTGAAGATGGTAAAGTTTTGAATGTTGTTAGTTTCAAGTATTTCTCTGAAATTTGAGTTGTTAGGAGGTTCTCTATAGATGCCTATGTTGTTAGCTTTATCCATCCATTATTATTCATTCTTTCTTAACCCTTTCATTTCTATCCCTACCCTTTATTCATTTTACTAAGCTTAAAAGAGTCAACATTCAATAAGTTGACAAGGAATACCAACCTACTCTAGAGGTTGAATTGAAGTAATTTGGTTCATCCAATGTTTGTTTTAGGCTGTGATTAGTGGGTGCTCACCTTCAAAATCCTGACAAATAATAGTCACAGTTTAAGTTCATCTTGATGTCAATCTAAGCCATAATAGTTTCTGGAACACCTGGTGGGACCCTGTTGGTCCCACTATTTGGATAAATTAAAATTTTAGTGATATTATGTTATACAAATTCTTATCGATCACCTGGTGAATTTGCTGCAATTTCAACCCAAACCTATGATAGGTTGTCTCTTCTTTTAGATATCTTATAAATATTTTCTTACATTTTACCCAAAAAAATCAAGATTTAGTGAATTGTCTTGACCTTGTTATGCAAATATTGTAAGTTCACTTGACGACTATTGGATTGAGAGCCTGGAAGCCCTGTTTACATTTTATTTTTTCCTTTCCATCTGGCTTGTTGTTATAATTTTCCCTATCTAAATGCAAATATTTATTTGGCTATCTTGATTCAAGGGACCAAGTATGGTTTTCTTATTCTTATGTTTCAAGCCATGATCCCCAAGGTCCTAAAAACCATATGATACTTAAAATCCATCTAGGTCTAGTTTATGGCTCACCAACCCTACCCTCCATGGTATGATACTAGCCCTCTTAATATCCCTATCCTTCATGAGATACCTAAGATCTCTCTAAAAAATCTACCTAGTTATGAGAGAAAATAAAAACTTGCAAATGAGCAATGTTAAGATATTGTGTCCTTGTCTTCTGTTTTTAACATCATATTTGAAGATGTCATGCTTAGATTGGTTGTTATGTCATTTAAAGGTAAAGTGCTATTGTGGTATAAATCCTTAGAAAGCAAGAGTATTTGTACATGGGATGACCTAGTCGAAGCTCTTATTAATGAATTTGATGATCCCAAAGATCCTTTCTTACTACTTACTCAATTTTCATCCATAAAGAAATCTTCTCATGAAAGCCTTCTAGATTTCAATGTTCGATTCAAAAGAATGTGGAGGATAGTTCCTCAAGAATACCAAGCCTCCCACCCATAGGTATACCTCTATTATATCCATGCATTTCATCCTAATTTAAGTATCCTTATTCAACAGTCTAAAGAAAAATATTCCCTCATATTTTCCAAGAGGTCATCCAAGCTAAAAATATGTTTATTATAGCAAGTAAATTACCTCCTAGAGAAATCAATCATTCTTTTGATATTCCACCCAACCCACCCCACAATACACCACAAGAGGAAGTGAAAATTTCATCACTGCAAAAAGCCTAGAATGAGGTTCCCCCTTTTCAAGGAAATCACTTTCAAAGGGAGCAATGATAAACCATGATGATATAGTGTACTAAACAATATGTGAAAGGAAAAGGATCATGTTTCTTACAAGCCAAAAGAGAAGAATTCAGTAATATTGAGTTCCAGTGGTAGAAAACCCATCAAAGTTATGGGTCATAGCTCATTAATAATAGTTTTGATAGGAAGGGAGAAACAAAAAAGTATAAGGAGAATGACAAAGAAGAGAGTAGTGGTAGGCTTGTTATATCTTCAACTTCACCACATGATTACATCTCAACAAAAATTCCAAGAAAAATAAGTGTAGGGATATGGTAACTTTCAATACAATAGTCAATCATCAGGAAGGAGAGTATGATAAGCATCATTTGATTCCTTGATTCCAAAGGATGGACAAAGAAAATTAAATAGATATTTAGGAGTAAGTCTCAATTACGAAATACCTAAATCAAATAAGAGTTGAAGCTTGTAGAAGTTTGTATTTCCCATACATGACTCTGGAAGATAGAAAGGAAAAAGTAGTACAATTCAAGGGTTTATTCAAGGATTCTCCCCTACTAGACCGAGATCTAAGGAAATATTTGCTAGCATCTCCCAATACGAACTTGGTTGACCTCTCTTTGAGAATGTTAACTGAAAAGGGTGATAAAATTTTGAGGGATAGATCTTTGAGCTTTTAGGAATGTGATCCATTATATTTGCCTCTCTTTTTAGAAAAGGGTGTATTGCACAATTGTGTGATAGGTCCAAAACCTCAAATTTCAATAATACCAATTAAGATTTGTTGGAGTCTAGGATTGATTACGCATCATATAGAACCTAAATGATTGTAGTTCAAAGGAAAAATTGTAAAGGTGGTTGGCATCTTGAAGTAGTTTGTGTTGATGTTATGGGTGTATCCTGATTTGGTAGTCATACAAGACGTAATGATCTTTGAGGTTCCTCCAATATTTGGCTTATACTTATCTGAAAGTTTCCTCAGGTAGTCTAGAATTTACCTTAATCTGGAGTTAAATTAGATAAAGGTCTTTAGAGCAAAAGGTATAGTTAACATATCCAGCCAAGGCCTACATCCTTTATTTGTTATAAAATACCAAAAAAAATGGCTAAAGGGAGTTGATTTTGGAACATTTTGCTTTACAAGAATATCGATATGATTACTCTAAAAGAGGTTTGAATCATAAATTAAAAAAAGAATGCAGTTAGTCGTATCTCTTACTGGGAGGTGGAGAATCTTGATTCCCCTCACTTCTATTTGGATCATCAAGAGGAATTTTCAAAATCAAGATATAAGGTGCAAGAGTTACGTCAAGAGCCTTTGTGCATGGTTTTAGAACTTGCAACGCTTAACTAGAAAACACCAGTTGATGACTTGTATGTTACAAAATTCATAGAGTTTCATAACAAAAGGTATTCATGAAAGAGCAAAGAAACAATATGGATTCAAAAAGGACCTGGAGATAATCATGAGCTGTTAGAAAATCAATATCGAGAAAAGATTAATTAGGTATTATTTGGTCCAAACATTGTATATTAAGGGGATAAACATGGACAATATTTTGAATCCAGACGTGGGTGATCATGCCACATTTTTGTGTACATAGTCGACAAGTCAATAAAGTGGTTGATTACAATCATCATGAATAAAGTAGGGTAAACTTGTATAAGAACATAAGCCTTACATCATCCTGTACATATAACTAAGATAAGTGAGCAAAAATGTAGACAAAATATTGATCAAATTATGAGATTCTCTAGAGGATTAAGATTCAAGTGGATCAAATAAATTATTCCTTGCAATCGTCAAAACACATTATACACCACTTTATTTGCCTATTTGATTTCCTTATCCCATTAAGTTTGTTTCCTCTCTTTTTCATTCTTCCTTACATCATCATTCCTCCAACTCTATAGCCCAATGGACAAATGCAGGTTGTTCTCAGAAGGATAGAAAAGAGATCTAATGTGATATGGGTAGTACTATAGAAATATTATATAAGCAAGGGAAATTGTCATAGCTTGCACAATATGATGTCAGTCGTATGCACACGTAGTATGAGAGAAAGACTCATATAACATGTAGTAGACAAATTAGGCAAGTCAAAATCTTTCAAATCTAAGAAGTGCAATCTTGCAGTTGGCATCTGATGTAAAGCTCTTTTCAAATTTAGCTCTATATAAATATAGAAATTCATGAAGATCAAAAGGATGAGATTATTGGAGTAGATTTGGGTATGGTAGTGCAAAAGGAGACTCCCATGGTGGAATATGAGTAGATGAAATGGTCTCTATTAGCTTGCACAAGAAAGTGCAAAAGACACAAGAAAAACAGATGATCTCTTACCATTTGGTAATATATTTGCCTTGGAAGTAGCTCTACGCCCCAATGGAGTATATATATGGAGGTAGGTTTTTGTAAGGATTACCCATAGTTTGTGTACCTTCAATTCTTGTATTTTATTTTCTATTTTCTCTGTATCCAACACTATAGTATTGCTTCCTCTTGATCACCTATAAAACAATACTTCATATCGTTTAGTTTGCCAATGCTTCATCACCTCTCACCACCATTTCATGTGCAATATGAGGTATATTTTATCCCTATCCTTTGTACCTCCTTGTAATTAACCATTCATCCTCATTTCGTCCCACCTGATATTTTCCTTCATTTTGTGTCTGTTAGTATAGGCATTTCTTATTGTATAGTCGTGTCTTCCTGCATTGATGTGTCTTCTTGACTTCTTCTATACTTTACAAAGTGTTGGTCCAATGGATAAGGCTATCTAAGTTCTACAAATTTACAAGCAAAGTCCCATGAGAGGTACCATAATATAGTCCCAAAAGGCTACATCCTTAGAAAATTTTACTTTTGAAAGTTTTTCTATGCATTGAAAGGTGTCTTGGGACTGGAGCCAAACCAAGCATCAATTAGCTCTAGATCACAGTCAACATGATCAAAAGAGGGAGATTTGTGATCCAAAATGTGACCTAGCACCGATAGGGTCCCACGTTGCACAATAGTGTTTCATGCTCTAGATCGTATTCAACCTGGTCAAACCTATAGAAAATCATAATCATAATACAACCTAATGCCAAGATGGCTCCAGGTTGCACTTTAATGAGAGGGCACCAGATCGCAGTCAACATGGTCAAACTTGTCAAAGTTGTAATTTGAAATGCGACCTAGCAAAAAGTTCTAAGCATAATCAAATCTAAGTCTAAGGCAAATGAGAAGTTGAAATGTTTCTTTCACATGACATCTCAGCATGCTCTAGGCCATAGTCAAACAAGTCAACATGCCCATTCTTGTGATTCAAAATGTAGCCCAAAACAAGGTTCGACACCGTAGACCAGTTTTACTTCGAAGCAAAGATAGAAGAGTAAGTTGTTGCCTCACGCCATGAAGGTCAACTCTGGATCATAGTCAACATGGTCAAATCAGCCAACTTTACAATCAAAATTGTGGCTCAGATCATAGTTTTCACGCCCAAGTCAAAATTTACTTTGAGCCAAGGATAATAGAGAGATTGCGGCCACGCACCATTCAAGTAAACTCTAGATCATAGTCAACATAGTCAAACTGACCAGATCCTCAATCCAAATTGCAATGTAGAGCTAGTTTTATATTGTAAACTTTGAGTACTACTTAAAGCAAATATACTAAGGATGGTCATGTCCTAGATCTAGTTCTAGGTAACAAGATGGCTCCAATTCATAGTCAACTGTGTCAAAAATTAGATGAAACAACAAAGAAAGTGTATTTATGAGACTCTAAAGTAGAATAGTAAGTCTCTTCGAGTTGCAACCACTAAAACATACAAGCCTCTTGTAAAAATTAGATCTCGATCATTCAAAGATAAATCAATGAATGATGTTGAATCTATATTTTGATATGCATAAAATAAATGCAACACAAACATGATAAATTTGAGCAATGTTGTTGAGTTGAGAAGATGACTAATCTATGATTCAAGGCCATTTTAGCTCCAGATCAATGGTAAAGAGAAGATTGCAAGAATAGGGTATGATGTTGATGCAATTCGCATAGCTGGAAATCATGAAGACCGAGCACATTGTAGAGACTAGTTCTAGAGGCCAGGTGTAGAGGATCAACAAAGCAGGATCACTCCCCTTTCTTGAATCAAATATGAGGCCACCACATCAACATCCCATTGGCCAAACATTCAAATTTCCTTGTAATTCTCTATTTTCTAAAAAATCATTGTAAAACTATAATAAAGACCATGACCTCCTTTCAAAGGGTTGTATATAAAGTGTTTGCTTGTGCTATTGTTGTATATTTGTTACTATTAATGAAAGGAGCATTACTTGGAATATTTTCTTCAGACTCACATCTTTTATCACCTGATTATAAGCCTTGTGAAGTCATTTATGGTATTGTTGTTATAGTTAGTGTATTATGTTAATATGGATTGCTAACTTGGAGTAAATTAGAATGATTCATATTAGAATGTATGCTTGTAAAGAATTCTATTTTTTTTTGTCAGGGTGTTAATCTAATTTTGTTAATTTGGATTATTAATACTCTTGATGTTTGAAATAATTCTTGAAGTATGCAATTGATTTTAATGTTGAAGATGGCAAAGTTTTGAATGCTATTAGTTTCAAGTATTTCTTTAAAAATCGAGTTGTCAGGAGGTTCTCAATATATGCTTATGCTATTAGCTTTATCCTTCTATAATTAATTCATTCATTCCTAACCCTTTCATTTCTATCCCTACCCTTTATTCATTTTATCGAGCTTAAAAGAGTCAACATTGAATGAGTTGACAAGGAATACCAGCCTACTCTAGAGGTTGAATTGAAGCAATTAAGTTCATCCAATGTGTGGTCTGGGTTGTGATTAGCGGGTGCTCACCTTAAAAATACTTACAGCTAATATTCATAGTTCAATTTCATCTTGATGTCATTCTAAGCCATAACACTTAGTGTATTCTTGATATCCTTCATTTAATAGCATGCTTAGTGCATTCTTGATCTCCTTTGCTAAATAGCACACATAATGCTTTCTTGATCTTCTTCTTTGGATGGTATACCTAGTGTTTGTTGCTTGATAGCACATTGAAAATGCACTCTTATCTCTCTTAGAAGATGGCATGATGGAAATGTGCTCAGTCTCTATTATTGAATTACACGTTGGGAATGTGCTCTATCTCTATTAGCATTGGATAGATTTCGCTCCACTTTCAACAATGCCATTATTTACTCTAGAATGATGTTTTTTTGTTAGCATTATTCTTGTACAATGTTGTTCCACTCTTGGACAATTCTCTTCTATGTTGCTCTTTGATTACAATGTTTCTTAGTTTCCTAGTTGGCCACTTTAACAGCCCCATGATGGTCACTTAGACTGTTGTTTGAATTTTTGTATATAGGTCACTTGAGTGTTAGCCACTAAAATATATTGGCTACTTAGATGTTGGCCACTCAACTTCTATGGTGTATGATAGCTCCACTAAATAAATACTTATTGTGCCTTATTGTTTCTTCCTATCTCTAGCCTATGCTCTAGTAGCACTATTATTTGTTGTAGGATACAAATTATTTCAAAAACCTTTTTAAAAAATAAGTCAAGACCAAGACTAAAATTGTTATAGTTAGCCTAATGCTTTTGGTTTTCTAAATAACCAAAAATCCAACTTAAATATGCCTCTATATGTCATTATCTCTAGAGGCTTCTTCTATGTACTTCTCAATACTAATATTTTATTTATTCTTAGAAAGCTTATATTGGTTCTCAATCTCAAGAAGCTTAGATACTTCTCTATCCCTGGAAGCTTTGATGCTTTTTAATATTTGAAATCTATCTTCAATATATTAGGTCTCACCTAAGAACAATATGATTCTCCTTTTTTTTAGAGAATCCAAAATCAATATTTAGGTGACTATGAATATCCTTGCATGTCCAATTTTCTTCTGAGTTGGATCTCTCAATATTTAATAGTGATTCTCCTTTTTATTAAATAATCCTTAATATTATCATGGTGACTTTGAATGTCCTTGAATGTCCAACTTTCTTCTAAGTTGGTCCTTAATCACTTTATGCTAAGTCACGTCCAACTATCTTTTGAGTTAGCTCTCTTAATCAATTCAAGTTGTGTCCTAGTTTTCAATGGTTTTTCTTGAACCTAGTGGAAAGAACCTAGCATCTAAACCAAGGTGATATATTCTTGTCCTATCCATATCTACTCAATCAGACCTTTAAAAATAGAGTCGAAGTCTTTACTACTTTCAAAGTGGACATACTCCAATATTATAACTCTATCAAAAATAAAAAAATTTAATTGGTAAATCTAATACCACTATTGGATTTTAAGTCTAACTATCTCACAATATAGGTCCCATTGTAAATAATCCAATTATATTATAGGTCAAAATATCAATAATCAAGAGTAAAATTATATATGAGAAATCAAATATATATCGAGGTCAATATAATAATGAAATAACATTCACTTATAATATCAAATATGAATGTAAATGGCAAAAATTATTCATGTACATGCATAAAGAATACTTACAATAAAATTGCTCAAAATCTATATACAAGCTTTATTATCAATGCTTGCTATGTGGTGATCGTTATAGACCATTTTCCCTTATATTGTATGGAGCTTTATCTCCATAATATAGCCATAGTAATGTGACTCTTCAATAGTTGTCTATTGTACTCCTCACATATCCGAGATATGTGATCTTTCTTTTATTGATCTTTGGATTCTCATCTTGCCACTTGTATACTAGACTTTTCACTCTCTTATTACATGCATACTTGACTCTATGACACATGCACACTTCTACATGACTCTTACTCTCCTACATGCACTCCTAATATAAGACAATTGTGCACATCCTCACTTCACATATTTGCACACTTACATACATGACACTTGTGCACATTCTTTTAATTTACACTTTCACTCTTACTTACATGACACTTGTGCATTTCCTACGCATTGAACTTGTACATGATACTTGTGCATTCCTTACATATTGTACTCTTACATGACACTTGTGCATATCCTACACATTGACAGTTACATAAAGGAGAGATATAATCACTCATCCAAACTATAGATACAAACCCTAATCTATTACATTTTTACCATGAAGATACCATAGGGGTACATTTGCATGTACCAAATAATGTAATATTCTTCAAAACCAACCCACATTAGAAGTCTTTTAATAGTTTTTGTTTTCACCAAAAATAATTTTTTTTCATGATTATAAATATAGTGCACCTTGCCCCTAAACCACAGGTCGTTAGTCATTATTTATCAGTAATTATGGAATTGGAGAAGATGATGAGAAAAAAATCTTTTGAAAGAAAACTCATGAATTAAATTTAATTCCATTTGCACTTGCACTTGGTTCATTTTTAATATCTAAAGAATGTAGCCAATATCCATAGAACTTATGTATTAGTGCTCTATTTTTAATAACTATTATATCAATGCTCGATCATCTAATTCTTGATAATAAATTTTGGTGTAACATTTGCTATCTAGATAATATTTGTCATAGATTTTCTCTTCTCTTGTCCCCAAATAAAGCATCTATACTTCCATCTTGGGAATTCTTACTTCTAGTCAGGACTTATTCACCTTTACCTCTACGTCAAACTATCATCGTACCTTCTGCTTATATGGTTGTTGCATCTACTACTCTATCATAGATTTTAAGTTTAATTTATCCATGAAATTCTCACCATTGCAAAGTTTGACAATATGTAGAGAACCTATAGAGTTGGTTATGCATATATCATTTGCATGTCATCTAAGTTATGAGTCCACCTAGAATTTTTATTTTCTTCTTCTCTTTGCATAATCTAAAAATTTTGTGGTCAAAAAACAATCAACCAATCTAAAATGCCAAGCAAATATCTCAAGATCCTTAAAATTGGAACATCACCTTCTTCTCCTCAAATTTCTTCATCATGTCCATATTCTTGTTCTTGATGACTACCTCATTCTTGGGGTAGATTACTTTTGTTATTGGAAGGAATGATAAGGATTACAAGGTATTAATTAAAAAACATATGAAATAAATAATATAAAATATTAGTCATCTAGAAAATCACATGCTTTGGAATGTGGCAATAGCCACCTCCTAACTTCTTTCTACAAAGGTAGACACATTTAATATGATTGACCTATAGATTTTAATCTTAAATGCAGTTTGTAAAGGCATATGATGCCTATATATATGTTTTTGTCAAGGTTATGCTTATGGGGTTTGTAAAGACATATGATGCCTATAAAATGTATTAATAAAAATAACATGAATAAGTTTTGAAGTCTAGGCGAATAGTGTCCAAACTCATGTAGAAAACATGAAAAATTATCTTTTTTTCATCAAAAAAATATAAAAATGGGATAAATCAATTTTGAAATCCTACTACTACTCATATGTCATCTATTATTATGATAAGAGTTAGTATCCATATAAGGCTTAGTCTCAAAGACTATAAAATAATCTTTACTAGATCCATCATTTTAGGTTTCCAAGATGTAGTATCCTTTAAGGGTTTTTATACATTAATCTTATTCAATATCTACTTGCTTTTTCTTAGGTATCACACTTCAATAACTTCAGAGCTTATTTTTAGGTATTTTGATGGTTTTTTGAGGATTTTACCAATTGCTAAACTGATCATGTATTAGTTTAAAGTGTAGATCTCGTCAAGCTAGATGGTTTAAAAAAAAATGAAGCTCTAGATCAAAAGTTATGTCTTCTAGAAGGTTCCCTGCTACTTATCATCAATTGTTAGTCATCCTGTCTCTTTTTCTACCAGTAGTCAATCGTTAGTCATCCTATCCCTTCTGCTATCGATCATTAGTTGTCTATCATTCCATCCCTTCTGCTACTGATAGTTAGTCATCAATCATCCCCCTTTCTACTATTTATCATTAATCATTAGTCATCTCCCATTTTTGTTATCGATTCTCAATAATCAGTCATCCCATCCCTTCTCCTATCAATCATCAATTGTTAGTCGTACTCCCTTCTGCTATTATTCATCAGTCATCAGTCATCTCCCCTGCTACTATCGATTATCAATAATTAGTCATCCCTCCTATTATCGATCATCAATCATTAGTCATCCTATCCCTTTTGCTATCGATCATATTATCAATCAGGGTTATGCATAAGGGATCAAACCCAAAATGTATTTATAAAATTTTGGTGAATCAATTTTGAAATCCATGTGAATAGTGTCCAAACGCATGTAGAAGGTTCACTATTATTAGGGGTAATGTTGGAAATTTAAACTTAAAATGGTCAAATTATTATAAAATTAGGGTAAATCGACCCCCAAAAAAATTTGCACCCAAATTTTTTTGGCTAATGGGCCCTGGTCAAGGGTCCCAAATATTAGCCAATTCTAAATTTTGAAAATCCTAATTTTAGCCAATTTAGCGATAAATAGCCGCTATGCATAACATCAATCATTAGTTATGTCATGTCCCTTCTGCTATTGATCATAAATCATCAGTTGTCATGTCTCTTTTTCTATCGATCATTAGTTATCAGTCATCCCATCCCTTTTGCTATCGATCATCAATTGTTGGTCATCCATCCCTTCTATTATCAATCATCCCTTCCTTTTGCTATTGATCATCAATTGTTGATCATCTCATATCATCTACTATCATTCATTGAGTGTCCCATAATTTCTTCTATCGGTTGTCCCTTTCCTTATTTTTGCTATCAGTCATCTCATCCTTTTTATTCTGGATCATCTTGTCCCTTCTGCTATTGGTCATCCATTCTACCATGACTTATCTATTGTTGGTACAGGTCATTTTCAATGCTACTGGTTATCTCAAGGAGAATCAATGTTTAAGATGTAGGAGTATCATTGTCATGTTAGGTATATATACTGGTGGTATAATAGGTAAATTTGGTGGTGTAAATAAAATTATTTATAATTTCAAGGTGAAAAGGTCCATGATTTAGGTGAGAATGTTGGTGATTTAAAATAAAAATGGTAAAATTATTATCAAAGCAAGGTGAGCTGACCCCAAGAAAAATTGCACCCAAAAAATATGAGTGAATGGGCTTCACTCAAGGGTCTCTATATTCGCCAATTTCAAATTTCAAAAACCCTAACATTCGCGAGTTAATGATGATTTATCGCTATGTATAACCCTAGTTTTGATGATCAATGGAAATGAATCTACCTAGAATCAATCATGTTCCATATCAAAAATCTTCCTTTTTAATGAATGACTTTACCATGATAAAGATAACACACAAAAGTTAAAATTGGTAGAAGGTACTATAGTTTCGTGCCATTAGATATATAGATGAACTAAAAAGTAAAATAAGGATTAAATTCAAATGACACTTAAATTGACATATGATAAAGATCTTAGTCGAGTCTACAACAAAAAGAATAAAATAATAAGTAGAACAAAATTGTCGTGTCATCGTGTAACTAAATAATTATAAATAATGAAGAGAGAATCATTAAACATAGTAATAACAAGAGCTAAAATCCTAAACTTTATAAATAAATATATACAAAGGCATGAAGTTATGATATACTATCTTGATAAAGTGTTTTCTCAAAATGTCTATTAAGCCTCTAATATTCTAAAATACAATGTTCACATCTTAATTTTATTGAGTAGAATAGCCTACCCCAAGTATTTAAGCATTGTGAAACTAATACCAATAAAGAAAACTATAGCTTCATTCTTACAAAATCTTAATATTGAAATTCTTATCAAGAGGGTGGCCCTTCCACTTAAATACCCAAATGGAAATGGATGCAAAAAGTTTGAGAAGAACATTGTGTGAGCTTCTTGAGAATTTATTTTTTGAAAAAAATTATCAGTAGGGTCTACAATAGCATCCTTGATATCCTAGAAGTTTTGTACTAATTTAAACATAGAATGAACATAGGTCTAGCCACTTGACCACTATATGTAAAAAACAAATATAAATTTACTAATTAAACTAGAAGTTCATATTATTTTTAGCAAGACCTCTTATTTATAGTCGTATTTGACCATTCTCTTTCTATTGTGTTCTTTATAAATAAATTTGAAGTTGGGCTTAGCCAATAATAGGTAATCCTTTATTTGTCCTTATCAACACATCTAGGTTGGAATGGCTTTCGCCTCTCATCAAGGAGACTCATGTTCAAATCATAGGGAGGATGGCTCATGTCGTGCCTCTAGTTGTATTTTACACCATATGTCAACAAAAAAATATATTTTTGAAAAGAAAGATAATATTTTGCTTTGTGGTTTAGGTATTCTACTCTAAAATCTATGTATTTGAACAATGACATAAACCATTATTTTTGACATGATGGTTATTGACTTGAATAAGTGGTTAATGCATTTGCCTACTCAATACATGAAATTTCCTTATGCGAGTCAAAATCTATTAAATGGTGACAAGGAAGATGAAGGACACGTATTTATAATTCCAACAATTTATAACAGTTACAAATTTTACCTTTTATAAGAATGACTGTATATCTTAAGGATGTTTTGAAACATCAGAAAATGAATATAGACAACGTTTTGGTTGTATGAATAATATTGAAGTAGGTTTGTATTGGAAATAGGAAGAAACTTATTTTGTATATTATATTTTTAATTTTCTTTTTCCTCCCATAAATAAAAAATATCTCCCATGAGAAATTTTAAAAAGCAATCACATAAATTATTTAGGTTTTGATACCAAGTTTCAACCATTAAACCAACTAAAAATAAGCATTTGTATGGAATAAGAAATCCCAAAAAATTGAGCTATCTTAATAAATGAAGAGAAGTTCTTTTGGAAAGAACAAATTTCTTGGTCGACTGAGAAATAACCCTTAAAGTATTTTTCATAAATTATGAATAATTATTAAGTACAACTTGACAATGCTTAAGTTTGAAAAATCAAGCACCAAAATTGTTTGATTTTATTTTGAAAATGAATAGTTTGACATCTTAAGGCTTTGAAGTGTTGTAAACCCAACATTTTAGCATCTGTTAAAGTAAATGCATGTCATATAGTAACAAGTCAAAAGTAAAAAATGTATACTATATAGAATCTCTTGTATTCATTGTAATAAATATATTTTTATAGAGAAAAAGAAATGGGATTTTTGTAATTGATTATATGGAGTTTGAATGGGTTGTAATTGTACTGCATCATGGTCCTATCATCTTGGGATTTTAAGTTACCTTATTTTAAAAGTTTCAATCACAATACTGGGATTTAAACTTGTATTTTTTAAAATTATATCTCATTTATTGTTTTTTTCAAGTAGGGTTTTTGAAACGGTTGCCCTTTCTTCTCTGTTGCTCAACTTAGTCACATAGACGTATATAGCCTATCTAGGGTCGCTCATATTTAAACCTTGGGGTGAGTTGCATCATCCATATGTGTCAATCCTTGAACCATGGTTCCATTGGCAAAAAAACATTAGGGTGAATAATGAGTTTTTGAAAAGGTCCCAATCCCTTGTATAATGGTTTGAATAAGGATCTTTTGGATGCAAACCAAAATACATACATTACAACATCCTTTTAACATTATTTTAAAAATTTAACATTATCTAATAATATATTATGAAGGTAAATTTCGGATCTATTTAAATGTCATTTTATTTATGGTTTATTATGAAAATAGCTATATTTTTTAAGGAAAAGATTATTGCACAATAACATAAAGAAAAAAACCACTTATTACCACTTGTGTGATATAAAAAGTCACAAATAAAAACAATTAAAAACATCATGAAAAATAGTAGTAAATTTTAGAATATATTAATGAGTAATTGAAATGATTATTTTCTATTTTATAAATAAAATTAAAAAGCCAAAATAAGATATATTTTAAAGTTGATTACATATGATTGAAAAAACACCACTCCTATTATGGTATTTTAATAAACTATATAGTAAATTTATATGATAAGATTTAAATGGTTTTTGATATTAAAATTATATTTTTAAACTATATTTTCCTAAAAAAAATTCATAATTTTATATTAAGAAAATAATAAATTACATTTTTTATATATCTCTTTGGCATTTCTTCAAAATTTCAATAGTGATCTAAAAATGAGGTCATTTATACATCATAACTAGCTATCTCTATCATGCTAAGTTCTATTCTTAGGCACCTTCCCAATTTATCAAACAATATCCTTAAAATCACTAACTTTTGAGTTTTTTTGAAAAAGTTGCTTTATTTGTGTTTGCTTTAACTAGAGTGTATTAATTCCCCTAGATAAATATTTGGACCAGTTGTAGTGCATTACCCTCATTGAATTATGTACTAAGCACATACCTAGATCAATCTGAAGTGCCTCCTTTGAGAGTTCATCTGCTTCCTTCTTTAGTTCTCTATAAATATGCCAAAAAGTAAAAGCTTCACTTTGATCCACAAATTCTTTTATTTGAGAGAAGATGGGTTGTAGAATCATGTTTTCCATCCTAAAAATACCAAGCATCCAGTTTATTACCACTTACGAGTCTCCATAAATTTGATTTTTTTGTATTCCTTTTGATTTTGTCAACTAAACCAACAATTTGAGGGCCATAATTTCAGCATAATTATTAGAACCTTCTCCCAATCTAGCCTTGAATTTAAAATAATGAGAGTAAAAAATATATAGTAATCCTCCTGGTCCACAAACTCCAAGGACCCCCTATTTAGCTCCATAAAAAAAATCTAGGCCCATGATTTATCAATATTTGGAGGGATGATTTGTCTATTTACCTTTATTGTTGTTGAAACCTTACAAATTTTTAAACTTCCAATGATTTGGGAGAAGACCTGCCAAGTAGGCTTCTCTTGATCCTGTAAAATTATTGCATTCCTAGTTAACCATACTCCTCAAGACACAAACAATGAAAAAGCTATAAAACCTTTGTAAGACCTATTTTCAAACCAAGATTTTAAGCACTTTCCTAAGGAATCTTCTTGCCATCCTATAGGAAGCTTTAATTGTGCTATAATCTCCCTCAAAACTTGTCTAGTAAAGGAGCAAGCAACCAGTAAATGATCAATTATTTCATTGTTTGACTTACATATGACACCTTCATGGACCATTTGAATTATTCTTTTGTAGAACCTCCCATGTTAAAACCTTATTTTTCATGGTAAGACATAGGAACAGTCTTGTCTTCAATGGGGATTTCTGCTTCCAAAGTAGGGTTATGCATAAGGGGTAGGACCCGAAAGGTACTTGTAAAAAAATGGTGAATCTGTTGCGAAAACCCGGTGAATCCTGGCCAACTGCATGTATGATGGCATGGCGAATGACCTTAATTTTTCAAAAAAATTGGCAAAAAATGGTGAATTTCAAAGTTTTGACCGGACCAGGTGAAAAAGGAGTTTTGACGACATCGACCAGGTTACAAATCATGATCCGATCTCGGATCGGATGCATAATATGATCCAAACTCGGTACGGATGCATAATATGATCCGATCATCGATCGGATGCATAATATGATCCGATCATCGATCGGATGCATAATATGATTCGATCATCGACCATGTACATAATATGATCCGATCATCGATCGGATGCATAATATGATCTGATCCTAGGACCGAATGCAAAATTTAGTTCGATCTCGAATCGGATCATATTATGCATCTGGTCTCAGATCGGGTGCACAATATGGTCCGATCACCGACCAGATGCAGAATAGGATCCGATCCGACATCGGATACATAATGTGATCCGATCCGAGACCGGATGCATACTATGGTCTGACATTGTATCGGATGCAGAATTTGGTTCGGTATCGGGCCTGATGCATAATATGATTCGATCTCAGATCGGGTGCACAATATGATCCGATCACCGATCGGATGTAGAATAACATTCGATCTGACATCGGATGCATAATGTGATCTGATCCATGATCGAATGCATAATATGGTCCGATATTGTACCAGATGCAAAATTTGATCCGATATCGAGCTTGATGCAAATTTTGGTCCGACATCGGACCGGACATAGATTCGACTACCATGTGTCACACGTTCATTCAACAACATTGCATGTCCAATACAATGTTGCCATGTGTCAACCCTATTTCTTCAATCTATAAAAGGGCATCAACAATCATTTTTTCCATTTTATTTCTATGACTACACCAACCAAAGCTAACCTTTCCAATCAACCTTTCGATTCCCAATCCTTTTTCTTTGACTTCCAACTTCTTACGATGGCCACCCCTTCCACCCCTACACCAAAATTCAAGAATCTTTCTTGCTCTATGATTTTAGATTTAATGACAACCCCAAGTATGGACTTTACGTGGCTCAATAACGCAAGTTTGACAACCTTGGTTTCAATGCCATAATTCAAAATAGATAAAGTCCTCCTTCAACATATCATAGCCGGTTATGACCATGACAAGGCTACAGTGAGAATCAAAGTATGAAATAGAAATTTACTTTTCACCATCACCCTTGTAGATATCAACAGATTGATAGGTCTTCCTTTCATTGATTTTCCTGAAGTGTCGATGAGGTTGCAACTGTATCTAGATGACAAAGCATACCTCAAAACCAAATACGGTTTGTCATCAGAATATTTGGTAGGTATAATTCTTGTTAATTATATTCTATTAATGTTCAAAGTTTCAAATTTGTAAATTGTCATCTAATTTTGTTTTTGCAGCTTCCCCGCCAAGTCAAAAAGAGGGTTATCAATCAACGATGTTAACCATCAAACTCTGAAGGCCATTATCGAGTTCTTCTAGGCCAGAATAATTCTGATGGGAAGATCAAAAATTCTATTTTGGGCACTAGCTTATATTGTTCAATCTGAGCACAATCAAAGGTTTGATTGGTGCACGTATATTTTGGATCGGATCAAGGTCGAGTTACACACCGTACAAATGGCAACCAACAAGACACAACCCATTGTGGGCACTGTTAATTTCCTTTTAGCACTCTATTATGAGTGTTTTCATAATTTGCAAACTACTCCTGTACCAACTGTAGTGCATGCAACACTACAAGCTATTGCAATGTCAGCAGAGGAATTGAAGGTAATAACTGCATCTTTGACCTTGACATACTATTTTATATTTTATCACATTTCCTTTTTTTAAATTTTCTTTTCATCTATATGTAGGGTAAGGTAGCCATTACAAAGAGTAAATAGGATGCTACCAATAGGGGTCACAGGTTGGAACAAACTGGTGATTCGAAGACATAGGATCAAAGCGACACCATTGCAGAGGTCGCATAAACATTCCAAGCAAGCCGCTACTCCTGGGGTTTCTCGTACACCTAGGTATGCACAAAATGTGCAAGCTGAATCTAGTGTGGCCAACCCCTCCCCCATTGGAACCCAAATTCAACATATTTCATCATATTTAGGTAAATCTATGTATAGTTAATTTAAATTAAGAACTTGTTCTATTTTATTTTCTAAAAAATTGTAACAAAATGTTTTTGTCTATTTTTAGTTGATTCTCAAAATCAATGACAAGTACAAACACCACAAGTGAGAGGCCATATGCCACCACCACCTCCATCACAACCACCATTTGCATCACACCCACCACTTGCACCATAGCCACCACTTCCACCACATCAATGACAGGCACAACCTTCACTAATGCGAGGGCAAATCCATGTTGGAAAATAATTGTTTTCACAGAGATCACAAGGGACCGCACAAAGTTTTGGGTATGGGTTCTCACACTCACAGAGATCACACATGCCAGCACCAAGTTCTGGGTATGGTTGGTCATCATTTACATTTACCACAAATTCACAAGCACCAGAAGTTTCAACCGAGGGATTGGATAATATTCATCTTGATGATGATTTTATTTTGTAGGGCAACATTGTAGGCTTCAAGGCAATAGATGTGCTTTATGAACCATAGGGTCAAGAAGAACAAGGAGAAGCCCCTACCCCTACAGTTGAGCAGACATCATTACCATCAACTCAAGGAGACAACCCTCATCCTCAAGGTCCTCAAACTGAGGATGATATTGTAAATTTTAATGAAAATATTTTAATATCTAAAAATATTGAAGCAACTATTAAGCAGGTTGTGCTTAAATATTTGTAGGAAATGAAGGAATGGGAATATCAAGAAAAGGTCCTTATAAGGGAAATTAATACCCGATATAAAAATTATGCAAAAAGAGATTCTCTATATTCTTTGGTTAAATATGAACCAGAAAAGCTTGATGGCCTGCTAAAACAGGCCACATCAAGAACAATAAAGTCTAATTTTATTTATGATGATGATGTTTTAAATATTGTTGTTGGTAGATTGGAGAACATTAATGTTGAAGCCCAAGCATTTTATGACCATTGGGCTTCCGATAAGGACAAAGTTGCAGTTGTTGAGGCTGCAAGGGAAATGGCCGAGGTAAAAAAGTTTTTTATGTTTCAATTTTCTATTGCAGTTAAATTTTTATATTTCTTGAAAATATGTAATAATTTCAATATAACCCTTTTGAATTATGTTTTCAATTTGTTTTTGTAGTCAAATTTTGAAAACTTAAAAACACAGGTTAAGAGCATGGACGTCAATATTAATAGGGCGAAGACATTTTTGAATAATGCAATGGAAATGAAAAAGAAAATGCAAGCAAAAATATTAGAAAATAATCGTTTTAAAAAATACATCAGGGATAGGCTCAAAGAAGATCCGGATAAGGTGCTTGAGAAAACAAAAGAAATGCTTCCAACAATACTTGAAGATCCAAACAAAGAAGAAGCAACATTGGTGGTGAGTATTGTGAAAGTACGTGAAAACCTAGTCAGAGCTAGAGCACTACCAGAAGAGAGTGTCACAGAAGTAGATAAAGGAAAAGAAATGACAACTCCAACCGATAGTGAAGCATCAAAGCACCAATCAAATGTTTGACAATGTAATATGCTATCAAGTTGACTGTAGTCAACAATTTTGTATGATGTAATATATTTCTATTCAAACTAATGAAAATGACATTTTCTCATATTGTGTTTTCCATCATTCATAGTTTGTTTGCATTTATAAATTTGTGTTGCTATTTTAGTTTATTTCTGGCTAATATTGTTCACTATGTTCATCTCAAACAACAAAAGCATTATAGATAACATTATAGATCAACAATAATATACCAATAATAAGATTTAAAACATGAAACATAAAGATTTATCAATGAAGAGAGTTGAGACACTAAGACATAAACATACAATTTTAAAAACTGCAATAAGATATAAGACATGTAATTTTTAAAACAATAATGTGATATAAATAAATAATTCTTTGAAATCTTATAAATCTGGAACAATATTGTGAAATCTGCTATCAAATCAATTCGTGTTTATCAATGTCAATGAAATCATGGAATAATTATCATTAAGGTAGCTGAAACATATCAGCTTGTCCAGAATCATTATGAAGCATAGCAAAAATTTGTGTCTCCACCATCTGATCACTGAAAGCATCATCATCGTCGTTATCGATCATATTCATTGTACCTCTTCTATCTGCTAGGGAACTCTAGTGTGCCAAAGCTCTATCATACGAAAATTTATCCAACTGATACGAAGACACATAAATTCTTAAACAATTTTCTAAATTTTTGTCGAGTCTGTTGTGGAGCTTAGATTTAACAAAAGAAAGTGCACTAAAAACTCTTTCATCTTCGACTGACCCCAAAATCATTGTTTCACATAATTCATATAAACGAAAGTATTCACTTATTGTATCTTGTAAGACAGTACTTGGATACAATTTTTGCCACAAACGTGCAGTGGAACCAATCTCATGGACACCTATCATAAGTGATGTTTGCACAACCATTGTTCTTCCAAAATGTGATGACTGTTGTTTCAAAAGATCATTATTGAGTATACCTCTAATTTCAACACCATTGACTTCCACACTCTTACTGAAATGGTTAATGAGGTTACCCATATATTTAATAAATAACTCATTTGCAGAATTGTATTCAAGTACAAGGACCCCAAAACATGGGGTTAACCACACCCATGGCCTCGAGCAACTCATCTCTCTCGAAACCGTTCTCTTATCTCACCTATCAAATATTTTGCTATTTTTGACAAATTACACTTAGTTTTCTGTACAATAACATGAAATCTATTGTGTGTTACAGGAACTTCTTCAAAATCTTCCACAACTATACTTGATTGCCTTTCAAAACAATAAAGTGGTACCATCTTTCCATGAACATTAATACAAAGATGATCATTGATGTCAAACTTCAAAAAGCTTTTTGGATTGTTCACGTTTATCAATGTATTCCAACTATCAAACAAAGGTTCTATAAAATCTACTTTAGACACATATAATGTATCAATAAGCATGCATATTTGTTTTCTCATCCTCATGAAATCAACGATATAGATGGATCTCTCTTGTGCAAGTTTAATTAATCTATTCATTTCTTGTAACATTGGAAGAATACCACATAAGGTCAAAAGTGTTTCCAAGTCAGTCAAATGGAACAACATATATTTTGCCTTATCAACTATCCTATGATTTGCATGCATAAACCCCGTCAATGATTGATATTCTACAAAAACTCTTTGAGCAAGTTGATACAGTGAAATCCATCTTGTATCCACATCTTTTAACAATTTTTTTCCTTTCATAACTCCTAGTGCAAACTGTTGAAACTCTGCAAACCTTTTTGGGTTGAATGAGAAATAAGAATGAATTTCATGAATAAGGTCTTCCACTCTAGCAACATTTGCAAATGTGCTCATGATTTTATATGCAAGATTCACTCTATGAGCCATACAATGAATGGGAATCATATATGGGGCAACTATGGTTTGGAGTCGAACACAAAGACCAGACCTGTGCCCTTGCATAATAGCAGCACCATCAGCTCCAATGCAAATTAACTTTGTTGCTATGTCTATATCATTCATTCCCATAATATTCTTTAAACTATTGACAACAACATTATAAATATTTTCTGCATTTGAACTTTCCAACATCTTATGTATTCCCAAAAAAATAGGCCTCCTTATATGATTTTGAAATGTGTACACATGCATGCAAATCCAAGATGTGTTGTCCACAGTCGTTACTTCATCAATAGAAAGTGAAATGAATCTGGCAAGTTTTACTTGCTCCCTTAGGTCATCTTTCTCAACTAAAGATAGACATTTTACCATTTCCCAACCACTTTGATCTGACCAATGGGAATTAGGAAGGTTTTGCACATTAAATAGGTGTAATAGCTGCTTATAATCAATAAAATTGGACATTGGTCTACCTTTCTTGAGAATACTAAAAACAATGGCAAACTGCATACTTTTTGAAGCTAAGATGGTCTTCTGAATTTTATGAAATTGGGCTGCAATTGTTCCACCTTTCTCAACAAGAGATTGTTGTTGCTTTAAGTGATTGTCATATTCTATAGCATATCTTAAATGCATACATTTTGATGCATCCTTCCACTTAACTTCTTTACTAACTTCACCATTACTTTTTATAACTTTTACATAAGCTTTGCCAGCATGTTTTTCAATTGTATCAATCTTATTTTGCAGCCTATGATCCTTACCAAGTCTCCAACTACAAATTTTGCATCTACATTATTTTTCATCGATTTGGTTATCCTCAGTCAGGATAGGCTCAAGCCAGGGAAATATTTCTGCCCATTCATTCTTAAATCCCCTTCCAATTATCCAGTTAGATGCTTTTCATTTTTTAGACTTTTTGCTTGAAGATTCATATGAAGCTTGTAATGATTTTGATTTATCACTTTCATTTTCAATTGTAATGACATTTCGAGGGTTGTCTTCAAGTGTTTGTTGGATGTCATTGTCAAGGGGATTTTCATTAGAAGGCATCTCTTGTTGGGGAATATCTTCAAGTGGAGGCATATCAGGATCGATAGGGTATTCTGCATAGTAGCATACCATAATATTTTTTATCATTCTTGGATTAAACAAAATATATAGAAAAAATATTCATATCATCAATCAAGCACATATTGGGAAGTCAAAAATCATTTGTACCTTGAATTTGCATGGATGTCATTGGCTCATTGCATTTCAAAGTTTGGCTAAAATATTTGAGGATACTCTTTTCAACAGAAGATTTGGCCCCCTTCTTTCCATCACTAGGTGACATTTTACTTGTAAGAAAAATGTTTTTCAATTTAGTAGAGTAATAAAATGTTGAAGAGGATGTAATTTCGGTAGGCCTTAAGATAATATTGTAAATAGAATAAACAAATGGTTGGGTGGTAGATTATACATACTTGTTTCCTGCCATGCTTTATTGTGATTTTATCAGTTTATGCCACTGGTTCATTTTTTGGTGAAAGCACTTTAACTGACAAGAGCACAAAGGTAATTAACATTCAAATTGAAATCAATTTAAGAAAAATATTCTTTATGCAAAAAATAATTGGAGATACGTATGTCAAAAAATATAATATTATAGCACAAAATGGGCTAGAAATAGAGAATCAAAATATCTTCGAAGAAACAAAGCATCAATATGTCTTTAGAGAACCAAAGCATTTACACATGTATAATCTTAGAAAGAAAAAAATATCTGAATAGAAACTAAGAATCAAAGAGTTTTAAAACATGGAGAATAGGGCAAAATAGAGAAAACATGGGAATAGAGCAATGACCATCCAGATGTAAAAGAGGGCTCGGATATCGGTGTGGTGCAGAACAAGATTGAAAAATCACTAAAGATACATGTCAAAAAATATAAGATTATGGTACAAAATGGACTAGAAATAGAGAATCAAAATGTCTTCGAAGAAATAGAGCATCAATATGTCTTTAGAGAACCAAAGCATTTACACATGTATAATCTTAGCAAGGAAAAAATATCTGAATAGAAACTAAGAATCAAAGAGTTTTAAAACATGCAGAACAGGGAAAAATAGAGAAAACATGGGAACAGAGCAATGACCATCCGGATGCAGAAGAGGGCTCGGATATTGGTGTGGTGCAGAACAGGATTGAAAAATCATTAAAGATACATGTCAAAAAATATAAGATTATGGTACAAAATGGACTAGAAATAGAGAATCACAATGTCTTCAATTCACCTATTCATAAAGAATCAAAGAGTTTTAACAGAAAGAGAGAAAATAGGGGATAACATGCAGAACATGGAAAAATAGAGAAAAATATGGCAAGCAGAGTAGTGATAGAGAACCTGGTGTAGAATGAGGTTCGGATGCAGAACAGGTTCCAAAAATTAGCCTGGTGCAAAAAGAGGCCCGATGATCTGATGCAGAATAGGATTCGATTGCAGAATAGATTCCAGTTGCATAAGTGGTTCTGATCGATTCTAGAATAGGTGTTGAGCGGCTGCAAAAGTGGTTTCAGTCGATTGTCGAGCAAGATCCACTTGCAAATGGTCCTGACCAGTTTCAAAAGTGGTTTCGTATGGTTGCAGAGCAGGTTTCTCTTGCAAATTGGTTCCGACCAATTGCAGAAGTGGTTCCTATTGATTGTAGAGTAGGGTTCACTAGCAAAATAGTTTCGATCGATTACAGAAGTGGTCCGATCGGTTGCAAAGCAGGGTCCACTTATAAAATATTTTTGATTGGTTGCATAAAATATTCTTAATGCAAAATGGTTCCGATCGGTTGCACATAGGTGTTGATTATAAAAATGGTTCTCGATCATAACTATTATTGGATGGTTACAAAATTGGTGTCGATCGATCGGTCGCAAAATAGGTTTTGATCTGGTGCTAAAATGGTTTTGATCTTGTGCAGAACTAGGTCGGTATATCCGTCGGGTGTAGAACAAGGTCCAAAAATGAAAATGTATCCCTGGGGTGTTAATTATATATAGAGGTATACTTGGCGAGTTGGGTGGGATAATTTAGAAATTTTAAAATTTTAGGGCGAAAAGGGTACTCTATTTAGGCAGGATTGCTTGCAATTTTTTCAAAATAACCGTGATACTCTTATCAAAGCACGGTGAACCGACACCTAAAATTTATTTGTCCCAAAAATATCTGGCTAAATGGTCGACATTTGGGTCCCCCAAATTTTGCAAATTTGAATTTTTGAAAATGCTACTTTTCGCCCCAATGGCAAATTTTCACCGCTATGCATAACCCCTGTTCTAAAGTGTCTTCCACCATCATGTTCGATTGTCAGTGCTTTCAATAGAGTCTTATACCCCAAATTTGGAGTGTACTCCCTTGTAGCTCCATTTTTGTCCAAACCAATTGATAGGTTTCCTCTTGCAACTTGATATACCCAGTCCAACTCTATGTCTCCCAGCATATTCTTTCCACTAGTGTGCCTCTTGGTCTTGAAGCCCTAAAATTGTTGCTTCCTTCCATCCTTGACTCTAATTTGTAGAATATTATGGGTTAGCTACTTGGGAAATATTTCTAATCCCTTGTGCTCTTAGCATTTGAATTATATTATTTGGTAGTCTATGCATATCACCACAAACAATCCAAGGGTCTAATCCTAGTCTTATCCTTGAACCATCCCCTATTTTCTAGGTAAGCCAATCACCAACAATATAAAAGTCATAAATCATTACCTTCCAACAGATTGAAACATTACATGTTTGCTTAATTGGGGCTCTTATCCATTCCTCAACTGCGAGTGGATCTAAATAATTTTCATGTATAATATTATTCCATAAGCCTTCCTTTGATATTATCTTCCAAACATACTTTTCTACTAGAGCCTTGCTAAATAAGAAGATGTTCTTAAGTCATCATCCTCCATTTTCCTTGGGCTTGGCTAAGGATTGTTATTTAACCAAGGGAATATCTTCCCTTTCCCTTTTTCCTATCCATAAGAATTTATAGCTTAACTGTCTAATTTTTTTCCAAAACTCCTTTTGGTATATGAGCCAAAGATTGCCAATATACCAGTATTGCCTCCAACACAATCTTGACCAAAGTCAATATTCCCCCCAAAAAGAGCCATTTGCTGCATCAAATATTAATTCTTCCTTCCCCCTTCTTTATCAACCAATTTCAATCTCTTTTAGTGTAGTTATTGGTTTCAAAAAGAACCCCAGATATTTAAACCCCTCTTGAAGATCAAATCTGTTAAAGGGGAAAATTTGACCTATTATTATGGTTTGATTATGATTCACATAGTTAAAGTAAATGCTTGACTTTTGTATATTAATCTTCATACCTATTACCAAAAAAATATCTAAAGACTATTTTAACTTCTCTACAGCTCTTACTATTCCATCTATGAAAACTAGATCATCTACAAAAAGTAGATGGGTTACTTCTACTGTTCTACCTATTTTAATTCTTTTCATTGCTCATTCCCTCTTGGCTTCTATAATACACCTAATTAATCCCTAAACTACCAAAAGAAATAGTAATGGTGGCAAGGGGTAACCTTGTCTAATACCCTGAAAAGCCTTGAAGAATTGAGAGGTTGATCCATTAACCAAAATTGCAAAAGAAACAAAACAAAGACATCCCATAATCCAGTTCACCATTTGCACACAAAGCCCAATATGAGTAAATATCATTTTTAGGTATAGCCAATTTACTCTATCAAAATCCTTGGATAGATCCAACGTCATCACCATTGCTGGTAGTTTCTTTGATTTTATGGTATGAAGACTTTATTAAGAAACACCAATTTCTTCATGAATTTGTCTACCATGTAGGAAACCAAATTGCTCAATAGGTTTAGAATCAAATAAGATCCTTTTAATTATTGAAGCAATTATTTTTGCTATGATTTTATGCACACAATTACACAAAGAAATGGGCCTGAGATCATCAAAATAAGGATTGTCCTTTTTTGGAATAAGAGCAATGAAGGTAGAGTTGAAAACTGCATTTACCCTTCCTTTTAGCCTAGATTCCTCCACAACCTTAAGTAGGTTAGACTCCAAAATATCATAGATCCTGAGAAAGTATTCCACAATCCACCCATCAGGTCTTGGACTCTTATATTTTTGGAAGGAAGTTAAAACAACTTTTAGCTCCTCCTTTGAGACTTCCTTAATCAACTCGCCATTGGCTTCCTCATCTATAAAAATGGGAAAGAGAGAAGTTATTTTAACTATTTTAGTTATATTAACTTGACTAGGATCCTTGTATAGTTGATCAAAATGCCTTACACCAATGTCTACTATTCCTTTAAAGGAGACTTTACTTCCATCTTGTCCCTGCGACTCCCAAATTGTATTTTGTTGTTTTTTGTGGTTTGCAAAGCTATGAAAAAATTTAGTGTTCTCATCCCCATTTGCAATCCATAGTGCTCTACTTTTGAGCCTCCATCATGCTTCTCTCTTTTCCAACAATCTACTCTTCTCTTGTTCCAAAATTTTATACTTAAACCTTATTTCCTCATCCATTTCTTTTTCAAAGTCATCTACTAGAAACACTACAAGCTCCTCCTCAATCTCCCTCAATTTTTTCTCATCCATTAGTTTTTTTTATGGGCCCACCGAGCCACTGCTACCTTAACCCTTTTTAAATTTTCTACAAATTGTATACTAGCATATTCTCTTAGACTAGAATCAAACTTCACCCATTTTGATTTGACTAGAGTTACAAAGTTATCCTCTTTTAGCCACTCAAAATTAAATTTAAAAGGACAATGTGATTTTTTCTCCTCTTTTGTTAAAAGTATCATGATAAGGGAGTGATCAGAGTCACTTCCAACTTTAATCCAAGACTTCAATCTGTAAGTGTCATTTACCAAATTCTTTGCTACTAAGAATCTATTTAGTTTCTTAGAAATTCTATCAACTCTTGTCCTCATTTTTCTCTAAGTTAGGATAGATTTTATAGGAACCAAGTCTACTAGCCCCTTGGATTTAAACTTTTGGATGAAGTAATTAGCTAGTGGATCAGTTATAGTAGCAAAACCCCACACTTCACTCCTCGAGATAAATAACTTCCTAAAATTAAATTATTAGCTTCTAAAAAATTTTGATCCATAAGTTTATCCCAATACTGCATCCTATCTTTATAGGGATCATAAATGTTCACTGCTGTCATTGTTTCCCTAAGATCCATTGAGAAGAATTCGATCCCTACTCCTGAGTCAAGCAATGCAAATTTGGTTGGTCTAAACTGATTTACCTTATACCCTGTAGCCACTCCTCATGAGGCTCGTACAACATCAAGAGCCAAAAATATTTCATCCTTTAAGCAACTTATTGAGGCCAAGTGATCCAAGTTCAAACCTTAGATGACGATCCTTTCAAAAAAACCTGTACTTCACACTATTTTTTTATGATGTTTGGGATACTGTAATGGTATATCTTTTGATTTTTATCTAAAATACCCAAGTTCAAACCCTTGTATAATGAGTTTAAGACCCCTTTCAAAAACTTGTGCTTTACCCTAAAATTTTATCTCTTTAAAGATAGTGTAGTGGTATGTCTTTGAGTTTTCATCTAAGAGAATCAAGTTCAAACCACACAACAAACTCAAACCTTTTCAAAACCTATATGGATTGAATCCTTTCAAAACCTGTATGGACTACCCTGGTTTGATTCTTGGACTATCGGTTGTGTGGGATACCGTAGTGGTATATCTTTCGGTTTTCATCTAAAAGACCCAAGTTCAAACCTTTGTATAATGGGACCAAGACCCCTTTCAAAAACTTGTGCATTACCCTAAAATTTTATCCTCTTTAAAGACATTGTAGTAGAATGTCTTTGGGTTTTCATCTAAAAGATTCAAGTTCAAACCACACAACGGACTGAAACCCTTTCAAAACCTATTTGGACTTAACCCTTTCAAAACTATGTAGGCTACCCTGGTTTGATTCTTAGACTATCGAGGTCCCGTTGATTGTTTATAGAATTTTTTCTACACTGTAGTGGTATGTCTTTGGATTTTTACCTAAGAGACCCAAGTTCAAACCACACAAGGATCGAAACACTTCCAAAAATCGTGCAGGATGCCTCGGTTTGATTCTTTGGACAATCAAGGTTCCGTTGATTTCATTATTACCCAAACATACAAGGGTTTACGCAACAAAAAAATATATATTTAAAAACATCTCCATTAGTGTGTAAGGATGATGTAGTGGTTAGGGCTTTGGATTTTCTTTTGGGAGGTTCAAGGTTCAAACCATAGCATACTTAGAAGGGGATAGGTTTGTGGGCTACTCTTAGACTATCGGGGTCCTGTTGATTGTTTATAGTGGTTTTCCTACACCGTAGCGATATGTCTTTGGATTTTTAACTAAGAGACTCAAGTTCAAACCACATAAGGATTGGAACACTTTCAAAACTTGTGTAGGATGCCTCGGTTTGATTCTTTGGACAATCAAGGTCTGGTTGATTTCATTATTACCAACATAGTAGGGTTTATAAAGGTTTGTCTATGCAACAAAATATTATATATATTTAAAAACATCTCCATTAGTGTGTAAGGATGATGTAGTGGTTAGGGCTTTGGGATTTCGTTTGGGAAGTCAAATGTTCAAACTATAACATACTTAGAAGGGGATAGGGTGGAGGTAGAAGTTGAGTGTTTACTTTTGGATAGGCAGCCTTTGGATGCCCAGGTGAGGTACCGTTGAGTTTGCTTTATCCAAGGGGCTTAGGGTTTATAGATGCACCATCCAAAGGTTTATACATCCAAAGGTGTTATCGATTTTCTTATGTATAAAAAACATCTCTATTTGAAATTTATTTAGACATTGATATGTTTGAGATTGTCATACATAAATATAATATTTTTGTTTTTAAATAAAAACTAAAATTATATTAATTTATTAATCTAAACATAACAATTATATTTATCAATAACATCAAACCTAAATATCAATCACTATGATAAGAACGACAAAGATAATATAGACCATCTTAAAAATAAAAAGTTTATTGTAGTGGGTGGACGGTTTGTCATTTTCCTAGAGTTTTATTTCCTTAGTGGCTATGCTACATTACATTCGCACGGCCTTAGAATAGTGATTTTATGATAAATCTAAAGGACAACTGTCCTTAAAACCTTTCATTTTTCATGCAAAAAAAGGATTTTTTTATAAATGATTTCACTGATTAATTGGTGGGTAACATCTTCAGTTAAAAGTATGCCATTTTTCCACGGTTTTTCTGAGATTGGTTTCATGTGGCTCCAACAAGTGGAGAGGATGTGTGATATATATGACAAAAATGTCACGTTGTTGTACCAAAATTTACATTTTACTTTACACCAATAAAAAGAAGATTGATTGAAACATTAATAGCATATGTCTATGCCCTAATTATATTTAGAAGCTATGTAGGACATGCGCAAAGTGTATGTGAAAAAGGCCAAAATAAAGAAAAAAAAGAAGAAAAAAATTTGCATTTGCGTCTTAATTTTAATCTCAAGGCTTGTAATTAGTTGGGATCAAATTTTAATATTGTTTTGGTATTTATGAATAACTACTGTAAAATATTTTTGCTCTCATTGTTACACGATATTATTAGTTAAAAGAATGACTAGACAGATGTGATTTTTTTCACAAAGTAAAATAACATTTGATAGTTACTAGCCAACTGTTATTCACATACTTCCATTAAAAAAAAGTTTGTATTTGAGCACGTGGTTCTATGAACATGCCTTCTATGTGTCTTGCGTGCCCTCGAAATAAACAAAACAATGAGTATTTAAATGACATCAGAGATGGAATCTTTCACAATTATGCATCTGCTCTTGGACACTTGCTCATTAAATAATCAATTGATTTTCATGTTTTTGTTTTGACATACACTTCTCAGATCACTCCAAGAAAAAAAGAAATTTGACTATGATGATGCTTGACCTAAAAAAAATAATGGTTTCGTAAGTTTCATGATTGAAAACAACAATATATTCCTATGTTCTTTAGCTTTTCAGCTTTTGCATACTATATCATTCTCTCCCAAATGATTTGGTCATTGTACCACATAGTCCAAGCTAGTGCTTAAACTATTTTATATTTTAGAAATACGATCCACATCCATAAATCCTCCATGAATCTCACGATTTTAATTATTTTGTAGACAGCCTTTTGTATAGCTAGAGAGCACACAATAACTAGCACATGTGTTGCGAAAGCGTTCATTTGTTTCAAGCGAGTAGGTGGTGTTCCTTCAACAGGGGGCCACAAGGGTTCAATCAATTTGGAAAAGAAACAAAGTCTCGAGAGGTCTATGGATGTGACCACAAGGAACACCAACAGTTCATGCACCAAACTAGTGAAGCTGAGCTGAATTGATTTGATTTGCGTACATGATTACGATGTGATAATCAAATTAAGGCCAATTTTAGGTCTTAGTTTACTATAAGCTTTGAGCGACATGAAGATTGAGATTTTTTTTTTAATTATTCGTTTTTAAGTTTTAATATGTATTTTTAATATTATTATAAAAAATATATGTAGTTGTTTTAAGACATGGTTAAGGAAGTTAAAAAAAATCTCTCATAGCTTCCTCTTAGATAGTAGTATACTCGAACAAATCTCTCGTAGTTTCCCTCTAGATAGTGGTATACCCAAAAAAATCTCTCGTAGCTTCCCTCTAGATAGTGGTATGCCCAGATAAGATGACATTGTCAACCACCTAAGAGCGGCTTTGGAGGTTTCTCTCTAACCAATAGTTTTACTCGCAAAGGTGGCGCATTGGTGACTGCGAACAACTCCCTCTATTTGAGAGGTCTCAAGTTTGAATCCCTATACAAATGTGATAGCCGAGTAGGTTTCAAAAAATCTCGTGGCTTACCTCTAGATAGTGGTATAGCTAGATGGGATGACAATGTTAGCCACCTAAGAGCAGATTTGGAAGTTTCTTTCTACCCAAGAGTTTTACATGTAAGGGTGGTACGTTGGTGATTGCGAACATCTCCTTCCATTTGAGAGATCTCGAGTTCGAATCCCTATATAAACGTGACATCTGAGTGGATATCAAAAAATATCTTGGCTTCCCTCTAGATAGGGGTATACTCAAATGGGATGACATTGTCAGCCACCTAAGAGCAGCTTTGGAGGTTTCTCTCTACCCAAGAGTTTTACCTGCAAGGGTGGTGCATTGGTGATTGTGAACAACTCCCTCCATTTGAGATATCTCGAGTTCAAATCCTTATATAGATGTGACATCCACATAGGTATCAACAAATCTCTTGTGGCTTCCCTCTAGATAGTGGTATACTTAGGATGACACTTCTAGCCACCTAAGAACAACTCTAGAGGTTTCTCTCTACCCAAGAGTTTGTCCTAGGGGGACAACACAACGGTTTAGGCTTTGGCTCTTTGTCAGAAGGTCCAAGGTTCAAACCAGTGTGTGTGGGTTTGTGTTAATCCAATGCAACGATTTAGGCTTTGGCTCTTTGTCGGGAGATCTAAGGTTCAAACCACAGTGTGTGTGAGTGTGTTAATTCCCTATTGATAAGATTAGTTCCCGGTCTTATGAGAGGTAATGGTTGGGATGGAAATGCTCAGCACTAAGCGTTGGTCATAGGAGTTTCACACACTATCCAAATCAAATACATATATATATATGAAGTGAGTAACATATGTTTTAATTCTATATAATCTATTGAAAAACATAAGTCTATTAAAATTAGAAAGTCGTAAAAAACACTAACTCAAAGAAAATGAGACTTAACCTAAAAGCTCAAGGAATTCATTGATGTTGCGTTGATTAGGGTTTATTGTACCCATTGAGCAATTTTTACTACGCAGGTTATGGTGTGACAACTTTGAGCAAGACTAGCTCATAATTTTTGTGTTGTGTAAAAGCAAAGATCGTACGAGAATAATTTAACTATGTAAACTTGTATTCAAGTCACATGCACAGCTAAAGTTCAAAATAACCAACGATGGAGGCATTTTGAGAAAAATATTCATTGAAGTGTAAAATTCAAAACACGAAGAATGTGAGAGCGTTGACGGATAAGCATGTGGGCAACGAAAACATAGTTTCCTTCAATTTGGAGCTTTGCAATAGAAAAACGACATTCAAAGATTTGTTGTGTAAAAATTATCAAGGGCTTTTTGAATAATTTAATGGCAAGTATTTGGTCGACAATATTCTACAATAGGCACCATAAGATAATTGAATTTAATTTGTGGGATAGACAAAGAACCAAGATTTGAAATTATAAATGGAAGTTGTGTTAATTTGAGGGTTTTGAGCTTATGGTTTTTAAAAAAATGGGTTTTACTGTTGCAAATCATAATAGCTTAGAGTGAAGATTTAGAACAATCATTTTCATCTAACAAGCAACTCAGTTCTATGGTGGAGAAACATTTGGGTACAAAAAAATAGTCTACACGGGATGTGAGGTTTCTATGATGGACAAAACTCCATTCCTTAATGTTCTTGATTCTCAGCTTCCCTTGACTCCCTTTGGAAACCTTGCAAATAGTTCCATGGAGAAGCACGTAAATCTGGAGAGCGAGAGGAGGTTACTAGAGGGTTGTAATTGACTCGACAAACCCTGATCCAAAAAAATTTCAACCATAGGTAGAGCAAGGTAAACCCATTTTAGTTGTTCTTATTGATTCATTTATTGAAGTAGCCAATGACTTGTTTGAATGCACTATCATATTTTTTTACGAGGGATACCTCTTGATTTTGAACTACTCAAATGGGTTAGAGAGTCTGGAAAAATACCAAAGGATGGATAGTTGAGGCTATTTGAGGGTTGGGAAAGGGTACATAATTATCTCCTTTGTAAATCCTAAATATGTCCAAAAAGCTCTCCAATACGAAACATGGGTTATTTGTAGGCAAATTAGCTATCTTCAAGGTTGTTCTCTAGATTTTTATTTGGAAGACCCTCTAGAGAAAAATACCCTCTTTGTATAGAACTTTCTTTTTTATTTCTCTAATGTCGTCCCTTTCTCAATAAAATTGTTGATATTCTTAATAGGGTTTTGTGGTCTCACCTTGTTTCAAAAAACTTGTCCAATTATAGAGTTCACCCTCGTATTTGTATGAAAGTGGACATATCCAAGCCATTACCCCCCTCTCGTCTACGTAAACTTATTTGGTGTTTGTTTTTACTATAGAGAAGTTAGACACTTGATTGCCCAAAAAAATTATCTAAAAAGATTAAATGGAAGCCGCCACTCAAAAAATTGCTAAAATCCCTGCTAATGGCTCTCATATGAAAGTCATCACTCAAAATTTAGCTGAGAAAATTCCTATCGATGGCCCTCAACACCCCCAACTCCCAAAAACCTATATCCTCTTTCTTAGTCCTACCTCTTCCACTTCTCAGACTAAATCCTCAAATATTCTTGTTAATTCGCTAGCCCCATTAGATTCATCTACGAGCCTTGAGTTAGCTCTAAGTCCTTCACTAGAACTCTTTAAAGATAACCACATGACACAGGGGTGGATAATGGTAGGTAAGCGATAGTGTTTGTAGACCACCCCAAAATAACTCCATCCATATAGAGGAAAAAAACCCTCTAGCAGAGATCTTGCTAAATCTATCTCTCAAGTTGTCCAAAATAAGGTTTCAACTCAACAAACCTATTTGGACAATACGCAGTTGTTACCATTAAGAGAAAATAAATTCCAGTCTCTAATTCATGAGGTCAAGAAATTTCTAAATCACCCCTCATGAATTTAAATCTTCTATCTTGGAATGTTAGGGGGCTCTCCCTCCCTTACCATAAGTTTCAAGTTCAAAAAGTTGTAATAGAGAATCATATTTCTGTACTTTTTCTTCAAGAATTAAAAGTCATTGATCGGATTATTTCACCCATTGTATGGAAGTTATTGGTTAGGGAGATGCATCTTCTTTTATTACATCCCATACTAATGGTAAAGGAGGTTCCACCCTCTCTCTATCCATGTCTCTTTGTAATGTTATTCTAGACCATGGTAAATATCCTACTCAATGTTGTGTATGGGTTAGATTGGCTCTCAACTCTTAGGTTTTTGGATTTTTTTCTATCTATGCTCCCAATTACCGTCTTATTCACATAGACCTATAGGAATAGTTAGTTGCTTCTCTCCCTCCTATAGAATGAATCCTTGGATGTGATTTTAATAAGATAAAAAACCCTTGTGATAAAAATTGAGCTAGTAGCAAACCCCTATAAACTGCTAAATCTGGCAATTGTTTGTTTTATCATAATTATTTAGGTGTGCATGACCCTCTCTTTGGTAAAGTCTCTCATTATAGAGATAATTGGTTTACGTGGGCCAACTATCATCAAGGTTCTACCAGGAAGCTTATTCGTCTAGATAGATTTTATTTCAGTAATTTTTTGGATAAACTATCCATCCATGAGAGAGTTTGCATCCTTTCTCACACAACTCTGTCTAATCGCCTTCCTATCTTATATTCTACCCAAAATTATTCTATCTCCCATGATTCCATGTTGCTTCTATTCAAATCAAATGTTTCCCACCTTGGCATCCCTACCTACTTGCACATCGTAGAGCATGTTTGAAATATATTTTTCAGACCAACTAGTAATACTGGTTGGATCAAATGGTTTGAAATAGCTATTTCTAACACAATTTCTTCCCTTAGATGGTATGGGTGCTCTATTTTTAGGAGGAAGAATATTGAAGAGAGTTGCCATTATAAAGAGATATCTCATCTTTGTTACATCCTTGTGAAAGATCCTCCTAACATTGTTGTTCAATGTGATCTAGCTAATGTTGAAAATTAGGCAAAATTTTATAAGTCTTATAGTGCTAGAGGTGCGCAGGTTAGATCTCACATGAATTGGGTTTTCCATTATGACAAGGAAACTAAATTTTTCTTTAACTACCTTAGGCATAAGAATATTTTAGAAAGGATTATTGAGTTGGAGGACCCTTCAGGTCATTCTCTTTCTAACTCCAATGAGATCATGAATCTTTTTGTAACCCACTTCTCTCAACTTTTTATAGTGGAGCCAAGGGATGACATCCAACTTATCTTAATGGTGCATATTCCCTCCCTACTATACCCTATTTTTTAGGATCAACTTGAATATCCTCTTTGTATGAACAATTTATAAAATGCTCTTTTTCTATGAAGAAAGATAAAGCTCCTAGTTTGGACAGTCTTTCAGTGGAGTTTTATAAAAATTTATAGCATATCCTTTCCTTTGATCTTCATCATGTATACCTAGAAGCTCTCTAGAATAGTTACCTTGGATATTATATCAATGCAGGGTTAATCAAATTGATTTCTAAATTTACGACTCATAACCAAATCTCCAATTGGAGATCTATTATCCTCCTCAATGTTTCGTACAAGATCATAGCTAAAGCTATAGCTTTAAAAATCAAAATTATTGCTCAAGATTTTGGTCACCCAAAACAATATTATTTTGTAAAGGTCACTATGTATTAGATACTTTTATGATGGCCTAGGAAACTATGCAATGGGCTATCGACTCCAATCAAGATGCCCTCTTGGTTAAGTTAGATTTTGACAAAGCATATGATAGAATCAAATGGGATTTTATTCTCTATATACTTTTTTGGCTTGATTTTGGTCCAAAATTATGTAATAAAATTGGTATGCTCTTTGGTGATGCTTTAGCTTATTTTTAGATTAATGGAATTCTTTCCCCCTCCTTCCCTTTGCAATGAGCTATTAGATAGGGTTGCCCTCTTGCTCCTTTTTTGTATGTTTTGGTTGTTGATACTTTTGGTTATCTTCTTCATAAGGACCAATCTGATGGACTCATTTAGGGTATTAAGCTTCTTGGGGATAAGCATGCTCTTAACTCATATTTTGTTGATGATTCCCTTATTTTTCTTCAAAATACCCAATAAGAGGTGGAAACGGTTAAAGAGATTGTACAATTATTTTTTGATGTCTTTTGCTCTCATATTAACCACTCTAAAACATAAGTCTTTTATACGTATTCCAAACCTAATGGATGCAACTCCTCAACTGAGTGGAAGATCATCCCTCATGGAATGATTATTTGATACTTGGGAATCCCATTTGGGATTAATATTTCTCCTAAAGATATGTGGAACTAGGTTATGGAAAGACTTCAAAAGAAATTCAATGCATGGCTAACTTGGTTTCTTTCCTTAACATGAAGAATTCAAGTTGTAAATAAAGTTATGGCAACCTCTCATGTTTATTATTCCTCTTGTTGGAGGGCTTTCA
Organism: Wollemia nobilis; assembly: GCA_028583015.1. Lineage (NCBI taxonomy): Eukaryota > Viridiplantae > Streptophyta > Pinopsida > Araucariales > Araucariaceae > Wollemia > Wollemia nobilis. The sequence continues at coordinate 624,696 of JAQPPZ010002492.1, forward strand.
AGGAAGCTTATAACAAATTAGCTCAGTCCATTTAAATTTTTTTATGGACCAAATAGGATGGGGAGGTGGAAATGTCAAACATCTTGTGGAAACTTTGTACTCAACCAAAGGCTTTAGGTCTGGGTATTATTGATCCTCTTACCCAAAGAAAAATTTTGGCTATAAAATGGGTTGTTAGAGCCATAACTAAAGACAAAAATTGGAAACACCTATTTCATTATAGAATCTCTCAAGCTACTCACAAAGGTAAATGGAAAGAAACCCCTTGGGAGGATAAGGTCCTTAATGCATCTTACTTTACGGTTAAAGGTTCTATTCCTCTTACCTATAATAGAAAGCTTGGCAATTTGTTTCTCATTTATTGGCTTGGATGTCTAACTCCTTAAGAAATGGTCTATGCATCAATCTAAATAATATTTGGTGGAACAAACTTATCCTCCATAATGATAAACCTTTAGCTTTGTGTGGTGCTATTTGAGGGTTAGCATTTTTGAAGAAATATATAATTATAATAAGATATATTTGGAATCCTATTAGTTGCTCTATTCTTACCTAGAACCATATTTGTAATCATTGCTCCCTTCCCTCTTGGTTCAAAGAGTCTTATAGCTTAGTTGTTGCATCCATTCCTTGAGAGGTCCTTATAAAGTTAGCAACAAATATCTACAATATATAGACTAACTGGAGATGGCTTGATGACCATAGAATATCTTCCATTAATTCTAATTGGATATACAAAAATATTTTATGTCCTTTATCATTAGACTCTAAGCTCAATGTCAAGGGGCAAGTTATTTTTTACCAATGTCTAATGGTTGTGTGTTGCCCCTCAAATTTGAAAAGTTCTTATTGAATCTATATCTCAACTTCATGGATGGTGTTGGTTGAGGAGGAGGGGAAAATTGGCTACCAGACTTTGGATAAAATACAATATTTGTCAAGCACCACATACAGTCAGATTTCTCAACTCAAGTGCACTAAGAACAGATGTTCTCGGCCCTCCTTCTAGCGCCAATTAGGTGTTGGTCCGGCTTTCATGCACACCCCGGGAAGGATGAAGCAAGGAAGCTCCGGAGACACCCACGGGACGGATCCCACTCACTTTAGGATCTAGCTGGTTATCCAAGGTGCGAGTTACAGAGTTGGGTCGAATGGCTATTCACTCTTTTCCACTTCTGGAATAGATTTCAATATGGACTGCTCTGTTACCTTACAGGGGGTTCCTGAACTTGTTCAATAGTTGCAAAAGTTGTTGACAATCAAGCTTAACTTGAATTCTTGATCTAGCTCTCATGGGTCAGCAGATTTAAATAAAAGACAAACAAAGAAAATAAAAATGGATCATTCACCGAAAACAAAGAGAGGGTAGGGTAAGGCAGAAAGAGAAGTTTATCAAACATCAATTGTAAAACCCTAAACTATCAATTTTATCTATGCTACTAGCTTCACAACAGAACAAATCAAAGAAGAAAGTGTCCAGTCAGTCTAAGATCACTTTCAACTAAGAGCACAAGGCAGAGTGAAACAGATCTAGCAAAAAATTATAAATCCAAGGGCAGCTGGTTAAAACTGGTATCTTTCACCGGTAGCCTAGCTCACACAGTGAAGACAGAGCAATTAGAACAAACTTAACCTTCAAATCTGTAATTTCCCCTAGCAGACAAGAGAACAACTGAAGCCTAACAACATATTTAAACTTGATAATCTCGATTTACAAGATATATCTAACAAACTTTAAATGGAACGGATAACAAAAGAAGATACACTTATCACACTCTGCAAAATATTAGGCTCCCGGCCATGCTATCACGTAAAAGCTAAAGCACATCAACTCCAAGTCCAGAAACAAAGGATTTCACAAAATTTGCAAGAAATTGCTTATAAGCCTTTTATTTCTAAGTCTCCGCCTCCCGCGATTACATTGAGAAGAAGTATTTATAGACTCAGGACAGACCCTGATCTTTTCAGAAATATCTTCTTCTCATAACTGCAAATATTATCACATCTAAACCCTAGGACCGGGTTTTACAATAAAAATCCATTTAAAATCAAAGTCCGGATAGAACTTAACCCTTCGGCAAATCAGGGGAGTCAGCTGCCATAAATGGAGAAGATAAAATCTAAAGCCACTTGCATTCATCCGCAGCTGCAAATAAATGCCTCCATTAATTCCTGTTGGTGAGCCGGATGAGTCACCACTTCTCTCAGATCTGATCTCCGTAAAGCCATCCCTGAGTTGAAATTATCTTCATGCTATCAATTCTGCCATAAATTTGCCATTGAATGCTTTTACCGGCTTCTTCTCCTCTAGCATGGCGGTCCTTGATCAAATCCGCACTTTAACTTTGCCTTTATGGCCTTTCCGGTTGCCCTGCAAGTGCCAGATGGAATCCTGCATGAAAGACAAAAAGATTATATTAGCACTTTAAAATCATTAAAATCAAAGCTTAAAGCATTAAAATCAGATTAAAATCAGCTAAAAAGCTTGCATGTCGGCCTTGCTCGCTCGTTACGCGCTTTGACACGTGTCGCTACCCCAGGATGCCTTCTCGTTTCAGCTCGAAATGCACTTCTGGTCAACTTTGAGGACTTTCTCTCTCCTACCGTGATTCTGCGACATGTCGCGATTTCGCGACATGTCGCGAAATCGCGACGTCCCCAGTGCACGTGCTGCTTCTCCCCTTGTCGGCCGCGAAAACGCGACATGTCACGAAATCGCGCCTCTCGCTAGCGGCCGTACATCTTCCTTGCTTCCTGTCGCGATTTCGCGACATGTTTGCTCTTGCACAGACTTCCTCAAAATGTGCAGCGCGTCGCTACCATTTTCACCCTTGATCTTCGAAACATGCAGCGCATCGCTGCCACTTTTCACCCCTGATTTTGAAACATGCAACGCATCGTTGCAAGCTCCAGCCCGCGATTTTGAGACATGCAGCGCATCGCTGCAACTTTTCTCTCGACTTGGAAACATGCAGCGCATCGCTGCAACTTTTTGGACTTAGCCACTTTTTCTCCTTCCTAGTCACGAAAACACGACATGTCACGATTTCGCGACATGTCCAAATCGCGCTGGTCCCACCCATCTTCTCTCTCCTCCGGTAGACAGCGATTTTGCGACACTTTCCAAAAATGGAAACGTCGCGATATCGCGACACTTCCAAAAATGGAAAGTGTCACGATTTCGCTACACAATGACTTAACCGATTTTATCCTTTCAACCCATTTTCTCTCTCCTCGTCGCAAAATGCGACATGTCACGATTTCACGACATGTCGCGAAATCGCGATTCTCCGTACAGCTTGCTTCTCCCTGTCGCGATTTCGCGACATTTTTCTCCCCGGCTTTCTCTCTCCTCATCCTGCAGCGATTTCGCGACACTTCCAAAAATGGAAATGTCACGATATCGCGACACTTCCAAAAATGGAAATGTCACGATATCGCGACACTTCCAAAAATGGAAAGTGTCACGATTTCGCTACGTTTTCTGCTGCCGTACTTCTCTCTCCAGATTTGTCGCGATTTCGCGACATGTCGCGAAATCGCGCCTGTTTTCTTACTTGGCGGATTTTCATGCATTTTCTCTCTCCTGTCGCGAAAATGCGACATGTCGCGATTTCTGCGCTGATCCGTACAGATTTCTTCTCTCTCCTCCGATCGGTAGCGATTTCGCGATGGTTTCCATAAATGGAAATGTCGCGATATCGCGACACTTCCAAAAATGGAAAGTGTCGCGATTTCGCTACACAAAAATGACTTAGCTGCATTTGTATTTTCCTGTCGCGATATCGCGACATTTTCGAAAATGGAAGTGTCGCGATATCGCGACACTACCAAAAATGGAAAGTTTGATTTTTCATGAATTTATGCAACTCGTTTTCGGATTTTCTCGATACCGGTGCAAGATTTTCTTTATGCCTGAATGATTCTAGCATGCAAAAGTGAAGTCTGGGATAATCAAAGCTAGAATACAAGAGAAAGCACAACATTAAAAGCAGGCAAGCAGAAACTGGAATTAAACCTGAAAATGATCAAGAGGGTCCCTGCTGCAAAATGGAATTTCAGAGTTTTCAAGAGGATGGAATCTCATTTTTCAGTGGGGGTGTGTTGCTTCTCAACAAATGGCGATATCTGCAGGGTAAAATAGTAGCACTATTTTAGAACCCAAGACTCCGGTTTCAAAACAAAAAGACCATGCATCATGCCTTGCCACAGACATTCTTCACAATAAATTGACTGTTAACTGCCAAATGTTAAAATTTCCCAAGGACATACTAGGCTGGATTACTTCAAGGAAGATTTCTGATGTGCAATTTCAAAGGGTATAGAACTTTCTTCAAGGATGACTGAATTGAATGATGAACTCTGGATTGATCAACTTTTCTAGATTGTAAAAGGGGAAACCGAGTAGAGCTCTGTTTACTAGTTTAGCCTTTTACAGCCTAGACAGAGTTACCCTTTAGATTTACACGACCCAAATTTACAACCGTAGGGCGGAATCTAGGAAATATTGGTCGCCTCTTTTAATTGTTCAACTCTTTTTTTCTCTTTTTTTTTTTTTTTTTTTTTATCTCTCCCTCTGAAATATATCAATATCTGAGATGCTTTTAGGGAAATCACAATTTTCTTTTAACATTTGATCAATCTGGAATTGATCAATCCGGAACTGCTTCAGTCTAGGCAATGATAGCCTCTGTGGATACCCAAATAATTGCATGAACCATAGTCCCCTCTCATAACCAGCTTTTCTTGGATTCCCTGGGAGTTCCTCCAACTAAACAGCATAGCAGTTTTTCTATCATTAAAACAACTGTGGCAAGTAAGACACAAGATCCAATCATCTCTCTACCTTTGTCCTGAATAACAAAATAGTTCTACTGTTCAGTGCAAGCAGACTATCTCTATTAGAATGGTGAACAGCATGGGCATTGGATGGAAACTGGATTGATCAGCTTAGAATAAACAATTTTCAGCAGGCTGACTTTTCATTGATTGCTCAAGCAAAGGCAAAGGACAGAAAAATTTAGAAGCCAAAGGACTTTGTATAGGCTTCCAAGGACAGGCACAGGCTTCTAAAGCAAAACAGAATCAAAACTGCACAGACTGCAAATAAAATAAACTAAACACTGAAAACTGCACAGCTGTACAGACAAAGGAATAAAACAAACTGCAAGGCTATTTACAAAGGATGCAAAGCACAGCTGTACAGGCAGCAAAATTAAGCTAAAACAAAAGCAAAGCAATTAAAACTGCCTAGACCTAAAAATAACTTAAAGCAACTGTACAGACAGCAAAGAAAAAGAACTGCAATAAAGAACTACAGCAAATAAAACTGAAACAAAAGACTGTACAGACTTAAACAACAAGCTGACATAAAAAGACAAAGAAAGGAAATAAAAAGCACAAGAAAGAAATAAACTGCACAAGCTAAAACTGAAAAACAACTAAAGATTAAAAAAATAAGATGAAGCAACTAAAAGAACTGCAGAGCATTAAAATTAAACTAAAACAGATTAAAACTGTACAGACAAAGAAATAAAAACTGCACTGACAAAGAAATAAAACTGAAAAACTTCAAAGCTTATTTACAATGTATACATATGTTACAACTTCCCTTCATACTCAAAAAATGCAGCAGTTGGGAAAGCAGAGAAATGGTGCCTTAAAAAATTTTGACCATGTACAAGTAATTTAGAAAAATTACCTTTCGAGTCCCGTTGACGAAATGCACTCCAGCATCGTGCTTCAAAAATTTGCTATCCGGGAAAGACTTGTGTTTATCGTCTTCCCTGTCCCATTTGAAAAACAAATCTGCAACTCCTTCAAATTAAACAAATCATATAATAACAAATCATATGATAACATGTTTATGCTTCTACTTGAAGGGTTTGCAGAGTTCTTTCAAAAGGACTGAATGTAAAAAACCCCCAGGATCAAATACCTTAAAATCTTGACAGACCCAGACCACCACATCTTCAAAATTATGTGACAACTGAAAGAAATCATGTTTTATCTGTATGCCCTGGTTCTTAACAACTTGAACATTTTGTGGTTGCTGTACTGCTTCAATATCCAGGACTTCAATTTTTATCCCTCTAGCAGAATGCTTACAATTTTCCTTTTCACCTGAGCCTTGCTTAGATTTAACCTCATCAATGTGCAATGTCCAAACATCATGGTTGTGATGGTTTAGAGTCAGAATCGTTCCCACCTTCTCAGTTGCCAAATTATAAACTCCAATATCTGCATCAACACGCTTTATAGCCTTCTCTTTGACATTATGTTCAGAAGTTGCAGGCTTATGTTGAGACAGTTCATCAATTCCAAGTTGGCTGACCACATTCATATTTACTATCTTTTCCTCCTTTTCTTGAAATCCAACAGGTGGTCCAGAGTAAGCCTCAATCAAGTTATCCTTTTGTTCAACAATCTGAGGCAGTTCATAGAGGGTGATGTCAGCTTTAAGTTCCCTCATATCCTCAATGATGTTATCCTCCTCAGTTACTTCTGCATAGTGATATTGAATCTCACTTTCATCATCCTCTGATGAGGAAGGATCATTGTTAGATTCTGGACTCTGACATTTCAAGTCATAACTGTCTCTTTTGAACTGTTGAAAATCTTGCATTTCATCCACAGGAGTCTGTACAAGACTTTTTGTCTCTTCAGGAAAAGTGAAAGAATTTGAAACCCTGGTTGTACTATTTTTGGGTGAACTAGAAATATCAATATTTCTTTGATCTCTAGGAAAATTTAACTCACCAGGAAAAACTTCAGATTTGGGTGGTGCCAGATCACAACTGTTCAGTTCAAGCACCTGCACTTTGAACTTGTCGAACTTTTCTCCGTATTTTGCACATGCCGAGTGGATGTCACGGTTAACGGAGTCTCCTTGGGTAGAGCATGACATGTTGGCACTAACTCATGATGTGGAATGGGGTCCGGAATAGGCATGTTCTCGTGTAACATAGGATATCAAAGGACTCGCTCAGAATTTGAGGCCCTAACTGTCTTTCAAGAATTAAGGCTTCTTTATAAGCCCCCGCCGGGGTTGTGATATTGATGTCTCTCTTGAGGAAAATAGAGGTCACCGAATCCAATGCATTCTTGTAGATTTCTAAGGCCGGATTTGCATTTGGGATGTAATGGCCGGTCATTCTACCGTAAGCTCTTTGGAACCTCATATTGAAAGACCCGACAGTTTCTCCCGACTCTCTCTTGATGCTGGAAAATTGTTGGTATAACACACTGGGGTCTATCACTTCCCCAAATTGTGATATAAAAGCTTTCTCTAGGTCATCCCAGCTAGTAATGGAATTGTTGGTGAGGTTTAAAAACCAGTCATAAGCTCCCTCCTGGAGAGTGAACGGGAACAATCTGTAGGCAACATCTTCATGCTGTATATTTAACAATTTTAAAGCATTTTTGAAAGCTAGCAGGTGTTCTTCTGCAGTTCTTGTCCCATCATGTTTATACCTGGGGAGATATCTTTCCGGGCTTCTGGGCAAGTCATGGGCTATACCCGGGATATTCAAAGCAGTGGGGCCCAACCAATTTGCCATTATTACTTGGCTGACAGTGATGTTCTGAGTTGTGATTGGATAACTGCCAGTGGAGATAAAACTGTTCTTAACTTGAGGTCTTCTCTGGCAATTTTAAAAAATCAACAACTCACAAAACCCAATTTAAAAACCTTACAATACTTGAACTGAGTTCACAGGCCCTCCTTCTAGCGCCAATTAGGTGTTGGTCGAGGAGGAGGGAAAATGATCAAGAATACAATACGATTTGTCAAGCACCACATACAGTCGGATTTCTCAACTCAAGTGCACTAAGAACAGATGTTCTCGGCCCTCCTTCTAGCGCCAATTAGGTGTTGGTCCGGCTTTCATGCACACCCCGGGAAGGATGAAGCAAGGAAGCTCCGGAGACACCCACGGGACGGATCCCACTCACTTTAGGATCTAGTCGGTTATCCAAGGTGCGAGTTACAGAGTTGGGTCGAATGGCTATTCACTCTTTTCCACTTCCGGAATAGATTTCAATATGGATCGCTCTCGTTACCTTACAGGGGGTTCCTCGAACTTGTTCAGTAGTTGCAAAAGTTGTTGACAATCAGATTTAACTTGAATTCTTGATCTAGCTCTCATGGGTCAGCAGATTTAAATAAAAGACAAACAAAGAAAATAAAAATGGATCATTCACCGAAAACAAAGAGAGGGTAGGGTAAGGCAGAAAGAGAAGTTTATCAAACATCAACTGTAAAACCCTAAACTATCAATTTTATCTATGCTATCAGCTTCACAACAGAACAAATCAAAGAAGAAAGTGTCCAGTCAGTCTAAGATCACTTTCAACTAAGAGCACAAGGCAGAGTGAAACAGATCTAGCAAAAAATTATAAATCCAAGGGCAATTGGTTAAAACTGGTATCTTTCATCGGCAGCCTAGCTCACACAGTGAAGACAGAGCAATTAGAACAAACTTAACCTTCAAATCTATAATTTCCCCTAGCAGACAAGAGAACAACTGAAGCCTAACAACATATTTAAACTTGATAATGTCAGATTTACAGCATATATCTAACAAACTTTAAATGGAACGGATAACAAAAGAAGATACACTTATCACACTCTGCAAAAGATTAGGCTCCTGGCCATGCTATCACGGAAAAGCTAAAGCACATCAACTCCAAGTCCAGAAACAAAGGATTTCACAAAATTTGCAAGAAATTGCTTATAAGCCTTTTATTTCTAAGTCTCCGCCTCCCGCGATTACATTGAGAAGAAGTATTTATAGACTCAGGACAGACCCTGATCTTTTCAGAAATATCTTCTTCTCATAACTGCAAATATTATCACATCTAAACCCTAGGACCCGGTTTTACAATAAAAATCCATTTAAAATCAAAGTCCAGATAGAACTTAACCCTTCGGCAAATCGAGGGAGTCACTGCCATAAATGGAGAAGATAAAATCTAAAGCCACTTGCATTCATCCGCAGCTGCAAATAAATGCCTCCATTAATTTCTGTTGGTGAGCCGGATGAGTCACCACCTCTCTCAGATCTGATCTCCGTAAAGCCATCCCTGTGTTGAAATTATCTTCATGCTATCAATTCTACCATAAATTTGCCATTGAATGCATTTACCGGCATCTTCTCCTCTAGCATGGCGGTCCTTGACTAAATCCGCACTTTAACTTTGCCTTTATGGCCTTTCCCGGTTGTCCCGCAAGTGCCAGATGGAATCCTGCATGAAAGACAAAAAGATTATATTAGTACTTTAAAATCATTAAAATCAAAGCTTAAAGCATTAAAATCAGATTAAAATCAGCTAAAAAGCTTGCATGTCGGCCTTGCTCTCGCTCGTTACGCGCTTTGACACGTGTCGCTACCCCAGGATGCCTTCTGTTTCAGCTGAAATGCACTTCGGGTCAACTTTGAGGACTTTCTCTCTCCTATCGCGATTCTGCGACATGTCACGATTTCGCGACATGTCGCGAAATCGCGACGTCCCCAGTGCTGCGCTGCTTCTCCCCCTGTCGGCCGCGAAAATGCGACATGTCGCGATTTCGCGACATGTCGCGAAATCGCGCCTCTTGCTAGCGGCCGTACATCTTCCTTGCTTCCTGTCGCGATTTCGCGACATGCTTGTCTTGCAAGACTTCCTCAAAACGTGCAGCGCGTCGCTACCATTTTCATCCTTGATCTTCGAAACATGCAGCGCATCGCTACCACTTTTCACCCCTGATTTTGAAACATGCAGCGCATCGTCGCAAGCTCCAGCTCGCGATTTTGAGACATGCAGCATCGTCGCAACTTTTCTCTCGACTTGAACATGCCGCATCGTCGCAACTTTTGGACTTAGCCACTTTTCTCCTTCCCTCAAACGCGACATGTCGCGATTTCGGACATGTCGCAAATCCCTTCCATCTTCTCTCTCCTCACGATTTTGCGACACTTTCCAAAATGGAACGTGCGATATCGCGACACTTCAAAATGGAAAGTGTCACGATTTCGCTACACATTCATTTTATCCTTTCAAGCCCATTTTCTCTCTCCTACCGAAAATGCGACATGTCACGATTTCGCGACATGTCGCGAAATCGCGCTTCTCCGTACAGCTTGCTTCTCCCTGTCGCGATTTCGCGACATTTTTCTCCTTGACTTTCTCTCTCCTCATCCTGCAGCGATTTCGTGACACTTCCAAAAATGGAAATGTCGCGATATCGCGACACTTCCAAAAATGGAAAGTGTCGCGATTTCGCTACGTTTTTTGCTGTCGTACTTCTCTCTCCAGATTTGTCGCGATTTCGCGACATGTCGCGAAATCGCGCCTGTTTTCTTACTTGGCGGATTTTCATGCATTTTCTCTCTCCTATCGCGAAAATGCGACATGTCGCGATTTCGCGCTGATCCGTACAGATTTCTTCTCTCTCCTCCGGCCGGTAGCGATTTCGCGACGGTTTCCATAAATGGAAACGTCGCGATATCGCGACACTTCCAAAAATGGAAAGTGTCGCGATTTCGCTACACAAAAATGACTTAGCTGCATTTGTATTTTCCTGTCGCGATATCGCGACATTTTCGAAAATGGAAGTGTCGCGATATCGCGACACTACCAAAAATGGAAAGTTTGATTTTTCATGAATTTATGCAACTGTTTTCTGGATTTTCTCGATGCCGGTGCAAGATTTTCTTTATGCCTGAATGATTCTAGCATGCAAAAGTGAAGTCTGGGATAATCAAAGCTAGAATACAAGAGAAAGCACAACATTAAAAGCAGGCAAGCAGAAACTGGAATTAAACCTGAAAATGATCAAGAGGGTCCCTGCTGCAAAATGGAATTTCAGAGTTTTCAAGAGGATGGAATCTCATTTTTCAGTGGGGGTGTGTTGCTTCTCAACAGATGGTAGGTTTTGCATAAAAAAATTCTAAATTCTAAAAGTTTGGCTTTACATATTTCCTCTCTTTGCAAATTTTGTAATGCTTCAAAAATCTTATTCACTTGTTTTGATTTTGACATGGCTAAACAATATTGAGATGTTTTCTATGTTTTTTTACTCCCCTCTTTCACTAGATCTTGGAAGCTTTATTTGTTTGGTTTTTTCTCTATTAGGACCCCATCCTAACACTATTATGTAATAACCTTGACAAGTGATGCCATTGTATGTAACTATTATGAAGAATGTAACTGTTGTGTAGGTAGATATTCTATCCCGGGTGGCATTTTGCATGTAAGCCAACCTTGAGATTTAGGTGGTACATGAAATATTTAAAACTATAAGGGGTATGAATGAATGCATCTTTTTGCATAAGTGAATGAAAGTATTGAAGGAGGTTGCTCCTCAAAGCAGCCTGTGATTTTGTGTTACTTTGTGAAACTATTTCATTTCTACACTTATATTTCGTATTAGAATATCTTATGATTCATGCATTACATTTTATTGCAATATTTTGTTATTATGTTGATTTTAATGAGAAGGATCCTAACAAGTGGTATCAGATCACTTTCTAGGGTCGTGTTCTATTGCGACTGTGATAGTTTGTCATTCCAACTATTAGGTATAAGATTTCGTACTTTTGTTTTTTACCACTTTTATATATATATATATATATATATATATATATATATATATATATATATATATATATATATCCAACCTTTGTTTTTCTATATTAGTTTATTAGGTTAGAAACCTTGTGTTGGGGGTTTTAAATAATCATAGAGTTGTCATTATGAGCTAAGCTAAACTTTTTGTAAAGCATCTAGTGAAGTGAGGGGTGATCATGCTCCAATATCCATACCTCAGAAAATACTTGTTTATGAAATTGAGCTTCCATGTATCTTTCGATATATAAGGAGACCCCCTAGGATTAGGAGAACCCTTTAGCCCTTAGAAAATGTTTTGGCATTGTATTATCCATAGTACACTAGACACGACTTCTGGGAAGATCACCCTCTTGTACTAATTGGGATACGGGTAGTGTGCTCAAAGGTATGTGTAGAATCCTTCGTGAGTAGTTGCCTAAAATATTGGTCTAAACATTATTGTTTGTCACTGCAATAGAACAAAGTACCTATGGACGATACATACACCCTAGATTAGAACGCCTTATTGTGTTGAATATCAAACCTGTAACAAAAATCCTATTTAGTGAATATTGAACCTGTCACCATAACCCTATCATAAAAATTGAGCATACAAAGAAGACATCCCTATTCCAAAATTATTGCATGTAAACAGTCAAAAGAAATTGTAGAACATAACAGTTGGAACATAATTTGCTAAAATTAGAAACAGTGGGAATAGGATGGTAAATGTTAGTAACAATCGATATATTTAGTCAGTAACAGTCAATACAGGATCATCAATTTTCGATGTTAGTAATAGTTACCTGTGATAGTCTAAATTTAAAATAGCCCATGATAGAGTCAAACCAAATAGTTAACAAAAGTGTTATAATTGGTTGACAGTGTCAGTAGTCAGAGTAGAATCATACTAGACAAATAACAACATAGTGTCAGGATTGATCAGTAGTCAAAACAGACAATACAGAGCATCATAAGAGGTTGGCTGACAAAAAAAACTATTTTTTGAACCAAAGCCTCTAAGAGGAAAACCAACAACAATAGCAACCTCGACAACAAAACATATGAAAAAAAATTCAGGGGTGTCCAAAACCAATGTTGTGGTATATAGCTCATTGGGATCATCTTTACAAGTTGATCATTTTTATATATAACACTTAAACCACATTTTAGGCTCCTTACTAAAAATAGTAACCCCTAATATTGAATTTCTATAGTAAGAATTAACAATAGGTCATCACTCTTAGAACATAACTTCAAGTACTCAACAACAAGAATTAGAGTCACAAATTGCTAAGCAAGTGGATTATATGGGCAAATAATTAGGGTCCTAATTAACCAACAACTGAGAAGAGATAAAGATAACTAAAAAATTCCCACAATTTTATGAATTTGGTCACCAAGACATAAAGGGAACTAAAGGTAAAATTGGATAGTTGTCTCTCTACCATTTCTCTCTCACATGATAGATTGGATCATCATGATCAATAGGATACAAGTACGAGTCACCACCAGTAGTATGTATAAAAAAATAATGAATTTAAGTTGCCTAAATTAGACTTCCCAAAATATGATGGAAAATATCTAGAGGGGTGGATCTATAAGGTAAAACAATATTTTAGTCTCCATAATATTTCACACTACATGCAATTGACAATTGCCTCTTTCAACTTTGAATCAGATGCCCTACATTGTTTTTAGTGGCTTATGAATGTCGAGCCTGATTTTTCTTGGTAGGAATTTGAGCAACATCTACTCACTCACTTTGGTCTTAGTGATTTTGAAGATTTTACAAGAGCTCTTTTAAAAATTAGACAAACTTCAACTGTTCAAGAGTATCAAACTCAATTTAAAAAACTAACCAATCATACTACTGGTTTAAATACCACCTTCTTTCAAAGTTGTTTTGTGAGTGGTTTGAAGGATGACATTCGGGTTGAGGTTAAAATGTTGAGACCCCAAAAATTACAATAGGTAATCAATTTGGCTAGATTGGCAGAAGAAAAATTAAAGGCCCAAGGATGCACCTCTAAATTTACTTAATCTTGGCCACCTTTTTCTTCTAAGCCTATGGCAAGTCCTACCACTAAATATCCAACCATAAAAATATTGACTCACAAAGAGATGGAGACTGTTAATAAAATTTTGAGCCTCTCACTCTAATTTATTAACGGTTGCACCAATTGTAAAAATCCAGTGATACGTAGTGGATGAGTTTGTATTTGAAGCTAATGGAGTTTATTGATACACATAGATGGTGCCTATATCCCTTTTTTAGGTGCCTATCCTTAGGTTGCAAGTTCTTATCTTCAGGTTACAAGTTCCTATCTTCAAGTTGTAGGTTCTTGTCTCCACATATACATGTGTCTATCTTCAGGTTGTAAGTGCATGTCTCCACACATACAAACACCTATTTTCAGAGGTTCCTATTTTTAGGTTGCATGTACATATATTTAGGTTGCAGGTATCTATCTCCACGCATACAAGCATCTATCTTCAGGTTGCAAGTGCTTGTCTCCATGCATACATGCACCTATCTTCAGATTAACCAGTTTGACTACACACTTTCCATTTTGACTGCACATACCTAGTTTGACTGCACATTGACCAGTTTGACTGCACACTTTCTATTTGACTGCCCATGCCTAGTTTGACTACACATTGACCAGTTTGACTGCACACTTTCCAATTTGACTACACATTGACCAGTTTGACTGTACACTTTCTAGTTTGACTACACATGCCTAGTTTGACTACGTATTGACCAGTTTGACTACACATTGACCAGTTTGATTGCATACTTTCTAGTTTGACTGCACTTATGCCCAGTTTGATTGCATGTACTCTTGGTTTGACCGATGCCTATTCCTAGAGAAGTAATGTAATTTTTTTAATTTAAAAATTATTTAAATCTTCCCTATCCCTGAGCTATCCACATTCTTTAAAACATAAATATTTGATATGTCTAGGTGGAAAATATTATGCAGTGTTGTAAATCTAGAAAGCAAGTGTAAATTTATTTTGTAATTTTACAAATTTTATGTCAAACAACGGGAAATGTTTTTACAATGTTTCAAATCTAGAAGTGGGCATAAATTTATTTTGCAATTTTGCATATTTGACATTAACAGCAGGAATTTATGCAATTCTGTCAATCAAAAAGTGGGTAAAATTTATTTTGTAGTTCTACAGTTTTGGATGTTAACAACTGGAAAACTTATTTACAATTTTGTGAATCTGAAAAGTAAATGAGAATTAATGTAGCAATTCTACAAATTTAAATGCCAACAGAGGAAAATATATGTGTAGCCCTGCAAATAAAAAAGTGGGCAAATAAATATTTTAGGAGCCCTACAAATCAGAAAGTGGGCAAATAAATATTTTATCAGCCCTGCAAATCAGAAGGTGGGCAAATAAATGTTTTAGGTGGTAAAATAGGAGACTAAAAAATATATCTTATCTATAAAAGAGATTTTTTCAAATCTTTTCAAAGAGGTTGATTATGTCACTTGTTGATCTTTGTAATACTTGGGGAAATAATACAAAAAATTGTTTGAGTTGTATTCTGTGTATCTTTAGTTTAACTCGATTGCATGTGGCATTGGACCTTGGTTCATGCTAACCTTACCTCTTGTAGTTGATTCATGTTTTTTTTATGTCTCGTATTTGTTGGATTGTGTCTTTTATAGAGTTTTAGGTGGATCAATCAACCCACTTTTTATTTTGACATATCGTCTCATTTTATTTTTATATTTATTTTTCGTCTGATGTTACAATTTTTTATTTTCTGTTATCCCTCTCCCTTTTCCAGTGCAATTTAGTGTAGTTTTTAATTTTATTTCCCAATCCATGTTGCAGTTTTTATTTTCTAGTTTATTTTTTCGTTGTAATTTTTATTTTTCCTTTTCCTATTTCCCCAGCATGCTTAATCACAGTTTAGTTTAGTTTATTTATTTTTAACAAGAGCCAACTATTTTTTGAGGTATTTTCCTCTCAAGAAGTCCCACATGAGAGGGAGATTCCCAAGTTGGTGTTGTGTACGAGTGCAGTGTAAGTGTACATTTTCAGACATAAATGGTTTTGGCATGTCCAATGTGACCATTTGTAGTTTTATTGAAATATTTGCATAGACTGTGTTTTTGTTTTAAAATAGTCAAGATTTGATGTTTATCTTAACAGTTACTTCCTTACTAAAGCATAAAAAATGACTTGGCGACTCTGCTGGTTAAAAGGACTAGATCATTGATTGAATCCTCATTTTTTGAGGGGTGCGTCTAAAAGAAGCAGTTCAAGAAGGGAAGGTAGATTCCAGTTCTAAGAACTTTATTTTAATATCTCAAGGAAGAAAATAAGGGGAAGGACTCAAGATCAAGTTTCTACACCACCTCCAGCTATATCCTCTCCCTTTACTCAAAGGATCTACTATTCTATTTCATTCATGGCTCAACTGCCACCTAGAGCCTATCCTTATTTCAATTAGGGTAGTCCATTGGCCCTAATAACACATGATGATATTCCAGTATCAGCCCTTAAGGCTTTGCTTTTTTATACTAGTGAAAACTTAGTGACTCCTATGGAACATCTCCAAAACATGGCAAATATATGCTTAGTGCATAATATGACTAAAGACAGTGTGGTTGTTAGGTTGTTAGAATCTTGTTTGAAGGATAAAGTCCTTCAATGGTTTAGAATTATTCTTGTTTACACCATTGCAAGCTAGGATAACTTGGTTAATAAGATGATAAAATAGTTCAAACATAAATCATATAGCTTATCACATATGGAACAAATGACTATCATCAAAAGAGCTTCCAATAAGTAGATCACATATTTCAAAATTAGATTGACATGAGACAAAGTACCCATGGAGGTAAGGCCAAGTGTATAGTCTGCTTTTATGTATTTATTGAGAGCTTTGAGTTCTAACATAGGTATGAACATCCAAACTAGAGGAGTCAATACATTTTCTGATTCATATGAAAGGTTGTGGAAGCTAAAAATTATTTAGTGCGGTGTAGTAGGATTGCCCCTAGATCTCCTATGTCTCTATTTCCAAATGTGATTGTACCCAACCCATTATCCTTTCAAGTTTCTACTAATATTCGAGTAGTTAATCCATTACCAATTAATGAGAATGTACCTAACACTTTTGGTCAATCAAATAATAAATTGAATAATATATTGAATTTAGTTAAAACAATGGATAACAAGCTCAAAAGTTTGGAGAAGTAGTAAAACCAACCTCAGTAGAGGTAATTCTAGCCATATTACCCTCCTTATCAACATAGGCCTCTATATCAAAATCATGCTCATCCAGCAAGGCCTTTACAAGCACAGTTCCTTGCTATTACCAATCCAAATTAGGCTCTAGTACCTATGCAAAACAACTTAGCTAAATAACAAAGGTGGTACCCTCCTTATCAGTTACCTCATGATCCCAATGGCTATGCATATGGAAATAGCAGCAGTTCTTTGGTGGTATAGGATCCTAGCTACCAGATAGTGGAACAACAACAATATCAGCATCCTCCTGCATCAAATCCTGATAGCATTTTGATGTTTTAGCAATAAAATGAGCATTGTGTAGTGAACCAGACTGTGGATAATCAACCTAAGAAAAAAGTATAGTCTTATTATAATACTAGGTCTAAAGGAAAATTTATAAATGATGGTCCTTCTATATCACAAGCAACTATATCCCCTCAACCTCCAAGTACCAATGTCAAACAGTAGCTTGTAGTCACACTCAAGGATGTTCTAAATTAGAGAAATCAACAGATTAAAAAACAACATCTTGTAGTCAAATTCAAGGATGTTCCATATTGGAGAAATCAGTAGACTCAAATGCAGAAACCGAATAGAACATGGTAAAATAAGCCTACTTACCTAGTTGTCGAGAGGCCAAGAAATGAATGAACTACCAAACAAACACAGAAACATCGACCTATCAACTTGGTGGAGTAAATGAAGAAGACCAGCTTACAAGTTTCTATGTGGGATGCTCTTGCATTTCCAGGACATATGGACCTCTTCAAAGAATCTCTGAGTCATGTATTTTTAGGACCTAAAAAGACTAAATATTCTATTGCAAAAGCTACAAGTCTAATACAAATGGCTCCTAATGAGGTATAATCACCTAGTAAACCTCCTCCTTTCTATATGACCCTCATCATAAGTATTTGGTCCATAATTGCATGATTGATTTAGGAACTAGTAGTTGTGTAATACCAAAGAGAATAGCTGATGTTTTAGGACTGCCAATTGAGCCTATGAATGCTAGTGTCATGCAACTAGATGGTACCACTATTAGGACATTGGGTGTGGTTAGAAATTTGGACCTTACTTTGCATGTCTACCCTAGCCTTACCATTACACATGATATATCAATCATAGACCTTTCACCTATGTTTGCTTTATGCCTGTCCAGGGACTTCATAGTAAAATTTGGGGGTTATATATCTCTATATTGGTCCAATATGTCCTTAACCATAAGATATGGTACATAAATATTCATATTAGCTAAGCCTATCTCTCACTTCCATGTAGAACTCCATGATCCCAAACCTAAAATTAATTATACAGCCATGGAGTTAGACAGTTATTCTAAGATCCAAACACCTCATATTCTTGATACTCAGCTTGATGAGTAGGCAAATGGGTTATATGGATCTGATCCATATGATAATTTTCAAGAGGTTGGCATGGGAACCTACTATATCTTGGAGGAAAAGAGCACGATGCTAGAGGTCATGAAAATAGAATAGCAAATAGAAGGTGTGTGGAAGCTGCATTTTGATGGAGCTAAGTGCAAGAAAGGTGCTAGTGTTGGTTTTGATGTAGTGATCACCTCTCCTTCTTAAGAGAAAATACTTCATTTCTTAAACCTCTAGTTTAGTTGCACTAACACCATGGAAAAGTATAAAGCTCTAATTCATGGACTTCTACAAGAAGAGAAAAGAGGTGTGAAACTACTGCAGATTTTTGGTGATTCAAAATTGGTAGTGTAGCAAGTGAAGGGTCAATGTGCTATTCATAATAAACTTCTAAAAGCATAAAAATGCAGAGTGCTGGACCTACTTGAAGGATTTGATGCCTTGAATATCCAAATAGTCCCTAGAAAGAGCAATCAAGAAGTTGATAGGATGGTAGTTGTGGGGGCACAATATAAGTTACTTGTTGACTTATTTAAGGAGGAACAACATATAAAATCAATTATCAAGCCCTAAGTTCCTAATAATGATAAACATTGGCAAGTGTTTAACTCCAATCAGCAGACAGTAAAATTTATTTTGCAAGAAGCTAAATTTTTTGAGGATATCCAAGCGAAGTTGTTGTAAACATATGAGGATAATGATATCATTAAAATTAGTAGCAACAAGATTCCAAATGGACTCATTACTTTGGAAATTTTGTTCACTCCTGATGATCAATACAAAGGTAAATAGAAACGAATAACAACAAAAATTAATGCTTATCGAGATGTCAAAATTGCTTTAGGTAAAGTCGTTATGCTTAGTAAATGTAATTCTCCTGATCAAGAAGTTATCTTCATTCAAAAATGTAAGGAATATGATGATATTATAGCATGGTATTATGACCAGCTAAAGGAGTATGCTTTAGATGTTATACAATACACTATAGAGCTCCTTCCTGATGCTAAACCAATTCGCTAGAAGTAGAGGCATGTCAATCCCAAAGTTGTACCTTTGATGAGAAAAGAGTAACTGAAATTGATTGAGTCATGTATCATATATCCGATCAAGCATTCGACTTGGGTAGCCAACTTGGTAGCAGTCAGAAAGAAAAATGAAGAAATTAGACTTTGTGTGGACTTTCGAGATTTGAATCGTATCTCCCTTAAAGAACATTATCCATTACCCTCCATGGATCAGATTTTGCAGAATGTGGCAAGAGCTAAAATATTTTCTATATTGGATGATTTTTTTAGGTTTTAATCAGGTAGTGATTAAGGAAGAAGACCAACATAAAACTGCATTTACCACCAAATGGGGTACATTTGCATATCATAGAATACCTTTTGGTCTTTCTAATGCAGGTGCCACTTTTCAAAAGGCTATGGACCTGGATTTCAAAGGACTGATAAATAAATCAATTCTAGTTTATTTAGATGACATTACAATATTCTCTAGGAATGTTGATGATCATATGCAACATCTAGAAGCAATTTTTTAGAGATGTAGAGAGTTTGGGGTTTCTTAAACCCAAAGAAATATATTTTTGTTGTAGAAGAGGGTAAACTATTGGGACATGTGTCCAAGGAGGGTCTTTCCATTGATCCAGAATGTGTTGAAGCTATTCAAACCTTGTCCCTGCCTACTCACAAGAAGGCTTTGCAATCATTCGTGGGTAAGATCAATTTTATGAGGAATTTTATATCCAACTTTTATGATATAATAAAGCTAATTACCACAATGTTGAAGAAGGATCAGTCCTTTAGATGTACCGAAGAAGGTAAGTAGAGTTTTCAAAAAATCAAGGATGTTATTTTCATAGCCCCTATTTATTTAACCCTAATTTTGAAAGATATTTCATTTTGTATGCTTTTGGGGGAGAACATAGCATTGTTGTTGTTCTTACATAGGAAAATAATGAAAAAATGGAGCAGCCCATTGCCTTCATGAGCCAGACCCTTAAGGAGTATGAAGAGAGGTATGATTTTGTGGAAAAATATATTTTTGCACTCCTTAGAGCCTTAAAAAATTTCAAGCATTTGGTGGCTCAGAATAGAATAGTAGTCTTTGTGGTTTATCCCAACATTAAAGAATTTTTGTTAGACTGTGATGTTCCTCATAAAAGGGCCAGTTGGGTGATAAAATTTATGAATTTTGATGTTGATATTAAAGTGACAAATTTAGTATAGGGAAGAGCCTTATGTCAGCACATTGTAGATGATTTAAATACCGAGAAAGCATTTTTTAATGCCCAATCAACAAAAGAAGAGTTAAATTGGTTCCATGTTATGATGGATTATTTAAAATTTGGAACCTACCCGATAGTATACAACAGAACCCAAAGGAGAAATATGATATTAAAAGCATTATATTTTGAAGTGATTGATGAGATTCTTTTCAAAAGAAGTCATGAAGGTGTCCTCCTAAGATGTATTGAATCAGAAAATAGTAAAAAAATATTGGAGGATTTCCACCAAGGATTTTCAAGAGGTCATTTCTCATCATCAATCACAATGGCTAAAATAATGAGATCTGGTTATTTTTTGCCAACTCTATTTGTTGATGTAGTTCAATGGGTCCAAAAATGTAAGGAATGTTTATTTTTCTCAGGAAGGAAGAAGAGGGATCGCTTTCCCTTACAACCAATTGTTGTAGATCAATCATTCACACAATGGGGATTAGACTTCGTAGGTGTGATTAATTTGCCTTCAAGTGTTGGCCATAATTTTATATTGATAGCCACATATTATGTCATGATATGGACTAAGGTTGTTGCATTAAAAGAAGTTATTGGAGGGGCCATTGTTGAGTTTTTGGAAAGTATTGTTACAAGGTTTGGAGAACCTAAGACAATAATTGCTTATAATGCTAAAGCATTCATAGGTGTTGCAATCATAGAGTTTGGTATCAAGTATGAGATCTACATGAAGAAATCTTCCAACTATTACCCTCAAGGGAATGGACTAGCTAAGTCCACAAATAAAAACTTGATCAGGATCATTAAGAAACAATGGAGGAGAATCAATGAACATGGCATACCAAACTAAAAGTTGTCTTGTGGGTAGATAAAATTATACCAAAGTAGGACACAGGCTAGTCCCCCTTTAGACTTGTGTATGGAAAGGAAGTTAGGCTCTCTATTTCACTAGAGCTTCCTACTTTGGATTTGGTTCATCAAATAAATTTAGAGAATTGTGATCCTATGGAGCTTAGGTTTGCAGAGTTGATGCAATTGGAAGAGACTAGAGACCAAGCTAGGAAAAGACATCAAGAAAATCCACTGGTAATAAAATACTTTGATAAGAGGGTTACTGCACAAAGCTTTGTAGAAGGAGATATGGTCCTAAAATGGGATGAAGATAGAGCAAAACTAGGTAAACATACAAAATTTGACTATATCTAGACTGGGCCATACATTGTTACAAGCTATAGAGGCAGTAATATTTTTGAACTCTCAAGGATCAATGGAGAAACACTACAAATCCCAATAAATGATATTTATCTTAAAGCTTACCTTTGAGTTTTTTTAACCATAGGTTATAGTTTTAGTTTCCATTTTTTTTGTGTTCCTTAAGTGTCTCAAGACACCTCTTGCTTCCTGTGAAGCATGTTTTATTTTTTTTCATTTTATGTTAGTTGTTTTCAGTTTTGTGCAGTTTTTTATTCTGTTTTCAGTTTTGTGCAATTTTATGTTTTATTTTTAGTCTATTGTGGCCATTGCACAATATGCCCCAAATTTGGGGACCCACCTTTATTTTTTCGTTTTTGGGGATTTTTGGGTTTATTTGAGTGGTAATTTTTATTTTGTCCCTATTAATGAGGTCTCATTATAGGTTACTTCATAGGTTCCTAGGTTTGTTTGGTAGTTAAGTTTTAGTGTATGGGTTGATTTTAATGTTTGGAACTATAAAATATTTGAGTTTAATTAACATATATATATAATAATGTAATAAAAAGAAATAAAGAAATAAAAAAAAGGTGTTATTTGAAAGTGATATTTAATATCATTGTTTGAAAAGTTTCATGAGTGATTTTATGTTTGGGTTTATTAGAAGTGTTGTGTCGTCACTGTTAAATTTTCACTTTGTTTAGATGTAATTTTATAGTGGTAGTTTCAAAGCTTTAATTTATATGATTATTTTTGCAGGTTTATAAAGAGCAGGATCGTTGGCACCATCTATGAAGTTAATTGGATGATGCATGGAGTGGATTGGGACCCACATTGATGAGGGAAAACTTGGATAGTGATCCAAGGATATTGACACATGCCTAAAGGTATACGGATGACAGCTAGGCACACACAGACTAGATCAGATTGCCATAGACATGATAGATGAAATGTTCATGTCATAGTGGCCTATGAAGATGGTAGGATGAACAACGAAGGATGTTAGGGTCGTTTCCCATGTGGACGTTTGCTTCGAGAAGAATATAGACCCCATCACAACAAAGGAAGAGCATGACATGATGGATTACCATCGAATCACACAGAAGACCACGATTGGCAGAGCTCTAACACAATGAAATAATAGCCTAAAATGCAAGATTGTATTCATACATACAAAATCTATTTAAAAAAGGTATTGATAGTTGCCAATTAAGATATTGACGGGCTGGCATTCACAAGGATCTTGGGCTGTATTTCCAGAATAAGAGTGACATTAACAAAATCAATGACATTTAAGTTTTAGTGTGGGTGAATTGTATGGTGCTAACGTCATAGGCCACAGTTCAGGTTCATGAGAGAGAAGAATCTCAGTTGTTTACATATGAGCACACACGAATATTGGATGGGGTATATCATACGGGCAATGTAGCACTTGTGTTGACGTGTGTAGGACAATCCATACCACTTAGCCCCTCAAATGAATTCGAACTAGAGAGAAATTTACTGGTTGACAACATTACCTTGATGGCCTTGCCTAGTGTAGACATCAAAATCTAGGTATTTGTATTTCATCACATAATTTTGCATAATAATATATGTCTAAGTCTAAACTTAGGCATATAATTCCTGCACATCATTCACCCACATTACGCATCACAATTTTGCATAATAATATATGCCTAAGTCTAAACTTAGGCATATAATTCCTGCACATTATTCATTCATATTGCACATTTCAGTTTTGCATAACATTATGTGCCTAAGTTTTGACTTAGGTATAAAATCCTGCACATAATTATATTTTCTAGATTTTATTAAATCTAAGAAATGTCCTCCTAGGATACCCTCTCTCCTCACTTGACATGTGTCATGACCACATCACCATCACCCTTTTGCCACCTCATACATCCTTGTCCCCTTTGTCCCTTCACATGGGGTAACCCTCCACACTTCACTCCACTTGCACCTACCCACTTACCATATCTCACACCTCACTCCACACTTCACTCCACTTCCACCTACCCACTTGCCATATCTCACACCTCACTCCACACATCACTCCACTTCCACCTACCCACTTGCCACATCTCACACCTCACTCCACACATCACTCCACTTCCAACTACCCACTTGCCACATCTCTCCAGTTAAGTGAGACACTTCTAGTGACTGTAACTACCCAGGATAGGTGGCTACCTAGTCCCTACCACTTGGAGGACTAGGCTTGCCACCTATCCTTCCCTCCAAAACCCTCGAAGGCCTATAAAGGCACTATCGCATGACCAAGATAAAAAGGAAGGGGGAATGCTAATGTTATGCTGCTCGAATTGTGCTCATGTAAGCAATCATAATAATCATCTTCTTCCATTTTTATTTTGCATTAGTCATTTTATCATAATCATTGTAAACAGGTGCTACTAACATCTTTCTTGCTTCCATGTGTGCAGGTATACAACTCAAATCAAGGTGCAAATCTCATTTCAACGGTGGTCACAACTCACAAACCCACCTCCAACCTTGATTGTAGCATGAAGATACGAAGACACCATGTTTGATTTGTAAAAGGGATTACCCCTTATGGACATCTTATTGTAAAATACACCCTCAAAAGGTCAATTTGTATCCCAAGGGACCACTTTCTCGAACATAATACAATGATTCATTTTTATTACCAATTTTTTTATGTTACACCTAGATCAAAATGTTGTTACTTGTAGATATGGACATGGCAAACACGACACAACTACGTGGATGATGATTTATATGGTATCTATTTGCTCGAAAGAGGAGTCCATTTCAACATATGAGTTGTTGAGAGTATTCATAATTGATATGGCACTTCCCGTCTAGCTCAGCAAATGCTCACTGAAATCATAGGATATTATGCATATGGCCTATAGAGGATGCATGATAAGGGATAACAAGTTGTGCATGGGACATACCCAAAATTGTATGTTTAATCTAGCAGTAGCAATGCAATGCGGTGAAATGGAGAGAGAAGAGAACAACAACGTGGATGAATGGCAATTCTAATCCCTACAGTGCTACCAGCAACTCCACCAGATAAAATATGCACTTGTGATCCGACGATTCAAATAGTAGCTCAACAAAGTTCGTGAGAACGATGATGTGGCTCTGTGCAGGAAATGTCACACACACGATGTGCAAACAAGGAGTGTGCGTGTTATCATTTTCATACTCCTTTGTGTCCAAATTTTAGTGAGAAAAAACAACACTACACAATGACTATTTGTTACGAGTAGGGAGATCACAAAATATTCTCATGAAAGACGGTCCAATAAGACGATGTTGTCTAATCTTGGAATGATCCTGCCCTTAAGCATTATTTGTATAGTTGAGTAATGTGTTGGCAACGGTACGCGTAATATTACCTGCACTACAAGAAGTGTTTTAAATGGAGATATTTATCGAAGAATTTTTAAGGGAGCATATGATTTGGTGTTACAAGTGTAACGAAAGGATATGAATATAAGTTAAGATTTCATGAATACACCTATTGGAAGAAGGTTAAGCATCATTGAATGTTTTAAAAGTGTTACGAAATGAAACAAAAAGGAAATGAAGCGAAGATTCAAGGGTCTCGACTACAATTTTAAAATCCATTGAAAACAGAGGTGTAGGGACTGGAAGTTTTAGAACATGATGTGTGGAAGGAAATTGGAAGGTTATCCAAACTACTGTGGAGCTGGTTTTTCCTCATTTTGTATGCAGAAAGGAGGTTTTTGAACATAATATAAGTTTTAATGCCTATTATTTTGCACATGTATTGAAGATATTTTAATGGTGTTTTATGCATGGATATGGTAGCATTGTTTGAATGTTTTTAATACATGTTTTATCCCTTAGACTCTCGCCATAACCAGATCTTGGATTGTGTGGATGCAGGTCTAACCTGGTTGTGTTTAATGTTCAGGAACTAATGTTTTTCTGCAACATAGGTTGGATTTGCTTGCAATAGTTTTTCTTTGGTCATTTCCATATTCTGGTCCATATTCTAGAATTTTAAGTTTTATTTTCTCTAACCCTATCCTTTTTCATTTTTTTTAACATTTGCAAAATAAAAAATAAAATAAAAAACTCCAAAAAGAGTTACATGGGTTGCAAGAATAAGCTTTAATGTTTCATTTTAAGCCATTTTGATTTTATTTTGAAGGAAATTTGAAATTCCTAAAAATTATATAAAGTTCACATTTTAAAAGAAATTTTGTAATTTCAAGTTTAGCATGATTTCACATTTTGAAGGAGAGTTAAATTTCAAGCTTTGTACTTTTGTTTTTCAAGCAATAAATTAACTTCTCTTTTTGAGAATTACAATTTCATAAATAGGGGTAATTTATATGGCATTTCAAAGGCTATTACATTTTAAAGTTAGTCATTTAGTTATTTTCTTTCATGCTCAAATTTTAACAAAGCAAGATAAAATCCATCCACAAATCAAGATAAAAATGAATCCACTCATCATTTCAGATTCACATTTTAGAGATAGATTTTAATCTTTTGTTTCATGCTTAAAGCAAGATTTAAAGAAGATAAAACTTATTTAAAATATGCTTAACAAAATAAGATAAAATATACCTAAATCACTCCAAGATAAAATGAATTAAATCACCTTTACATCGTGGTCATATGAGGGCCAATCACATCACAATTTATTTTCTTTTAAGTTTTCATAGCACAATAAAGTAATTCCAACACAGACCCCTTGTTAAGAGTTGCTTACAAATCACTAAGGTATTCTAGCACTTATTTGACACATTTTCATAAATATACATGCACACATTAAGTAAAAGGAACCTTGGAGAAATGTTTATTTCTTTGCAAGAGAGGGTTTTCTAATCAAAATCCTAACTGTGAGTGTGGTTTTGCAATTGGATAAAATTATGTTCTATTCAGTTTGTGTAGTTTTATGTTCTATTGCAAGGATTATTTTCAGCAGTACTACTTACAAAGCAAGTATGGAATTCAATTCTTTTGAAAATATGAATATGATCAATGACTCTATGCCTAATGGATGTTAAGGCTACCTCATCTTCTAGGTTCTTTGCACATTGCAGGCATGTGTCCCTTGTGAGTCACCAAAATGTTAATAAATTTTGAGCTTTTTAGGTTCTTCAGGTTGTAGGTGCTTGTCTCCATGCATACAGGCACCTATCTTCAGGTTGCAAGTGTTTGTTTCCACATATACAGACGCTTATCTTCAGGTTGTAGGTATTTGTCTTTAGGTTGCAAGTGCTTGTCTCCATGCATATGAGCGGCTATCTTTAGGTTGCAAGTGCTACACATTGACTAATTTAATTGCACAATTTTTCAGTCTGGCAACACATTCACTAGTTTGACTGCACATTGACCAGTTTGACTGCACACTTTCCAGTTTAATTGCACATGCCCAGTTTGACTGCACATTGACCAGTTGGACTACACTTGACCAATTTGACTGCACACTTTCCAGTTTGACTGCACATGCTTAGTTTGACTGCACTTATGTCCAATTTGATTGCACGTACTCTTGCTTTGACCGGTGCCTATACCTAGAGAAGTAATGCAGTTTTTTTATTTTAAAAAATTATTTAAATCTTTCCCATCTGTGAGTTGTCCACATTCTTTAAAATGTAAATATTTTAAATGCCCAAGTGGAAAATATTACATAGTGCTAGAAAATATTACATTGTGCTATAACTATGGAAAGCATGTGTAAATTTATTTTGCAATTTTGCAGATTTTACGTCAAACAACGAGAAAGTTTTTTACAATGCTATAAATCTGGAAGTGGGATTTAATTTATTTTGCAGTTTTGCAGATTTGACATTAAAAATAAGAATTTATGCAATTTTATCAATCAAAAAGTGGATAAAATTTATTGTACAGTTCTACAGTTTTGGAATGTTAACAACTAGAAAATTTATTTGCAATTTTGTGAATCTAGAAAGTAAATGAGAATTAATGCAGCAATTCTGCAAATTTAAATGCCAATAGGGGAAATCTATTTGCAACCCTACATATGAGAAAGTGGATAAATAAATATTTTAACCCTACAAATCAGAAAGTGGGCAAATAAATATTTTAACAGCCCTGCAAATTAGAAGGTGGGCAAATAAATATAAAAAATTGGGCAAATAAATATAGGTGGAAAATAGAAGACTAAAAAATATCTCTTGTCTATAAAAGATATTTTTTCAAATCTTTTCAAGGGGATTGATTCTATCACTTGTTGACCTCTGTAACATTGCAAAAAATAATACAAAAAAATGTTTGAGTTGTATTCTATGTATCTTCATTTTGGCTAGATTGCATGTGGCATTAGCCATTGGTTCACGCCAACCTTAGCTCTTGCAGTTGATTCATGTTTGTTTTATGTCTTGTATTTATTGTACTATGTCTTTTATGGAGTTTTAGGAGGATCAATCAATCCACTTTTTATTTTGGCATATTGCCTCTTTTTATTTTTATTTTTCATCTGTTGTTACAGTTTTTTATTTTCTGTTATCTCTCTCATTTTTCCTAGTGCAATTTAGTGTAGTTTTTAATTTTATTTCCCAGTCCGTATTGCAGTTTTTATTTTCTAGTTTTTTTTCATTGCAGTTTTTTATTTTCCCTTTCCCTGTTTCCCCAACAAGTTTAATCATAGTTTAGTTTAGTTTTTTATTTTTAATGAGTCGACTCTTTCCAAAGGTATTTTCCTCTTAGGTATTCCCACACAAGAGGGAGATTCCCATGTTGGTGTTGTGCACGGGTGGATTGTAAGTGTACATTTTCATATATCAACATAATATGATGGAAAAGATCTTGAGGGGTGGATCTATAAGGTAAAACAATATTTTAGTCTTCATAAAATTTCACACTACATGTAATTGCAATTGCCTCTTTCAACTTCGAATCAAATGCCCTACATTGATTTTAGTGGCTTAGGAAGGTCGAGCCTGATTTTTCTTGATATGAATTTGAGCAACATCTACTCACTCACTTTAGTCTTAGTGACTTTGAAGATTTTACAAGAGTTATTTTGAAACTTAGATAAAATTCAATTGTTCAAGAGTATCAAACTCAATTTAAAAAACTACCGGTTTAAATGTCACCTTATTTCAAAGTTGTTTTGTGAGTGGTTTGAAGGATGACATTCGGGTTGAGGTTAAAATGTTGAAACCCAAAACATTACAACAGATAATAAATTTCACTAGATTAGTAGAATAACAATTAAAGGCCCAAGAATGCACATCTAAATTTACTCAATCTTGGCCACCTTTTTCTTCTAAGCCTATGGCAAGTCCTACCACTAAATCTCCAACCATAAAAAAATTGACTCACAAAGAGATGGAGACCAGAAGGGCCCAATAAATATGCTATAATTATGATGAAAAGTATTCCTCAAGGCACATGTGTGCGATAAAAATTGTATCTACTATGATGAGACACCAACCAAATAATTTTCAAAGCAAAAAGAGGATCTCCAAGAGGCAGAAATCGTAGAATAGACTAAAGTTCCAAAGGAATCCCAATCAAAAATCTTAGCACATGCTTTAGTAGGAGTATCAACCCCCCAAATGATGAAAGTCATTGGATACTTCAAGGGATATAGGGTCATCATACTTACTAACTTTGACAAAACCTATAACTTTATTGATCCATGTGTGGCCAAACAGAAAAAATGTTACATTACTCCATGCAATTCCTTTGAAGTCATAATTGTTGATGGAGGCACCCTAACAATGCAAACAAAAATATCGTAATGTAAAACTCTAAATTGGGGACTATAATCTCAAGACAAATATGTTTGCCCTACCATTGGGTGGGTGTGATATAGTTTTGGGAGCATAATGGTTGTTGATGTTAGGTCCAGTTTTATGGGATTTTCTAAGCTATGGATGAAGTTTAGTCAAGAAGGAACCAAATATACCTTACATGGCATGAAAGTAGGTGAGGCTAAGTTTATTTCTACCCATAAGATGGAAAAGTTGTTAAAAAGTGCTTTCATGGAGTGGTGGCACAAAGTTTTGCTATCGATGCTTTCAAGGAAGGGGAAAATAACCATTCAGTGCAACTGCATAATTTATTGAACAAATATGCTCCAGTTTTTCAGGAACCCAAGGGACTACCTCCTCATCGCTCTCATGACCATTTCATTCAACTTTTTCGTAGTAGTCTTCCCCCAAATGTTCATCCTTACAAGTATCATTATGCTCAAAAGTATAAAATTGAGAAAATAGTTTGATAGCTTCATGTTGTTAGGTTATTCATCCTAATGTGAGTCCCTATTCTTCTTCGATGTTATTAGTACAGAAAAATATAGCACTTGGCCCTTGTGCATGGATTATTGGAACCTCAATAATATCACTATTAAAGATAAATTCCATATTATAGTGATTGATGAATTACTTGATGAGTTGCATGGGGCTCAATACTTTTTCATGTTAAGTTTACGATTAGGGTATCATCAGATTCAAATCAAAGATAAAGATATTCTAAAACTAGTTTTCAAAACTCACAAAGGGTATTATGAATTTTTTGTTATGTCATTTGGATTAACCAATGCACCTTCTATCTTCAAGAGTTTGAACTCCATTTTTTGTCCTTTACTTCGCAAAATTATTTGTCTTTTTTGATGATATATTGATCTACAGTCGTTCATAGGAAGAGCATCTCCAACACTTAGATCAAGAACTCAAATTTTTGTCTAACAATCAACTCTATGCAAAGAAGTCCAAATGTTATTTTGGCCAACAAGAGATTGAATACTTGGGTCACATCGTCACTAAGGATGGAGTTCATGTTGATCCCAAGAAAATTCAAGTTGTTCAAGATTGGCCTAAGCCTTGTACCCTAAAGGGACTTCATGGTTTTTTAGGACTCACTAGATATTACAAGAAATTTGTGAATAATTATGAAAAGATAGTGGCTCCCTTGACAACCATGTAATGGAAGAATAATTTAATGTGGATAGATGCAGAAAAGGCTTTCGTAGATTTAAAGCATACCATGTCCACAATCCTCGTGTTAGTAATGCCTGATTTCTCTAAATATTTTGTCATTGAAAGTGATGCATCTGGAAATGGTATTGGGACGAAGGTAGACCTTTGGCCTTCACTAGAAAAGCATCCTCAGGTAAGAATTTAGGCCAGTCTACTTATGAGAAGAAAATACTTACATTTTTACATGCAGTCAGTCATTGGCGATTGTATCTCATTGGAAGACATTTTTCCATCAAGACCGATCATCAGTCTTAAATATTTCTTAGAACAAAGGATGGCCACACCAAAACAACAAAAATGGGTTTCTAAATTGTTGGGTTATGACTATGACATCACCTATAAGAAGGATAAGGAGAATGTGGTGGCGGATGCCTTGTCCTAACTACATGAAGAACAAGAAATGCTACATGCTATATCCACACCACATCCTCAATGGATTCATCAACTCCATGAGGAACTAATCAAGGACTCCTCTTTGCAAAATTTCGTCTGCAAGCTTCAAGTAGATCGCCATTCATGCCCTAGCTATACTTGGGATGATCAAGATTTATGATATTGTGATCGTCTTTTTGTGCCTCATCAGTCACACATAAAGAACCTCATCCTACAAGAGATGCATGCTTCCCCAACAACTGGTCATTCAAGATTTTCTCAAAACCTATACAAGGACCAAGCATACCTTCTTCTAGAAGGGAATAAAAATGGACATTCACACTTTTGTGGCTAAATGTGATCATTGTGAACATATGAAAGGTGAAAATATGTGTTCCCTTCGTACCTTTCAACCCTTACCAATTCTTGAATAAGTTTGGATAAATAATTTTATGGATTTCATTGAAGGGTTACCTAAATCGAGAGACAAAACAATTATTCTGGTGGTAGTGGATCATATTACAAAGCATGCTCATTTTTATTCCCTATCCAACCCATACATTACCTTCATTGTTGCTCAAATATTTCTAGAGTCCATCTGTTGTCTCCATGGAATACCTAAATACATTGTCTTTGATAGGGATCCTACCTTCATGAGTCATTTTTGGTAGGAATTATTCAAGTTGCAAGGAACACAACTCAAGATGAGTTTGACCTATCATCCTCAAATTGATGGCCAAACTAAAATTGTGAATAAATGCTTGGAAATATACCTTCATTGCTTCACCTCTAAACATCCTACACAATGGGTCAAGTGGCTTCCTTTGGTCAAATGGTGGTATAACACAACATATCATACTACCACCAAGATTAGTCCATTTGAAGTAGTCTATGGTTATCCTTCTCCAACATCATCTTCTTACATTCTAGGTAGTTCTAAGGTTCAAGCTACAAATTCCACTCTCTGCTAGTGTGATTTTATTCTTTGTCAACTCAAGGTGAATCTAGACTTTGCCCAAAATTGTATGAAACAACAAGCTGATCAACATCGCACTAAATGTAGCTTTGAAGTTGGAAACACAAATTTTCTTCACTTGTAACCATAAAAATAGTCTTCACTCCAGCTTCGTGGTTGTTAGAAACTTACTGTAAAATATTATGGTCCTTATAAGTGTTACAAAGGATCGGGTCGACAACATACAAACTAACCCTTTTGGCTAGCCCAAAAATTCATCCCATTTTCCATGTATCTTCTCTCAAGAAGGTTGTTGGCAACAAGAGCCAAATGTAGTCTACACTTCAGGTTCCATCATTCTTGAACTTGAATGCATTCTAGATTGTAGATCATGTACCCTTCACCATTTTATCATCACTGATGTTCTTGTCCAATGGTATGGCTTACAACCTAAATATGCTACGTGGGAACCTCTTCAACAACTTTAGCAATAGTTTCGTGATCTTTAGCTTTGGCTTTGAGAACAAAGCTTTTCGAAGGGGAAGGGTATATTAGGAGCCCATCCTAATACTATGATGTAATAACCCTTATTAAGCGTGGGGGACACCCATGATAATATTTTATAATATTTTACAAACATGGGGGATACCTATGATAATGTTTTGTAATATTTTGTAATAGTTGTGGCTACAAAAGCATCTAGACAAGTGGTGCCATTATATGTAACTGTTATCAAGGATGTAATTGTTTTGTAGATAGAGATTCTAGCTCAAATGATATTTTGCATGTAAGCCAACCTTGAGAGTTAGGTAGGAGATGAATCTTTAAAACTACAAGGGGCAAAATGAACGTATATTTTTGCATAATTGAATGAAAGGATTAAAGGAGGCTTCCCCCTAGAAGTGGCATGTGATCCTGTGTTACTTTGTGAGATTGTTTCATTTTTGCACTTATATTCTGTATTGCAATATCTTATGTTTCATGCATTTACAATTTATTGCAATGATTTTAATGAGAAGGTTCCTAACATTCTCAACAAGATCACTATCCCAAACTTTGGGATGTTTATAGATTCATTGTGCTCAAACATATTTAGAAGTTTAGATGCAAAAAGGCTTTTTATCTATTTTGCTCCTCCGTGGGATATAATTTTACAGACCTGACCTTTGATCTTCTATTACATGTGGGACAGATTCATTCCCATGTCCATTGAGCTTCCAACACTCTAAGAGATGTTAGCAACCGACTTCATCAACTTTTTCACATGAAACAAGATCTTCAAAAGATGTAGCAAGAATCTAAAAAAAAGGCAATTAACAATGATGAGCTAATTTAGGATTTGATTACTTCTATTTCTTCCTTTAAGACTTCACAAGACATAATTAAAGACATGTTCAAAACTTCATCATTTAATAGTCTCTCCTACAAATGTGTGATGATAGTTGGTGTATTGCAATAGGATACAACTATAGTCTTTTTGTTGCTATTTGCTTCTTTTCTTATGTCTATTCAGATTTGGATACTTTATTCCTTATCCATCTCATTTTGTTTATTTGCTAGTGAACAATGTTAACATCAAAATAATGTAATATTTTTGTTAATAATATAATATAATCTAACTTTTAGTTATCCATAAAAAAATTATTTTTTTTAGTGTGCGTGAGTGTGGTCTACTGGCAAGGACGACACTTGCATTAATTATATAATATATGAAAAATATATAGTACAAATGAAATCCAATCCAATGTTATGTAACCCAATAAAAAAACAAAAGTCTATCCATATGCATGTGGTCTATCGTACAAACGAAATCTATTTCAATGTTATGTAACCCAATAAAAAAATAAAAATCTATCCATATGCATGTGGTCTATCGACAAGGATGTCACTTACATTATCAATTATAAAACTTGAGTTTAACCTCGTACGGATATATCTAAAAAATGTTGATAAAAAAAAAAAAAAGTCCTTGGAAAATTGTAAGGCCCAATCTAAGGGAAAAGTTGGGAGAAGCTTCTAGGCTACCACCACTGGCCTTCCCCAACGTCATAATTCATTGAACCTAGGTGTTACCACTTAGATTTTTGTAAGGATGGTGTGAGGAAGGCCACGAAGGCTACTTTTGTCGTGAAAATACCAAGCAGTTCACCTCGTTGGGGACAACCTATTTTTTTTTACCGTTCATCTCCCTAGAGGCCCCACGCTTTCACCTCTTCCAACGTAATCATACACCCTCCCCTCAATGCGGGACCCGCCTCGGCGCGCTCGACGGCTGACAGGTTTGATGTTGGGCCCATGTCTCGTCCACCACCTGTGGGCCCTGCGCCATAAACCGACACAGGAATCTATAGAATTAGATGACGACAGCCGGCCAATCCAAGGGCACAGAATGAGTGGGGCCTCTCCCAACTATTGCGCCACGGTCCCATGGCCGTGGCCCCCAGCTCAGGACAACAAGCCACCAGTCAAATGAAGACGGGCGGGCCCCACCTTTGTCCTCTCTCTGTACCAGCTATTTGCTGGCCCAATGGGAGTAGTCCTTAGGACAAAGATTTATGGGTGGGACCCACCCGCACAAGGCAGGGAGAAATGTTCCCCACAGTACAATACGCTCCCGGCCAAAATAGATGACGTCATCGGTCTTTAACCCTCTCCGCGTTTGTCTGTCGATTGACTTTAACGACTTTGTAACAGGTAAATGAGGCCATGACTATTAAATGTCCATTAACTTTATGTTGACGTATCAACGACCCTTACTATTTTTTCGCTAGAATAATCTTACCATTAGAAGAAAAAACTTGGAGATATTTTCTTTTGTTGTTGAAAAAAAGGTTTGTATTTGGGACCCTCAGGTTAGGGTACAATTATGAGAAGTGACATGGTGAAATGATGGTTGAAGGTAAAATATTAAATTATTAATTTAAAAAAAAATAATATATATATATATATATTATTTTTTATTATATTTTAAATTTAAGTTTTATAAAAAAAAATTTAAACATTAAAATTTAAATTAAATTAATATTTTTATTTTGGTCAAGTAAAATATTAGATGCTTTGCTTTTTCACCAATTTATAGGTAAAAAATTGAGTGTTGGTAGAGAGGATAACCAATAATAGGTTGGTCTGTCACATAGTTTTCCTAAAGCAAGATAATGGATATAAGATGGTTTTACCTGTGTTATAGGGTGACATTTAAGGAGGTTAATGAAAAGATTTTTTAAAATTAAATTTTAAATAAATTTTTGGGTTAAAGTGTAATTTTGGAATAATAATGTGTCCTATAATTGGGAAAAACAAAAACAATGGGTTCTCTTTTGTGTTTTGGGATTTGGTGGAATAAGGGGAGCAGAAATAATAGCTATGATCATCATTACATTTTTTTAATGGGGAGTTATTAGCTTTGATAGAGTAGAAGGGTGTAGTAATAGGTTAAGTTAGCACAATGATTTTTTTAAAGTACATTTAAATATATTGTGAAATTGCCTGGTCATAATGAGGGGAGAAACAATAATGGGTTTTCTTTGGATTAAGACACCTTAAGACCCGTTCAAAGTGGCAGTGCATGTGCCATTTAAAGTAATTGTTGGAGAGCTGTGAGGATTAATGTATTATGTACTTTGAAAGGCTTAATCCCAATTTCTAGGTTTTTGCAATCCCAATTTCTAGGCTTTTACATGTGGCTTTCAAGGTCATTGTTGGAGAGTTGGGAGGAGTCCTAGGCTTGATTTGGGAGGAGAGACTTTGAATCTAATCTCTTTTATGTTGTCATGTATCTCTTTTTTTAGGATACATATTTTAATCTCTTTTATGTTGTCATGTATTTTTTTTGGGATACATATTTTAAGGTTGGTTGTGAGATGTAAATATTCCCTTAGATTTTCCTTTTAAATTAAGCTATGTTACCCGTGTTTTATGATTCCCAACATATCTGCTGCTCATGGACAAACAAGAACCACACCTCTTCTATTATTATTATAGTTCGCAAATTCCAAAGTTGGGAGCTTAAATTTATTGCAAAAACTTTAATGCAGCTCAACTTCGAAGAAGCCAGTCCCTTTATGCCCAAGCATGTGACTAAATAATCCCTAGCGTTTGGTTTACATATAGCTATGGGCCTATGGCATATGTACATGACATATCACTCCACCTCAAATTGATAATTCACTTCACAACTGGGCTTGAAATTCCGAGCTCAACATATCAGTTACTTGACCTCCTTACAAAACTTGCAATGTCCTTAAAACATTTATAATATTTCCACCTAACAACTAAATTGCTTATAATGTACATTTGAGGAGGATATTGCTTAGAGTCTCAAGAAAGAATATTTTTATGGATTGCATAAACTTGGACAGTTTGAATTCACATGAAGCGGAAGAATTAAGCATCGACATAAACTTGCATGATGCTGCTGTCTGCTGTCTCTTAAAACAATGAGAGTTGTCTAATATAAATAGTTATATTAGAAGGGAATATTTTGAAAAGCCATTTCAGATGGACATAACGTTCCCATACTAGGTTGAGATTAGAAGGGATACATGCTTTTCAAATCTTGAAACTCTTTATAACGAGGTCATTTTGTCTTGTTACTTTGACAAGAGCTCATTGTTTGTAACCAAAAATATTGTATTCTATGCCATCAATAAAGTCATACATTTATTATATAGTTAATTACATAAAAATGGATAATTGTTTTTTGGTTACTTAGTTTAGGAGAGTTGGTTCAACCACATTAATTTTAGTAATTAACAAGAGCAGGCTTCAAACCATAGGGGCTACTTGCACTAAACATATTTTGCCTTGTTATTGTTGACCTAGCGTTAAGGGGACCACTGGTCGCTCAGGATTCATACCGTCATCTTCAGTCTGGCGTGCACTCAAAAGATTCAGATTAGATTACTACCTTTGCAAACAAATTGCTCCAAATGTTTGAACCTAGGTGTCTTTTTGGTAAGTACTTGGCTAGAAAAATAAACAATTGTTATTGAGGTTAAAAATTACCTAGGTGTCTTTTTGGTAAGTGTCTAGCCAGAAAAATGAACAATTGTTATTGAGGTTAAAAATTTGACAAATGGTTAAATTATCAAGTTATTTAAAAAATTGGACTAAAAAATTAGAAAAATTGTAAATTGTAAATTTAAAATATATATATTTTTAATAAACTATGTGTGGCTTCTATCGGGGGCCACTCCTATTACAAAAACAAAACATTACATTGTTCTCATTACATTTCTAACAAGTTAATTAAAACATATCCAACTTTATCTTTCTATAAGAGATATTCTTCATCTTCCTGCTAAGTTTCCACAATCAACTCCTTTTATATCAAATGTCTTCAAAAATTTAAATTCTGTCAAAATGAAATTCAACACTGCGAATGGCTAAAATATTTGTTGCCGAGCTTCTATATCCAAAAATATATTGTCTATAACAACCTCACAATTTCTTAATACCTTTTTTAGGGTTCTTATTCATTCGCCTAATATTCCAAGATTTGTTTTCATTGTTATTTTTATTTTATTTGTGGGTTTAGCCCCACTTCTTGTTAACACTTGTGATATTTGCTTCTGTTTTCCGATATCAATATTCCTTTGTGTTTATTTTTCCTTTGTTTTTGCCTCTTGGGTCTTCCTTCTTTTTTTATTCTCAGCAATACTTTCATCTTCATCAATCTCTTCAATCTTCTCACACTGCTCATAGTAAGACTTATCATCTTTAGGTTTACCTTGTTTTGAAGGATTTGAAGTGCAAGGAATAACCTCAAAAGCATACTCTTCTTTATATTTCCATGGAGACCCTAAAGTGCAAGGATGCTCTTCTGTAGCAATTACCTTCTTATTCTATCCTAAATACCCTAAATTGTTATGGGTTTCCTCCAACCTAATTTCTATATCATTCTCCTCTTGAAACCTTAAAATTGCAAGGAATAACATCCTCACCACTTTCACTTTTATTACCTGAAGAGGATTCTATACTACTTGAGGAAAATCAAGATGATTTACCTGGAATAAAATTAACCTTTTTTGCTTTGTTTTGGGTTTTATCTCCACATCTTCTTTTGCAGCTTTAATTCCTTCTAAACTTACCAATTGATATTGTCGATAGAATTTCTTCGCCTCTTATTTTGAAGTGGAATATCCTTGATCTAATCTAGCTTCTATTATTAAATGATTTGCTTACTTCATCTTAAAGTTTATCTCATGGCTAGAATTTTTTCTCTTTCTTCACAGTTTTTACTTTGCAAACTCTTTCCATGTGTCTAAACTCCAAATAATTGTGGCAACGAAATGCAATATTTTCATAATCTACTTGTTAATCCCATTCTCTTAATTCAGATTTAATCTTAATGGACTGTGGCAAAGATTTTAAAATATCCATAGCAACACATATTCGAGTATATATAGCATGCTTTCACTCCTTAGTTGTTGATCCTTCCTTGATGAATTCCCCTAG